>OX419624.1:12385714-13608607 GCA_948473465.1 Lithophane ornitopus | reverse complement strand
GTTATACATCTGTTTAACCCTTCATAAGACTCATTTATAAACGACATGACAGGTTTCATATTAATGAATCCTGTCATAATCATTCCTAAATTAGAATTATCTAATTTTATTCATAAGATTCTGATCAATCAACCTTTGTAGTGAGGTCAAGTGTCGCAATATAATGTTCCTTTGTAAATGTTTTCGTTGAAATATCCTTTTTAGCTTTGAGCAGACGATAATCCTTGAGAATTTAATAAAAATATTTTTTTTATGAACTTACTGTGCGCTATACTTATGTAGCTATACAAGTTTGCTCTAATTTTAGACCTTTATTTGTATATGAGATCAAAAATCAATCTGCCTTGCCTTTTTCCAACTAAGTTGGGGTCCGGTCGGCTTCCAGTCTGACCGGATACAGCTGAATAATAGTATTTTACATGCAGCGACTGCCTATCTGACCTCCACAACCAAGTAAGGGTACTGGGGGCTTAAAACAGTCACTTTGGCAGAATCATAATAGGAAAATAGGTATTATGAATAATCGTAAAATGTCATGAACTGACAATTCATAATATAATCGGCATGCGATTCTTATTACGAAATAATTCATCTGTTTAACAGTTTTCTATGGAGATTCGTAAAATGGTCCACATAATATGAATTGGTTTTGTGTAAAATTAGAGGAATTGCTAATGACAGCTGGAAATTCAGGAAATGAAATGCTTTTAGAGGAATTGCTAATGTGACCGATTTAGGCCCACTGGTGGGTGTTTATTTGTATTAGAGATACAATTTGTTTGTTACGCTTTCACGCGAAAATGGCTGAACGGATTTGGATGAAAGGCACATAGGTAGATCATGACTTGGAGAAGGACTTTTTATCCTGGATCGCAGACGAAGTCGCGGGCAGCAGCTAGTGAGATTATATTTGAGGAATATAAATAGCTAATACAATCGTCAATGAATACGCAATACGTATAATTATCCATTAGCTTGTTAAATCTTTTAATACATATTATTATCAATATGTAAGACTAGCTGACAAAGCGGGTTTGCTCGTTTATTATAGAATATAAAAACTTTTTACAAAAAAAAACCGACTTCCAAAAAAAACACTCAATACTGAAAAATAACTTTAATTTTGGAAGTCGGTGTCTTTGCTTTTCAACTTTCGTTTTTTGCCACCGACTTCCAAAATTAGAGTTATTTTTCAGTTTTGAGTGTTTTTTTTTGGAAGTCGGTTTTTTTTTGTAACAAGTTTTTATTTTTCACATTTTAGTTGTGGTACCTACCCCACACAAATTCGAATACCACTAGCTGATGTAAATAACAGTGAAGGAGTAAATGAAGACATCGTCTAGATAAACTAATTGGGAAAAATACGTAATATTGAAGCTAACTCAAAAACTGCGCAAGCAAAGTTAATAAAATTTATATGGGACCACCTCGGAAGCATGACCTACCATACAAAAAAAGAATCATCAAAATCGATTCATAATTGGCGGAGTAATCGCGTAACAAACATACAAAAAAAACATACAGACGAATTGAGAACCTCCTCCTTTTTGAAGAAGTCGGTTAAAAATAGTAATACACGTACAAGAGGTCAATATTCCCACTTAAAATGAAAATAAATCTATAGCTACTACACTTTACCCCAATAGTGACGTATTTATTCGTAAATGAGCAATGTATGTTCTTGTAGTATAAATAAATAATCTCAAAGGATAACACATTTTTCTTATACTATAGTACGTTTTATCTTTTACATAAATTTTGTTATATCTTCATCTGTCTTCACAGTAAGTTTCTGTCAGTACAATCAGAATTCTTAAGCCAAATCAATATAGAAAATCAAATAAATCATACAAAGTAGGTATATGTACATATATCCAGGCACTCGAAATCAAACGAAATAAATTTTAATATTCACAAAGTTGTCATACTATACATTCTCCGTGTATAGATAAATGTACATTAACCCTGCTAGTATCTTCAATTTAAGCTAATGGTATCCTTAGACATAATTCTTGATTCGTTTATTATCAAAGGCATGTGACAATAAAGATATATACATATTATAGTTTCAAAACTTTACTGATAGAGTCCTTTATTATAGTAGCATTAGATATTCAACACGATTCCTTTGTATATTTTTTATTGGTTACTAGCTTCCGCCCGCGGCTTCGCCCGCGTGGTATGTCGCTAAAAAGTAGCCTATGTCCTTACCCGGGATGCCATCTATCTCCCTGCTAAATATTATCGAAATCCATTCAGTGTTTAGTTATGAAAAGGTAACATACAGACTGACAGACAGAGTAACTTTCGAATTTATAACATTAGATATGGATTTGTTTTTCTGTTAACTGATTGCTTTTGTTTATTTACTTTTCTGTCAATTGTTATTATTCCGTAGATAGTTTAATACGGGGGGGATTAGTTACGGCTATTTAGTTCTAACATTAGACTATTCAATTATGAACTGCTTTGACATAAAGCAATTCAGAACAATGACATAATTTGAACGTTTATTTGTTGAATATGAGGCTTTTGGCTCCTTTGTATTACTGTGTGTATTGTATGTTTATAGTATAGTATATTATCTACGTAATTTAAAAAATAACTTATTATTAAATCGCTAACCTTATTACCGCAAAACCGTGTTTAACAGTTGTTTAGCCTAAACACCTTTTAAACATGACATTTCTTTAAGGAAGGGTTTTGACATAAAACTGACATTAAACAGTGTCTAAGTTTCTGTGGTAAGACCCTAATAGTGTAATGCTCGGTTCCTATAAACAATAACGAATTGTTTTCATTACCAATGGTAACATTTCTCATTGCCAAACTGGGTATAGCCTAAATTCGTAATTTAATTTTACCTGTGATAGCTAATTCTATATGGGAGGGTCTACTATGCAAAGATCTTTGCTTCATTATTGTTAATGATACAAGAGTCATAATTTTAACCAATAGCCGTCCGTAAATTATAGAAATCGGCCATTTGTAACGAAATTTATAGAATTATCGAAATAATTTAACATTAGAAAACTATTATTCAACCCTATCTACTTTGCACGTCACACCATATCTCTACGTCACACCATCTATCTATATATGAGTCTGTAACACTAAAATATGTCATTACATATTTTGTGTGCTTTGGTCTCGGTCCAAAAAAAAACAAATATCTCCAAGATCCAATATGAAAAGGAATACATTTAAAGATGGAACAAATGTGAAGGGTTCAAATGACGTTAGAGTTAGGACCAAAACAACTTTCCATCAAAGGTCCTTCGGTACGGATCCGGAAGTACGCATCATTATAAGTTGGTACCTTTGAGATTCGTATTACTTATTTAGGTACTTTTCAAAAACGTTTCTTTGTATTCTGTTGCTAACAATGCGAAAATTACATACGAAGGCACTTATGGGGATGCCTAAAGAATCCTAATACCGAGAATCGAAAATAATTCCGTTCCGGAATTAGGTACATATATTGTTGCTGTTTTGTTTTGTAAATTTTGTATGGTGTAGATCCGTTCTTAAAATGGTATGCGTAATTTAAGGGCGATGCGCTAAGGTGTCGCGTGAAATTCAAATTTTCTTACGTTTTTTGCAATTTGCAGGTAAGTGTCTGGTTGTATGTAACATATATTGCTTAGAGAATTATAATCATTAGAATCAGCAATACAACTCCTTAAGTTCATATAGCTGCCAAATGTCATGATTACAGATTTGAATTTCACGGTCTACCCTTAAGCTTTCGCCTTAAGGAACTAGCTTTTTATAATCAACATAGTTTGTTCAGGCGTTAAGACGTGAAAGAGTGCTTGCTTTGTTATAGCGGAAATACAGAATTACTGAAAAATTCCATTGTCTACCTATTACGGTTCATGAGATACAGCCCGCTGACAGACAGACGGACGAACGGACAGCGGGGGCATAGTAATAGGGTTCCGTTCGGCACTCTTCGGTACGGAACCCTAAAAAAAGACAGTCTCGCTAACTTTTTTCTTAGTCGATGAAAATAATTGTAATACTGAAAACGATCATTAAATTATGAATATTAATGATCTTACTCGGAAAGAGTTGGAATACAAGATCAAAGGAATTCGATTAATTAATTCCGAAGCGTTTTATTTGAAAACTAATCGAATTGTTCATCACTTTTTCTCGCACTACACGCTTTTACTGGAATTAGACCTTTCTTGGACTGCCTCACTGGTCTCAAGCGCTACTGCCGAGCAGAGGTCTTGGGTTCGAATCCCGGATCGTGCATAGTGTTATTGGGTTTTTCCATCTGGAATTTCTCAGTAGCAGCCCGCAATCTGGATTTGTGCCCGGTTGATGGCAATTAGCTCACCCCGACTCACATACGACTTAACGTAACTAGCGAAATGTGGGTATACTATAGGTACACCTCTGCCCAATATTTCGGAGAAACATGGCCTGATGTTATGTACTCCTTTCTCTAGTCTATTCATAGAAATGCTGGCAGTCTAGAAATTACACAGTGCGTACTGAATTAATAAACACTAAAAATTAATGGACTGAGGGCCTAGACAAGTGACAATCGCTTCGAAAGCGTTTCGTATTTATACAACGACTTTCAAGTTTGACATAAGCTTTTCGATATGTGTTGGATCATTAAGTTCCCTTCAAAATGGTTGAGCTGAATAGTGCTGATCCATGCGTCATGTTCGTGAACGGGCGCCGTCAGTAGAGACTGGTCATCTCTTAGCTCCCACGGCTTATTTTAATTAATTTTAAGTTTTGAATTATTTTGTTTCTTTTTTATCGTTTAATTACGGACTCTTTTAACGTGTACGTTTCTCTACATTGTACCTACTCACATGTATAATTTGAACATAAATGATGTAACCAATATATTGTAACAATATTCTGATTTAAAAGAGTGTCCGTGGAGTTTCTTGCCCGTTCTTCTCCATAGGAACCTACTACGCTTTGGAATGGGCAACTAGCTTCATCTTTCTGACTCACCGACCCCTTGACAATTCAAAAGTACCTGCAATTGGTTTATTTGAAATAAATGTTTTGAGTTGAGTTGATAGCTTATGTCAGTCCTACACATTTTTGCCTTTTCTATCATCATTATCGCTGATAGAATGTCACTTTGTCTAGGGCCTCAGTGCGTTCATTATAACTTGTCCTATAACACGATTGGGAGACTGTTTTGTCAGTTGCTATTTTGAACTCTATTAATATTGAAAGCTGAAAGCTTGACAAGCAATGATGTTAACATGACGGCAAGGGACAAGATAAAGTGAACGGTCTGTAATTCAAGTCAACACAGGGAAGCAGATAAAAGTTATAGAAATATTATCATCCACGATACCGTTATAACGTGAACATATTGCCATACATTTTATGGACGTGCAGGGGGCCTAAACCAGTTCATTTTCTGAATCCCAGCTGTTATTAGCAATTCATCTAATTTGATTTAAAAGTAATTCATAATTTGTGAACCATTTTACGAATCTCCATAGAAAACTGTCAAACAGATGAATTATTTCGTAATATGAATTACACGCAGATCATATTATGAATTGTCAGTTTGTGACATTTTACAATGATTCATAATATTTTTATATTATGATTCTGCTAAAGATATTGTAAAAAAGTGCACATTTAGCGTTTTTTTTGTACCATAATTTTACAGGGAAAAAACAAACTGGATCACAAATTGTTATCAAAAATCCCGGCAACGACAACGGCAATATAAGTCATTATCATACATAATACTTTCAGAGTTATGGACCGAAAACTTTAGATTAAAAAAATTAAGGCTTAGAAAATCGTAATCATTCAACTGTCCCAAATATTTAAGGCCCCCGCAGATAGGAGAGGCGCGACGGTGCGATGCTACGACGACGCTACGATGCTACGTGATTCTTGTAGAATAATTTTCATAAAAATTGTTCTACTAGAGTCTCGTCGCATAGTGACGCGCAACTGTGTCTGTCTGCGGAAGCCTTTAAACGCTCTGGCATACTTTCGTATCAATTTGTATTAAAAGAAAAAAGTATTCTTAGTGTTATTTCATTATCCCATTTGCGATCTTATTAAACAAATAACAATGCGCCATGTCTTCTCAATTGTAGATTTATTTGTTAAAGTTATTCTTCATTATTTTCTGTTTGAAGAAAATTAAAACTCTTTCTGTTTATTTTGTTTTTATGTGAATTTTAAAGAAACAGTTAAAATTAAACTCAGATTTATGTGCTTGATGTTTCAGGGTAGCTTTCACACTGCCAGAGTTGCGGAATAGTCCGTAAGGGATACCGGGACCTTGGCAACAGGCAACTGAAGGAACACGGGTGGGTTTTAGTCAGTAAGACTGACAAGCCCTTCCGATCAAGGGGGCGCAAAAAAAAAAAAAGGGGCGGCTTTCTCCAACGAAACTGACTGACATCAGTACGTACATCTAAACCGAATTCCAAGAGCTGTCGGGCATTTTAATTTTTTAATTAAAACTTAAGGTATTCTGTAGGTATTCATTTAGATAGGAAACTCCATGTAAAATACTGGTATTCAGGTAGATCTGGATAGACGTTCCAGTCTAACCAGATCCAGCTGAATACCAGTATTTTATCGGTCAGTTACCAGTTTTTGTATCGGCTTCCGCCGATGACCCCACATAATTGGGAAAATGCTAGGCAGATTGATTGGTACAATGTAACTAATAATTTTCTGATTTTTTTGCATATACTTAATACTTTGTAAGTACTTATCACTTTCAGGCGTGTACAATCATCGAACGCTGGTCGTAATTGTAGCTGCACACTAGGCTGTTGGCGGTACTTCTGCATTTTTTGGCGGCCCCTACTAATCTATACTCCATTTGAAATTAGATTAGACTTTTAAATAAACCTTTTTTACTGTCCGTTCAACCGATTTTGACTTCTATACCGTAGGCATGGATGGCATTAAAAGCAAAAAAGTGGTAACAATACGAACTGTTTACTGCAGCTGCCATTGTTTATGCTACCAACGCAATAGAAGTCAAAAGTCGCCAAAAGATGCAGAGCGGTGTGACCGTTTACTAGCGAGTCACTGGTAAGGAATCTCGCGTACTAGACGGCCACGACCACGACCGCTACCAGCCATGTAATTGCTTAACACATTTTCGTAAACGATTAAGACTAATCTGTTTCATTTTGACAGTTGAACAACATTCATTGCGTTATTTACGTTGTCGAGCAGATTTTTTTCGAACTTATGAAGCAAAGGATTTGCAATCTGTTTCAAAACGATTCAGACTGTGATTGATCGTGTATTACGCAATTAGGGTGCAGGTAACCTATAGAAACCGATATGAATCGCGCTATTGGTCGCAACGGACAACTAGCTGCACACCATACAATAGGAGCCGTAGACGTCTAGTGCGCGAGATCCCTGAATAATAGTGAAAATATAAAATAATAGTATAAAATTATTTAATATAAATATAATAGTGTAAAAGTGCTCGACCTGCTACAAGCTAGGAAAAGTCAAAAATAGGTATTGTAAAACAGGAGTAGGAAATATTCTGCTGAATATTCAAAACACGTTTTCAACTATTCGTTTGGATTTAAATACCTATTACATTCACGAAAGGATTATAGTCCATTAACATAATCAGCTTGGGTTCAGCGCATTGCAGGTTGATTAATATTGCACTGATTACTATAATGTTAATTCATTCAAATAACATACTAATTAGAACCCTCATTAAAATTGAAAATTGAGGTTGAAAACTATTACCTCACTGTTTAGCATAATATTCAGCTTTTTGTATAAATTACGGAAGCAGACATCTAGAAACTTCTACGTTAAATGTCTATTGCAGTATTTTGAAATTTTATTTTATGTAAAATGGGTTTTGTCTGAATTAAATGATTTTTATTCTATTTTTATTTTAAAATGTCAGCAATACAACAGTATCCTACGAGTAATTGCTGAGAAGGCATACACGGCAGTATGAAGGCTTTTGTTCGGATTCAGCTATCTACTTGCGTAACACATTTTCGTAAACAATTAAAACTAATCTGTTTCATTTGGCAGTTGAACAACATTCATTGCGTGTTTTTACGTTGTTGACCAAATTTTTTTTTTTCGAATATGAACCTATGGATTTTCAATCTGTTTCAAAACGAATCAGATTGTGATTGATCGTGCATTACGCAAATAGGGTGCTGACCAGATACCGTGTCAATCTATCCTGAACTCGAGCGAGAGGTTTCATGACTACACACCTTTTATGTACTACCCTTTTGTAATATGTCTGTACTAACATAGTTTGTAAGATAATATTTGTAACTAACAAGTACGGTCTTTGTCTGAATAAATAAATAAATAATAATTATTAAACCTTTAATAAAGTTAGCAATAGCTAGGACATGACAATAATATACACTATTGTCAGCTCACTTCAAGCTCACTTCACCAAATTGTCACGGTGAGGGTTTTTACTTTACAAAAACTTCAAACGGAAGTCGGTGTCTTTGCTTTTCAATTTCCGTTTTTTGCCACCGACTTCCGAAATTAAAGTTATTTTTCACTTTTTTTTGGAAGTCGGTTGTTTTTTTTTTTGTAAAAAGTTTTTATTTTTCACTTTTTAGTTGTGGTACCTACCCCACACAAATCCGAATACCGCTACCTGCTATGTAAATAACAGTGAAGGAGTCAAACAGGATACCGTCTAGATAAACTAAGTGGGAAAAATACGTAATATTGAAGCTAACTCAAAAATTACGCAAGCAAAGTTAATAAAATTTATATGGGACCACCTCGAAAGCATGACCTACCAAACAAAAAAAGAATCATCAAAATCGATTCAGAATTGGCGGAGTAATGGCGTAACAAACATGCAAAAAAAAAAAAAAAAACATACTGACGAATTGAGAACCTCCTCCTTTTTGAAGAAGTCGGTTAAAAATAGTTCAACACGACTTGTAGGTCTAAAACGATCACATTAGCAATTCCTCTAAAAGCATTTCATTTCCTGAATTTCCAGTTGTCATTAGCAATTCCTTTAATTTGACACAAAAGCAATTCATATTATGTGGGCCATTTTACGAATCTCCATAGAAAACTGTCAAACAGGTGAATTATTTCGTAATATGAATCGCACGCAGATCATTATGAATTGTCAGTTTGATTATTCATAATATTTTCCTTGTATGATTCTGCCAAAGTGACTGTTTTAAGCCCCCTGTGCGGGTCCAAATATTTTTTTTTCTTCTAGTAGTTTTGAGGTAAGTACTTACAATTCCTTCTGTAGCAAACTGTTCCATCAAAGCGAACAGCGAGTAGGGTGTCCACGCGACGGTGAAGGACACTATCATGATGAACACCATCGCTGTGGCCTTCGCCTCGGCTCTGGACACGCGGCCGAGGCGTTGGGAGTTCTGGAAACAATACCATGGAAGATTTAGACATTTAATACTATAAACATAGCAATGTGAGGGCTCCAGATTGTGGTGGAACATTTATTGTCACGACTGAAGATAGAAATCTTTAGAAATAACCAATATTATTGATAACATAGATATCCGATTGATAATCAGCCTATAATGTTCGCGCAGGGCTCCTCTCTTGAGAGGGAGTGGGCGGTAATCTCCCACGCGCGCCAAGTGCGGTTTGGTAGATGTCACATGTTTTCGAATTTTTGGTTCTAGGACATGCCGGTATCCTCACGATGTTTTCCTTCACCGTTTTGAGAGCAGTAGTGATGTAATTTATTTAATACTCAGTACTCAATACTCAATATCTTTATTGCTTTACCATAATGTGTACTTATTGCTTTACCATAATGTGTACTTATTTACACAAAGTAAAGCGCCTGGCTGGTCTGGAACCTACGACCTACAACTTTTAAGTCGTGGCCGTTACCACTCTGGGCCAACACTGCTCTAATTCCACAATAAACACCTAATGAATATTAATATTACCTTTTACCCATATCTAGTTCGCACGAAACTTTAAGTTTCATAATTTCTTAGCATTTAGAAACCTGGCTTCTTTGCTATTTTTCAAGCTGAACCAGTTAATTATTTTAATATACCTTGAACAGAAGTAGAACACCTTTTAAGAATTTACGATTTAATTATAATTGCCACACGGGGCAACATACGCCAATTTCTTAGAACAAATTTAATCACACTGTGAATCAATAGTTTAATAGGTTAGGTAGGTTACTTGGAAACAATTACATAAAAGGGACGTTTAACAAGCAATCATTAAACATTCACATCACTAAACATAAGAAACCTCAGCAATTTTGATATACCAGCTATATTTTGATATAAATAAATACCAGCTATTATCACAGTATAATAAAGTAACAGTATTAGTATTAGTAACAGTATTAGGAGGAGCTCGTGGCTAAGTTGTAAAAGCCTTTCGGGTCGATCCATCAGGTTAAGCTACGTTTGCCGCGGTTGGTCCGTGGATGGGTGGTCTTTACATACCAAGACCCCGCCGCCGTTGGTCCCGGCTGTCATTTGTAGATCTTTGACAGTTGTTACGGGTCGTCAGAAGTCCGAAAGTCTGACAACCAGACTAACCAAGGGGTATCGTATTACCCAGTTACTGGGTTGTGGAGGTCAGATAGGCAGTCGCTCCATGTAAAATACTGGTATTCAGCTGCATCCGGTTAGACTGGAAGCCGACCCCAACATAGTTGGGAAAAGGCTATGCTGATGATGAATAAAGTAGCAGTAATATGTCTCGGTAGTGACCTTGAAATAATTACCGACGGCCACTCGGTAGACCCTTCCACGTCGTAAGTTGCGTACAGGGGGCTTAAAACAGCCACTTTGTAGAATCATAATAGGAAAATATTATGAATCATCGTAAAATGCCACAAACTGACAATTCAAAATATGATCTGCGTGCGATTCATACTACGAAATAATTCATCTGTTTGACAGTTTTCTATGGAGATTCGTAAAATGGTCCACACATTATGAATTGATTTTGTGTCAAATTAGAGGAATTGCTAATGACAGCTGGAAATTCAGGAAACGAATTTCTTTTAGAGGAATTGCTAATGTGGCCGTTTTAGGCCCCCTGCTTCCTAATTGTGAAATTAATTTATTTCGCATTATTTACACAAATCAAACTCAAACTAAAAGCATTTATTTCAATTAAACCATTTACAGGCACTTTTGAATTGTCAAGGAGTCAGTCAGTGAGAAATATGAAGCTAGTTGCCCATTCCAAAGCGTAGTAGGTACCTATGGAGAAGAACGGGCAAGAAACTCCATGGACACTCTTTTAAATCAGAATATTGTTACAATATATTGGTTATACATCATTCATGTTGAAATTATACATGTCAGAACAAATTAAAGCGCCTGACTGGGTTCGTAATTCGGGGCCGTTACCACTGGACCACCAATGTTCTCAACAAAAATGATTGGTAAACGAAAATGTTAATCGTTAGTTAATAGTCGTTTTTTTTGTCATGTCGCAAATTAGTAGATTGCACCCGTGCGAAGCAGCTTTCCGAGGCACAAAGAGGACTTTGTGCCTCTTTTTAGGGTTCCGTAGTCAACAAGGAACCCTTATAGTTTCGCCATTTCCGTCTGTCCGCGGCTTAGCTCAGAGACCGTTGGTACTAGAAAGCTGTAATTATGGTATGGATATACGTATAAACAACGCCGACAAAGTGGTAAAAAAAATCGTAAAAAATATTTTTTATTTTTTTTTAGCGTACCGTACCACACGTAAAGTGGGGTTGGTTTTTTTTTCCCCGTCAATCCCGTGGTGTGGGGTATCGTTGGAAAGGTCGTTTAAAAATAATATGAGTTTGGGAAAACCATTTTTGGATTCAGGGATCCGTTTGCGGAATATTAAGCTTTAAAATGCCAAGTGTCCCCCCCCCCTGCCAGCTAAATGGTTGGGTTTGGATACATGAAAAAATTCACGGCAGTAGTATATATAACGAATTAAAAGGAAAACTATAACCGCTACGTAGGCTCCACAAGTTACCGAGTAATAATCGACCAACTTAAATTTGTAGTTGTAAAAACATGTTCGCCCATATATTCTGTATGGGTGAACAAGTTTTTCAACTACAATGTTAAGTTTGTTTTATAAAATCATCCCAACTACGGAACCCTTCATTGTGCATGGTTCAATTCTAAGCCCAAATTCGCAGCAATGGAAATTTTCTAATTTCAACACCATAAAATAAAATCGAAATGGCGTCCTGTCACTTAAACGACCGTTACGGTCGTCTCACGTTGTTTGTAAACACGTGAGGGAGGCTAATCGGCAATTACCCGTATTTACTATGGAGACAGGTAAACATCAAGCTATACATTTCCAGTATAAGTTGACCTCGCATTTTACGGAAATCCTATAAAATGCGAGATCAGCATAAACTGGAAATGTATAGGTTGATGTGTAGCCGTGTGTATGTGCTAATAATCGCGATTAAACTTGTGTGTGCAGTTCGGCCTTTTGATATGGGTGCGTGGAAAAGGTTCAGAAGGTTCAGAAGTACTTGTAAGTGTGTAATTTTTAAGTGGGAAATATTTAACTGTTCCTCTAAAACGTTTTTGATCTTCAAATGATGTGCTTTTTAACCGACTTCTAGAAAAAGGAGGTGGTTCTCAATTCGTCTGCATGTTTTTTTTTTGTATATTTGTTACGCGATTTCTCCGCCAATTATGAATCGATTTTGATGATTCTTTTTTTGTTTGGCAGGTCATGCTTCCGAGGTGGTCCCATAAAATTTTTATTAACTTTGCTTGCGTAATTTTTGAGTTAGCTTCAATATTACGTATTTTTCCCACTTAGTTTATCTAGACGATATCCTGTTTGACTCCTTCACTGTTATTTACTTAGCAGGTAGCATATACGGATTTGTGTGGGGTAGGTACCACAACTAAAAAGTGAAAAATAAAAACGTTTTACAAAAAAAAAAACAACCGACTTCCAAAAAAAGTGAAAAATAAGTTTAATTTCGGAAGTTGTTTCGGTTGTTTTTTTTGTAAAAAGTTTTTTTAAATTAACGAACCTCTTAAAACTTTTTCCGTTTTTTGTTACTTTTTGCCCCTCACAGTTGGTCAGAGTAAATAAGCTAGAGTCGATATCACGACCAAAGGGGTTAAGTTAGAACTGTGATTACCACGCGCGAGCAGAATTGGTCGCAGTAATTAAGCTAGGGCGCCTCGCGCTCGACTAACCACGCGCGAGCCGAGAGAGCGTAGCGAGGATTACCATGGCAGCGGCCTGTGAGCGTTGCCTCCAAGTTAGTTGCAGTTACTTGGCTTTATAGGAATTATTAGAGGTTCACAAAAAGAGGCGCAATCATTTTATTATAGTGTTCAATAATGATTTTAGGAAGCAAAATGAAAATTATTAAAGGTTCGATTAAATACATGCCAATTTAAGGCGGGCGCGACGCGATGCGACTCTGGTGGAACAATTTCCGTGAAGTTTTCATAGAAAAGGTTCCACCAGTCGCGTCGCGCCTGCCTGCGGGAGCCTTTAGGTATATACAAAAGTATAAGTACCTACATTTTAATCACGTCCAACAGGATTGCATTGTACATTTTGTTTAAGCATTTTTGCTAATTAAGACATAACTAGAACTGGCTGAATAAGCAAAATTAAATATAACACAGATTTCCTTAGAATTCAGCGACAAAAGTTTTCGCCGGAAGTCCCTATTCAGCTGTCAAAAAATAAAAATGACTAAGTAATACTAATAATAAGTCTCGTTTCTGCGTCATTTTTGAACTTATAATTAAAGAAGATCATTAATTTTGGGCTAATTTATGAAAGTGCCAAATAAAAAAATTAAAAATATTCCGTTAGATCATGTTATTCTCTTCACTTTTCACTATTAGGCCAAACCTGTAGGGCAATTCCCTGCGCTGTTGTATGATTATGAAAACTACTGTTTTCTGTATATATTGTAGTTAAATGATTGAATAGTAATCTAATTAAAGTAATAGCTTATAGTAATAAAAAATTAAGGGAAACATGTACTCTTTCGGAATTTGTTTGGCCGGCACTTTCACCTTTAGCCCAAAAATGTATGGATGGTGAATGATTTCCTTTTGCTAAGCAGATTATTTTCCTTTATTTCATTTTGAAAAAAAAATAATAATAATTGAAATATTAAAAAAATGTAGCCCATCGGCACCAGGATCCAAGCTTGCTAAGCAGATTATTGTTATTATTTAAATTAATTTGGAAGTAATGAGATTAGTTTTGTAATTAAATGCCTTTGGATGTCAAAATTAGCGTAATGAGTAATTTTCTTAATTGATGTAGGTACCTGATTACCGTACCTACTGTAAAATGTCTTTTTGACTAAATTAAGTGGACAATTCCTACTCAGAAGACAAAATATTTTTATTTCAGTGGGAAAATTACGTAAACACAATCCGTTGGCTAGTAATCGCAAGCGCAAGCTGCTGTGCATGAGATCCTAGGTTCGATTCCTGGTCCGGGCAAAGTGTTTTCGTGTTTTTACATCTGGAATGTCTCAGTAGCAGTAGAGTCTAGATTTGTGCCAGGATCAATGAAAGGCGACTAACATAAGGAATTTGTAAAGGCAGATGTGAGTGGGAACGCAGAGAGACGCCCTAGGAGGACATTTAAACAATTTTTGAGAAAACTTCACGGCGAACAATGCGGCGGCGTCGCGTGGCGCCAGTATGTAAGAGCCTTTATGAGTTTTATAGTCACTACCCCGCCTGTGAGGACTCACCGCATGCATATCGACTAATGAAACTGAGTCATAAGTGACTTTTAATTACAACATTCGATGGTCTCCCAGACTTCAAAACAAAAGACAACACTGGATATTCAAATTTGCTTTGTATAAAATATTTAATTATTATAATAAGATTCAAATTGTAAAATTTGAATCTTAGGGTCAGTTCAGACCGTGACGTGAAGTGACGCGACACTGCGCGCAATTTTTAACAATTATCGAACTTATTTTCTCCTCTAAAAGGTATAATTTCAGTGCGAGTGTTGACACGTGTCAAAGATGCACGGTGCTGCGCAGCGCGTGTACCTTATTTTGTAGTAAATAAATTCGATATTGTATCGGATCATAAAAAAGTGCGCGTCGCGTCGCGTCTCGGCGCGTACTAACCGTTAATGAATTCGAAAGGAGTCTTGGCTTCGTACATTATTCAAGCGGGGATTGTCCAAATTGCTAAAGATATTATGGTAATGGCCGGCCTAAACAAAAAACAATTTAGACTTGTAGTTTGTTGGACATAAATCTAGACACTAAGAAACTTGTTTCTTTTTAGGTTTAAACTTTTAAAGATATTTTAAGTACCTACTAAAGATGGAGATGCTGTTTGATACGGCCCATTTACATGAAACCGAGGCGTTTTTTTAATTGTCCCTTTAAAAGTAAAGTCCAAAATTGAGATTATTTTGTCATTGTTAAATCTTTTGTTCCTTTGCGCTTTCTATTTAAAAGAAACCTTTTTTGAATACAATTCTTATTTTTCCACAATTATCCTTACTAATATTATAAATGCGAAAGTAACTCTGTTCTGTTTGTCGCGCTTTCACGCCAAAACGACTGAACCGATTTAAATAAAATTTAGTACACAGATAGTCTAGAGCCTAAGAAAGGACATAGGCTACTTTTTATCGACATACCACGCGTGCGAAGCCGCGGGCGGAAGCTAGTAAGAAATATACATAAAATACATAGCTTCAAGTGCAAGGGCAAATTATAAATCTCTTTGGTTTTCTTATCTTCGCTAGGAGGTTGTATATATTGTATCAGTGATACACGTACCTATAAATAAATGACGTGCCGGAAGATGGTATGGCGCAAGCATACATTGTATGGTATTATTATGGTGCAAGTTACTGCCACGATGTGTAGTCACAGCTTTATAAGGATTGAAAAACAAAACTCAACGTACCCTCTTGAGCGTCCTGATGATGTTGACGTAGCTGAAGGTGATGACGGCGAGAGGCACGATCTGTCCCATCGCGAATAAAAACATGATGTACGTCAGTGTGTTCATAGACTGCTCGTGCCAATTTACTGAACAACTGTGGAAGGAAAATAGAAGATTAATTGGTTTACTTGTACTATTATTGTACAGTTAATAGTTATCCTGAGTGATGTGTTTGTTTTTGTGTGGTATATCTTTTGTTCTTCTAAAACTATCTGAGGCAGTAAATTACCAAACAAACGAAACGGTAAATACTTGTTATGATAAAATTAGTAATGCTAGTTCTGAAAGCTTAAAACTTGCAAAAATAAACAAGAGAAATCAAAAACATAAAATACTACAAGAGAGAACTGAAAAACTGCTACAAAGAAGAAAAGCACTACAGTCAATCAAAAATAAGACTCGTTCCATGAAAAACGAACTCTCTGCCTTATACAAAGTAGTCAACAAATATATAAAAAAAGATTATTCAAAATACAGACAAGACACTATAATGAGACACCTACAGCTTTGCGGTAGCACGAAGAAAGCATAGCATTTAAGGAGCTTCGAACAAATAATTGCTGGATAAAAGGTTTGAACAATCTGGACAAAGAGGTATACAAACGAAACGATATTGTAAATACTGCTACGGATTTTTATAAAAAAATATACAGTAGCAATAATAACAACATAACAACACCAAACAACAGCAAAGAAGGCCAATCTAAAGACTATATAGAGGTCAATGAAACCGAAGTTATAGAAACAATGAAAACACTTAAACTAGAAAAAAGCCCAGGCTCCGACACCATCACAAACGAAGCACTGAAAGCTGCTCAATTAATTCTGGCTGCACCGTTAGCCAAACTCTTTAACTTGATACTCCAACACTCTATAATTCCCACTCAGTGGTCGGAAGCAAACATCATATTATTATATAAAAAAGGAGACCCTAAAAATATTGGCAACTATAGACCAATCAGCCTACTTCCTAGCCTCTACAAATTGTTCTCTACAATTATTAATAAACGAATAAGTAAAACACTAGAAAAATACAACCAGTAGAACAAGCGGGCTTTAGAAAAGGCTTTTCAACAATTGACCACATCCATACAATAGAGTTAATAATAGAAAATTATCAAGAACAGCAGAGAACTCTATACAGAACTTTTATCGACTACCAAAAAGCCTTCGACACCGTTTCACACAACAGCATATGGGAAAGCTTGGCAGAGCAAGGAGTTGAAGAAGTATATATTATATAAAAACTATCCAAAGTATATACAATAACAATAAAGGAAGGATCCAACTCGAGTCCATCGGCCCACGTGTTCCCATTAAAAGAGGAGTAAGACAGGGGGACCCCCTTTCCCCAATACTATTTATATCAATCCTGGAAAACATCATTGGCAAGCTGGATTTTCAAAGACTAGGACTCTATATAAAAGGTGAATATTTAAGTCATCTTAGGTTTGCAGACGACCTGGTAGAGACGGCCGGCCAGATGCAACGCATGATAGAGTCTCTACCTACACCAAGCCAGTACCAAGGTGGGACTTGAGATGAACCTAACTAAAACCAAGATAATGACCAACAACAGATGGAAAAACCCTATAATAATCAATGGAGAACCGCTAGAACATGTTGAGAAATACATATACTTGGGAAAATTACTAAGTTTTGCCAAAAACAGCGACATACTAGAAATAGAAAGAAGGGTTCAATCAACATGGAATAAATATTGGAACCTAAAATATTTTTTTTAAAGTAATATACCTACAGACATCAAAACAAAAGTTATGAACTCTAGTCTCTTACCATGCCTGACGTATGGATGCCAGACGTGGAAGTTCTCCTCTAAAGCAACAAATAAAATCAGGGCAGAGCATACTCCTCTCTAGCCCCCTTTGGCAGGCAAAGGGGGCTAGAGAGGAGTATGCTCAACATAAGGAAGATAGATAAAGTAAGACATACTAAAATAAGAAAAACCACTAATGCGACCGATGGCCTGACTTATGCACTAAAACTAAAATGGAAATGGGCTGGCCATGTCGCGAGATATACAGACTAGAGGTGGACTGCGAGAGTAACATCGTGGAGCGGCCCAGCGGGTAAGAGAAGTCGAGGGAGACCACCAACCAGATGGGAAGACGACCTCAGACGGACAGCTGGCCCAAACTGGATAGACGTAGCACAAGATAGATACACTTGGGCATCTTTGGAGGAGGCCTTTACCCATTGCGGGGTTCTTGCTAACTAAATCTTAAAAACTTTTAATTACATTACTTTTTTTAATTTGCAACCTAACTATTAATACATACATTTATATATATATATATATATATATATATTAAACTTTGTTAAAGCAAGAAATAAATGGCTTATTTATTTATTTATCTTTTGTTCTTACACCCACACTACTGATGGCTTTATCACATTAAGAGGAAAGAGGGTCGGTACCCTCTCCATACAAATGCTCTCGCCTGTTTTCTCTTATGACCTTAGAGCAATGATTTTTATAGTAATATAAATCATCAACTAGTTTTATGCCCATATATTTTCCGTTTTGATGATACATTATCTGTAGAAGCACTAGAACCATCAGAAAATGCTCAGAATTGCCTGTTTAGACCGCTGTCATCAGAGTCCTATTGTACAAATTTGACAACTCTTAACGAAAAAAGAAAAACATAGGGGCACAGTAAATATCCTTCTAATTCAATTTATAAAATTTCTTGCAAATTGGGCCAATATTGGAGGAGGAAATAGACGACAGCCGAACCTCGAATTATGACTTTTTGTATGGAGAAAAGACCGACCCTATTTCCTCTTAATAAAAAAATATTCCGATAAAACGCATTAAAGTTGGAGATCGGAGGCACGATAATGTCACAATTCAGTATAAAATCTACCAAACTGTGATGTCATATGCCACATTTTAACTCAATGTATTGACGTAATCTTTTGAATGCGTAAAAAAATTAAAAAATCGTGTCCAATATTTTTTAATAATCTATCTGACGGATAAAAAAACAAATTTTTAGACATCATTCCTAATTATGTATACGTCCAACGTCGATAGATTAATGACTGTATGCTCCTTTTCAAACATAGGAACCCACAAATGTAATCGACAACGAAAATAAAAAGCAATTTTATTTGGATCCACTTGCATGGCAGCTTGCAAGCCAAGTGGACTCGCTACTGTCCAATCGGTTTACACCACTGTACTTATCAACTTTGCTAAACACTTGACCAATGTAAATCGGGCTTTATCGTCCTGAATCAATATCTATCGTGAACTTGAACATGTTTCAATGACGAAAAACTATTCATAGTTTATTGTTACCTACGGCGAGACATTAGGGAAAGGTCAATGACCGTTATTTCTGCGCTAAAGTGATTCGGCTATAGTCAGGCTTATGTTGGTCCATCCAGATGTTTGTAATAATGTGGCGAGCCTATTATCATAAATATGGAATACTAGCTGTTGACCGCGACTTCGTATGTCCTTTTCCATGTCTATCCATGCGCCAAATTTCCTTCAAATTCGTTCAGCAGTTTTAGCGTGAATTCGTTACAAACAAACAAACTCACTTTCGCATTTATTAGGATTTGAGCTTTTGGGTAGTGGCTAAAAATCAAATCAGGTTAATAAAATTTGCGATCCCAAGATTAGTAGGCGTGCCCGCGACCACGCTATCATTCAGGAAATAAAACATAAAACTTTTAATTGTTGAAATCGATTTTAAGAAAATTACATCATAATTTCAATTGGAAAATGTCTATTGCTGGACATACGCCTGAAAACTGAAAACCAAGAGGCAAAAAGAAATTGGTCTCTAGTTATCCCCTCACTAGTTACTAAAAATTGAAAGTTAGTTACTTTTTTAAATGGCTGTTACAAGAAATTTCATTATCCTAGACGTCAAGGTGCCTGGCCACTAATTAAAACTTCTGAAATTAAATTCTCTTACAGATGAAAGCTGTTAACTACCTCACTGGGCAAAAGATTATTTGACAACCTTTTTATGTCTAATTTGACTTTGCGAAGCTCCAATTAATTATTCTCAACCAGCTCTCGAAGAATTTCAAGAGAATATTTTCAGGACAAATATTTGTAAAACACAAAATTACTAGTAATAAAATCAGAACAATGTTCATTTGTTCATTACACAACGCAATAAATGAAAAAAAATAAAAAACTGTGTGAATATGGGACTGCACTCCGGATAACATAGTTTTCCGGTTTCCCGTGCCCGCATGCGTGTACCGCATTTTATAACCAAACATGATTTTGGCTCCATTGTGAAATGTGCATATTTAGTTTAAAATTCTTGTGAAACCCCACGTAAATACCAATTCAAAATTGCTTTATTAAAATTAGTAGCGTTTGTGTCCGAAGTTAATGCAAAATAGAGCAAGGCAACTAGTTGCTCGAGCAATTATAGCCCAAGTGCGGTCAGTTGAGGGAACTGAAGGAAGGAAAGGGGGGCAGGGGTTCCAGGGTCCTTAACTCTTAGTATAACGTAGCTCTACGTAAGACATGACGGACATTTTCTGTGTCTGTTATTACGACAGCGGAAAGGAGATGACTCCTGGGGTGTGATTCTGTAAGACCTCATTCTAAACTTCGAATCTGAATCCGGTGTGAGTTTCTTGATTGGCATTGGTTGATACATTAGCGCTACCCTTGCGAGCGTGTCAGCGAGTTGAACTAAATTAACCGTGAGATTTTGATGGATAAAGTATGAGATGACTTAAGAAGTGGCATTCCCACTGGCACTAGCATGCGTCCGTCTCATTTATTTATTTATCAGTCTTTTATTTTATTTATTTTATATTTGGTCTGCAATACAATTTACACACAATCACACTAATTATGTAGGTATATAAGTGTGTACTTCGTCAATATTATTATGTGACACTTACTTTGTTTTATTGTATTTAAGTAGGTATGCATACACACATCACAATATAAAACTGATTTGCATCCGTAACTTCACACTTTCGGGTCCGGTTGAAAACCAGCGTCAGGCACTAGTTGTCTGGCATTTTTGCTGAACTGGGCCTTTTTGGCGCAGCCGTGAGGCACACTCCCCTGATAATGTCCTACTTTACCTTCTTATTTGTTCCTTTATTTTTATTTTGTTATCTGCTGTATATTATGTATATTGTGTGCCTTTTAGTCTGTGCTGAATAAATGTATTTTCTTTCTTTCTTTCTATTCAGTAAGTTAATTCCCCCGTCACTTCGACGCTCACTTCGCTCTCGAACCCGATTCAAAATTCGAAGTGAGAGTGAATAGCGACGTGAGATACGAGTTGTTGTTTGAATTTTACAGAATCGACGTACTGAGATGAAGCCCTCATCTCAGTACGTCGATTCTCATCTTCACAGAGATGTACGGAAGAAGAGAACAAACCTACAAACCGAACAAACCCCAAATAAATTGGTATAAGGGCATGACGATAATTGCAGCAGCGGAGCGCTGAAAAAGAGTTAATATTCTTAAACTATAAATGATTTATAGAATTTTACCTGATATTTGCAGCCTCATTAACATACTGTCCCCACCCAACCAGCGGCGGTGTGGTAAGTGCCAGCGAGTAGGTCCATATGAATACTATCGACATGATAGCCCCTTTGGAACTGAGGTGCCTGGAGTTGAGCGGCCTGGTCACCATCATGTACCTCTCGAAGGATATCACTGTTAGTGTTGTTATTGATGTTATTCCTGGAACAAGGATAAACTGTGGTTAATGTCAGAATCATTGGTTAATGTTGGATCATTTAGCTCCCTTCAAAATGGTTGAGTTGAATGGTGCTGATCCATGCGTCATGTTCGTGAACGGGCGCCGACAGTTGTGACTGGTCATCTCTTAGCTGCCATGGCTTATTTTAATTTTTGAATTGTTCTTATTTTATAATTGCGGACGCTTTTAACGTACTTTCAACATTGTTCTCACATGTATAATTTCAACATGAATGATGTGACCATTATATTGTAACAATATTTTGATTTAAAAGAGTGTCCATGGAGTTTCTTGCCCGTTCTTCTCCATAGGTACCTACTACGCTTTGGAATGGGCAACTAGCTTCATATTTCTGACTGACTGACTCCTTGACAATTCAAAAGTGCCTGTAAATGGTTTAATTGAAATAAATGCTTTGAGTTTTTGAGTTTGAGAATAGGCAAGCCCAAATTTCAGAAGTATTGGAACTGTACGATATTTTACTGTTAATGTTGGGATTATAAGACAGTTTAAAGGTTCGCGCACATTTGTGCGGATCGCAATGCATTCGCCCCGCATCGCAATGCATTGCAAAAATCTTCTTGTTTATCCTTCATCACTATAATACATTTTGTATGAACCATCGCACGGCCGCACCGGGCCGCAGCGCAACGCACTGGCGGATCACTCGCCAGGCGTATTTTTGCGGCTACGGTTGTACGTTTGTACGAAATTGCTCTAGGAGGAATTTTGCGGAAATGTGCGCGAGGCTCATTTGCACTGGAAAGGAAACATTGCTTTGGCACATTTTTGCAATGCAGCGCGCAGCGGTTTGCCGCGTCTATAATGTGCGCTTAGCTTGACCCCGGTTCCTATTTAAAAGCGATCGTCATAATTTAAAAAATACCATAATGCAACTACAAGAAGTTGAAGCGACAATTATTCCCGACATCAATCGTTTACAACACACATAATTCGCATGGAATTTATTTCCACAGCATTTATTCTCTTCTTTCGGTATTTTATCTTGATGCAATACCCATATGTCAGTATTTTTATTCCATAAAAAATACTGTGCCCTTTTGCTGAAAATTTAATCCCCTAATTATGGACACGAGAACTCTATAAAGGCTCATACAAACAGGCGCGATATCGCAGGTACCGCTGCCTGTCGCGCCTGCGATATCGCGCCTGTTTGCACGAGCCTTAAGTCTGGTGTCTTCAATACAACAAAAGGTTTATCGTCTCTGACAGTTATTGTGGTGCTCAGACACCTCTAAAATAAAAATGGAGTGTCCGCGAACAATGGAAGTGAAATCACTTTAGTTCTCAGTAATATCCAGATGTCTGTTGTGTCATTTTGTAGCGAAAATAGTTGCAGTCTTTTAGTGTTCATTTTAAAGGCATTCTTAGGTTTTGTTATTTTATTTGGACTGTTTGACGCAATTTATTGTAGTCTTGTTTTTAATCAAATGTAGACATTGTAAGGGATCTAAATAAAAGGATTCCTTTAATACCGTCCCATATTTAATCTAGACGCTGGGAGTAAGGTATTAATTTGAAGTCTTCATTTACTCAAATTGATTACCTACATATCTACAGGAGCTCCTGGCCAAGTAATGACAGCCGCACGGGTCGATCCATCAGGTTAAGCTACGCTTGCCGAGGTTGGTCCATGGATGGGTGACCATCTTTACTTTAAGCCGTTGATCCCGGCTGCCATTCGTATATCTTTGACAGTAGTTACGGGTCCTCAGAAGCCCGAAAGTCTGACAACCAGTCTTACCAAAGGGTATCGTATTACACAGTTTCTGGGTTGTTGAGGTCAGATAGGCAGTCGCTCCATGTAAAATACCGGTATTCAGCTGCATCCGCATAGACTGGAAGCCGACCCCGACATAGTTGGTAAAAGGCTAGGCAGATTGATTGATTACAAACATTAGATATGTTAAGTTCAAAACGCAAACATTTTGAACATGCTTTAGGAAAAGAAAAAGGCAGCGATTATGCGCTTATAAAATTTCTAACGTGACGATATCATCGTGAACGTCCCCTCCATGTGGAAGTAAAATGTATAGAATGTATGCCGACGGTTTTTCACCGTCCATACATTTTTGGGATAAAGGTGAAAATGAAAAGAAAGAAAAAACATGCGGGGCAGTCTTTGGGGACTGCCGATAGAAGTGAAAACTAAGTAACATTCATACATTTCTTCAAGCGTGACGGTGACGCGAGTTCCATGATTTTTGTTCACCCAAAAAGTGCTTAACGCGCCTAAAGAAGTTTTCATTTAACATTCATTAATTTCTTCAAGCGTGACGATGACGCAAATTCCATGATTTTTGTTCACCC
This sequence comes from Lithophane ornitopus, assembly GCA_948473465.1. NCBI lineage: Eukaryota > Metazoa > Arthropoda > Insecta > Lepidoptera > Noctuidae > Lithophane > Lithophane ornitopus. The sequence continues at coordinate 13,584,594 of OX419624.1, read as the reverse complement.
AAAAACATTAATTTATTTCTTCAAGCGTGTTCTATGATTTTTGTTCCTCAAAACGTGCTCAATGCGCCAAAAGAAGTTTTCACTTAAAAAAACCTATATACCGATAAGGTTATAACTATCCATACATGTTATGGATGTGGACGTGTACGTGCACGATAATATCATCGCGTTATAAATGATAAAGGCGCACATCAGATTTCATTCCCATATACACAAGGTGAGCTCCGCCAAAAACGCTTAAAAACACTTCTACCGAGTAAACTTATGTCCAAGCAATTTCAACTTCGATTCAAATCGCTTCCGTATGAAGTTAGCTATCTAATAAGCAGAACTAGTCAAAAAGCTCTCAGTGCTTTACGAGGATTTTCTAAAGTGTAGTTTCCTCAAAGTAGTATAAAGTTCTAAGGGTTTAATACTTAGTTTTCTGAAAGTTGTAAGTTCCTACTCTTGGTATAGCTGTTTGGCTAGTAATACCTATAACTTATTACATTTTATTCCTTGTTTATTTTCAACATATTTTTTTTTCCGAGAGGAGCTCGTGGCTAATTAGGTAATAACAGCCGCACGGGTCGATCCATCAGGTTAAGCTACGCTTGCCGTGGTTGATCCGGGGATGGGTGACCATCTTTACATACCGAGACTCCTTCGTGCCTAGGAAAGCACGTTAAGCCGTTGCCCCGGCTGTCATTTGTGGATCTTTGACAGTTGTTACGGGTTGTCAGAAGCCCAAAAGTCTGACAACCAGTCTTACCAAGGGTTATCGAAGTACCCAGTTACTGGGTTGTGGAGGTCAGATAGGCAGTCCCTCCATGTGAAATACTGGTATTCAGCTGCTACCGGTTAGACTGGAAGCCGACCCCAACATATTTGGGAAAAGGCAAGGCAGATGATGATTATATTTTTTTCCTTGTTTTTTTAACATACTTGTATACATATTATAGGTGAACTCTAGTTAAGTTTTAAAGTAAATATGTTTGGCTAAGATTTATACAAATTATCAGAATGTATCAAATAATCCACTTTGTCCCACTGGTGGAGCGCAAAGTGAAACCATCACAAAACCCACCATGAAACGTAGTTAATGATAAAACAAAGCTTATAAACAATTAATTTACCTGTGGATGAATCTGTTAATGAAGCCCATTTAATTGTGACAATTACAAAACACGATTATTAAAAAATCAATCAATCTACCTAGCCTTTTCCCAACTATGTGTGTTGGGGTCGGCTTCCAGTCTAACCGGATGCAGCTGAAAACCAGTATTTTACATGGAGCGACTTCCTATCTGACCTCCATAACCCAGTAACTGGGTAATACGATACGATACCTTGGTTAGGCTGGTTGTCAGACTTTCCGGCTTCTGAGAAAGAAAGAAAAATTGTTTATTCTGCACAAACTAAACGCACATTACAAAATAAAGAATGACATTCTACATATACAAATTAGCCAAAAGCCTCGTATTTATTCATAAGACCTTATAAAAGTTTGACCACTTTTGTCTACTGCATGATGAGATGAGAGGCCAATGACAATTTAGTTGCGTAATATGTTGTGACATTACGAAATGAAAACAAACAAAACAATCACAAATTAAAAAAACGAAATGCCGATTACAGAGTGGAATATTATCAATTTTTGAAACAACAATAACACAAACAATTAAGCTGTGCGTCGCATCTGTGCAAGAATGGGTCTTTGCTCAGCTAAATGCCGTGACTTCAGACGAACTAATCGTCAACAGCGCTGATATTCAGATTCTGATTTACTGACGACTCACGACAAATCACGATTTATAATTTCCTAAGAATTCTTCGGTTCTATCTTCATTTGTCAACTCTCCATAACTTCAGAGGCAATTAATACCTCCCTGACCATTCATAGCATTGACAAAACACTTTTAACTTCCGTCTTACCAAACGCTCAATTGGAGAAAGTGGCGTTTAAATTTAGTTGTTTTCTAAACAGAATAATACCACAGAATAAATTATGAAATATAATACCCTCACAAAATCAAGACAACTTAGTTCTTATTCGTATGAGCAATAATGTCTACAATGGCGTGCAATCATTGTTATCTCTCAAGTGAAACGAACTCACAATAATTTTCCAACGTAAGCCTGTATATAAGCTCTCAATCAGCGGAAATGTATTCTTGACTATGAAAGAAAATGCAACGGTAATGAAAATTCAATTAAAATATAAGTCCATGGTAAAGACTGTCAAAAATAATATGAAAGGACCATGAGCAAAGTCCTATACATGAAATCAAAAATCAAAATCAAAAGTCATTTATTCAAACTAGGCTGAGAATCAGCACTTTTCGAACGTCAAAATTACATAAGACAGTCCCCCAAAACCGCCCCACCCTTCACCACTTCCTAGTGCTTTAGCTGGGAAGAAGAAGTGGCGCAACAAACTCCCCAGCAGGCATGCCCTAACCAAAACGATTATGTCCAAAAGCTACACAAGGTGCATTTAAATGCACAGTAGACCTAGATTCTGAAAGAATTCCTCAATTTTAATTTAAAAAATCAGGTTTTAGTGTATTTCAGAACAAAAAAATACTTGTCCTGGCAAACAGCTCATTCGTTACCCTTCAAAAAACTATTGATTGCTAATCATTTTCTGTCAGGCGTTTTTATACATTTGTTAAAATATGAATTGGCTGGACCTGATTAGGGCATAAATGGTCATTGTCATTTGTACGGAACAAAAACTGGTTTAAGAAAACTAACAAAAACACGCAAAAAGTACTGAGCGCTAAAACTTTTTACTGGAACCTACTTAGAGGTAACTTTTTAATAATTGTTCTGAGGCTTTCAGAAATACAGGTCATTGTCATTTGTACGGAAAAAAAACTGGTTTAAGAAAACTAACAAAAACACGCAAAAAGTACTGAGCGCTAAAACTTTTTACTGGAACCTACTTAGAGGTAACTTTTTAATAATTGTTCTGAGGCTTTCAGAAATACAGGATGTTTGGTAGAAGGCCTGACACAATTTTCTTATGGGTAGGAAGCGTCATTATCCTAGTTTTCAACCATAAAACGTGTGGGCATCAGGGTTTTTCGAAAATCTGCCCCTAACGGGGTGAAAAGGAGTTGTCAATTTACAGGGGAGGATTTACTGCCTGGCTTGATTAACGCGAAAATTAATATAAATAATCTTTTAGTAGGTTGTGGAAATAGGTGTGCCAAACGATTTTTCAAAATTTCACTCTTAGGGGGGTAAAAATAGGGGATACAATTTATCAGTTTTTTTATTCATTTGGTTTATAAACTTGAAACCTGACACGAATACTTGCTTAAGTAATAAAGATTGTCATTATTACAGTTGCTCATTTTTTTGGAGGAAAGTACGATATTCACACGGGCAAAGTCGCGGGCAAAGTGCTAGTTGAGACAGAATATTATTATTTTTTTATTACCCTAAATGTTGCCACAACTTTCTTGTTTGTGGTTGTAATAGAAAGAAATCATTTTTGATGGTATCGGCAATGATATTTATGTAATATAAGTTATAGAAAATGACTTTTATGCTTCAATTTCAATTTTTAATAATTAATCTTAAAAACGAAAAAGAAAACGATTTTGTGCTAGGAAAGGAGACACGCAATCCTCAAAAGAATTGTCGGTCGTTCTATCAAACACTCTGTAGATGTTTGTCATCCTTTTGTCAAATCCAACGTCACATAGACTCTGCATTTACAAATTGAAACTAAAATGTTAAATAGAAAAAGCGATGCATGAAAATACAGTAATAGAAACGGCACTTGTTCATAAACCAGCGTCGATTCATCAATGATCGTGGAAAGGTGCTCATGCAAGGTACGGTTCCTTGCCCTTGTAGTGAACACCAGCGACCTGATCAACGAAAGATCCACATACACCGCGACCCTGCACCACTCCTTATTAGCACCTGCTGCTATATTCACAACTTACATCATGATTGGCAACTACGTCATCAGCGGTTTTCGTGACAAACAAGCTTCGAAGTTCCTACAAGCGTACTCACTTGTTGCGTGCTCTATCTTGCAAGGCGCATTATCTATATCTGTGTTTCAAGAGTTGAAGAAGGTTGGCAGAGCTAGTACTGCGCTCGTGCTAAATGCCATCCTGCCAATTTTAACATTATTGCTGTTAACGGCAGATCTAGTAATTGTATTGCTTTCGAATCGAGAGCCACTGATGCTACCTATGTCTCCGTCAATGTCGAGGGAAATCTCGCTTGCCCGCACGATATAATTATAATGTTTTTAGTTTTTTTAACAGTGTATTTTGTAGTTTTATTAAATTGTTTTTACTGAGGGAGCAGTGGTGGTGGTGGCCCAGTGGAAACGGCCGTTACTTGTAGGTCGTAGGTTCGAACCCAGACAGGCGGTTTACTTTGTGTAAATTATTATCATCACCACTGCTCTCAAAACGGTGAAGGAAAACATCGTGAGGAAACCGGCATGTCCCAGAACCAAAAATTCGAAGACATGTGACATCCTACCAAACCGCGCGGTGCCCGCGTGGTGGATTACGCCCCGCTCCCTCTCACTGAGTGGAGGCCTGTGTCCCACGGTCTCACGAGTGGGAACAATTTAGGCTGATTACGATTAAATTGTTTTTTCTTACTGTATTTTGTCTTTGTTTCTTTTCTTGTTATGACCATATAAATTAAGTCAAGAAAAACAGACTTATACCAGTTTAAAATCAAGACACACACACACAAAATAATGATTGGCTAACATTGTAGAGGAGTGAATTCAAGATAGTATTACAATCATTCTTTTTATCCCACTAATAAGATTTGGATGAAAGGCACAAAAACTAACAAAAAGTACTAGGCTTGCATGAATTCAAGATAGTATTAAAATCGTTAGTATTGTAATTTGGCAGCATTGTACTTCAAGAAGGGACTACGGGTAAAAAAATTACCCGTGGTGCCCTTCCAGGGACTACGGGAGGGACCACGGGTAATAGACGGATCCAAGGCGTTAATTTGGTTCGTGTACCAACCACACCCTGTGGGAATTCTGAATTCCGCCTGAGTTAGCGTCCGTCTCGTCCGAAATCGAACAGGACGTGGCGGTGGGACCCAGACAATAAGTTATTCTTCCTGCGTTTGAATGTCGGGTCAAACATTCCCCTTTGGAACTCCGGATGAATTATGGTCAAATGAATAATGGTCAGAGAATGGGCAGCGTCGCAGCATACATAATATTATCTGCACTATTTATACGTCTTCTCGTGATAGTACTTTTTAACCGACTTCAAAAGACTTCAATTCTGTTTTTTTTTTTTGTTTGTTACGCGATTACTCCGCCAATTATGAATTGATTTTGATGGTTCTTTTTTGTTTGGTGCGTCATGCTTTCGAGGCGGTCCCTTATTAATTTTGCTTCAATATTACGTATTTTTGCCACTTAGTCTATAATGACGATGATTTAAGTTAGTCCATCACTGTTATTTACACAGCAGGTTGTGGTATTCAAATTTGTGTGGGGTAGGTACCACAAATAAAAAGTGAAAAATAAAAACTTCCAAAAAAAAACACAAATAAAAAACGGTGGCAAATAACGAAAATTCAAAACCAAAGACACCGACTTCCGAAATTAAAGTTATTTTTCAAGTTGATTTTTTTTGGAAGTCCATTGTTTTTTTTTTATAAAAAGTTTTTATTGCCAGTTAGCAAGGTTGGTAGCGGGGCTTCTCAGAGCTCACCCAGTGTAAGTAAGAAGTATAGTAGAGTCGGACACCATTGAGGTAGACGTATTTTTGAGTTGAGAGATCAAAATCAACAATTATGTATTCTAATAAAAGATTCAGCACTTTTTGCACGTCATATACACTGTTTGTCCACCGCACCGTGAACGCGAAGTCAATGAGAAACGAGATTATGCGGTCACAGTAAATGTACTGTCGCTACTTCGGCATCGTCATCTGGTTCTCATTGACGTCCTGTTCAGGGTGTGGTGGACAAACGGCCTTAGGGTGCATTCACCACGTAGAAAGCTGGTAGGTAAGCAACGGCGATATGCCAGCGCTGTTGGCGCCGACAAGCACTGGTTGTCAACTCGGGCCGTCGCAGGCAGCTTTCATACTTTTTCCTAAATCAGCGCCGATTACGAGTTTTCTACGTGAATGCACACTTAATTAAGATAGTCACCCAAAACGTCCGCCCTTCATCACTTCTTAGTATTGTAAGCTGGGATGAAGAAGAGCAACAGACTCCCCAGCAACGATTATAGCGTTGAAGGTCAGATTCCAAGTACGTCAGATTCTAAGTAAGTCAGATTCCAAGTACGTCAGATTCTAAGTAAGTCAGATTCCAACTAGGTCAGATTTTGAGTTGGTACAGTCAGTATCATGCTCTTCTACTTACCGGTCGATGGCAATCTAAAGGGAGTTGGCCCAGAACTCGGCTAGCTACAAGTAAGGTTCCATCAGTGCAGACAGGAAAAAGACAGGAAAAACGCAGGATACTATATTAATTGTCCCATCGTTTGGGGAACTGCACTACATTGGATGGTGAAAGGTGGCAAAGGTGGCGTTGAGCTCTCCGGCTACATGGAGCGACGTACCAGCTGGACTATCTGAACATAGAGACTCTCTTGTAGGACTCAATGACCGATGATGACATCTCCGTGCAATTCCTCTAATTTGACACTAAAGCAATTCATAGTATGTGGACCATTTTACGATTCTCCATAGAAAACTGTCAAACAGATGAATTATTTCGTAATATGAATCGCACGCAGATCATATTATGAATTGTCAATTTGTGACATTTTACGATGATTCATAATATTTTCCTATTATGATTCTGCTAAAGTGACTGTTTTAAGCCCCCAGTACATAATTATAATCATCTTTCATGATATAACAAACGTTTCTCGATATAACAAAGTTACAGGCTACCCGTCTGTCAAATTTCATAACGATCGGTTCAGTGGTTTAGGTGTAACAAACAGGCAGAGTTACTTTCGCATTTAATTATAATATTATTATTAAATGTATGGGAATAGATCACTCAATGCGTCATACGGTCCGGTCCAAACTTGCCATATGGACACAATGTTCGATATACCTCGCGTGTGTTGTATAACTTTTCGGAGTAAATCCTAAAAGTTGTTCAAAACTTTGCACATAAATTGCACACATATGGACCTGACGTGGAAGCAAGTTTAACATAACATAGAAGCAAGTTTAGTGCATATAATTTTTATATTAATAAGTCCAAAAAGGAAGTGAAACATTCTATGACGATAAAATTATGATCACCGTAGATAATAAATTGAATAGGGGATTTTGTTTCCCTAAAAACTAGCCTTAACCGAAAACATAGACGCCTTACAACAAAACAAGTCATAAGTCATGTATTCATTAATAGCCGAAGCCTGCGGCTGCGCCCGCTTGACAAATTATATACTAAAACCTTCCTCGAGAACCACTCTATCCATTGGTGAAAATAGCAGGAAAATCTTTTTCAGTTTATCGCGAACAGACAGACAGACAGACGCGGCGGGGACTTTGTTTTATAATATATACAGGGTATGGCGTAAATAATGGATAACCCTGAATCTGTCGATTGGCCAGATTATCATCTATCATTTACCCCACTTATATCGCCATGGATGACCAAATTATTGATATTTTTGATATATCTTATAAAACAAAGTCGGGTTTGTTCAAGTACTTATAACTCGAGAAAGGTTGGACCGATTTTGATGATCTTTAATTTGTTGGAGTTGTCTCCGCCCAGAATAGCAGAATAACTATTAACCCGTCGTATGCCGTAATTACAGACACAATTAAAAATCCATTGTTTCTCAACGAGATCCACGTTACCAAAGGTTAAAACAATGGAAAAATTCACGAAAAAAACAAATTATGTAGAAAATATATGGTTAAATATATTATGGGGCATATGGCGATATAAGTGGGGTAAATGATAGATGATAATCTGGCCAATCGACAGTTTCAGGGTTATCCATTATTTACGCCACACCCTGTATAGTGATTTAACATAGGTATAATAATAATGGTACCTATATAAAGGTAATAAAGAGTGCATATGTAATGTCATGCCAGAAGGCGTACAAACGTTTGTAATTAAGTAATCAAGCAAGAATAGTCTCAATATTTAACTAAAATAAGCCTGGATGATAAAAAAACAATTATAAAGAACCACACATTTCGTAATACAAATTAATTAATAATATATAGCAATTAATTAAGAATTATGATATCCGTATTGAGTAGTATAACTCTAAAAGCGTTGTTGCATTCGATTCGAATTCGAAAAATATGTTCCTTATAAAGTCAGATGCAGATTAGGGCCCGCCGTACCGCATTGAAAAAAATCACCTACGTCACTTTCGTAAATTTTTTTACGAACCACGTTTTAAACTGCGATGCAATGCGGCTGTTATATGCGCTTAGCTTTAATATGTAACAGTTTCAGTGGCATTTGTACGAGTGTTGTGCACTGGAACCGATTTCATTTGAGAACGTGCATCATAGTTTCCACACTAACATTTATCGGCCAGTATTTTATCGAATTCGGATCGGACACAGTGCAATAGCACTTTAAGTCAGGGAAAAATACAATACACTTCTAGGTTAGCTTCCAACCAAGAAAAATGTGGCTAAAATACAAATTTTTCACGCCCCAAAAATACATAGAGTATCCTTTACAAATATTTGCGGTCAAAAGGTTTTGGCTCCGAGCCAAACCCTAGACAATAAAATAAACTAGTAATTTTCCAATAATTTAACCAAAAAACCAAACGAATAATTCGCAAACTTTATTGTTTTATGATTTGAATACAAATCTGAATTATGTTTAAACGATCCTAAGTAAATAATGTGGATCCAAATCTTTTGTTAATAACGCTGTTATGGAAAAAGATTAACTGGCCCGTTGGAGCCTATTTGGTCTCGTGGTGCAAGTGTCTCGCAAGGTATTATCCTAATGATACCTATGTACTGCGTAAGGTAAAAAGTTGGAATCACGTTCGGCTTATTCCGTTCATCCACCCCAAAAAATCCACCCTCAGGTGGATACTTGGAAACGTATGTCTGAGAATCCACCCTAAGCCTATAAATTCCGTTTATCCAACTAGGCCTAAGGTGGATTCTCGGACATACGTTTCCTAGTATCCATCTTAGGGTGGACAAACAGAATAACTCCACTGTTCATACGGTTTAAAAACAAATGCAGTATGAAACTGTCATTTGTGATCCCAAAATTATACAGTCAAATATCGTACAATGGCAGCTTGCATTATATTTCCCAGCATCGGCGTGCCTCACGCAGCTAAGATTATAATGTTGCTAACACTAGTTTCATAAGTTTACTTTGTTACTAACAAATAAGGAAGTGATTCTGAAATAAATCTTGATTGATTTATTTTATTTATTATATGACTTTTCATTTACTTAAATAAAATTGGTGAGATGTGGGTAAACAAAACAGTTCTGTTCACCCCTTCGGGTAATACAAGCGTGATGTTATTTTTATGTTGTTATTTTTGCGTATGATTTTACAAGCCCGTGTTTTATGATGAGTCTGTTGGTAAGCTCAGCGGTTTTTGTTATGCATGTTCCATTAATATAATGGCATGTTTTCTCAGGCGACACAACGGCGGAAGTAAATGGTAAAAATAATTCCCTTTTAAAAACGTAGAGTTTTTCCTGATATGAGTACGTACAAGGTCTACAGCAGTGATAGCCTAGTGGTGTGACCGTCGGACTGCCTATTCATCAGGTCTCGAGTTCGAACCCAAGTCACGCACCTCTGACTTTTTGGATTCATGTGCGTATTGTAAATTATCACTTGCTTAAAAAACGATGAAGCAAAACATCGTGAGGAAACCGGCCATACCTGAGAGATATTTCTCGACGGCATGTGAAGCCAAGCCCATGGGCGGCGTAAAAACCTCGAAGGTCTAGTCAACAGCGTCCTGTTTCATGTTGACGATGATAAACAATACTGTTTATTGCGAACTTCACCAATGAAACTGAATGCGAACAGGGTGCCTAAACCGGCCACATTAGCAATTCCTCTAAAAGCAGTTCCATTTCCTGAATCCCAGCGTCATTAGCAATTCCTCTAATTTGACATAAAAGCAATTAATAATTTGTGGACCATTTTACGAATCTTCATAGAAAACTGTCAAACATATGAATTATTTCGTAATATGAATTACACGCCCATCCCCCTGGGGGCTTAAAACGGTCACTTTAGCAGAATCATAATATGAAAATATTATAAATCATAGTAAAATGTCACAAACTGACAATTCATAATATGATCTGCGTGTAATTCATATTACGAAATAATTCATATGTTTGACAGTTTTCTATGGAGTTTCTTTTAAGAAATTGCTTTTAAGTCAAATTAGAGGAATTTAAATGACAGTAATGGGATTCAGGAAATGAACTGCTTTTAGAGACATTGCTAATGTGACCGGTTTGTGCCCCCCGAACTCCTAAACCGCGGTCAAGAGCTATTAGTCAATGTTCCACAATAATTTGGACACTGACAGCTCATGATCGTTGATCGAAGTTTAAATGTCCTGATCGCGGTCAATTTTATTGGCATAATTTGCCCTTAGAGACCATGCAGTAACACTGATTTGATGAGCAGTGGTAACGATCCCGACTAACGTGTCGTAGGTCGTGGGTTCGAACCAAGCCAGGCACATAACTTTGTCTAATTTATTTCACAACAGCAGCTCTCAAAACGGTCAAAGATAAAAAAAAAATGGCATATCCTAGAAATTTGAAGACGTGACATCCACCAACCCGCCGTGGACCTGCGTGGTGGATTATGGCCCACTCCCCCCCACCAGAGAGGAGGCCCCTATCCCAGCATTGGGAACGTGGGGCACTAAGCCTATAACCGTGTATATGCATTAAAAATTATTATAAATACATACCATTTAATCCTTTGGTCTGTCACCAAATACCCACAATACCTACTTATGTAAAGATTGAAAGAACATATTTCAATATAAAACCGGCCAAGTGCGAGTCGGACTCGCGCAAGAAGGTTCCGTATCTATAAAAACGGCAAAAAAATCACGTTTGTTGTATGGGAGCCCCCTTAAATATTTGTTATATTCTGTTTTTTAGTATTTCTTGTTATAGCGGCAGCAGAAATACATCATCTGTGAAAATTTCAACTGTCTAATTATCACTGTTCATGAGATACATGCTAGTGACAGTCGGACAGATAGACAGACAGCGGAGCCTTAGTAATAGGGTCCCGTTTTACCCTATACATTACTTAAGTGAAAAAAAAAAACTGACACGTGTAGCAGCAATGTATACATATACCTATTTTGATCAAAGACAGAAAAAAAAAGAGTAAAAAAAATAGTATCTGACGAAATAGGTATTATTTTGTAGTCGTAGATCAAATGGCCTATCTTAATTCTATTTGGTTTCGAAGCAGAAAAATAAAATAAATATATTTTATTACCTGTAAGACTTCTGATATGATAATATATTTTTTATGTTTTTAGTTATTTGACTACTAGGATTTCCACTTCATTGGATTAGATATTACTTACGTTGAGTCTGGTAAATTCTCTTTTTTTTTCATAGAGAACATTAAAAAAAAACAATTTATTCATTCAACTCCTCATCCTGGAAAATTAAAAAATTACTGAAACGGAACCTTGAGTATGGTCATTCTTGTATACGACTACATAATTACTACCTACAGTTTATTAAGTAACGTAAAAAACCCCAAACGCACAGTTTGTGCATATTAAAACCACAGAGGACTTGGATAAATTCTATAGCCGTGCATAGTACATAAATATTTGGTCCCTTTCAATCAATCCTATGAAACGTTAGGCTAAGACCTCACGGAGCGGTTTTCACCCACGCCCGCCGCGTTTGCGGGCCCGCAGCTTGTGGGTGTAAAACGCGTCGTGAAACTGCGGGCCCGCAAACGGGGCGGCCGCGGGTTAAAACCGCTCCGTGAGTTCTTAGCCTTACTGTAATGCATGAGGCATTGCTAAGAAAGAAAATAAAACAAATAAAAAATAGTAGGTAAATAGGAAAACAGGAAAAATACAAATGTATGATAAGAGCAGTCCCATTGCTGGTTTCATCGCTGGAAGCAATGTCTAACTGTCAATCTTTTGATGTCCTTACAAGAATCGTGCAAGAAAATATAAATAAACATTTTCCCGTACGTTGTAGAGGAAAACGGAAATATCGATCCTCAAAAATTCAGCATTATACTCGCATATTTAATTTTGTTTTGTGAACATACTTAAAAGCAAAGAACTACTAGTAAAGAATCGATGATTTTGAAGATGATTCATAATACAGGACAAATAAATTAGCTATATGAAAATTGGTCAGGTTAAAAGCGTTTAAAAAATATTCTTCTTATTTTATCCGCGTTTTTTCTTTACTCAATCGCCGCTCCACTTTAAGATGAATTTATTTTCTAAAAAGTCTTTCTTGCGCTTTAAAACACCCTTAAATGACAGAGACAACATGAGACTCGATACCATTCAATTGAAATTGAGAATTCGGCGGTAACTAAACGCACCTTCACCTTGGACATATTTTTAACCCCGTTCCCACAAATCCAAAGACACAGTTCCTCTCAAAGCCTTAGTATGTCAATCAATCACTGCCAGCCACTATACTGTATATACCTCCATTAGTGGATACATCACTGACAGAGATACAGAGTGTCTACTAACTGACACGCGTGATTCACTTGAAGATTGAAGGTTGAATGGAGGCTTGGCAGTGTGTGTCGCAGTTGAAAAACAAGTGAATGAAACTGTCAATGACGGTCTCAGGCGGTCATCATCCCTGCCAGGGTTGCGGGAATTTCCGAAAGGGAAACCGAGACCCTGGCAACAGGTAACTGCAGGAACACGGGTGGGTTTAAGTCAGTAAAAGTCTGACACACCCTTCGGCTCCGCCCAGAGCGGGAGAAGCCAATAGAAGATTTACCAACCTCAAAAAAAAAAAAATGTGGTTCATCATCGCGGACGGTGAGCAATGGGCAGCTCGCCTTCCGATAAGGACAAGTATTGCTATTCTGTAAACATCTCACAGTGAAAACTTAGGTGAAGTGAGCGTGGAGTGAGCTGTCATTGTTATCGATACCTACTGATGCTAAGGCAGTGACAGTTCACTCTAAGCTCACTTCACCTAAGTTTCAAGGTGTGATTTTTATAGAATAGCACTACTGGCCCGGGTCGACGGTGAGTTGTGTTCCAAACGCACTTCAAAGAGATGTCAGCACAACTGACGGTGTCCGCTAGGGCCGGTGCCTGCCGGGGTCGCGGGAAAGTCCGAAAGGGATACCGTGACCTCTGGCAATATACAGGCAACTGAAGGAACACGGGTGGGTTTTAGTCAGTAAGAGGCTGACACGCCCTCCCGCTCCGCCTAGAGCGGGAGAAGTTATGTGATAACTTCAATCAATCTGCCTAGCCTTTTTCCAACTATGTTGGGGTCGGCTTCCAGTCTAACCGAATGCAGCTGAGTACCAGTATTTTACATGAAGCGACTACCTATCTGAACTCCACAACCCAGTAACTGGGTAATACTATACCCCTTGTTAAGACTGGTTGTCAGACTTTCGGGCTTCTGACGACCCATAACGATGTCTAAGATCCACGAATGACAGCTGGGGCCAACGACTTAACTTGCTTTCCGAGGCACGGAGGAGTCTCGAAATGTAAAGATGGTCACCCATCCACGGACCAACCCCGGCAAGCGTAGCTTAACCTGATGGATCGACCCATGCGGCTGTTATTACTTAGCCACGAGCATATGTGATAACTTCCCAACCAAAAAATAAAAAAATGAGGTCATCATCACCTTATCTCAATTTATTTGTGCTCGGCGCAACATGTCCCTTTCTTCCATACTTCTCTATTAGTCGTCATCTCGGTAGTCACCCCCTTTCTATCCATATCATCTTTCACACAGTCCATCCATCGTTTCTTTGGTCTCCCCCTACTCTTATAGCCATCGACATTCATACCCAAAACTTTCCTCACAACATTTTCCTCATTCCTTCGCATCACGTGCCCATACCATGACAACCGATTTCCGCACAACTTTTCAGTCACCGGTGCCACTTTCAGACTTCCTCTTATGTACTCATTTCTTATTCCATTTGTCTAACACCACACATCCTTCTTAGCATTCTCATCTCAGCTGCATGCAATCGCCTTTCACTCATCCCTTTTGTGGCCCAACATTCTGATCCATCTGTCGGTCTCAGGGGGTACCATTTGTAAAAGAATACCACGTTCAGATGTTTATGTATGTATCACATGTATGATGGTAAAAGGGTATATTTGCTACTGGCCACAAATATTGGCCAGTACTCCATGCTGATTTTATAGCCAGTGAGATTCAAAACCCTTTCTCGCTGCCGTATTTGGAGAAAAAATATTGTTGGTTCGGATCGTTTATACAAAAAAAAAAAATATCTCGAAAAAGTTGGTGATGTTTTTCATGGCAGATACTGGCTACGAAATCGTAGCTAAGGTCTACGGCAGCGTAGCAACCGCTACGACAGCGTAGCTACGTTCTACGATGGAATTGTTTATTAGCGAAAAATGTTCTTTATTATTATTATGATTTTTTAAAGTTGAAATTGAAATATAATGTTCATTGTTGAAGAAGTGGTTTCGCCGGTTGAACGTAGTAAAACTACGGTTTCTTTGAAAAGCGGTGGGCGCCACATAGCTTATTGACGGCCGTCATAAAAATGATGGCAAGGGGTGTGACTTCACGGTGTCAAAAAACGCTCTCTTCTAAAACACCAACTTACTTTCATAATATAACATTTCAGTGACGTCATTCGACAGTTTTACGAAGCTTAAGTAATTAAGTCCAACCGACCGACGGATACAAATTGTTTTGGCTTGACCACAAAAAATACAATTTATTACTTTCGTTATTTCCTATCACCATTGATGAGCATTCACCATGAAATAAACAAGTTTCTCATGTTATTGACAAGGCTCGGAACCGGTTTCAAAAATACCGGTTAATACCGGTTCATTTCGGTTTTTCTCCGAACTTTTCTAAAGAATGAGAACGTTTAGCGTACTTTATTTTAACCTAAATTAACCGGTTTATTCGATGTCGGTAAAAACGTTGCAACTTATGACTACAAGTCAGGGTGCCGCCCTGAATAAAAACTGAAGTATAACCGATTTTTATTGATCTAAACCGGTAAATCCGAAGTAAACCTTTATATAATACTCTTCCAAAAACCGGTTTAAAGGTTTTGCGTCAAGTACATCATACCGGTTTGAAAATATAACCGGTATCCGAGCCTTGGTTACAGAACCAAAATTTACCAATAAATGGCTTCGCCGTGACATTATAAACCAGCTATGTCGTAAGCAACGATTTCCGACAGCCTTTAAGACAGCTATCCATTTCCTGTCATTCTATAGCCAATTTATATTAACTGGGTCACACTATGTTCTCATTTGTTCAGTAGTAAAGCCATGTACAAGGTTTCATACGATGTTAGATAACAGTTTAACACTCCTGGGATCAGAAGCTTAACGTCCTTTTCAATATCGTTAAGAGCTTCTCGCGAGCATGATGTTAATATAACATTGATGCCTTTTTTTTGGGTTCCGTACCCGAAGGGTGCCAAACGGAACCCTATTACTAAGCCTCCGCTGTCCGTCCGTCTGTCTGTCAGTGGGCTATATCTCTTGAACCGTAATAGGTAGACAGTTGACATTTTCACAGATTGTGTATTTCTATTGCCGTTATAACAACAATAATAAAAATTATATAAATTTCATTGTTAATGGCATATTATATAAAAAAATACAAAAAAATACTGGTATTCAGCTGCATCCGGTTAGACTGGAAGCCGACCCCAACATAGTTGGGAAAAGGCTAGGCAGATGATGTTGAGGCAAATGATGATGTTAAAGGCATTTTTTCGGCGTTCTTTGCTCGTTCTTAATACGCTACGGAACCCTTCATGGGCGAGTCCGACTCGCACTTCGCCGGATTTTTGTAATTTTTCCTGTTTATGTGTATCGTCTTATTTTTGCATTTTCTCATACACGCTCATGTTTACGTGAACAATTTTGCATGTTTATAACTGTAATATATGTATATAGTCTTCTAGACCGTATTTCGGCCACGGCGGCCAATCTCAACGGATACTAGCCTACGGCGCGAGAGATATTATAGTGCACAATTGTGTGCGCGGACACAAGTGCACTCTCTCTTCCCTCACTCTCATAGTCCGATGGGACGGCAATCCAACACGACCGGAGAGATAACTGGGGTGTGATTCTGTAATACCTCATTCTAAACTTCGAATCTAATTCCGCTGTGAGTTTCTTGATTGGCATTCTAAAAACTCGGTTGATACACTAGCGCTACCCTTGCGAGCGTGTCAGCGAGTTGAACTAAATTGACCGTGAGATTTTTACAGATAAATTATGAGATTACGTAAGAAGTGGCATTCAGTAAGGTAATTCCCCCGACACTTCGACGCTCACTTCGCACTCGAACCCGAACCCATTTTGAACCTTATGCGAAGTGAGAGTGAATAGCGATGTGAGATGAGAGTTGTTGTTTGAATTTTACAGAATGAATTTTACAAAATGACGTACTGCAATGCATTTAGCATGTATGATGGCTGGCTTGAAGTAACAAACAGACACAGTGAGGCATGCAAAGTGAATGGTTTGTGACGAATTTGCCAGGCTCAACGAATTGCCGCTTCGCCAATCAAATTAGCCGCAGTGACGGATTTTCACGATGAGCACACTCTCACTACAGCTTCTGCCGAAGTATACGTGGCATATCATTCACAGTGCATGCCTCGCAATATATGTACGTGGTATTCCTATATCTACACCCATGCTATAAATCCTATATAAAAGTTTCTGAAACAGTTAGCTTATTGCCAACATTAAAACAACTAGTGTCATAGTAACCATTATATCATCCAAACGAGTGTTATAATGTTGTACTTGGTACTTTTCATAATGCAACTAATTAAAAAAAAAGAACATTGTCATGCACGCGTGTTTCACTAACAAAGAGCAGTAATTTAAAAAAAAAACTTATTGGTTATTTGAATTCAAAAAAATCGAATTCTCGACTTTCCCGCCATTTTTGTTCGTATTGCAAAGAACCATAATTATATAGAGGATTCATATAATGGGTGTAGATAAAGTCTTATATGCAACTGTAAATAATTAAATATTAAAACACTCATCTCAACACACAAACCCACATTCGTGTTTTAATACCCCTTATTACATAACAGTTGCATACTTAACTATAATAAAATTATTATGCGTGTTAACTATCTCGATAGGTGAAGAGAAAGCGTGTGTGTCTCATCCGACAGACGACTGAGTTTACTAATTAATACGATTGTCTTTGAATATGCAATACGCAAAGAGGGTAAATAAAAGCATATATTAAAAAATAAAAAAACAAAAACCTTTCCAACCCCCACCCTAATATGAAACAATAATAGATCATAATTTTGATTTGTCCTTGCGATTTAATTGAATGCAGTAAAATGCAAATATCTAAATCAAAGTGTGAAATATGTAATAAATAGTTTTCAAAAAAATCCGTGTTATTATACGAAAAAAACAACAAAACGTTATATGAAAATCAAATGTAAAGGAGAAAATTAAAAAAAACCCTATAAACAATTACCGATTTCAAAGTTAAAGGTAAGCAATTTACGTTGCACAGAAAATTGTAACGCTTTTGAGTTAACGCTTGTATTTTTTCTCCTCATAAAATTTCCATACCGGGGGCCATAATATGAACATCGATTCTTAAGGCCGCTAAAATAAAATGCTGAAAGGTCGTCGTAAGTTAAGTTCCAACGTAAAGTATGTGTGCTTATCAGCAGCTTAATATCGTAAAACTTAGGTGAGAAGGGCTGACATAATGGCCTAATATTTTATACCTACTTTCGCAGGTACTTCGCCTCAATAATGTAGACATAAATGTCTCTTCAAGGTAAGAAAATAAATCCTTTGTGAAAGTTACGATGTTTGTTACTTAATCATGCTTTTTAGGGTTCCGTACCCAAAGGGTAAAACGGGACCCTATTACTAAGACTCCGCTGTCTGTCTGTCTGTCTGTCTGTCTGTCTGTCCGTCTGTCACCAGGCTGTATCTCGTGAACCGTGATAGCTAGACAGTTGAAATTTTCACAGATGATGTATTTCTGTTGCCGCTATAACAACAAATACTAAAAAACAGAATAAAATAAATATTTAAGGGGGCTCCCATACAAGAAACGTGATTTTTTTGCCGTTTTTATACATAATGGTACGGAACCCTTCGTGCGCGAGACCGACTCGCACTTGGCCGGTTTTTCTTTTTTCACCCGTGCTGAGAAGCAAGTTCGTTGCCCTAGCGCTAGGGCGAAAGGGTGAAATACTCTTGTGGAAAAAGGAGATTTTCTTTTTTTTTAAAGTTGTCATTTTCCATTGATTTTACGTTCTATAAATGAAACCAAACCACTGGTTTCAAGGATAACGTTGTTTACCCTAACACCCTGCATACTTAGGTATTATGTTTTTTTACCTCTGTATGGTCGATCTCGTAATAAAATTGGTAATTGCTTGAGCACGTGTTGACAACAATTCGCATTAAATTGGAACTTTATTAAGGTTTAAACTGTCTAACTGCCGCATAACCAAAATAATAGACCTTGTCGTTATAGAGTAACAAGCGAAAATCAACCTTAGCGTGCTAACGCTATTATGAGGTCGACGATAACTATGTGTAGTAGTTTCTCTAGGCAGCGAGTGAAACCGCAGGTAATAATAGCACAGTATAAATAAGGAACAGTATTATGTCTTTATAGAAAACGGCCGAAACGACACGCTTCGAATTCTCAGTGTACCTATACCAGCTATTTAATTGCATAACTCTATTTACGTTGTTGAGCAGATTTTTTTTTTCTAACTTATAAAGCAATGGATTAGACATTTTGTTTCAAACGGATTACGATTCTGATTGATCGTGTATTACGCAAGGTGCAGTACGCAACAGTCTCGAATGCGCGGAAGTTACGCACGGACGCGGAATATTTATCTACCGAGTGACTTCTGCAGCTCTGGGCGGAGCGGGGAGTGGGCGTGTCAGACTTTTACTGACTGAAACCCACCCGTGTTCCTTCAGTTCGTATTGCCAAGGTCCCGGTATCCCTTTCGGACTTTCCCGCAAACATAATACTGCTACTTTATTATACTGTGATAATAGCTAGTATACCAAAATTGTTGAGGCTTCATATGTTTTGTGATGTGAATGTTTGATAATTGCTTGTTAAACGTCCCTTTTATGTCATTGTATCCAAGTAACGCACCTATTAAACTATTGATTCACAGTGTGATTAAATTTGTTCTTAGAAATTGGCGTGTGTTGCCCTGTGTGGGCAATTATAATTATATCATAAATTCTTAGAAGGTGTTCTACTTCTGTTCAAGGTATATTAAAATAATTAACTGGTTCAGCTTGAAAAATAGCAAAGAAGCAAGGTTTCTACATGCTTAAGAAATTATGAAACTAAAAGTTTCGTGCAAACTAAGATATTATGGGCAAAAGGTAGGTAATATTAATATTCATTAGGTGTTTATTGTGTAAATTAGAGCAGTGGTAGCCCAGTGGTAACGGCCACGACTTCAAAGTTGTAGGTCGTAGGTTCGAGACCAGCCATGCGCTTTACTTTCTGTAAATATTTACATCACTGCTCTCAAAACGGTGAATGAAAACATCGTGAGGAAAACGGCATATTCTAGAACCAAAAATTCGAAGACATGTGACACCTGCCAACCCGCACTGGGCCCGCGTGGTGGATTACTGCCCACTCCCTCTCGCAAAGAGGAGGCCTGTGTCACAGCAGTGGGGACATTATAGGCTGATTATGCTTATGCTTATATATGTGTAATGTATCTACCTAATAAGTACCTATCTTAATTGGTCTTTATCATAATAATTATCCATAAATTAGTTGATGCCCAAACAAAGACTTGCAATTATCTTCATATTATATCATTCCCAAAAACATACCTACCTACCTACCCCTAATTTTCACAAAAACCGGTGAAAGTAGACTCAGCAAAAGAAACAATAGAAGAGCTACGTAATGTGACACGATACGCGTTTGTTTTCATAATTCATTTGTAAACAACGATGTTAACAATGATTTAGATAACACATGCGCACAATGTGCACTAAATAAAGGAAAAATAAATTAATGGTAAGTTATGAATATATACACCTGTTTATGCGTGTCTGGGCATTTTAAGAGATAGATGGATACAAATGCTTAAGCGTCAGCGCACACCAAGAGCAGAGCAGAGCAGAGCATATTCTAAGACTACTGAAAAATGAATCTTATGACAATTACATACAATGCAAAATTAAATACACGTTGAACGTCCAACTTGATGCTCGACCATGCTCGAGCTTGCGTGTTCGTGTATTTAATTTTGGAATGTAGGGAATTGTCATAAGATTCAATTTTTAGTAGTCTCAAAAAATGCTCTGCTCTGCTCTGCTCTTGGTGTGCGCTGACCCTTAGTCGCGGGACATACAAGAGGCGTAGCGCGGGCGAGCCGCGAGGAGACGCGACGACGCGACGGTGCGGCGCGGCTCCTTTCATATTTTGCCACGCCACCTGTGTATGTTCGGCACCTCATCGTCGCTCTTATACATTTTGTACGAAATATGAAAGAAGCGGCGCGACGCCATTCGCCTCTTGTATGTCCCGCGCCTTAAGTACTGTACTCTAAAACACAGAAAGAGACTAACTAACTCGACTAAAAAGCGATGGACGTGCGAAACGTGCTCGTCGCGTTAAAATAGTGGCGATAATTCAATTCGTCCGGGTTAGCTTAAATAAAAATCCGGCCAAGGGCGAGTCGGACTCGCGCATGAAGGGTTCCGTACCATATACCATCGATAAAAACGGCAAAAAAATCATGCCTGTTGTATGGGAGCCCCCCTTAAATATTTTTGTTATCTTAAATATAATTATTTATTTTTAAAGTGAATATATAACTAAATATTCTGTGAATATTTCAAGCGTCTACCTGTTGCCGTTATCAATATCGAGGAAAAACGAGCAAAAAAATTACGTTTGTTGTATGGGGGCCCCCTTTAATTTATTTTATTCTGTTTTTTAGTATTTGTTGTTATAGCGGCAACAGAAATACATCATCTTTGAAAATTTCAATTGTCTAACTATCATGGTTCGTGAGATACAACCTGGTGACAGACGGACAGACAGACAGCGGAGCCTTAGTAATAGGATCCCGTTTTACCCTTTGCGTACGGAACCCTAAAAACCTACATGACTGTATAGGCTTTTTACGGTGTCAAATGAAATTAAGGTTTTTTCGTACTGTTCGTGACAGATATTTTTCGGCACCAAGCTTAATTGGGGCTGAATGCAGGTGCGACGACATATATACTGACATACACACACTATATTGGCATAACATATATAAAAATATTAATTTATTCAAGATAATATTTACATAATTTAAAAACCTGTACCTACTTAGACTTAATATAATAATATCTACAAGTATATAAATGAAGTCGGTTAAAAAGGAAGAAAATCATAGGGCATCAAAAAATTCGTCCGAATCGTTGTCAATAGGAAGAGTGCCCCTTTGGGCACTTTGTTGGCAGCAATGCCACGTTGTATGGCAATGCTGATTTCCCAGCACTCTGATCACGTGAAGAGTGGACCAACCGCTTGGCGATGTCTCGAAAAACTAAGTGGGAACTGTATCAACACCAAACGGCTCGAACATATAAGTCTCAATAAGATTGGAGTATTTGCGCCGTTTAAGGGTTTCCGCACCTGCAGCCCCGGAACGCTTAAACTTAAGTATAGTTTTTTTTTTTTTTTTTTTTTTTTTAAAAAAAAAAACGTTGCCCCACACTAGGAATTTCTTCCTGTATCGTGGGTGCGTTTACAAACATAGAAACTCACATACACTAACACCCAGACCCGGAACAACTACTTGCAGATCATACAAATATTTGTTCCGTGCGGGAATCGAACCCACGACACGTTGCACAGCAGTCCATCGCTCAACCACTGCGCCAATCGTGTCGATTATATTTAAGTTTCTTATATTATATTTAACCTCATGCTAATTCAGTCATTGGGGGCGAGCCTATCTTAGGGTCTTTCTTTAGGGTTCCGTAGTCAACAAGGAACCCTTATAGCTTCGCCATGTCCGTCTGTCCGTCTGTCCGCGGCTTAGCTCAGAGAACGTTGGTACTAGAAATCTGTAATTTGGTATGGATATACATATAAATGAAGCTGAGAAAGTGGCAAAAAAAAACCCAAAAAATATATTTTTTTAGGGTTCCTCCCCTACACGTAAAGTGGGGATGGTTTTTTTTTTCTCGTCAATCTCATGGTGTGGGGTATCGTTGAAAAGGTCGTTTAAATAATGTGAGTTTGTTGAAACCATTTTTGGATTCAGGGATCCGTTTGCGCAATATTAAGCTTTAAAAGTGCAAATTTTTGTTAGAGCCAAGTGTCCCCCCCCCCTGCCAGCTTAATGGTTGGTAACGAAATTAAAAGGAAAACTATCACAGCTACGTAGGCTCCACAAGTTACCGAGTAATAATCGACCAACTTGCAGTTGTAAAAACATGTTCTCCCATACATTCTGTATCGGAGAACAAGTTTCTCAACTACAATGTTAAATTTGTTTTATAAATTCATCCCAACTACGGAACCCTTCATTGTGCATGGTACTACATGCACTTGGCCGGTTTTTATATCAAGCGGGCACATATCCAGACTCCGGGCTGCTACTGAGAAATTCCAAATAGAAAAATCCAATAACACTTTTCCCGACTCGGGAATCGAACCCAGGACCTCATGCTCAGTAGCGCTTGCGACCACTAGAACACCTTTTTTTTTTATATGAGCTTGGGTACAAGATATTATGTGCCCAAAAAGTATTACTCCGATCCATCTTTTAAATAATAATGAATTCATTTCACCTATTATTATATTTTTTTTTGTTGTTATCTCTAATGCCTGTTCTATTTTTTATTATTTGTATTTTATTTATTTTTTTGTTCTAAACATATCTGTTATTTTTCCCCTTCATCTATAAAATGTCTAGAGTCTTAAAATTAACCATTGCAAAGTTAAGTTATGTAATTAGATTTAATTCGGGGTGAGATTCTGGTGATCCGTCACACAGGGTATCCTGTGGACGCCAGTCTCTCGCAAAGGATCATATTTTTTCATCTCGCCATAGTTTTTGTCTCTATGTTTATAATTATTTGAACCTTTTTGAAGAGAGAAAAATAAATAAATACATAAATGTTCTGCTATAACAAAACAACGAAATACCTAGAATGTGTGTCGGATGTGGAGGTACTGAAGGGTAACAGTATTCCATGAATTGTATAAGAGCACAATCCTGTCCAGTCCTGTCTGTTGGGTCGGAAACGAATAAAAGTTATCGGAAAAATATTGCCGACTAGCTAAAATATAACCTAGAGGAACGTATCCTGTCGCAGGCCTGCTAGAACGCAGTACATTTTTAGGAATTTTTACCCTACAAAAAGTACCTACGTGATTTTGACCAGTATGTATGTGGGTATGTATGTTTATCTGTTCCCTCATAACTTCTAATCTTCGCATCACACATCAACAAATGAGGTATCCTTGGTAGCATCTTGATCGTCCGCTGGTTATCGGCTATGTGACGTCACATTAAATTGAATTAGCTGCCCTCTAGAAGACATAAAGTAATGAATCATAAAAACATTTTTTTTATGATCTCATGTTGGGTATCAAATGAAAGGGCTCAATTAGCACATTTCAAATATACAACATATAAAAAAACCCTGTCTGTACATTTTATATTTATAACAAGTTATTGCACAATGGAATCCAACCTGGAACGTACCGTTAAAAAGTGAAGAACGTTAACGATAGACCTTGTGTCTACGTGGCAAAACACAGAGGTCTGATCTGGTATCAATTAGAAACTGTAACTTTGTAGCACAGTCTGTCACAAAAAGACGGCGGCTCTTAGCCATTTGACAGTCATTTGCCACCTCTACTGACTGTCGGGAGCTTTTCCCGATTTGAAATTACATGGAAGAGTGCATTTCTGAGCCTTGTCTCCGAATTTTCGGTGATACCAGCAAATACCAGAAGTATTACGCCTTGATCGGCTTCTGAAGCGCGAAGAACCCGAAGTACTTCTACGCCCGAAGGGTGAACGACATCTTTTCTCGCCTAAATTAAGCTGTGCAACCTGATGTGATAGCTCGGTTCTAATGCGTTCAGCTATCAAATCTTCCATCTTCTTGAACATATCGACAAATGTGACTACGAATGTACTTGCTATCTGCGTTGCTCGGCGTGACGTCACTTCACGCACCTTGTCGGCTAATTCTGCCACGTCATCAAGAGTGGAGGTAGTCTGCGACGCAATGAACGCCTGCACGTCGGTGGGAAGACGGTTTGACCACAAACTGCGTAAAACATCATCGCTGATACCATCGCCGGCCAAAGATCGAAGATGGCGCAAGAACTGGCTCGGTTTTCTATCGCCTAATTCCTCTTGAGTCAACAGTTGTCGCAAGCGTTGTTCGCGCGACGAACATAATCGTTTGATAAGTTCTCGTTTTAATTTATTGTACTTATCTGACTGTGGTGGGTTAACGATGATATCGCGAACTTCCCTCGCAATGCTATGATCCAACTCCTGTAGAACCGTGTAGAATTTAGTCTGGTCCGTCTTTATTCCTGCTAGCTCGAATTGCGCCTCGACTTGGGCGAACCAAATATCGGGGTCGTCAGGCCAAACGGGAGGTAGGCGTACCGACACTCGATCCACGCCTGAGGACGTCAACGAAGGCGTGAAGCAGTCCTCAAATTTTTCTTCCGACGTCGACATCACGTCGGGGTCACCAATATTTAGCGTGGTGCTAAATGGAATGTTTATATTTTTAGAAATAAAAGACGTGAAAATTCGTGACAGCTGAAATCCCAGACTTTAATAGAATTTACATAAATCAAAAGGAAAAAGTTTTCTAAAAGTAGGCATAGGTTAAAATAACAAAAGAGTATTTACACAAGAGAAATTATGTGGATCGCCACATCCTTCTAACCTTCATATTCAGAACCTTCATGAACTCAGACAAATCTGTTCCGAAAACCTTCAATATCAGATAAAATATTAATCCTATAAATCTGCTATGTTATCAAATTAGTCCCAAGTTATGATACGATGAAATCTGGTTTCACAACTTGTAGATAACTTGAAACATTAATATAACTATTAATAGTGCTTGAAAAATTAAAATCAATATACAGCTTGCCGCTTTAATGTGACATTAATTTAACACACGTATACGATTTCGCGTATGCGTTTTATGAAAATATTTTAATTTCAAGAAACTTTATTATTTATTGATTTATTTACAATTTTCTTAGTTAGCATCTTGGAGCAACCTGTACTTAAAGAAGTGTAGCACATAGGTCATTTGCCGGCGTCACGGATCATAAGTAGGCGAATTGAAAGAATGCCGCGCAATTTCTTAGAAATTATACCGTCACAGGGTCGGGGACCGATAGAACGCAAGCCAGCTGGTTGGTAGTTGGAGGCGGTCACCTCCTTCTGCGAAGCAGTGATGCTTGCGAAGGAGGAGGCGGAACGCGTGAGGGAGAGGCAAAGCTTGCGCCCTCACGCCCCTAACCGCCGCCGCTGGAGACACCTTGGGCGTCGGGAATCCCAGGCGGATTCCCGGCCACCATAGGCGCGGGCTTGCGGACGGCGAGCAATGGGTAGCTCGCCGTCCGATAAGGACCAGGCCCGGGTCGATGGCGCGTCGTGTTCCACGCGCGCCTCAAAGAGATGTCACCACACCTAACGGGGTCCGTTAGGACCGATGCCTGCCAGGGTTGCGGAATAGTCCGAAAGGGATACCGGGACCCTGGCAACAGGCAACTGAAGGAACACGGGTGGGTTTTAGTCAGTAAGAGTCTGACACGCCCTTCCGCTTCGCCCAGAGCGGGAGAAGTCATATGATGATTTCCCAACCAAAAAAAAAAAAAAAAATCTGGTTGGTAGTTTTATGAATGAATCTTTTACACAGAGTGATCTCACTGTTGGTTATGTTTATATTATTTAGTTTGTTTGGAAATTATTATTTTTCAATTTACGAATTATTTTATTTTATTTTTTATGATAACTGGCCACTAGCCCTACCCGTGTGTTAAATTAATGTCGCCATTATAGCGGCACGTTGTAACTATGGTACACACGGCTACATATCAAGCTATACATTTCCAGTTTATGCTGATCTCACACTGTATAGGATTTCCGTACAATGCGAGGTCAGCTTATACTGAAAATGTATAGCTTGGCATTATTGGCGTTGTGATTATATTGTTATAGGTAGCAGTTGTAAGAATTATACTTTTAAATTATTTTGAACACTGAACATGGGGACGGTAAGCAAGCAGAAGATAATCTTTGCTAGTTCTTAAAATGAGAAAAGACCCAACAAGCAAAAATCAGTACTTAAAACTAGACTACTTTTATATTCACTTATAAGAAACTTGTATCATACTACAAAGCTGGATTTGGGCGCAGTTATAGGAGCGTTTATTTCTATAACTATCTTATAATCAACTTTTAAAATGCATACTGAGCCCTATAATATACTTGACGAAGCGCAATAGCTTCTATAATGATATGAGACTACACAATTACAAGCACAAACGCTTTTGTTAGTATCTGACATAGCATAATCAGCCTATAAAGTTCCCCGGATACAGGCCGTCTCTCTCTGAAATGGGCCGTTATCAACAACCGGGTGGTGTGGGTTGGTGTACCTTGTAGGTTTTTTTTTACAAACTGATAATATTGTATACTTATTAAACAAGAATTCCTAATTTCCAGCAACACATTGTTCGGATATTTTCGCTTATCTCCCAAAGGTAAATATTCTCAATATTACCATGACAATTTCCCAAACATTCATGGGACCGCAAAATACATAATTTAAAGGGTGAAACCATTAAATTATACATAGGATCACGTGCTTCGAATAAGCTAACTATTCGAAGCTTATTATTTACAAGGAACTAATGAACCTATTTAGATGGAGCCTTATGATAGGAAATACGGAATAATATGGCGGTTTATGTGAGGAGTGCAAGATGTAGGTTGATTTAATTTAATATTTATGGCTGTAGGTTCGGTTATTGGGTTGCCTTTCTCTCGGTATTATAATGAAACGTTCCATATAGGTAATTTTATTTATGATGGGGGTTAAATGTTTATATTTAGGCTGTAAGCAGACACGTGTGTTTGACATGACATGATCAGCCTATAATGTTCCCACTGCTGGGACAAAGGCCTCCTCTCTTCGAGAGGGAGCGGGCCGTAATCTACCACGCGGGCCCAGTGCGGGTTGGTAGATGTCACATGTCTTCGAATTATTGGTTCTAGGACATGCCGGTTTTCGCACGATGTTTTCCTTCACCGTTTTTAGAGCAGTGGTGATGATAATATTTACTTGCTTATTTATTTACTTGTTACGTGTAAATTCGATCGATTTGGGACACGCAACAAAACAGCCTTATGACGCCGAAGCTGTCAAAAATCTATTGAACGTCAAAGGAGTCATGAGCCCGATTTAGAAGTTCGCACGTACCTCAACCACACGACAACCACGCCACAACGACAACATGTGTGCGGGCGCTAATTTGTATGAAAATGAATCGTTTATAGTACGGTATCGCCCACACGGTTGGAATGTGGTCCGCTTACACGGACCACATTTCAACCGTGTGGGCGATACCGACTACATCAAGGCCACGACGCAAAAAAAAAGTTAAAAACATAAGCCAAGCTACGACAAATTCCACTATTTTGTCGTAATTTGTTGTCGTCGTTTTTTGTCGTAGCAAGACATCGATATAATTATTTTTTTTCGGTTTTCGTATAGCCGGAGTCACACGTCATTACTAAGTCATGTAAGGCATAAATCGTACAGATTACGTATGACTCCGGCTCCGTTTGTATAAAATAAAGCCAATGTCAACTGGACCATAATAACGAATTGATTGACCCCACAGTCAACAAAATTCATCAAAATTGGATGAGTTGTTTATGCGCTACGGTGGAACATACACACAGTAAGTTTATACAGTAACAGTATTATATCTCGGGCCGACTTTGAAATAATTCCCTACGGCCGCTCGGTAGATAAACCTTCCGCGTCCGTGCGTAACAGCGCACTCGATACTGTTGCGTACTGATACGATGATACGCTGAGATTTCGAAGCGCGTCATTTCGGCCGTTTTCTATAAAGATATAATATTGGTACTTATTTATACTGTGACATACGTAAATGCAAACATACATTACATACTTACTGCTAAAAGCCCTTCCTTTTGGCTTCACCATAATCGGGTAAAAATAATAAACGGGTAATCGAATACCGCGACTCTCATAGAGACATAAATCTTGGCAAATTCAAGGGAGTACCCTTATTATGTAATAAATTCGTACTGTCGCTGGTAAAGTTTGAAACATTTCATAATTCTTATTTATTACGGATAAATTTAAGTTCGCTCTGAGCGCTGTCGCGCGACCTATATTCGGAGTTTCTTTGAAGAACAAAATTTGAAATAAATATTATCGGTGTGCCAAATTTCATCCAAATCCGTTCAGCCGTTTTTGCGTGATTGAGTAACAAACATGCAAACACAAACAAAAACATTTTAAATCCTTTATCACAAGTATGTAAAATTTTGAAAGTGTTATTATTAATTTTACATACTTGTGATAAAGGATTTAAAATGTCAGTATTAGAGAGTTTAGAAATTATTAAAAATAATACAGCGAACGTTACACTGTTGAACGAATTAAATACCAGTATGCCAAGGTCGCATTTGTTGCGATTGTTCGCCCCTTATCGTGCTTATCGCACTGATAACGATTCTAGCCAATCAGCGCCGAGCAGCAATCCTATATAAGTGGGGGTGACGGGCGATTTGATTCACTTTGCGTCCAGCGCTCGGTGTGGTAACACGTCGCATTCTGGTTTGCAATTGGTCAATCGTCATCCTGAGGATGCCTCGTTGAGAGGTGAAACACGTGTCGATTTCCCCCATGAAAGACCATGACCTGGAATAGGACATATAGGATACTTTTTATCCCGATATTCCCGCGGGATCGAGACTTACGCGGGTGAAACCGCGGGGCGCAGCTAGTAAAGTAGGTATAGTAGGATACTAGGACAATAAAGAAATATTGATGTTTTGTCAAGTTGTAAAAACCGTGTGAAGCAGGTAGTATATTGTAGGTATATGGTAGGTAGGTACGTTGACAATGATCAAGTGGTTTAAAAATTGTAAAATTGCGTAAAAATTGTAACCCTGCAACTATCCTCACTGTCAGTCAAACGATTATTCTCAGCACGATCCACATTGCCTGATGAAAACACTGAGCTATTTTCGAATAAAGCTCTTACCTATACAAAATCATTCTCAGAATTGTAGCAATCGGATAGGTACTCCCTCGCACCTGCTGTAAATTTTCTCACTTCGTTAGATACAACAAGTCGAACGATAAATAAAAATACCCTTCGGTATTTTCATGAATAAATTAAATTGATTGAATAGACTACAAGTCTAGTCGAAAGTAATTTATCGTTGTAGCCATTTTTATAAAAAACTTGGTCCATATTTTGTAAAATAATGAGTATTTTGTTACTAACTTTCTTGAAAGTAAAACTAGGTGAAAATATTCGGAGAATTTATGACTGGTCTTTTAATATCACTAATTAATTTTTATAAAGAGTTGACGAAGTGATTTAAGTTTAATCACTTTATTCAACCAAATACCTACATTTTTAACTTTTTACAAGTAGTCACGTTAAAAACACATTCGTTTTTAACGTGACTGAGGGCTCCCGCAGGAAATTTCCTTGAAGTTTTCATAGAGGAGTCGCGTCGCACCGTTGAGTCGCGCCAATCTACGGGAGCCTTGAGACGAAGCTAAAAAGAAAGTATTTCTTTTTATATGGTAAACTAGTTGATTCAAACGCGCGTAGACGAATAGGGTTGGCTTAGGCTAAGCAGGTTGATCCTAACGTATTTCGGACGAAATATTTTGAAATAGGATAATCTATTCTATCCTAAAATCTGGCTTGGACGGTAATATATTATAGAGTATTTTATATAAGCCCTTTGAAATTCACTCAGCCGTTCCCAGAAAAGCTTAAACAGCTAATCAGGCAAATAAATTCGTAAATTCGTATGTTTGAATGACTACAAGAGAGCAGTGTTGGCCCAGTAGTAACGGCCGCGAATTACGAGTTGTAGGTTCGAACCCTGACAGGCGCTTTACTTTGGGCAAATTATTTCATCACCACTGCTCTCAAAACGGTGAAGGAATCGACATGTCCTAGAACTAGAAATTCGAAGACATGTGACATCTACCAACCCGCACTGGGCCCGCATGGTAGATTACGGCCCGCTCCCTCTCACACAGAGAGAAGGCCTGTTTCAGCAGTGGGAACATTGTAGGCTGAATATGCTGAATGACTAAACAAAATGTGCAAATTATTATCATTGATGGAATAGCTTCACACATCGGGGGCCAAACTTAATAGGAAAATCTACGTCATTGGCCTGAGATCCTGACAGACCACACAACAAAATTGCCTGCTAACCCTTCGAGGAATACAGGCGCGATATTTTGTTATGTGTTATGTTGAGGCGAAACTGAATGTAAAACCGATTAGGTATGTATATGTTATGGACCAAGTGATTATTAGGGCATTATAAAAAATGCCCGGGCAGTTTGAAAAATGCACAATATGAGACGGCAGTATGATAACAACTATTGAAATAATCAAATCGACCGGGCATTTTTTATTATGCTAGTCACCTTTGGGGCAGCCCTATTAAAACCAGCTTTTATTACTATTATTTTGATTTCAAACGTAGAATCATCTTATTTAAAATCAAATAAAATATTTCCATTCATATACACTCTGCTGACCTATGATGACTTTACCATAATTAAATATCTGTGTATTATTACTATTATTAGATTGCCCAAAGACAACACGGTAATTTATGATGACGAGGCAATGTGTTAAATAAGGAAGTTCAAATTATATTGCCTTATGTAGCTTGTCATTATTCATAATGCGCGGACATTATGAAAAATGCCCGTATTTATTACTTGGTCCATAACATATACGGTGCGTTAAGCGAGTGACATACTTTAAGGAGAGTAGTAATCATAAAAATAAACAACTTTTACCAAGGGAAAATCACGAAAAATATACCGGCTAAGTGCTAGTTGGATTCGCAGACGAAGGATTCCGTACCACCGTTTCATTTGGGTCTACATAAACGCTTCAAGAGATACAGCGATTGTTAAGGTCTAGCAAAAAACGCCGAAAAAGTCACGTTTTGTTGTCTATGTCCCCTTGAATGTTTAAAATTTAATTTAGAAATACACACTCTGTGAAAATTTCAACTGTCTACCTCACGGTTCATGAGATACAACTCGCTGACATACAGAAGGACGGACAGCGGAGGCTTAGAAATAAGGTTCCGTTTGGCATCCTTTGGGTACGGAACAGGAAAAATCAGCAACTCCAAACATTTATGTTCACATAACTTGATAAAATGTAGGAAACAGCTATTTTTCACATTAATTCGTTCCATAGTAACAATTATTGTTCATTTTCATGAATAAATGGTTACTACTCTTTTGAAGTATGTCCCTCGATTCACTTATCAGATACTAGTTGCCAATAAAAGCTACACACAATTATCGAAACGGTCAGTTTGAACAGTTTGGGCGGAATATAATTATTGCTGACCATTCACCGTTATCGTAGCGTTTACAGCATCCCCAACCAACCAAATATTAATTTGATTATTTCGCATTATTTGACACGTAGCTAGAGGCGGTAGATTTCCAACTGAATTCCGTTTAGCTGGGAGAATGTAAATGCGGTTTCGTGAATGTATTTTGAACGGTTCGATAAACAATGCACATAAATACTCAACATACAGAAAATCTATAGTTAAATCGAATAAATATTGTTGTGATTGGTAAACCAAAAAGACAATAGTCAATCAAGTCCATTTGTCATATTGTTTTTGCAACAGGTTAAATTAAAAACCTGTTTTTCAAGGCTGATGGATTTATTGATCCAAAACCGTATTTTGCAATTTGTGCCTGGTTAACGCGAGAATTTTTATTTTAGAGAGTACAAGGAAGGAACATCCGTTCTCTTATGGCCTGTAGGTAGACATGCGAGCATTTTAGCGACGAATATTTATTCACAAAAACTTTTTACAAAAAAAAAAAACCGACTTCCAAAAAAACACTCAAAACTGAAAAATAACTTTAATTTCGGAAGTCGGTGTCTTTGCTTTTCAATTTTCGTTTTTTGCCACCGACTTCCGAAATTAACTCCTTCCGACTTTTTAGTTGTGGTGCCTACCCCACACAAATTCGAATACCACTAGCTGATGTAAATAACAGTGAAGGAGTAAATGAAAACATCATCTAGATAAACTAAGTGGAAAAAATACGTAATATTGAAGCTAACTCAAAAACTACGCAAGCAAAATTAATAAAATTTATATGGGACCATCTCGGAAGCATGACCTACCATACAAAACAAGAATCATCAAAATCGATTTATAATTGGCGGAGTAATCGCGTAACAAACATACAAAAAACAAAAAAAAAAACATACAGACGAATTGAGAACCTCCTCCTTTTTGAAGTCGGTTATAAACAAACAGAGGTCCTATACAAGAGACAATCGCTTCCAAAGCGTTTCGTATTTCTGCAACGACTTTCAATAAGCTTTTCGATAGCGTATGTCAGTCTTATTTTTACCTTTTCCATCATCGTTATCGCTGACAGAATGTCACTTTGTCTAGGGCCTCAGTTTCGTGAGTACGTGAATCCAATAACGATAAAATAATTCTCAAGAAGCTGCTCGAGAACGAATGTTCGTTTCGCGATTGAATGTACGTTACGTAAAAAAAGCTCGCGCAACAAATGTTAGCAAAATAAATTCGTGAAGCGAATGCTCGCGGTGAGTACCGTCCTTACGCCGGTAGCACACCTCCGCAGCAAAACCGCAGTAGATTTCGCGGCGGAGCCGGAGGTGTGCTACCGGCTTTAATGATTAACCCAAGATA
This sequence comes from Lithophane ornitopus, assembly GCA_948473465.1. Lineage (NCBI taxonomy): Eukaryota > Metazoa > Arthropoda > Insecta > Lepidoptera > Noctuidae > Lithophane > Lithophane ornitopus. The sequence goes on along the minus strand of OX419624.1, from coordinate 13,551,321 downwards.
ATTTAACCTTCAGTCGGGAGCTAGAAACCAAAAAGAACACGTAACATGAGGCTTAATAAGGAGGCTGTGCTCTAGTTCTGTCATTAAGTAAGACCGAGGCTCTCGTAAGCGAGTGCGGTAAGTTCGAGCCGCAAATTATTTAATTTTACATGTAAATGGGTCTTGTCTCGCCGAATTACTGTACGACAGAAGTTCTAGATGAGAAACAAGAAAATGATTATCTCTCTCCTCTGCCTCCGTTAATATTTTGTACATAGTTGAATTTTTTTTAATGGAATTTAGCACAATAGAAACGGAACTTGATATGATAAAAAGGATAAAGTGATTTTTCATCTCGGAAAACTGATTGGCCAAAATCTGAGAACGCAGCAGAGAAAAAATTAACCTAAAAGTTAGGGGTAATTTGTTTATGAACGATTTCCTTTAACTGCAACGGTGCCCTTCATGCGCCATCTCAAATTACCACACTGTTTCTTATGGCGGATCTTGCTCTCATCATAAACAAAAACAGCCTATAAAGTTCCCACTTCTGGGACACAGGCCCCCTCTTTGTGAGAGAGTGTGAGTGTAATCCACCACGCGGGCCAAGTAAAAATAAAATAATAATAAAAGTTTATTGAGGTAAAAAGGTAAAACACTAAATACAAAGCTTAAATCTACGAAAAATTCAATTATTTTATGTGCCTGAACTAGGTCATCCTGTGTTTCAGGCGAGACAAGGCATAGTATTTCTAATTTAATCACATACTTAATTATAAAAATCTAGTCATCTAATAGGTATGTAAAAAGGTGTAAATACACAAAAAATCAATATACATTAAATCCTACTTGCTAAAGACTTAGCACTTACATACTAATAATTCCTCTGTATCTTCATAGGACATACTTTGAACAGCTTATTTGAGAGTTCTTTTACAATTATTATAATTAAGTGAATAAATTTTGGCTCTCGCATTTAGTCTGTTATAAAGTAATGGTACTAGGAAGACAAAAAATTTGGCTGCGAAAGCATGTTTTGTAGTTTTTGTAGGGCAAACAATGTATTTCCGTCTCTTTTTAGTTAATTCAGTGCTGTAGGGGAGAGCTGCGTGTGTAAGTGTAGGTTGGTAAATGTCACATGTCTTCGTATTTTTGGTTCTAGGACATACTGGTTTCCTCACGATGATTCACCTCTACAACGTTCGAATTTTGAAGTGTTGTTTAGAGAAAAAGCTCCTTTTCACACACTATCTTCCAGATAGCCGGATCGGAGTAATCGTGCAATCTGTCCGATATACATGTAAAAGTTTCCACATATACTCTAACATTTCACTATAACGGTACCCGATGACGACAACCGGCACGTGTGAAAAAGCAATTACAATATGATCCTATGTGTATAAGGCTCTGTTCACGACCTCGAGCGATGCGACTTGCGTCAAGCGACACGCGCGGGCGTCACTTGTTTCCGTTCGTCGCGTCGTCGCTCCGCACATAGCGTCGCTGTGATTCGTGGCATGCTCTTACAACTTCTTTCATTTGTTTTGTCCTCAACCACTGTCGCAAGACGCGTGTCGCTTGAGCGTGTAGGTCGTGGCCACGGGGTTGGACATGGGTCATATTACATGGGTCAGATTACATTACAACTCATTGCCGAATGGTATCCTTTTGACCTAAAACTCATGTTTACTAATACGTATATTACCTTTAGAAAGTCTCATTATCACTATTTTTTTTCTTAAAAAACTTGATAATAAACTTGTGTTAGTGAAACAAATTAACATGTGATACTTAGAACAAAATAGAAGTTGATAATAATAATAATAAAGTTTATTATTATTATTATGTGCCTGAAATGTCACATAGATTTCAAACAATCTTAAAACGTTCAAAAGCCATTTACGTGACAGGATGTGGCGCGATCATCAATTTGCTATTCAACAAAAATATTTAATCGCAAGAAAATATGAAACGTATTCAATTTAAAAGTTTTAAAGTGGTTTGTAGAAATTGCAAAAGCTATCTTATTTTTTCAAGTCCGCTCGCCTCTGTCGTTTTAAAAGGAAAATTAAATTGATATGAATCGTCCAGTGTACTTAAATAAAAGTTTATCTAAAATTATTTTACATTCTGTTTACTACTTTAGTGAAAACATTTTGAAAGTTGACTTTTATTTAATCTGAACGATAATTGTATATTTTTAAGACGTTTCAATGTTTTCAGCCTATAACTATGGACCGATCGAAAATATGTATATGTCATCGTGATTGTGAGAACTGTTGTTTCATAATCTATCGGTATTATTTCCGTTAGCAGTGGAAAAATTTAACGAATTATATTTTTGATAGTTTTGGATTGGAACTCAACTAACGGTAAAATATCAGTTTACCGATAATTAGTATCAAGATTTTTTTTCAAAACGTGTTTTGGTAACAACCAACTTCTGAGACATATAAGTTCAAGATTAACATAATTAAAAAAAAATCGCAATTTGTTTTAAAGAAAAGTCTACTTTGCCTCTTGTCAGCGCCTTAATAAGGCGTTAATAACTCGGGTCGGCCTAATTGCTTGAGGGCTCGAAAATTCGTAATGTAGTTAGTAGTATTTGTAAAGTTCCAGTTTAAGGACCCGATGGGTGTTGTCTGGTGCGCTACTGTCCGAATATTAATGTCGGGACGTTGTATATATGCAAGTCGCGAGTCGAACATTGTTTACGCGATGCAGGATTTTGCGTGACATCAATGTGATGAGTAGTTCACATGTGGGGTTGTAGATGCCGCCACTTTAGTACAGAAATCAGAGACTCACCTAATAAAGCCATAAAGAACCCGTAGAGTACACATAAGGTCTTCCCGAAGATCCATCGATGGAAGAGTGCTGATATGAGGGTGAAGGGGTTGCCCAGCACTGACACCGAGAAGTCTGAGCACACAAGGTTGAACAGAATTATGTTCAGTGGTGTCCATAACTGGAACAAGACAAATAAAATCATATTAAGCTTCTAGATCTCAAGTGTTGACACTACAGGGTCATATAAAATTGTCTAGCGAAACTCCACAGACGAGATGGGTATCGATATTCTAAACATATAAAGCAAAACATAAATTAGGTACCTAATTTGATTTAAAAAAAATGGGGTCATCAACCACACTGTAGTTGAAATATAAGTTTTTTTTACAGAAAAAAAAACCACCGACTTCCAAATTCGGAAGTCGGTGGTAAAAACCGAAAATACAAAACCAAAAACACCGACTTCCGATTTAAGTTATTTTTCATTTTGTAGTGTTTTTTTGGAAGTCGGTTGTATTTTTTTTGTAAAACAGTTTTTATCGTGTAAAATCACAGTCGTGATGTGTTTCGATATCTAAACAAGATAAAAAAACAAAAATAACAGATTTCTCAACACATACTTCAAGTAACAACAACATCAGCGGTCGTTGCCCCAAAAAAAATCATCAATTTTTTATTTTGTCGTGTTTATTTAATGATTCCCATCGCGTCTGTGGAGTTTCACAAACTTATTTAATTTGATCCTTTATACACTGTGGAAAAGACAATACGACAGTAAATGAAAACAGTGACTCAAATAAATCCTAACATCGAAATTGAAAACGTGATTTTTTCAAACAAACTGTATAGTAGTGGTGGGCCGACTATACATAATACATGGGTAATACATGGGTTTCGTCAATCTTTGACGAGCTATTGGATATATTTGATTGATTTTTTTGTTAAGACTGGGAATTCGTCTGGGATACGTCATTACTTCATTAGATATAGGTAGGTACAAAGTTTAATTTAGAAAGAAAGAAAATACGTTTATTGTTGTTTTTTGTTGTTATTGGGCAAACATGACGCTAAGAAAGGCCAAATTTACGAAAATAAGAAGTTGGGGGAAATATGCGTCATTCATACACACACACTCACACTTATTGTCATTCGTGACATTTATTGTCGTCTCCACCTTTTGTAAACAACCTTCCTACCCTAAAAACCTATTGCTTTGGTTGGGCAACATAAAAGATTTTAGAGCTAATTTCAAAACTTACAACAATGTTGTCCGTCTACAAGTTAGGAAGGCTTACCTTTGCATTTATGTTATTAAGTATTACGTATTAAGTAGGTAGGTATTATAATAAAAGATGTAGGTATTTTTATGTTTGACTTTACATGAATACATGTTTCGGGTGATTTTGGTTCCATTACATTAAGTAACTAGTGCGTATCATTTCTAACTGTAATTTATTCATTTATAACTTCATTAATCACACAGAGAGGAAACCTGTGTCCCACCAATGGGAACATTATAGGCTGATTATGTTTATATGTTATATAAAAATAATCAGCCTATTATTATTATGTTTATGTGTTATACGTAAGTTCATTAATTGACATATTCCCATATTCTCTAGAACTTTACAACAAGATTAATTCATAACTTAAATAAACACACGATTAAATAGTTAAACCTACCTACATGAGGTATCGTAATCTGACAAATGTGCCGAGACTTTGAAACTAATTAGCTAGGTACTAACATCGAAGGTCCTTCGATGTACTCACAAGCCGTCTGCGATCTACAGCCCAAGGCCCCACGTCTTAGCTAATACCACAAATTCCTGATAGTTACATAATTTTCTAATAAAAGGAAAGTACAAAATTGCTTGAAGTACTAGTTACCTGAAAATTACAAGTTCAGAATCAAATGGAGAATTTAATCGTTAAGCATAATATATAACATGTATGTATAGCTTCAAATATTATTTCCACCACTCAACTTATTTAAAAGCAATTAATCACGAAAAAATTAAAAACAAACCAATAATACCGAATAAGAATGTTGTTGTTGCATCCGGAAAATTCAAGATTTCCCATGAATTCCCATGAGTCCCATTAGTTATTTTAAAATCCTGTCTAAACGTATAGACAGGACTTTAAAATAACTTAAAATGTTACTGTAAGATATTTATGCTTCCAGTGGGGTGTCACATATTTTTTCAATATGAGCGGCACTGATTGTGACTGGTTTTTTATGCTGCCAAAGTGATGTCAATTTTTTTTCTGAATTTAACTAACGCAGACTGCATTATAAACATGTATAACGCAAGACATACTTGATATACTTGCATCCTAAGAGGGGACAGATCTTTTTGAAGCTGATGCAGCATCCTATATTTTGGCGTCGCTTGCTTGTCAGATAATTTTGGTATACCTTCGGTGTCACATAATTATTGCTGCCGCTTGTCATATATGCCTTAATGATCTCATATATTTGTCATCATCATGATGACAGGTATTAATGGATGCATCATGAAATCAGATATTATTGCCAAGCTTTCCATATTAATCTATACTAATATTATAAAGCTGAAGAGTTTGTTTGTTTGTTTGAACGCGGTAATCTCAGGAACTACTGTTTGGAATTGAAAAATTATTTTTGTGTTGGATAGTCCACGCTACGACCAATAAGAGCGGAGCATAAATGAAAAATCTTGCAATAACGGGAAAAAATATTCCTGTTTGAGAGCTTCCGTTGCGTGCGCTGCGTAAACGGTTTAAGTTACGCAAATATCATGTATGATGAAATTGTTCCTCTTTAAAAGTTCTAAAAAAAAAGTCCGCGACAGCATATGTCTATCTTTTAAGATTGACTCACTATAGCCTTTTTTATGGTAATCAAATTTTTTCGAAGTTAATGCATTATTTGCGAAGGAGTTTTATCGACATAATATTAATTATTATTCAAATAAATAGTCTTAACATCAATGGTATTTAGGTAGCAGTAAAATACTTTTTAATTCATTCGAATCGGACATTTAATTTCGAAGATATCACGCGCCGCGCCTCCGTGACGTGCCGACGACTTTAGAGAGGAGAGGATGACCACACGGGTAGACATGACCTGGAATAGGACATAGGATACGTTTTATCGCTGTATTCCCACGGGATCAACATCTACGCGGGTGAAAACGCGGGGCACAGCTAGTACTTTAATATTTTCCCAGTAGGTCGGAATACATCGTTCTGGGAGTTCACTGAAATCCGCATTTTTGCCATAATTCAATATTTTATTCAGACCGATTAGTATGAAAACGATTAGTATAATATTTCAGTAAAATAAATAATCGAGTATTGTCCCTATATTGCATTCAACTATGTTCATATACTTTACAAATTCCACCGAATTCTTTATGTATTATAATAAAGGCATTACGAGAATTTCAGCCATTTTCAATTGAACAAAGCGTGTATTCGATAAAAGCCGTGTCATAAGTCTGACTGTCCTGTCACGTTCCCACCGATTTTTAATTTATTCGTCACTATATTTAGAGAACACAAACAATGGATCACGTTGGACCATGCTCAACGTGCATTACTCTATTCATTGGTCCGTCAAAGCACACAATTGAGTGCCGAGCCATTATGATGTAATAAATGAAATTGGTTCTGAATTTGGAACGTCATTGTTAGTAGGAACTGGCTATTTGGAGTTTGATGATGTGTAAAAGACTTGTCAAAAACATGTCGTGTACAAAACATGTCGTCATCATTATCTGGCCCATAATCCAATTTATTTGGGGCGCAACATGTATTTTTCTTTCATACTTCTCTATTAGTCGTGTACAAAACATGTTTCATACATGTATTGCAATTTGAGACATGTATTGTTAACTATTTTTCTTTTAACTACGTAGTAATGTTATCTTTATTCACTACAAAACCGATCACAAAGGACGTATTTTTTTCTTAGAAACAAAACAGTGCAGAAATGTTATATGAAATCTCATTTTGGCACAGTTTATAGGGCTCCGTACCCAAAGGGGACCCTATTACTAATGCTCCGCTGTCTGTCTGACTGTCTGTCCGTCTGTCACCAGGCTGTATCTCATGAACCGTGATAGACAGTTGAAATTTTCACAGATGATGTATTTCTGTTGCCGCTATAACAACAAATACTAAAAAACAGAATAAAATAAATATTTAAGGGGGCTCCCATACAACAGACATGATTTTTTTGCCATTTTTATAGATAAATGGTACGGAACCCTCGTGCGCGAGTCCGATTCGCACTTGGCCGGTTTTTTCATTAATTCATGTTTTTATGTCTCCCATTAAGTTTAATATAAAATGTTTGCAGTAGATCATAAAGATACTAGCTGAAAATAAAAATCGGCTGAATTGGTGAAAAAAAAAATGCGCTCGATGCAACAATATCTAGACACGCGGCAGCGTGTCAAGCCAAGTTCAAGAAAAGAACTGGCGATGCAGCAGCCGTGTGTTATATTACACGAACTATTTGGAGTTTACCATTTGGAGTTACTTTTCACCCCTCGATAACTCAAAATCTATTTAATGTACATACATGAAATTTGGTTTATTTATTAATGCTCCTTAGATCAACTAGAACCCCAAATTTCATAAATTAATCTCAAACGGTTATTGAGATATTAACGTCTAAAAATCGTCATTTTTATCACTGACTTACCTACCGATAGATCAAAAACCTAACCCACTTCCAGATGAACTAGAAAGTTGAAATTTGGTATCCAGACTGGTAATTGTGTGTATATAAAGGAAAAAATCAGAAAACAGAATATTTTTACGATTAACAAAAAAAATCATGTAATCGATTTCTAACACCGCCTTTCAAAATAGCAAAAATATTTTCTTTCCTAGGAGAGTTGTTTCCATTATGAAAGGTCGTTTTTATGGTTTTGTATATAGGTGCCAGATTATTTTATATAACTTAGACAACCAATAATTAATAATAATTGTTAATCATTGGCTGTTAAAGTTTTCCGCGGGCAACAGGAGTGCGGCGCGTCTGGAGTCACGGGGATTTAAGGGTTTGGAAATATTGTCATAGTCCGTATCTTGAGGTGACATTTAGGCTTCCTGTACATGATGTCGGAGCCGCACAAGAGTCGGACCACAATGTGAAAAAAATTCAGATCATTCAGAATGAAAATGTAAAATCTACGCAGCGCCGATACAAGCATGCGGTCCGGCACCGCGCGCCGGTGCGACTCCGGCGTCGTGGACAGGAAACCTTAGTAGTTATTTCATTAATTAAGATCTGTGCACTCGATCAAAACTGATTAGGTACTACTTGGTTTGGAACGGAGAGTTTGAGTTTACCAGTGTAGGTACTAATTTGATGACGTTGTGCTAATGACGCGATTTTCTGAATCGCGGTGTCAAGATTTTCCGCAGGATCGTGACGCAGCACGTTCCCGTGGAAAAATTTCCACTCGGGCGAAGCCACGGGCTAAAGCTAGTAGCCCATAAATAAAATAAAAAATATAAAAAAATCGTAAACCGATAAGTTACGTATTGTTTTAAGGGTGTTAAAGTCGATAGGGAGGTCAAAATGTAAATTCAAAATAATTGCTGCGAAAATTAATTAGTTCAATCATACGTGGGGAAGGAACTTCGTTCCTGACGGAGTTCCCCCGACAGCACAGTCACGTTTTTCTTATAGAACTTTGACAACCAATATTTAACAAAATTTCTTGTTTTTCTGCTATAATAATGTTTTCTATTTAAAAATATAACTTCATTGAATAGTCGAATTATTTACACAAAGCACTTACGATGAATTGAAGCTGAAAATTTTACTTGGCTAGTTTTATCAGCAAGCCAACATTTTAGAGGAGTAAGATATGTTGGCCTTACAATAAAGAAACGGTAACTTGCGCTTATCATAAAGAATTCAGATATAAATATGCCTAAACAGACAGTCAAACCTGCAAATTCGTCGAAAATAAAAGAAAATAGCGTCCAACTGTTAGCCGCTAAATGCACGCACACTAGAAAAGCACAATGACGTGGCGCGAGTCTAAGATGTAGCTGTCACGCACACTAGCATAACAAAGTTGCCCTGTTTGTTTTAGTTCTTATGCAGCGCGATAATATAGACATAGAAATTATCAAAGATACAGAAGATAAGTTGATTAGCCAAATATAAGAGAACTTGTATGTAAAAACTAGCCAAGTAAAATTTTCAGCTTCAATTCATTCTAAGTGCTTTGTGTAAATAATTCGACTATTCAATGAAGTTATATTTTTAAATATAAAACATTGTTATAGTAGAAAAACAAGAAATTTAGTTTTAAATTTATTTTAGAATGTTGTGTGTTCTTTATAAATTTCAGGATTATCTATAGAACTTGGCACCCATTTAGATCTCAATTATTTTGTCGGCGAAGTCGACAACCACACTTGTTCTTGAATTTGGCTCCATTTTCACATTTATGTTTTTGATTGGATATAACCTAGTCTTTTTATCTTAATTTTCAGGTGTAATCAATAAACTAAGGCAAAGTCTGGTTGCTGATAGGTTTATAGAAAACCTCGGATTCAACCCCTCTACCTATGAGGCATTAGGGCACTTTAATGTTTCATGCAAAACATTTGGAAATTAGGAACGGTACACACCAATGATTTGATAATATATGTCATTAAACATTTGTGTTTCACAGACAGCACCTTTCAATTAGTTTGCGAGAATTTGGTTAACCTACAAACGTGGAATGCCTAGCATTTTCGAAAATGTATATAGATTGCTCAATTGCAAAAAGCCTTTGTTATCAGCCTTTGGCTTGGGCTCGTAACGAATCGAAAATAAAACTGGAACGCTAATTTTCAAACCGTACAACAAAGAGTGCAAATAGAGCAGAACAAAGCAGTTCACGACTGTAATGAAACTACAGTTCATAATGAAAAGATAAAAAGTGAGTAAGTAGTAGTTCATTGTCCAATAAATTGTATTATCTTTGAACAAGGCAAGAATATTTCAGGAAGGATTCAACTCCGATGATTGAAATTCCGATGGAAGCAAGGTCATACATAAATATACTGTTACACAAAATACACTATCTTATAAGAGCATTAAAGGGGAATATGGGATTACCCAAGGGTACGAATATAAACAACGTTAACCTTCATTTATTATACAATAACGAGCAGAATTACAGTGAAAGTAACGTTTAGCTTAGCTTTAGCTGTCTGATGATTCAGCAGAATTGTGCCCAGATAAAAAAAAACAACCCATGTTATGGTTATTACCCTATATTAGCTTAACTTAATGTCGGTCTGTAACTCTTAGCGATCTTCATTTTGATTTTTATGGCGGTCCCCAAGCTAGTTGGCGCCTGTATCTTGGGGACCAGAGTTGTGATAGGTTCACAACTCTGGTCCCCACAATTGTACTGAACGAATACTAAAAATATTAAACAATAAAAAATAAAAAGATAAACAAAAAAAATAAAAGTGTGCGCGTGTGATGTGATCTCAGTAATCTCCAAATAATTGATCGAGCTTCAGATTAGATTTCACATCGCACTAAGTGTTGTTTAGATTCAGCCTGTTTATGGCAGACTATGTTTTGCATCCGATGTAAATACAAACTCTGATGACATGTTATTTAATATTAAATGATCTTTTTTTTAAATTCCTGAAGAATTTGTCTCGAATTCCTTGTTATTTTCATCCTCAGCCCATATTTTTCAAATCAAATATTCCTCGCTCTAACGGAACTTCAGATTTGCAGTCAATATGCCACGTTTTCAGTTACATAGGACAAACTGTAGCAGTCTTAAAAACGTGTCGACAAAACGTGCGACAGAAACGTAACGTGACCACGTCTCTATGAGAGAGATTATACTAAACTATACGATACTATACTAATTGGGTTTTTCCATTAGGAATTTCTTAGAAATAGCTCGAGTTTGCAAGTTGGCGCTGTGATAGCCCCGTACTTCAGAAAGCACGTTAAGCCGTTGGTTCTGCGCCTCATATCTCTGCGGTCGTGTCGGATTGCCGTCCCATCGGACTATGAGAGTGAGGGAAGCAAGAGTGCACCTGTGTTTGTGCACACACGTGTGCACTATAATATCTGCCGAGCCGAAGGCTAGTCTGTTTTTTGATCTCGTAGACTAATTTGACATTTCAAGTGATTGTTGTTTGTTTTTTTCAATTTGGAGTTTGACATTTGTATCTGTCAAATTAGTCTATGAGATTAAAAAATAGACTTTAGTCTCCGTTGAGATTGGCCGCCATGACCGAAATAAGGTCTGGAGGACTTGTTTATATACGATATTTCTTCTTCGTTTAAAAATGGTAACTTAATTTAAAGTGTAAATGAAGGGCTGTTTATTAGTATTTTAAGTAGACTGCTTACACGTGTAAGGCTAAATTAGTTTCTGCTTTAGATTATTAATTGCTTTCACTTAGACTTAACATCGTGGCTTTATGTTTAATTACATACTTGCTCACAGGGTTTTGTTTGATAGCTAAGTACGCAAATAAACTATTTTCTATTATTATTCTTCATATCGTGTAAAATTAACTAAATAGCTCCTATCTTTGAGAGCAGTAGGTGGAGACATCTGTGATGCATGTGTACTTACATTCAAATGGTATGGAGATACTAAGCATGAATAGTGTTGAAACGTCATTAATAATTCATATGTAACCACCAAAAGAATGTCCTTATACTATAATAATTCACTTATACTTATTAAATACCATAGTTACTGCAGGGCAAATGCCTCTTTTCATAAACAGAAAGCAAGAGCATTGATCAAGACGGATGGGCAATTTTAGACTTATTTAATTATAAGTCCAGGTTTCCTTCACCGATGTTAGTGATGCCTACGATAAATAGGAAAGTACAATACATTGAAATAATCACATTGATACATGCCCGGATTTAAACCCACAAACTAGTGCACGAGACGCGAGGTCGTAACCTCTGGGCCATCACGACATTGGCAACGACAACGACAATTATACTTAAGTACACCTAAACAAATTAAACGAATAATAATTCCATAAATAGTCACCTATTATTAAGAATTTGTTCTTCGGTTCGTAATATAATTGGTTGTATTTGGTTGGTGATAATAGGTCTTTACCTATGAAATTGCCGTTTTGTATGAAAAAATTTAAACGAATTTTTTTCATGAATTTTTTATTTGTATTAATCGAAGTAATCACCCATGCAATCAATGCATCTTTGCCATCGCAGTGGCAGTTTATTGATGCCCTTCTTAAAGAAATCAGCTGGACGGGAGGCAACAAATTCTTCAAAGGCATTTTGTACTGCCTCTCGGGTATTGAATTTTTTTCCCGCCAAGAAGTTATCCAAATTCTGGAAAAAGTAGTAGTCTGTAGGCGCAAGGTCTGGTGAGTAGGGCGGATGACGGAGAGCTTCCAACCCCAGTTCTTGCAACTTGGAGACCGTCTGCTGTGCAGTATGAGGTCGCGCGTTGTCGTGCAGGAGCAGCGGAGACGAGCGATTGACCAATGCTGGTTGGAGATGCGCCAGCTTCTCCATCATTGTGTTCAGTTCTTCACAGTACACATCTGCAGTAATGCTCACCCCGTTTGGTAAGAAGCTATGATGAATCACACCGGCGCTAGACCACCAAACAGTGACCATCACTTTTCTAGGGGTAAGTTTTCGTTTAGGGCATTGTTTAGGTCCTGAGCGCTTGCGGTTATCAAACAGAATTCATTTTTCATCGCAGGTAACAATGCGGTTCAAAATTCCTTCATTTGTGTGTCTGTTGAGCAGTGCAAGGCACGTCTCGACGCGTACTTCGCGCTGGCGATCATTGAGTTCGTGGGGCACCCATTTGTCAAGCTTTTTTACCTTGCCAATTTGACGCAAATGGACCAATATTGTTTTGACGCTAACGTCGAAAGCTGCTGCTAATTCAGCCGTAGATTGTGTATCATCAGCTTCCACAATCGCCTTTAATTCATCATTGTCGACCAAAGTCTTCGGACGACCGCGAGGTTCATTTTTCAGGTCGAAATTTCCAGAACGGAAGCCAGCAAACCAATAACAGGTGGTGCGTTGGTTTGTAGTGTTAGCTCCGTAAACGTCGTTGATGTTGCGTGCCGCTTGTGCCGCGTTGCTGCCACGACGGTACTCATATTCCATAATTACTCGAATTTTTAACGTATCCATGATGACGAAAAAGATTGAAATGCGATGAAAATGTAACACTAATCAATAAAGAAATGACTACTTTTGGAAAAAAAAATCCATGTTTTTAAAATAAAATTAATTTGAAATTAGAATTCTTAGCCAAACAAAAATTATTTTGATTTGAAATGGCCAGTACTGCAGAACGGCAATTTCATAGGTAAAGACCTAATATTATATAATTTCGTAGAAGTACGTTCCGACTTCTTGTATTTATTAAAACCTGACAGAAGATACTTAAAAGGTTTCTCACCTTTAAAACTTTTTTGATGATTTTGTACTTGAAATACAAGACGTTTTGACTCAAGAAAAGTTTAGTGTTACATAATTGTAGATAAAATAATGTTAGCGAGTCTGAAAGTTTCTGTTCGGTTGCTGTATCTATGTAAGAGTACTTTACTTCAAATTTTGATTTTATATATTTCGGACGTGATCGTTAAGAGTGAGAGTAATATGTAGATTTGTGGAAGGCGTTTTATCAGGTACCAGTTTAGATAAAAAATTAACGCTATGTGTCCTTTAAGATAAAAAAAATGTCTTATGTGAACGTGAGTGTAATAATAATATATTTAGTATACCATGATTATGTTTCCGTGTGATCATGATCAGTTTTAATGATCACACGCATGGCATGATAAATTATTTGGTCGTCTACTTTGACGATATTATCATAATAATTATGTGTTGTGTGATTGTGTGCCCATTAGATACAATCAAATTTTCTGACACATTATGGTGTAAAATGTGGTGGTGTTAGGTATAATATTCTCTTCACAGATTAATTATTTCGAATACATAGTTCAAGGCTATTCATAATGACATACTATGCGGCAGGCCTTTATTCAAAGGGGCATGTATTCCGAATGACATCATAAGCCTGCGGTGACACTTGACACGGTCCTGATAAACAAAATATGACATATTCTAAACGCGTGGGATTTATAATAATAGCTTTATTAGAGTGTGAATATCATTACTAGTAAAACACTTGTAAGCCGTGAAAACACTGAGTAAAACACTTGTAAGCCGTTGGTGGCCTGGCTTCTAAGGTATTATTTTTCGGAGTTAATCAAAATAATAATAATAATAATTTCTTTATTGGAGTAACCAAGACTCAACAAGTTTGTTAGTAAAACTTATGACTATGTTAGTAAGCACAGACACTAAACAAAAACAAGGAAAACAATACAGAAATAACAACAAATAACACGAAATAACGGTTGGTCACTGTTGCGACATCCCATGAGAGACAGCACAACAGTGACCCACGTATACACAGTCCAGGTGACTCGCAACCATGCTTAAGACACTGTTGGAGCTGCCCCACACCCTGCGCACCAGGGAAGCGCACCTTTTACGCATCGTTGCGTAAAAGCAATCTACATGCGCATCCGCGAAAATCCGTGACGCACTACAGAAACGGGGCAACCCCACCAGTATCCTAAACACATTGTTATATTGGACGCGGAGAGCGCTGTACGATCTTTGCGTACATCTAGCCCACAGGCTGCACGTGTAAAAAGTAGTACAGTAGGCTCGAAAGAGCGTGATTTTAACTAGAAGTGAGCATCGTGCAAACCTGCGAGCCAGCATGTTCGCTCTAACCGACAACGCCCTCCGCTCCCGTTCAATGTCATCATCGTCTTTGAGATGAAAATGATAGTGGTATTTATTTGTTCTAATTGCTTCATTTGTACAAGTATCGATAAGAACAAATACGCGAAATTGAAATATCTATTTATATAATCGAAATTAAAGCCACCATTTTCCAATGAGGCAACCCCTTAGGTGGTCGCATTTTGTTGCATCTTATTGTTCATAGTTGTGTTTGTTGCGTTTAACGGTGTTGGAGTTGTACCGTTAATATAGATACAGATAAAACTGTTGGTTTTTATAGAGTTCAGTATTTTCTACTGGGTTTTGCATTTCAAATTGTAATGCGAAACACGGTAGAAAATACCATTAAAATAATACCATTACCATTAAAATATCGTAGATACCAAAATACCATACTACCATTTTCTATTCTTCCCTCGCCATGCAAATAAATGTAGGATTTTATTTTAGGCGTTTAGCATAGTTTTAAATAAAAAAAACGGAGGTATATTGGTTGCACAGCATTTTTTAAAAGCGAGATAGATTGTTTGGTTACAGGGAGGCTCGGCGCGTACTTTTTTATTTGATTGGTCTGGCAATCAGGGTAAAGCTTTATTGGAGAGCGCAGTACTGATTTATCGAGCTTAAATAAACTTAATAAAGATACGGAAACGAATGGATAATTAAACATGTGAACATCGCCTGTAATTATTAAAAAATAACAGGCTAAAATGAAATACCTTGAATTAATAAAACCCAAACATAATCTATAAATTGTATAATATTAAGTTGCGGCATAAATATCTGACAGATAATGTTTCGAGCCGTTTTCATTTGCACCGGTCTTAAGCAAAAATATGTGACACTCACTGGTATTAAAATTATCTATTAGTAGTAGTATTATAGTTAGTAGAATAGATATTAATGAATTAATCATCAAATCATATTGCCGAGCTGTCTACAGTAATGTATGTTTGCGCGTGACTGTGAGTTAACTTATAACATAAATATCGATGTCTTCACATGTCGCCATTGCACCCATGCGAAGCTCGGACGAGTAGCTAAAACTGTCTGTTTTTTTTATCTCGTAGAATTTAACAGGAGCAAATTTCAAACTTCAAATTGAAAAAACAAACAACAATCACTTGAAATGTCAAATTAGTCTACGAGATTGAAAAACAGACTTTGGTAATCTTTAAAACCATAACCCTTGCTTATGGTTTCGCCGTATTCGGGTAAAAATACAGGAATCGATTAAGTACTGGTAGACGATCGGCGCGCACTGGTGACTTTTTTGACAGTCGATAATTTGATTGAGCTGGCAATCAGAGTGAAGCTTTATTGGAGAGCTTCATTGTAAAAAACCTACTCAATATAATCGAGATAGAATAAACCCAAATAGAACGACCAACTGATTAAAAGTGTGTACATCAACTCTAATTATTAAAAAATAATACCTGAAAATGGATACCATGAATGAAACCACACACAACGAATTACGTCTTGTGGGACAACTAATCATAATAGTATAATAAAATTCATCAATAAAAATACGCAGTAATAAAGGGCGAGTAGTGCGTATATGAACGTAAGCAAACGTAGATAGATACATAGATAGATAGAATACTCTTTATTATGTACACCATAAAAAATACAGATATAAATGTAGAAAGTAGGTAGTGTGTAAGAATCGTAGCAGGTGGCGTTCAGTTTTTCTCCCACCATGGGAAAAAGGCGCGAGTTTATATGTAATAAAGGCTTATTAGTTTTTGAATTAGGTACTAAATTACCGATTTTGGCCGCCCTAAGTAAATTTTAGTTAGTTTGCTCAAATAGTGTTCATCGTAGGGATTATGGCAATTAATACAGCTTCTGAGTCGAGTGTTTTCCGGATGATATGATAACGAGGACTAGTCTTTGCTAGGGAATTGATTCAGGCTATTATAAACGACCGGCTGTGGTGCACGACATGCATGAGCGTCCGGCGCTCGGTTTGGCAACACTTCGTGTTCGGGTTCGCGACAGGTCAATCGTCATCCTGAGGATGCCTCGTTGAGAGATTCAACACGTGTCGATTTCTTACAGGGTTATTTATGATTCTTTAGGAATAGTTAAGCAGAATAGGTTACTAAATACATATATCTACGTCTATTGTATTTTAATCTTTGCTAGGTTAAATAATTTTAAAACAATTTGTTACTGAAACTTTGATGGCGATGTGAAAAGGAGAGTGAATGGTGCTATACAGTATACATGACCAATTGACCAACCATTCGATGTCCAAAAAGACTCGAATGGCTGTTCACAATGGTGTGCTGGTGCCTACGCTTATGTATGGAAGTGAACGTTGGACCTGGCAAAAGAGGCATGATAGTAGAATGAATGCTGTGAAAATGCGTACCTAGCGAAGCATGTGTGTTGAAACTGAATAATGTGATAAGGCAACGGCAATCAATCTGTCTAGCCTTTTCCCAACTATGTTGGGGTCGGCTTCCAGTCTAACCGGATGCAGCTGAATACCAGTATTTTACATGGAGCGACTGCCTATTTGACCTCCACAACCCAGTAACTGGGTAATACGATACCCCTTGGTAAGACTGGTTGTCAGACTTTCGGGCTTCTGACGACCCGTAACGACTGTCCAGAACCAACGGCTTAACGTGCTTTCCGAGGCACGGAGGAGTCTCGATATGTAAAGATGGTCACCCATCTACGGACCAACCCCGGTGATGAGTTGAATGAAAGACGACTAATAAAAACTATTTACCATTTATCAAGCTCACGGCAATCATTTCAGACACAAATCCAAATTACTTGCTGCTACTGTGAAATCCCTGATGAAAAAACCAATAATCCTTTGCTAACAAAGAACTCAATGTTAATGATTATATCCCTTTGAAACAAAACAACCACAAACATCAATTTCCAGGAAAGATTGTAAATAAGAACCCTCATATCTTCCGCCTTTAACTTTGCCAAAGTCAAATGGCACTTTATAAAACAAAACCAATGTTTTGTTTTATAAAGTGCCATTTGACTTCCTACTCACGTCTCAACATGTAAGATACAATTTAAAAGATCTTCGCGAAGAGTTTCAGGCTATAAGCGACGAAACGTCGGCTTCGGTCGGCTGAATGAAAGATCGAGTGACAATATTGTATTACCTTAACACTGGTTTTCCAGTTCCAAAGTTTAAGTGGTATTGAAGTATAATGTGTTAGTGACAAATCAATTGTTGTGGATTTTTATAGTACTGTACCATTTACATACAGGGTGTAAGGGACAGCCTTCCGCAGTCTGATGGGATGAATTCAGCTTAACTAAGACGACCCGTACAAGAAATTATTTCAGGAACCATAAGGGAATCCAATAAACCTGATTTGTTTTATTAACTCACGCGCAATGTATCGTTACCGTGGCAAAACGCACGTAGCCGCACTCCCAGTGGTGGGCGGGTGCGCTCGCGTCATGTGATTTATCAATGTAAATTCTGAGCTTCACGCTACGTTCACGTGATTTCATCCATTTGATTTTTTTATTTTAGTTATTTAATTTATATTATAAATGAGTGAGTGTTGCGTACAGAGAATGTAATTTTACATTGACGTTGAGGAATAGTAACTGAAAAAACGATTAAAAAATGAAAATGTTCCTGAGTAAACTTCCGGTGGAATATGATTCAAAATAAGGAGCTGAATGCCCCCTGTTAATTTTCGCAGGGCTGTCCCTTACACCCTGTATATTGAGATCCCTCTGTGACTCGAAAAACACGTTATCTAGCTTTGTTAGGAAAAGGCTACGTAGATTAATTGATTTTTCTATGGTGCTGTGGAACTTTGATAGGTATAGAATAAGGTGGTCAAGTAATAAATAGATCTTGATACGGACGGCAGTGATAGCCCAGTGGTGTGACCGTCGGACTGCCAAATCATAGGTCTCGAGTTCGAACCCAAGCCACGCACCTCTGACTGTAGGCTAGACTGTACCCCAGCCCTCTGACTTTTCGGATTCATGTGCGTATTGTAGGTATATTTATCACTTGCTTCAAAAACGGTGAAGAAAAACATCATAATGAAACCGGCATGCTTGAGAGATATTTCTTGACGGCATGTGAAGCGAAGTCAGAGGCACATGGGCAGCTTTAAAACTGTCACTAGGTTAGTCGCTAACCACACGAAAAAGAAGAATACGGACTGCAATAATAGTAATTTGTATGAAATTACTGCTGATTATTGAAAATGCTATTAATTATTATTATAGACAGATTCGTAGATTCTTCTACAAAGTACTCGCTTATTGATTAATAAACAGAAATAGAACAGAGACAGGAATTATTTAGTTCTAAGTGTTTAGTAATCTTTCTAAAATATAACAGTTTATTCGAGCACAATTAACCGAAACCGGGTGTTAAAACAAGCTAAGATAAATAAAATCTTAGGTCTAAAATAAACAGAACATTTCTGTTTATTTTCTCTAGACAAAAATAGATCTATTTAAGTAACTAAGCAAACTTTGGTAGGCTAAATCTCGCATAACAGCAATTTTTATTTACAGGTAGGTGCTGAAAATAGACATCATGTTATATAATAAAAATTCTACAAAAGTGGAAAATAACTTTAATTTCGGAAGTCGGTCTTTGATTTTGTATTTTCGTTTTTTGCCACCGACTTCCGAAATAAAACTTATTTTTCACTTTTTAGTTCCCTAAAACAAATTCGGATACCACTACCTGCTATGTAAATAACAGTGACAGGAACTTATTATAACATCAGCTACATACTCTAATAATGGGAAAAATACGTATTATTGTAGCTAACTCAAAAACTACCCAAGCAAAGGTAATCATATTTATATGAGATCACCGCGCAAGCATCCTCTATGAAATGAAAAAAGAATTTTCAAAATCGGTTCCCAAATTGACGAAAATATCGATGAACATACATAAAAAATAAAATAAAATACATACAGACGAATATGTAGAACCTCCTTTTTTGAAGTCGGATAAAAAGGGAGGTCTAAGCCCAGCAGTGAGTGAATCGAGACGATGATAATGATGACTTACTTAAAAAAGATACCTACATTAAGATGCGTGCTATATTAAGTACTAGCTGCGCCCCGCGGTTTCACCCGCGTAAGGCACGATCCCGAGGGATTATCGGGATAAAAAGTATCCTATGTGTTAATCCAGGTTATAAACTATCTGTGTGCCAAATTTCGTCCAAATCCGTTCAGTAGTTTTTGCGTGAAAGAGTAAAAAGCATCCATCCATCCATACTTACAAACTTTCGCGTTTAAAATATGAGTTAGATGTGAAAAATCGATCAACCCCGATCTTTCTAACCATAGCTTAGGGGTGGATTTAAGTTTTCAATTTTACATGGGACTATCTTCGAGTTATACTCTCCCCAATAAGAGAATTGTTCAAATCGGACTACTCAGAAAAAAATTATGCGGATATATAAGGTATATACGCGTCTACTTGAGGACTAGGTCCTTTGTTTTTTGTCGGTTAAAAAAAGTTAATCAATATTTTAGCCTCAGTATAGGAGAAAGAACACAGGACTGGGCCGTCATCTACCCCGGTCACCAAGTGGAACCGGCGAGATATGTCGTGCGGTGTCCCACAGGGATCGGTCCTGGGGCCGCATCTGTGGGACATCGGATACGACTGGGAGCTGCGCGCCGACCTCCCTAACGGGGCGTCAGCGTAGTTTGCTACGCTAAAAGTCTTATACGTATTCGCCTCAGATTTACCAACCTCAAAAAAAAAAAGTATATGAGAAAGAAAATAAGTACGTTTATTTGCGGTAAACATGACGCAAAAAAAGAACAAACATGAAAATACTAAGTTGAGGGAGAATCAACAAAGAAATTCAATACCTGTCTTTTTAAAGACAAGTACGTTCAAAAGTTCCCAGTCCAGACTTCTCCTTTCCATCGGCCTTTTGTAACGAATCTACCTAATCTAAGAAGTTGAAACTCCAAAGCCGAAAACTTTGAAGTCGGTAGTCTTTATCTCAGTCGACTCCCGCTTACCGCTTACACTTGCCACCATTATTGCAGGTACTGTTTTAAATCCGACGAATTATAATGAGATTATCTTGGATTAAATTGTTTTTTTATCCATACAGGCTAGATTTTTATTTATTTATTAAAACTCTATGTACAAGTATAAAAAATACTGAACAATGGCGGACTTAATGCCTGAGGTATTTTCTACAAGTCAAACTTAGGGTGATGCAGAGACAGTCATGGCAGGTGCAATATAAATTTATATACATACTCGAACTCGAAAAAAAACGAATACTAATTAATATTTAGGGGTATGAGGAACAGGGTGTAAAGTTCACTCATACTCCATAGAAAAGGGAGAATCCTCCGACCAGGCGGGTGTTGTGTCTGGCGGGCAATTGCCCAACGATTGATGTTGGGTTCTTGTATATATGTCCACTGCACGGTAAACTTTAATTGCGCGATGCAGGATTTATGTGACGTCTGTCTGACGTCAGGTCTTTGATGCGTAGTTCGCATGTGGCGATGTAGATACCGCCACAAATACATACATAGATACATACATATAAACAAAATAAACTTAGTCAAGAGAAATAACGACAGCTATAGGAAAAAGCGAATCCAGCGAATAAGCGCTGGGAGGAGCTCTTGGCTAAATAATAACAGCCGCACGGGTCGGTCGAAGGTTAAACTACACTTGCCGCGGTCGGTTTGTGGATGGGTGACCATCCATTACTTATCGAGACCCCTCCGATTTTTGAGAGAGGGTCATACCTACTTATAGAGGTTTGAGCTCAGACGAAGTAAAAAATACTTCGTCTGAGGGTTTGAGGAACAGGGAGTAAAGTTCACTTATCCTCTAAATAAAAAGAAGGTTCCTCCGACCTGCCCGATGATTGATGTTGGGACGTTGTATAATATGCTGGTCGTGCGGTAAATGCTGCTTGCGCGATGCAGGATTTTGTGCGACGTCATTGTGATGCGACGATCTTATACGATCGATTATTTTAAAAGACCTTTAGTACCTTTTTTCTGTAAACTTTTCTAGGTATTTGATATGAACTCGAAATAAAATGAAACTTCACTAATTAAGGATGAAACTGCCCGTCAAACCGTCAAATTCAAATTGAATTGTGACATATGTCTTAAAGTAAAAACACACATCTGACATCTTATGAGAAGGTCGATTTTTGCTTTAAGACCAATGACACAAGTGACATTCAACCAAAGGGTGTTAAAGAAATTACGAGGTGAACTATACTACTAGACTAGATCAAACACGTAAGAACTATCTTAAATTGAGAGCGTCACGTGTGTTTCCTCCAAATGCCATATCTATTTATGAGCTTTCCAATATCGAGTAAATCAGGTCGCGATTGAATGCCTTTTCTCCATTCTTCAGCTCTAAACCTCGAACATACATCACGTAAGAATCCTCGCATATTTTTTCAATATCATTCCGACGTGTGATGTGTATATTACGAGTTCGAAAACTGGCAATATGCCCTGTTCATTTGTGTAAAATGTATAATTTGATTAAATGCATTATTTTGCAATACATGGTTATTAGTTATACATCAGCAATCCGTTAAGGTGGATGCGCTAGGGTGGCCCGCGAAATTCAAATTTTCTTACGTTTTTTGCAATTTGCAGGTCAGTATCAGGTTGTATGTTGATCTAAATATTATTTGCGGCCGTAACAAATATGGATTTACAAAATTATAAACATTAGAATCAGCAATAAAACTCTCTAAGTTCACGTACGTGCATTGAATGAAAATTTCATGAAATCGTCATTTCGCGGGCTACCCTAGTGCATCTACCTTAAGGGGATGTAGGAGAGGTCATTTGCAACCAAATGACCCCTGATGATGCCATAAACCATTTTCGAGTAATTTAACATTTTATAGTTTAAAATAAATTAAATAAAAATATAAAATTTCTCGAAAATTTGTGACATTGGCATAGGAGTCATTATGGGGTCGTTTAGTTTGCTTAATGGATTGCCGAAGCAGGAGCGGGTCGCTAATTAATAATAAATAATAATTAATTTATAATTGGATGAAACTTACAAACTCTTTCGAATGAATCGCATGGAAATCCCGGCATTTTGTTCTACGTTCGCGTTATATTTCCATACGATTCCAAAATTGTCCTATTCTGGTATTCAGCTGCATCCGGTTAGACTGGAAGCCGACCCCAACATAGTTGGGAAAAGGCTAGGCAGATTGATTTTGATTCCAAATTGTCCGCGCACAATCGCCTGCTCAGCGCCTTAAGGAATAAACTTTAGAGCTAAGTACTCCGATTTATCACAAACAGCATAAAAGGAAAATTCCTTTCCTCCACTACTACTATGTAAGTTCTATAAATAGGTAGGTACGTAAATGGTTTCCTGTTACTATAGAACTACAGGAAGTTTCAAGTTCCCTTGGGATCACGCGAATTGGAACGTTTGTATCCGACGTTGTTCGGATGTCGAAGTGTGTGTGTAGCTAGACTCGATCTACTGAAATCGAGAATTATTTATACAAAGTGCTAACTTTGTTGGTTTGTTTTTAGTTTTTCCGTAGAACATTTTTAAAAGAGAGACAAACCTTTTTTCCTATTTTGTTCTTTGTTGAGGAGGTCATAGCTAAATAATAATAGCCGCATGGGTCGATCTAACGGGTTAAGCTAATGTTGCCAGGGTTGGTCCGTGGATGGGTTACCATCTTTACATACCGAGACTCTTCCATGACTCGGAAAGCATGTTAAGCCGTTGGTCACGGCTGTCATTCGTCTTTTGCGTCGGTTCGGCATCCTTCTTTGACAGTCGTTACGAGTCGTCAGATGCCTGAAAGTCTGACAACCAGTAAAGGCTCGTACAAACAGGCGCGTTATCGCAGGCGCGACAGGCAGCGGTACCTTTGTCGACAAAGGTACCGCTGCCTGTCGCGCCTGTGTATTACCAGTGGGTAAAAGTTGGAGGTCAGATAGATAGACAGAAAGGCAAGCACAGATAGGCAAGCACAGAATGATTGACAAAACTTTGTTCAGTTTAATCCTGCAATCCTTAACTCAACGATACTATTATGGATTCACTTAGACACCGAACATTTTTATTATTTTTAACCGACTTCGTCAAAACGGAGGAGGTTTTTAATCCGTCTGCAAGTTTTTTTTTTTTTTTTGTATGTGTGTATTTTGCTCGATTGCTCCGCCAATCGATTTTGATGATTCTTTTTTATTTGGTAGGTCATGCTTCAGAGGTGGTCACATATCAATTTTATTAACTTTGCTTGCGTAGTTTTTTTAGAATTCAATTATCGATTGTGAAACTTTTGTTTGAATTGACTTCAACACGGTTGAATTTTCGCCGTCGAAAAATATGTGTATTTTACGCAGGCCTGCAAGTTGTACGGTGGTACCGATACCTTTGGAGCCACTGTACCTACTTTAACACTACTGTGCTTTTTATAGTACCTATATTTTTTGGGTAAAATAGATCGTCTTTAGTGTATTTTTGAAAACCCCAAACTCCACAAAACAAAAGAGACTGAGAAAAAAACATGTGACGTGGGAATGTGGGATAGTGGGAGGTGGCGGGTCGTTTCAAAGCAATAAAAACGAATTTCATTAATTAAATTATTTGCTTCAAAATTGAGTTCATTACGGTACGGTAGCAGCTATATAAAAACGAATTAAATTTAAAACCTTACAATTTATACTGAAAACCATTAAAATCCGCTGTCGCTTTGTCTGAACGTAAATAAACGTAGGGTAATGAAATTCGTACAATAACTGTCATAAAATGTCAATTTTATTACGAAAATATCTAGGCGTTTACGCAGTGTGAAATTTTGCGAAAGCGTTCTACATGAAGACATCTATTTCTAAAATTTTGGAGCTTCCCAGGCGCGGGTGTTACAAGTGCAGTGTAGAGTCATACCTTTTAGAATAGAACACAGCAATACTGCTTTGTAGCAGAGATTGCTTTGGTGGTATGTCATTACTTCCCCGTACGATCCCATTCTCTCGGAGTTCTATTCATAAACTACCTTCCTGAATAAAGCTGTCAAAGGCCCCATCTCTCGAGAACTTTATATATGAATGTATCACCTGCGATCCTGCATCTAGGTATTCTGTGTCGACGGTAACAACATACTCTGACTGCTCCGTTGGTCTCGTGGTCGCATGCGCGACTGATGAGCGTGTGGTAATGGGTTCGATTCCCGGGGCGGGCCAAGTGCTATTGGGTTTTTCGATTAGTAATTTCTTAATAACAGCCCGGAGTTTGGAAGTTGGCGGTGTGAAACCACCGTGCCTCGGAAAGCACGTTAAGCTGTTGTTCCTGCGCCTGATCTCTCTCCGGTCGTGTCGGGGTTGCCGTCCCATCGGACTATGGGAGTGAGGGAAGAGAGAGTGCACCTGTGTCTGCGGACACATTTGTGCACTATACTATCTCCTGCGCCGAAGGCTAGTCTCCGTTGAGATTGGCCGGCTGTGGTCGAAATACGGTCTGGACGACTATATACATAGGTCCCCACCATAGATATCCGTGGTCCCCACCATGACATGAAATCAGCGTTTTGTATGGGGAATTTTAAAGAACTTGCATTTTGCATACTAACATTTTCTTAATTTCAACCATGAACACCAATGTTTTAAAACTTTTATGCACTAATGTTTAAAAACTAAGATAACGTATGCCACTTAGATTAAGCGACAAAAATAAGTTTTGACTAAGTAAAAAAAAAAATAGCGGTAATTTCTGAAAACTATAAGTAATAAGGTTTTTTTACTATTAGTAGTTGTCTATGATGGTCACTATTCGATATAATACCAAGCAATTGATGAATATTTTAAATCATAGAAGTGACAATATAACAACGAGGAAAAAACAATTGACGACTAAGTTCTCTCAACGAAGAGAAAAACAATTGAAGCCAGCAACAAGATTCCCTGTATAGCGCTGGATTCAACCAATCCGTAAGTAGTTGGTACTATTCTGTGTCTCAGTTGAAATGTCTACGGCTTTGTCTGCCAATGACAGCCAATCAAAGGCACTGAGCGGGTGAAATTGGGTCACAGATAAGACAAGACAAGATAACGGCGGTGAGCCTACTGATATTCTTGCAGTGTAATCACTGTTAAGTCAAGTTGAGAAAACCAAAGCGTGACGATGTTATGTATTTTTTACGAATTTATAAACTAATAGGTATTATGGTCGCTAAATATTAAAAATGCCTAGTCAATATTACTTAGGAAAACTTGCCTGAAACTCAGGATTACCTAGTTCAGGCACGTAAGTCTTAGGAATATAATTTACATTTAAGCGAAACTGTACAAATTTTTATGCCTTGTAATTTTTTGAATAAAATATTATTATTTTGTTTTGTTTATCTCGGGACCATGGGAGGTCCCGGTCTTTTTGAAGACGTACGAGGGGCCGAAGCCAACTTGCAGAGGCCCCTTATTATTATTATTACTTAGGAAAAGCTTGTGTGATTTTAGCACTTTCTCTGGTGAAATCACAAACTCTAGCTCGCCAATCTTGAACCTTTCGGCTAATGGCACTTTTTCCGTCCGATAAACCAGTACATCCAGTTTCGGCTGTATAATATTTATGTTCGCATCTGGTCGAGCAATTTGTGCTATCTGCTGACTGAAGTAGGAGATTATGGCGGGACCCTTTCAAAAGTGTCACTTAATTGAAAAGGTCAGGGTTCAGCAGAAAACTAAAATGCCTTTAATAATCTCTTCTTCTTTCGATCCTAGATTATAAAAGTAAAAGAGTGAGTTTCTGGACCCTAATTTCGTAACACAGGAACAATCACAATCTGTTTCATTTTGACAGTTAAACGAAATTCGTAGACAATTTTTTGTTAAATGGATTAGATAATTATATCCCTCAAAATGATTCAGACTATGATCGTGTGTTACGCAATAAGGTTGCTGCTTTCGGGTCTACGATATTTTACGATAAAAAGTTGGAAACACACGTCAACATGTTTAAAACAATTTAAAAACAAATGCAGTTTGAAACTGCCATTTAATTCCAAAATTAGAAAATATAGTACCGTCGTGATGAACGCATCGCCGTATGAACGGATCATTTCGATAACCGGTCACTGTAAAGTTAGTCAGGTCCGATTCGATTTAAGTTTATTTACAACCTACTTACCCAAATGAAGACAGAAAACACACACATACAACTCAGACCAAATAAAAAACCAAGACAGAGCGCTGCGAACAATACAGTGAAGCATACCAAAACTACACCACCGCTCTGTGCATACACCCTCAAACTCTCACATTTACAATCAAACTACACCAAAATATGTGCACACATGTTTACGAAACCGGCCTCACGTCACTGTTGACAGCGCTCTGGCTTGGTTTTTTATTTGGTCTGAGACAATATACAAAAAAAACTCACTTGTCGATCCTTAAACATGAGTAATATCACCATCAGATTCAAGAAAAATCCAAAAAATCCGATCAGGAACAGCACAAACGCTGACACCACATAGCCCCATCTGGGCATGAGTAAGGGGAACCCCTCATCGATCACCTTCACCACCGTGTCGTTGAAATGCTCCGGATATGACGTCATTGTCACTCACTCGCTTACTCATTCACTCACACACTGTCTCACTCACACTTCACTAATGAACACTTAACACTTCACTTTTGAAACACATCGCTTTTCAAACTGGCCGGATTTTCTTTTACCTGGAAACAAAAGAAGGTTATGTTAGACTCATTAGACTTGATGACAAAATGGATAAAGAGGTAGATTATACACCTAAGGGGTCAGTTCAGACCGCAACGTGAAGCACCGCGACGTGAAGCGACGCGACGCTGCGCGCACTTTTTAACAATTATCGAACTTCTTTTCTGCATGAAAAGGTATAATTTCAGTGCGAGCGTTGACACGTGTCAAAGTACGCCGAGATGCGTGGTGCTGCGTAGCGCGTGTACCTTATCATAATCGATATTGTTCCAGCACGCGTAGCATGACGCTTTCTATCTCTACGAAGAATAGACATAGCTTTTTCTATACAAAGTGACATTAAGTTTCTTCATTTTTGACATCGCACCGTAGAAATCCTTCTACAATCTGTCATTTTGTCTTTCGTTTCTTACGATCTTTGTCTAGGTCTTTTTATATGTAGACTATTTCGGAAGAAAGTTTTCTACTCAAACTGTCAAAATCGCACTGACAACTGACATTTGTTTAAAGTAGTGAAGACAATTTGATTTTGGAATCGCCAGTAGAAAAATTTCTACTCGACGGCCACAAAGTATAAACGGTTATCTACA
Source organism: Lithophane ornitopus (assembly GCA_948473465.1). Classification (NCBI taxonomy): domain Eukaryota; kingdom Metazoa; phylum Arthropoda; class Insecta; order Lepidoptera; family Noctuidae; genus Lithophane; species Lithophane ornitopus. Next base: position 13,523,429 of record OX419624.1, on the reverse strand, counting down.
AAATCATGATTTTACAAGGGTGCGTTTTGAACGCAAAACTGTGATAATTAATAAAATAACAAAGCTTTCTTCTCCTATTTTACATCATTTAGTTAATAGGCCATTTAGTATATAAGTACCAAGGAAATAGTTAAGGCTTATATTACTGTAAAATTGTTTGATCCAAAATACGGTACTTCGACACTTTGAGAAAAATTGTTGTAGTTGACGTGGCTTAAAATTGAGAATCAAGCAGAAAAAAAAGCCTATGACAATACAAATAATTCTTAGTCGAATTATGTAAAAGAGTGAATTTCGTAAAAAGTGCAGTTGACTCTTTCTACTTTGCTGCTGTCGTACTGTCTACACGAAACGTCATCTTTGTCTACTCTTCCGTCGACAAAACATTGCTCATGCTACGCCAGCAGATCATAAAACGCATCGCGTCGCGTCTCGGTGTGAACTAACCCTAAAATGAAAGGTAAAATTAAGTATAGAATTATTTAATTAATAATAATATAAGATTGATAAGATTATGATTAATTATTGATTTATAGATTTAATGTTTTAAATACATTGAATTAAGCACGCCGCACTCTACGGTGCTAAGCCTAAACTCACCTCAAATTCTGTTTCTGACCTGTTATTTTAGTAACAAATTCACCCAAAATTTATATTTGATTGGTTCAATAAGAAATAAAATCATTACCCTACCTATACTCCATTTGAAATAAGATTAGACATTTAAATAAGCCTTTTTTACAGTCCGTTCAACCGATTTTTACTTCTATTGCATTGGTGGCATGACAAATGGCAGCTGCAGTAGACTGTTGGTATTGTGAAACTTTTTTTGCTTTTAATGCCATCCTTATGCCTACGGTATAGAAGTCAAAATTGGTTGAACGGACTGTAAAAAGGTTTGTTTAAAAGTCTAATCTTATTTCAAATGGAGTATAGGTATGTGAGTGTTGCAATATTATTCCATCTAAGAAAGTAGGACAAAATCGTTAAAGCAAGGGCTTTAACAAGTTTGTTTTATTTTACTTAACTTCTTTTTATATCCATAAATGTACAGTAATTTGCAAATTTTAGGAACAAATTCTAAGAGTTCTAATATAAAGTGCCTGTAATTGGTTTATTAGAAATAAATGCTTTTGAGTTTGAGTACCAATGCGAATTATTCAATGTACTTCATGTTTTTTTTCCTACAATAATGAAGCTCATTTTTTTCATTTCTTTGTAAACAGTCTCATCTTTCATTCGTTAAATTAAAAAGTTAAGTTGATTCGTAAATTGAATATAAGTACTTGGCTTCAAGTCATAATAAAAACTTAATCTGTTTCACTTTCACTTCAACGACTTTTTTGGCAATTTAGGGAAAGAACGTTGTTTAACTTTGGTTAAAGTAGACGGTAAAGATTAAACTTTCCTAATTATTCTTCTTGACTTACCATCGTGATATTATAAAAGACTAAGGATTCCTGTATACGACTCCGGAGCTGCACGGGTGCTGCCGGCCCGCATGTTTGTGTATACGAATGAAAAGCGACTATGCGCCGCACTCACCGGTTTCGCGTAATTAGATTTTACATTTTCATTCTGAGATGTTCTGTTTTTTTTTCATTTTGCGTCCCGGCGCTGCCTGTGCGGCTCCGGCGTCATGTACAGGAAGCCCGGTGATATTGAGTATTGCCCTCTCAGGGCGAACTTCACCATTGAAACTGAACGCGTTCAGTACATCTAAACCACGTTCAAGAGCTACCGACAGCTCTTGAACGCTGTTTAGAAGTGCGCAGTTTAATTTGTGCTGCACGTTCAGTTTCATTGGTTTACCGCACTCAGAGGGCCTAAACCGGTCACATTAGAAATTCCTCTAAAAGCAGTTCATTTCCTGAATCCCAACTGTCATTATACAATTCCTTTAATTTGACATAAAAGCAATTCAAAATTTGTGGACCATTTTACGAATCTCCATAGAAAACTGTGAAACAGATGAACTATTTCGAAATATGAATTACACGCAGATCATATTATGAATTGTCAGTTCGTGACATTTTACGATGATTCATAATATTTTCATAATAATTATGATTCTGCTAAAGTGACTGTTTTAAGCCCCAAGTTCATTGACATGAAAATGGGAGGTGGACAATTTTTATTATGGATTACTACAACTGAGGAGATTAAACTATAATCTAAAATATGTGTTTGCAAAACAACACAATCCCATCTGATATTTTAGTGGTACCTGATGATATCTTACTAATTTCATGACATTCTGTTGATCACAGTTCAGCATTCATCACTTTTTTTTTTGTTACCATGGGTTAAAGGGAAATTGACATGCCATCTCCCTAGGCGACAATATCAAATGCACGTGGCTTATTTTCGTGTGAATGTCGGAAATTTACCTGAAACCTACACGGTAGCCGATTTCAGGATATGACGGGGTCCCCAGTGGATTGTACCTACATACATGGCACGGCACGTGTCAGCAATTTTGTCTGTCGATAATGTGGTAGTAAAAGGTTGAATCAGTAGTTAAAAACCTGCTTGCTACGTGACTTCTTGCTAAGAAATGGTGCACGAACAATCGTACATACTTTAATAGGTACCCCTCAACGGGGTAACAAATCAATGCAGCTGTAAAAATCTCATCGTGAAAACTGGTGAGGTGAGTTTGAAGTGAGCTGTCATTCTACTGACAGCTCACTTCACCTAAGTTTTCGCGGTGAGATTTTTACAGAATAAATCGACTGCTATCCGTACCTGTTATCGGCCTGTAAAACAAATTGCCATCTTCGGTCATGAATGGTAGTACAACACGGTAGTAACACATAACATATATAATAAATTTAAAATAATTACAGTATTATTCATAAAAATGTCAACTACATTTAATTAAATATTTCTAATTAAATTATTATGTACCAACTCGGATTCAAAATTAATATTATTTTGGTAACAAAATCTTAGATTCTTAGATTTCTGACCGATTTTTTAGTTGGGCGTGACACTTGAATTCCTTATACTAGATTGAGAAATCTAGTCTGTGAATTACTCGTTTCTTGAAAACGAAATCTATTTGAATGACATCAATGTCATCCATACTAATCAGTGAACAATAAAGGCTTGCCATTTGTACGATCTATTTTAGAAGCAATTTTAGTAAAAGCGGGCGGAATCCAATATTAGATCTGCTCTGATATATGGTTAGAGCCACGTGCAAAAATAGTCGATTCCATTTATGTACGGTCAGTACCTACTCTGCATTACCTGACCCCTGTTCCAAAGAAAATAATAAAAACCGGCCAAGTGCATGTCGAACTACGCACAATGAAGGGTTCCGTAGTTGGAATGAATTTATCCAACAAACTTAACATTTTAGTTGAAAAACTTGTTCTCCGATATAGAATGTATGGGAGAACATGTTTTTGCAACTGCAAATTTAAGTTGGTCGATTATTACTCGGTAACTTGTGGAGTCTACGTAGCGGTGATAGTTTTCCTTTTAATTTCGTTATATATACTACTGCCGTGAATTTTTTCACATACGCAAAACCAACCATTTACCCTTATAACCTGGCAGGGGGGGCCCCTGCCAGGTAAATGGTTGGTTTTGGGTCAAGTGTCCCCACGGACACTTGACTCTTAACAAAAATTAGCACTTAAAAGCTTAATATTTCACAAACGGATCCCAGAATCCAAAAATGGTTTTCACAAATTATTTTTAAAAGACCTTTCCAACGATACCCCACACTATGGGATTGACGAGAAAAAAGAAATCCATCCCCACTGACACTTACTTTACTACCAAATTACAGCTTTCTAGTACCAACAGTCTGTGAGCTAAGCCGCGGATAGACGGATAGACAGATAGACTTACGGACATGGCGAAACTATAAGGGTTCCTTGTTGACTACGGAACCCTTAAAAGGGGAAGAGGGGTTGGACTATGCATAGTCCAACCCCTCTTCCACGTTTTTTCTTTATAAATATTATGTACATAATATACGCAGTTAGTGAGATTGACTGAATAGAACATCTTTCAAGGCTTGTTATTTTTGCCTGAAAGTATCATTCAATTTATTTACTTCATTTATAACATAACATAAGCTTATTTATCTATCGCGATTTATTGCAATCGACGTCTCCTCAGTTCATCGGGCACATTATACAAAGTTATTTTTTCTTTATGCTAAACCCGAAAAGGGGTCATTGTACTCATCATTTTGAACAACTTTTTGTATGGGGCCAAAATTGGAATCGCGAAAAAAAAATCAGCTGTTCCCTACATTTGTGTTCACTTAAATCGACAAAATGTATGGAACAGCTGTTTTTTTTTTCGCGATTTCAATGTTGGTCCCATAGAAAAAGTTGTTCAAAATGATGAGTACAATGACCCCTTTTCTGGTAAAAAATAAGGTTGTATAGGTACATCAGTCTTGTCTAGGTAAGGCTGCTCCATAGTCAAAGCTGAATTACTTGGCTATTGGTTTAAAATACTTCTGCCGCGAATGCAAAGGAACAGGAGCTCGTGGCTAAGTAATAAGAGCCGCACGGGTCGATCCATCAGGTTAAGTTACGCTTGCCGGGGTTGGTGCGTGGATGGGTGACCAAGTTTACATACCGAGACTCCTCCGTGCTTTGGAAAGCACGTTAAGCCGTTGGTCCCGGCTGTCGTTTGTGGATCTTTGACAGTCGTTACGGGTCGTCAGAAGTCCGAAAGTTTGACAACCAGTCTTACCAAGGGGTATCGTATTACCCATTTACTGGGTTGTGGAGGTCAGATAGGCAGTCGCTCCATGTAAAATACTGGTATTCAGCTGCATTCAGTTAGACTGGAAGCGTGAAAGCGTAACAAACAAACAAACTCACTTTCGCATTTATAATACTAGCTTCCACCCGCGGCTTCGCCCGCGTGGTATGTCGATAAAAAGTACCCTATGCCTGCCTATGGGATGCCAAATTTTGTCAAAATCCGTTCAGTGTTTTGGCGTGAAAAGGTAACATACAGGCAGATAGATAGACAGACAGAGTTACTTTAGAATTTATAATATTATATTATACTAGCTACGCCCCGCGGTTTCACTCGCGTAAGTCTCGATTCCGTAGGAATATCGGGATAAAAAGTATCCTATGTATTAATCCAGGTTATAAACTATCTGTTTGCCAAATTTCATCCAAATCCATTCAGCCGTTTTTGCGTGATTGAGTAACAAACACACAAACACACAAACTTTCACATTTATAATATTATTATATATATTATATAGTAGGATAAATATTATAATATATTATATTATATTATATTATATAGTATGGATTAGTTAGGATTAAAGTCAAGTAAAGTGACTGCCTCGTTTATCTAGTGGTAGCAAGCGCTACTGCTGAGCATGAGGTCCTGGGTTCGATTCCCAGGTCGGACAAAATGTTATTGGGTTTTTCCATCTGGAATTCCTCAATATCAGCCCAGAGTCTGAATTTGTGGCCGGTTGATGGCAATAGGCTACTTCTTACAAAGTTCTGTGCTCTGGTAACATTACACAGAACATTCTGGTAGTTTATGCTTCAAATAGATCGCAAATATTTGTACAATAAAATCAAATAAAAAAATCCTCTTCAACTTCGGTTACCAAGGATTTGAGACAAGTGGAATTTCATTGAAGGCAACATTTTTATTGTATGCGATGTGTGGATATTGCGTTTTAAAAGTTTCTTTGAGGTAGCTAACTGGATTTTGTAATCAAAATTTTTAAATGTTTTGTGTACCTACTGAGGAGTTTTTTAGTACATAATTATGTACAATAGAGGTTTTTGATTAAAAATAGATTTGGTTTTTCATGTTGAAAAGATTTCAAGATTTAAAAAAAAATACGCATTTTTCGAAAGGGAACGTCACATACGTCACGTAATAATTCATTTTGCTTTGTCCGCGTTTATGAAAAAAATAACTGTCCCATACAGTTTAGAACAGTAGGTATAAAACTGTAGTATGGAACAACTGCTTTTTTTCGCGATTTCAAAGATCGCGATTTTCACCTCTTAAAATTTGGAAAGTTAATTTTTTAACACCTTAAACAACGTGTAACGTTAAATGCGCAAACCCTCAGACACCCCAACTGATATTTAATTCAATTGACCTATATAAGAGAGAAAAAAAATCATAAAAAAAATTAAAGGTTTTATGTGCTGTTTTAGTTGGAAGATTCGTATTTGCATTGAAATAAAAGCTATTATTATCCCGCGTATGAGAAAATTTAAATTGATCAACAACAATTTTTGTTTGTTTACCTATTTTGGCGGGTTTGCGCATGTGATGGCCTGACCTATTAATAAATAGACACGGCTACGCTTTTAATGAAGATTTTTTTTTAATGTGAATTATATTAAAACGTGGTTCAATTGAAGGCTCGTGCAAACAGGCGCGATATCGCAGGCGCGACAGCCTTGATTCTGCTCGTTGTTCTGATCAAACTATTTTCAGATTTTGCGCATTTAACGTTACACGTTGTATACGAGCCTACGGAAACTCTTACCAATAAGCAAATATACAGTACCAACATAACCTTGAGCATTTCATGACACAGCCCTTTGTGATATATTATAATAATATTGGCATAATATGGGGCAGGTTTGGTATCGGGAGGCCGAAATAACAAGCAGGAACTATTTTATACATACATATAGCTATTATTTTTGTCGGTTAAAGTTTTGGAATAGTAGGTACCTAAATCGGAGGAATGATGAAATTTCCGTTAATATTGTTAAGATTAAGTAAAAAACCTGAAAATATTTCTGGTGTATGATATATTATTTTTCCTATTAGCGCAATTAGCTATATACCGATAATTTTACAGAGAACTCATTAATTAATATCTACACTAATTCTTAATAATATTTTTTTTTTTTAAAGATGTAACAAATAGATAGATACCTAGATCAGATTACATACCTAGATATATTAGATTAGATATAGATAGTTATATCTTTTTAGTTTAAGAAATATTTAAAAATGTAATTATATATGAAAGAAAATTAATAAACGACATAGTAAATTATAAAGAGAAAAGGTTTGTACTTTTGTGTTTGTATTTTTGGTTGGAATGAATAAGCTCAAAAACTACTGGACCGATTTAAAAATTATTTCACCAGCAGAATTCTATATTATCAGTTATCAGTTATCACTGAGTAACATAGGTTATACTGGGCGTTAGGGTAGACACCGTTATCCTTGAAACTAGTGGTTTGGTGTCATCTATAATATACTTTTTCTATGGGACCAATCCTGAAATCGCGAAAAAAAAATCAGCTGTTCCATACATTTGTGTTCACTTAAATCGACAAAATGTATGGAACTTTTTTTGCGATTTCAAAGTTGGTCCCATAGAAAAAGTATATTATAGATGACACCAAACCACTAGTTTCAAGGATAACGGTGTCTACCCTAACACCCTGTTGTTTATAAAGATATCATGCGGGTGAAACCGGTGGCGGAAGCTAGTTGATAAATAAAGATAGACACAGAAAGCAGTAAATACTTAATTCGGCAAGGAACTAGTCCTACATTGTTTTCTTGAACAGGTTTGATATTTAAATTGTACCTATTTTGTATCCAAAATAAACAGAAACGGAAGTCAAGAGTTTTATCCACAAATAATACTAGATATTCACAAAATAAACTCACTAAAAGGCCGGGAGCGTGTACGAAATGTACATACATTTTGCTTATTTCCTTTATAGCGTGCAAACAGCGCCAGCATTGGGATTCCTTTCCGTTCTCTCCATTTTGCCACAGAATAGTACAGAAGATTCACTCCGCAAAATCATTTTAATGAAAACCGGCCAAGTGCGAGTCGGACTCGCGCACGAAGGGTTCCGTACCATTATCTATAAAAACGGCAAAAAAAACACGTTTGTTGCACGGGAGTCCCCTTAAATAATTTGTTTTATTCTGTTTTTTAGTATTTGTTGTTATAGCGGCAGCAGAAATACATCATCTGTGAAAATTTCAACTGTCTAACTATCACGGTTCATGAGATACAGCCTGGTGACAGACGGACAGACAGACAGCGGAGCCTCAGTAATAGGGTTCCGTTTTACCCTTTGGGTACGGAACCCTAAAAAGCGACTCTTGGTGCGACACAATAAAGTTGCTATTCAGGTTGCACAGCGGTAGGTCAGGTCGTACACCTACAGATATATTCACCTAGAAGTTGCATCTCTTTGTATTGCGTAACTCTTATATTTTCTGACTATGCTACGCTCACTGAATTGACCCGACAAGACGAGCCCGCGTACTTGTAGGGTCATACCTAGAATACGGAGTGCGCCTTCTGTACTATTCTGTGGTTTTGTTTTCCAATATTACTGCTTAAAGTAGGAGTGAGACTGGAATGGTTTTATGAAAGGAGTTTTGAGAATATTGGCTGCATATTAATCTAAACCAGAAAATAAAAAATTGTTTTATAAAGTTAAAAATTAAATTGAGATATGAATGGAATACAATACAAAAACACACAATACATAATCAACCTATTATGTTCCCACTGCTGGGACACAGGCCTCTGTTTTGAGAGGGAGTGGGCCGTTATCCACCACGCGCGCCCAGTGTGAATCTAGGACATTACGGTTTCCTCACGATGTATTCCCTCACCGTTCTGAGAGCAGTGTTGGCCCAGTAGTAACGGCCCTAATTACGAGTTGTACGTCGTGGGTTCAAACCCAGCCAGTCGTGTTTCTTTAAGTAATTCAGTGCAAAACCGTTAGTAAAATTTTAGTTCAGTGCACGTTAAAAGGGTAGTTCAATTCCAACGAAAAGATGATCGGTGGGGACAATTTATTCTAAATATAAGTACCTACAGGATCCGCATGATTTGCGGCAATGTCCGAAAGGGATACCGGGACCTGGCAACAGGCAACTGAAGGAACACGGGTCGGTTTTAGTCAGTAAAAGTCTGACACGCCCTTCCGCTCCGTCCAGAGCGGTCATCAAGTCATTTGATGATCCCACACTCAAAAAACAAAAATAAGGATCCGCATGATATTATTATCGGTACAAAACCTAGATACGGATAACATAGAAGCATCCCTATTGCTGAGGTCCAGGGTACGATTCCCAGTTATTTACCGGCTGCCGGCGGCCGGGTGTCACTGAAAACCAGCGCTGGGTCTCTGTTTCAGCATTATGCTGAGTGATGGCCGTTTTGCGTGAATGTGACGCATATTTTCCCGCAACTTGTTATTTTCGTATATTTGTCCTTTCTTAGCGTCATGTTTGCCGCAAATAAACGTATTTTCTTTCTTTCTTTCTATTTATATGAGCTGCCACGTATGAACAAATTCCGGAATTTCCGATGAATTCCAAAATTCCAACCTTGATTGACATTACACAGCAAATTTAAACGTAAGATATTTTCTTAATTTGTTTTTCGAGTTTGCTTATCTTTAACATAATATAGCATCAAGCCCGTATTTCCCTGAAGGGTTAGGCAGAATTGTACCTATAGTACACCCTCATTTCGCCAGTTATGTTAAGTCCCATGTAATGGGGGGCCATCCTATTGCCATCAACCGGGCATAAATCCAGACTCTGCTGAGCTGCTGGCTGCTACTGAGAAATTCTTAATGGAAAAAACCCAATAACAGTTTGCCCGACCTGGGAATTTAACCCAGGACCTCATATTCAGCTGTAGCGCTTGCGTCCACTAGACCAACAAAGCAGCCTTAACTATGAATTAAGATCAAACAGAGTGATTTAGCCCTTCATTGTAAATATGCTACTCATAAAGGTATAAATGCACAATTTGTTTAAACCGTCCAAAGGCCACCTCGAAAAAAAATCTGCCCCGTAAGGCCGCGTGTCCACGGCAAGAAAAATCGCCAGGTCTATGCAAGAATTCGTGTCGTTTCTACACACGACTAGTGTACACTGCGTCGGCCGTGCACTAGACAAAAATCTTGTACTAATCTTGTACTGTCACTAATCGTGTGTAGAAACGACACGAATTCTTGCGTAGACACGGCGATTTTTCTTGCCGTGGACACGCGGCCTAACTATTGTATATTAAATTCATAAAATCTCTCAGAACTTTCTTCACTAAGTTGACAAGTCCTACGAGTACGAAGCCTCCCTTGGCGCGCATACTTATATTTAATTCAAGTTTTACAGACGGCTGACGTAATACAAAATTAATTAGTCTTACATTTTAAAATGCTTCAAGCCGGCAGTTTCCCTTGTGTTTTAAAGAAAAGTTGTTCAAATGTCCGTCTTGGACTTTTGAAGAGTTTATTTTTCATTATTTTGAGCTATACCTGTTGGTCATCTACGTGTAAATAATTAATATGAATAGTAACACCGACTTACTTGCCGTAGGTCATGACTTCAAATTCAGGCAGTCACTTTACTTCAGGTATTTTATCACCACTGCTCTCAAAACGGTGTAAAAAAAAAAAATTCTAGATAAATAATGCCGTTGTACCTCAATCGAATCCCGAACCCATCCATACTAATATTAACTCGAAGGTAACTCGTCTGTATGTTACCTTTTCACGCCTAAACCACAGAACGGATTTCGATAAATTTTCGCATGGAGATAGATGGCATCCCGAGGAAGGACATATGCTACTTTTTATCGACATACCATACGGGCGAAGCCGCGGGCGGAAGCTAGTATATTATAATCCCAAAAACTATATATACCATAAGCCCACATAAGCGATGTTTTTTTGGCGCACGGGATTTTTAACTCACTGCAGAGTTGAAAATCCAAACAGCGTGTTCTTTTGACGGGCGGGGATGCGCTCTGTTGGATTCTCAATGCTCGGCTCTATACCTAGAGTTGAAAATAAAAGACGCCATAAAAATACGTCGCGTAAAAAAATCGCCTGAGCAAATTTTCTACAAATCTAACCTCACTTTAGGGAATAAGTAATGAACGAGACAATGTATTGAATCCTTGGAAACTTCGTCCCTGAAGAGTTCCCTGAATCTGGAGAACAATAACTAAACAATACCCAGACAACGTCTGGAACATTGGTAAATAGAGGTTATTTATCGAACAAAGAAAAAAAATGGCGCGTGTAAGGTCCACCTGATACGATTTAAGTTTTTAGTTGTTATTTATATTTTTTACTGGTAGGTATTCAGCTGCATTCGGTCTTGCCAGGGTTGCGGGAATGTCCGAAAGGGATACCGGGACCCTGGCAACAGGCAACTGAAGGAACGCGGGTGGATTTTAGTCAGTAAATGTCTGGGCCGATCCGCTCCGCCCAGAGCGGGAGAAGTCATATGATGATTTCCAACCCTCAAAAAAAAAAAAAGCTGCATTCGGTAAGACTGGAAGCCGACCCCAACATAGTTGGAAAAACGCTAGGCAGATTTATTTAACTTTTTTGAGGTTTATCTGTTTCGTGATAGCCCGAATATACTTACTAGGGAAATATGGTTCTCAAGCCTAATGTCCCCACTGCTGGGACACAGGCCTCCTCTTCTTCGAGAGGGACTGGGCTGTAAGCCACCAGGCGGGCCGACTACGGATTGGTAGATGTCCAATGTCTTCAAATTTTTGGTTCTAGGACATGCCGGTTTCCTCACGATGTTTTCCTTCACCGTTTTGAGACGGGTGATGAAATTATTTACACAAAGTAAAGCGCCTGTCTGGGTTCGAATCCACGACCAAACTCATAAGCACTGCTCTATAACATTTTAATTTTCCAAAATTAAAGTCAATGTTAGACGAATATATCGTGAAGAACCACGGTCTTACAATGTATGCTCGTAGACTCTCTGTGAAATCATGTAAACAATTTGTAAACACAGACAGAACCTACAGGAGACTCATAATCCCTAACCCCAAACATTCTTTATTAAATTATTTCGTCCCACGTCGGGGGTCCTTGTTAATATGTGGGTCACCAGTGTAATACGTCGCTCAATTAGCGAGTACTTTGATGGATCTGTCTGTTGTAAGTGCTTATTATTGTTTTGGGTTTCCGTTCAGGAACGACCAGACTTGTTTGAAGTTAGACTGAACCTTTATTCATGAGCCAATCAAGGGAAGAGGTTTCGAATTAAACTCGTCTGGCATTGAATGGTAGGAAATATATAATACTAGCTTCCGCCCGCGGCTTCGCCCGTATATCAATAAAATGTAGCCTATGTCCTTTCTGAGGCTCTAGACTATCTGTGTACCAAATTTCATTTAAATCGGTTCAGTAGTTTTTGCGTGAAAGCGCGACAGATAGTTACTTTCGCATTTATAATATTAGTAAGGATTTGAATTTCACTTGGCTACATTAGATAGCGGCTACAGTACGGACCACCACTTGCTTTCTTAGATAGATAGATAGATAAAACGTTTATTTGGTGCATACAAAAGACAACACAACATACATAATAAAATAATAACTATACATTAATCAATAGCTACAAAAAGCCAAAAAAACAATAAAAGAAAACAAGACACAGCGAGACAATATTGTTTACGACACACTTTAAAACGAAATATACAAAGCGCAGTGTGCGTCTCAACGTTGCACCAAATGGGAGTTCTCGAACAAATACATGCTCTCTGATAGCTATAACCCATGAGTTTTCAAGTAAATTAGTTACTTACTAGCTAGACTATATAGATAAAATAAATTGGAGTAAAAATGCGGTTACCTCTCACGTACAACGCAATGGCGCATGTTGCGGTTGAGTTTAGATTGGGTCGAGTTCGATCACGCGAGGCCAGCCCACAAAGGTACAATAGGCCGCACAACAGTAGTAATACTTTGACCTTCAGCTGGCCTAGCGCAGTATGGAGATACAATTAAAAAAAAAGTTTATTTCTCACCAGCATAGCAACAAGGATTAGATAGAGACTGTTTTTAATCTCGTAGACTAATTTGACATTACAAGTAGTAATTTTTGTTTGTTTTTTCAATTAAGATTTTGACATGTGCACCTGTCATCCTGTGTTAAAAAACAGACTTTACTAAAAGTACTTTATACTACGTAAGTATACTAATATCATGTAACATTTATAATAATAATCGATCAGCATTAGTGTTCGTATGGACGAACGCTTATATGAAGCTTGTATGGACCTACGGTATTCAGCTGTGGGGCTGCTCCAGCCAAAGCAATCGTCAAATCAACGTTTTCAAAATAAAGTACTAAGGGATATAGTCAACGCGCCCTGGTACACACGGCTTCACATCAAGCTATATATTTCCAGTTTAGGCTGATCTCGCATTGTATATAATTTTCGTACAATACGAGGTCAGCTAATACTGGAAATGTATAGCTTGATGTGTAGCCGTGAGAACATTAGAAATAGGGACCTCCACCTGACCTCAAGATGGATGTCGTAAACATAGTTATACAAAAATATGCAGAAGCTCATGAACACAGACTTCATCATCACGTGAATGTTGAGGTGATCCAACTCCTTGACAACACTGAATTAGTGCGAAGACTAAAAAGGGAAAACCTTTCGAGTAAGTTTAGTTCATGAAATTGTTTATTCTGTAAATAGGATATTGGAATCACTTTTACACGTCATATAAAAAAATATTAAAAATAAGCTAGATGAGGTCGGCGTTTCCTATCTGACTACTCTGAGAAGAAAGGCCGAAACAAACTCAGAGGTCACAGTCTCTTTTAAAGTCCAGACACAATCTTGATCAGGCCATATGAGGACCATGTAAATTCGAGTCTGAAATGGTCTTTTGAGGAAAGAACCACACAGATTTGAGTAGACCCGTCCAGTCAGTGCAAGCATTTGTCAGTAACCGAGGAGCTCAACTCAGAGCTTAAGGAGCTCAACGACTTGACGAACAATACCAAAGAAAGGACATTTGGGTAGGCCGCATAAAGTTCTCAAATTGCCAGACCATCGATAAAACTAACTGAGAACGAAAAAATATAAAAATAAAAATCCACATAGTCCTCACATTCACAATAATTAAAATAATACAATACTTTACATACTTTGAAAAGTATTCATGTCAATTTGTATATAAAACTGGTAGGTATATTTTGATGATTTACCATAATATTCAAAAGTCACAATGCTTAGCAGAGCGAGCAGCTCAATCCCATGCTTTTTTGTCTTCAAAATAATCTGAAATTTTATAGTACCCTTTTCAACAAAGTTTCGTTTTAATACAGCTTTTAAATCGTTTAATCGGTAAGTTTCGTATGTCAATGGGAAGTTTGTTATAAAAGCGTATACATTGACCCATGAACGAGTTGCCTACTCTGTGGAGACGAGTGCGATGTACAGCAAGATTGTGTTTATTCCTGGTATTTAAACTATGAATATCGGACGTTTTCTTAAAATTTGATATATTTTTGTGTACATGCAATAGGTTTTCAAATATATACAGTCAGAATATCTATTTCTCGAAGTGAATCTCTTGGGCCAAGGTTGTAAATGGCTCGAATAGCCCTTTTCTGTAAAATAAAGATAGCATTAATGTCCGCACAGGCTCCCCATAGGAGAATCCCATATGACAGAAGACTATGAAAATAACTAAAATAAACAATTCTGGCTGTATCAGTTATCTGTCTAATTTTTTTAACGGCATAGGCGGCCGAACTAAGCCTTCCTGACAATTTTTCTATGTGTGTGCCCCATTGTAATTTACCGTCAATGGTTATTCCAAGAAAAACTGTTGACTCAACGGGGTACAACTCTATTCCATTAACTTTAACATTGGTAGATAGCTGCCTGACATTTGGCGTTGAAAATTTAATGAGTTTAGTCTTTTTTTCATTCAGGAGAAGATTATTTACATTAAACCAATGCACAACTTTAGAGAGTGCATCGTTAACTTGTTCAAAGATGACTAACTGACGTTTGATTTTAAAAATGAGGGAAGTGTCATCTGCGAATAAAACGATCTTGTGTTAGAGTATTAAGATTGTATTTTATCACTTTTCCACAAGAAGTATAAATTTAGTTTACTATGTTTTTAATTTTGTTAAAATCATATTGGCTGATGGACGACATTTCCTTTGCCTGTCACGTGACAACGATCGTTTGTAATTTTTGTCTGTTACTCAACGCTGACTAAAGAGGTTGAGAAAATCAGAGCTCTCGGGCATTCGAGCTCGGACCACCAAGAGAACGAGTCGTATAGTATCAAGTGAAGGACTTACTGTAAGTCAAACTGATTTAATAACTATTCTTTAAATATCATAATAATTTATAAACTGTGGCCGTTATTTTGTTTTAAAAATTTAATTCTATCGTGTTACTATTGCTAGTTGTGGAATTTATGTAGCAAGTATATACAATGTTTTATATTTGGAAAATACTAGATACTTCCTACGTGTAAAATACTTATGATAATAAATATGTGATTTGAATGTTAACCTAACTACAATACGTTTTATTTACTTTGTTCCTTCAGACTTATAGTAACCAATCTAAACAGATAAGTACAAATAAATATCTACTTATATGAAGCTCACTTCGGATTTAGCTAATACTTGTGATTATCCCTTATGTGGTAAGGCAAGTCATTAATTGAATCAAGGGCCTTCGCCTTAACTTATAATGAATAAAAAAGACGTTATTGGAGGATTTCTTACTAATATAGTTACTAAGCAGTGTGGCGGTATCTACATCCCCACATACGAACCACGCATCAAAAGACCTGACGCCATAAAAAAAATCTTGACGTCACATAAATCCTGCATCGCGCAATTAGAGTTTACCGCGCCATGGACATATATACAAGAAACCAATATCAATCGTTGGGCAGTTGCCCGCCAGACACAACACCCGTCTGGTCGGAGGATCCTCCCTTTTCTATAGAGGATGAGAGAACTTTACACCCTGTTCCTCATACCCCCCAAAGCAGTTTAAGTTATATTTAAATTACTTATTAGCTAATAGGCGAGATTTTAATGTGAATAAAGTATGACCAATTGTATTTGATAACATTTGGAAGTATTAGACTGCTCGGTAGAATATTCGATGGTGTAATCTGCACTCTAGTTGAGTAAAACACGATCCATCACAATCTGTTTAATTTTGCCAGTTCAACAACATTCATTCATTATTTACGATGTGGAGCAGACAAATTTTTCGAACATATTGAAACAATGGATAAAAATTAATTACCAATATCCTTCAAAATGGTTCAGATTCTGATTTATCGTGGGTTAAGCAATTAGAGTGCAGATCTAAATTGTAGGTAAGTATATGTATGTAATTATAATTATTATTTACTTTTTAAAGTATTATATTATTTTAATTATTGTGAATGTGAAGACTATGTGGATCATTCTTTTTTATTATTATTAATTTTTGCTTAGTTTTAATTAATCATGGTCTGGCAGTCCGAGTAATTTATGCCGCCTACCCAAATGTCCTTTCTTTGGTATTGTTCGTCAAATCGTTGAGCTCCTTAAATTCGGAGTTGAGCTGCACGATTACTGACAAATGCGTGCACTGACTGAACAGGTCCACTCCATATGTGTGGTTCTTTCCACAAAAGACCATTTCAAACACCAATCTACATGGTCTTCACATGATTTGACCAAGATTATGTCTGGACTTTAAAAGAGACTGTGACCTTTGAGTTTGTTTCGGCCTTTCTTCTCAGAGTAGTCAGATAGGAAACGCCGACCTCATCTATGTAGTTTAAAAAAATGTGATAGACGTGTAAAAGTGTTTGTAAAAACCTACTTACAGAAATAAATCATTTATCATTTATCGTTATACGTAGTTAATAATTCTAGTAACGAAAGATTAACTCTCGGTAAGATCTAACACTATTCCAGTGAACAATTAAAAGTTAACCGTCACGTAATAGTGTAGCTAACCACAAATTGACCTCGTTATCGATACGTAGGTACTGAGTAATCTAGTGTATCTAGACGAGTTGTGATAATAGCGGTCAAATTTTGAGAGAGTCTTATGTAAAGCTGGGGTTTTGTTGGATCTTTAGGGTCTTAAGTAAACCCTAAGTATGTGAGGATTGTTTGAATTTCTGATCTGCTTGTCTTTCTCAGTTTCTGATCGGGGTATTTTGTTGGTTACATAACTGATTTGGCTAACTGCTGGTTTATGACTACTTTTGTGTATCAACTAAGGACCCCTAAGTTAACTTATTTAGATTACCGCAGCATAGATAATAACAAGGTAGGTACTCGATTTTTGCGGTCAATTTTATACCTACCGAATAAAATAAATTCCTAAAATTGTTTATAATTATATTTTTTTAGGTTGAAAATGATCCCAAAAATCGTCTCATAAGGTTTTGTTGCGATATGAAAATGCGTTTTTTTTAAAGTTTTTTTTACCACTTGGAGAGGCAGAGGTTCAGATCTCACTAAAGGAAAACTATGTACCTATTGGCTTGTTCAAACTAATGTCACCGCCCGTACTGTAATTTATTTAATACACATTTTAATTTAAGGCAAGCTTGTAACATCGGGGCCGCACTTGTGGTAGGATCGTCGGAATTGAAGATGTATTGAGGGAATCAAACAAAGCGCGAATAACATCTGGGAGTGAATTACGCAGAAGAATGTAGATGCCATGCAAAAAGGAACTTAGCAGTACTGTAATAAAGACTAAATATGACAAACAGCGCAGGGGGACATGGAAAGTTTAATCAGCATATTTAAATTTCAGTCATTTTCCGGCATCAAAGCATATATTTCGTAGTGAATGAATGGCGTAGCTTACTGCCATTAAAATGAATCAGATGTATGCTCTCAAGATTGATGGACGCGTTAAAAATATATATTGACTGGTGGAGTTTGATTTTCAGAGCGAATAAAACAACGTTTATTTTATTTATGGTTGTTTAACTTTACTGACCGCACAATATCAGAGTAGAAATCAATAACAGCGGTTTGATTTGTGATGCTCTTAAATTGTGATTATGTATTTGAGTGGTACGACGGCAAATGATTGAGAAAATTATTTACAAAAATCAGAACTGATATAAAATTTAAGGAGTATATTATATCAAAGCGATAATACTCCTTAAAATTTATATGAGCTATTACATGAAATGCTGAACAGCAACGTTTTGAAAGATTTTATATCAATTTAGATGATAAATCTAAAAGCAACAGTTTTAATTTAATTTGTTTCTGACTGTATTCGTGCTGGGGAATTTGTTGCAACAATTTTCCGAAATTACTACGAATATAATAAAATACTTAGCCTATAATGTTCCCACTGCTGGGATACAGCCTCTTCTTTGTGAGAAGAAGTGGGAAATGATCACCACGCGGGCCCAGTGCAGGTTGGTGTCACAGTCATGTCTTCGAATTCTTGGTTCTACGATATACCGCTTTCCTCACGGTGTTTTCCTTCACAGTTTTGGAAGCAGTGGTGACGTAATGATTTACACATGTGTGATTTAAGTTGCCAGTTTGGGTTCGAACCCACGACCTACAAACGCGGTCGTTACCACTGGGCCACTTACTGCTCAGAATAGTTACTATTCTAAATATGAACTATTATGAAACTATTTGCAGTAATTCGGGAAAATAAACAAAATATTTTGTTTCGACTTGTTTACTTCTGTTGATCGGTATGCTATATAAAAGTACCTACATATATTGTATACAGTACAAAATGAAGGGCATTCCCGTTACCCTTAAATAGTATAGCGTACATACATGCAAAAAAAATATTACCATTAAAAATAAAAGATTTTTTCATTTTTCTATAGTAAAATAACTATTCACAAAAAAAAAAAGATACGGAAAAGAAACACTTTATGTACACGCACACTTGCCACACTTGTCTTTCTATGTTGAAATACAAGTGCGTATATGTACAGAGTGTTTCTTTTACGTATCAATTAAATAGTTTCATGAATATTTCACTAATTAACTTTTTTTTTAAATTATCATTATAAGTACGCTATTTACAGGTTAGATAACATAAGTACTGTATACTTACTTAATTGTTATAACGTTGGCCTATATTAACATTATCATGATATTTATTAGCTTTATTACCGCAGTATGTTTGAAGTAATTGTTTGTTTATACTCTTGGGATAGGCTAGTTGTTTTTAGTTTTGTTTGTTTAGGTATCTATACGGGGGCAAATTAACTTAGCTAGCAAAACTCTGTAGAAGAAATGGGTATCGATATTTAAACACGATTATGAAAATAGTATTCAGCTGCATCCGGTTAGACTGGAAACCGACCCCAACATAGTTGGGAAAAGGCTAGGCAGATTGATTGATAAGAAAATAAGTTTATAAAGATGGAGATATGTTTATAAGTATTTATTTCGGACTGAATTAAGAAGATAATTCTAATTACTTTTCCTCTAATAAAGTTAACTTAAAGAATATTTTGTCCCATGCTTTAGATTATAACTACACTTAACAACATATACGGTCTATAAAATGGTCTTGACTAGGAGAAAATGTTATGGAGTACATAATAATTTAATAAAATATCAAATAGTGAGGAATTGTTAGTAAACAAGGAACACTTTTCATCAATACAACTAAGTTCATATAAGTGTATTAAATTACTATTTCATGAAATCATGACATTTGGCAGTTATATGAACTTAAGCGAGTTGTATTGCTAATTCTAATGATTATAATTCTGTAAAGCCATATTTGTTGCGGTCGCGAATCATATTTTAATCAACATACAACCTGACACAGACTTGAAAATTGCAAATAACGTAAAAAAAAATGAATTTCGCGGGACACCTTAGCGCATCCCCCTTAAGACTTTAGGTTATTATCCAAAGTTTGACGGGGTCCGTTAGGACCGATGCCTGCCAGGGTTGCGGGAAAGTCCGAAAGGGATACCGGGACCCTTGGCAACAGGCAACTGAAGGAACACGGGTGGGTTTTAGTCAGTAAAAGTCTGACACGACCTCCCCACTCCGCCCAGATAGGGAGAAGTGTTTTGATGATTTCCCACCATCAAAAAAAAAAAAAGGTTATTATCCAAGGTACACCGTAAAGTTGTTATCTAAAGAGGGCTGTTCTGAATTTAAAATTAGTTTTCAACTTTTTGGGTTGGAGTTACTTATTAGATTTTTTTGGAGAGGGTAGAACATAATGAAGAATTCAATGATTCTTGTGTATGGGAGCACGAACAGTAAGAGGAAGGAGTGATGTTAGTAAGTCTAATTAAAAAAGGAAAAGTTTTTTATTTGGTAAGTAAGTGGTTGATGTAAGTACCTAGTTTATAAATCAATTAAACGTTTCGAGAAATTTTCTGCTAGACTGTGGCGGGTACGAGCTGTGGAGTAGGTAATTCGTCAATTCGTTCTACTTGCCTACGGCCCATTTAGGAAAACTTGTAGAAATCAAAATAAATGTGCAGTCGCCCTAAATGGGCCGTTGGCTGTAGGACGAGTTGACGAATTACTCGAGCTGTGCCAAGTACAGTCGATCGGCTTATTGGTAGATTCGCACGAATTTACTAGCCCGAAACGGGCGAAACGACACTTTTAAATAATAATATTATTTCTTGAGGCGATTCGCACGTCAAGTTAATTTATTTGTGGGCGAATCGACACACCAAGAATATGTATTAGGTAATTAGCACATTTTGAATGTTTATACAGTAAAGTTACTAGCAATATACTTCAAAACTCTCGTATTGTGATTGAAACTGTGCAATTAAGGTGCTGGTCTTGTGTGTTACCAATCAATGAAAGAGTTTACCATCTGTAGGTAGCTGTATTCTTTGAGAGGCAAATAACAAGTTTCATTCAAAGACAGCGTGTCAAAATAAAATTGGGATTAAGATTTATTATTAAATCACATTGTCTAGGGCCTAGATTCTAGGCGATAATAAACCGTTTTCATCAAATCGCTCGTGCGCTCGAGGGCAAATCCTCAGAGTAAATTATTTCATACCTACTTGCTTATGTTAACAGGTGATGTATTATTATTATTTTAATCAAAACTTTATCTCAAAGACTCAAAGGTTATCCAAACCGAAATTCTCCTCACAAATACTCACTTTACCGCCAGGCCACGGTACAGGCGGCGCGAATGGCGGCGCGAATTGCGGTGCGGCAAGCGGGGCGGCAAAACAAGCGGCACAGAATGTAAGCCACGGGAAGAGCGTTCGCCGCCGCGATTAATATAGACCGAGAGCAAAATGTCTTTATCTAAGTTATCTCGATATTGCTTGGAGAGTAGGTTTTTTGGTTCAATATTTGGAAGAGATTGTGTAGTTCATTATTTAAATAAAAATCGGGGTATAGACGGAGAATTTCACAAGAAGAACTTGTTGGGCTTCTATCAGGGACTTGAAACGTTATCAAATAACGTTACAATCGGTTCCAGTAGCGATAATTTCTACTGTTCCACCCAGATATCCAGAACCCTTAATAAAATCTGTTTAAGGCAATAAATGCTAGCGGTGGATTTCAGAAGTACTCTGTCAAATGTCAAACGTCAACTGTCAAGTGTGACTTTGTTAGTTAGTGCACAAAAATAGAAAATAAAAAAATAATCACATTCACCTTCATCTTCTCTTACCCCTAGAAAGTCAAATTGTCGAAGTCTAAAGTTCATTTTTTAATCCCGTAGACTAATTTGACAGGCGCAAATGTCAAAATCCAAATTGAAAAAATAAACAACAATAATTTGAAATGTCAAAATAGTCTACGAGATTAAAAAACGAACTCTATGGTGAAACAAAAATATACTTAAGTAAACAAAATGGCGGTACGACAGTATTAGAGCTACAATAAAGTTAATAAAAAATTAGCTCCTCATTTACTTTAATTTTACATGGAAATGTGATGAGTACTGATGAGGCTTACGAAGCCTAAATGATGATACATTAATAACATGTGCGAGGAGTACCAAAAAATAATGTACATATTTAAAACATTAAAAAAATAAAATACCTACTTTAATTTTCTCAAAATACTTTTTATTTTCCGTCTCTTTGCGTACTTTATTTCTTGTAAAGAAAGTCGGCAGCCCTACATGCGCCATACTGATTCGCATTTGTGTTTACCGCCTGTGCGATTCGCTCGGCAAAATTCGCCGATCGCCCCGCCTGCCGCGCTTCGCGTGGCATGCTTAGTACATTTGTTTTTGCCGCAAAACGCACCGCAATTCGCGCCGCGCGAAAATTCACGGCAGAGGTGTACCTATAGTACACCCACATTTCGACAGTTATGTTTAAGTCTCATGTAATAGAGGCGAGCCTATTGCCATAAACCGGGCACTAATCTAGACTCCAGGCTACTACTGAGAAATTCCTAATAGAAAAACCCAATAACGCTTTGCCTGACCTTGGAATCAAACCCAGGACATCATGCTCAGTCATTCTAGGTTTTATGTCTTTACTTTGTAGACTTTCTTTTAACGAAAAAACGGGTTCGAGGTTAAAAACCGACTGTTATATCCAACATCTTGCTTACACGAAGAACTAAGATAATTGATGACATTCGAGATTAACGTTTACATGACTAACGTTTTCACATGACGTCATGAACAAGATAAATGATCTTCGTTATGGCTTTGTAATACATATGGTAACACTGAGGCAGATAGATGCAGGTCCTTACCAACCGAGCATTTAAGATTAGATCCAGATGAGATTCTAATTTAGTTTTGTTTTTATTATATATCTCTCATCTGTACGTCGATTCTGTAAAATTCAAACAACAACTTGCATCTCACATCGCTATTCACTCTAACTTCGAATTTTGAATCGGGTTCGAGTGCGAAGTGAGCGTCGAAGTGACGGGGGAATTTACGTTACTGAATGCCACTTCTTACGTCATCTCATACTTTATCTGTCAAAATCACACGGTCAATTTAATTCAATTCGCTGTCACGCTCGCAAGGGTACCTAGCGCTAGTGTATCAGCCGAGTTTATAGAATGCCAATCAAGAAACTCACAGCGGAATTAGATTCGAAGTTTAGAATGAGGTCTTACACATGAATCACACCCATGATCGTCTCGTGACGTCTATTGCATGGTCACGTCATCCGTGTCAAACCGCTATGGGTTACATAAAATAAGCAGTTGTTAATGGTTTTATAAACAAATACCAATCGTCCTAGCCTTTTCTCTCTGACCTCAACAACCCAGCTACGAGGGTAACACGATATTATTATATTTTATTATAATTTATTTTGACATATGGCTAATAATTGGATTTATGTTTTATGTTGCATAATGGAAATGATTTTGCATACTTTTGTATAAGCATCAATTTTTTCTAACTGAACAGACAGCTGTTCTGCTGGGGAGTTTGTTGCGCCACTTCTTCTTCCTAGCTAAAGCACTAGGAAGTGGTGAAGGGTGGGCGTTTTGGGGGACTGTCTTATGTTATTTTGACGTTCGAAGTAGTAAAGTAGTTTGAATAAATGACTTTTGATTTTGATACCCCTTGGTAAGACTGGTTGTCAGACTTTTGGGCTTCTGACTACTCGTACCGATGGTCAAAGATCTACGGAGGAGTCTCAATGTAATGGATGGCCACCCATCCACGAACCGATCATGGCAAGCGTAGTCTTCGACCTTTAGTTTAACCTTCGATCGACCTTGCGGCTTTTATTATTTACTTACGAGTCCCGAACAATACTTTTGTATAAGAAACACATTTATTTTGATTGACACCCACGTGCAAGGAAAAGGGTGGAAGGCTACACACGATAGAAGATATAAATACCCTTCAAAGTTATTGATAAACCTTCAAATTCGACAATTGAAAATAGCTAACTATAATATTGATATTTGATTAATACTAGTAATTCGGTAAATATGACGTAGTGACGGTAGCATTTGCGTGACTATGTATGTCTATGTAAAGTTTATTTTATTTTATACTTAGTGTTCAAGCCTTTTTTATAATGTTTTTTTTTTGTTGCCGCCTTTTTTTTTTTTTTTTTTGAATGGTAAATCATCAAATGACTTCTCCCGCTCTGGGCGGAGCGGAAGGGCGTGTCAGACTCTTACTGACTAAAACCCACCCGTGTTCCTTCAGTTGCCTGTTGCCAGGGTCCCGGTATCCCTTTCGGACTATTCCGCAACCCTGGCAGGCATCGGTCCTAACGGACCCCGTCAGGTGTGCTGACATCTCTTTGAGGCGCGCGTGGAACACGACGCGCCATCGACCCGGGCCTGGTCCTTATTGGACGGCGAGCTACCCATTGCTCGATTGCTGGGATTCCCGACGCCCTGGATGTCTCCAGCGGCGGCGGTTAGGTTAGGTTAAGGTTAGGTCTAAGTCCGCCTGGGTAACTAGTAACTACCACCATCTTATCTATGTAAGTCTGTCGCACTAACAACAATGTTAACAGTATTGTTGTGTTTCGGCAATTAGAGGTAAGATAGCCAGTTCCTCTCTGGTTGAGTCACCTTCGGCCTGATCACCACTTACCATCAGGTGAAATGCAGGCATATACAGGGTGTTAGGGTAAACACCGTTATCCTTGCAACCAGTGGTTTCGTTTCATTTCTATAACGTAAAATCAATGGAAGATTACGATTTATTTTTATTTTTTATTCTACATCTTACCACAAGTGCCGCAAGTTCGTGCACGGGTAACCTGTCCGGCCGCGAGCGCGACCCCTCCCTCAGTCAGTCAGCTGTTTCGCTAGCAAGCACGGTGTCGACTTTTTAAAATCTTTTAATAAACATAACGGTTTTTTTTGTTGTGTTCGGTCATTTATTTTCATATTTAAGTCAACTACCCATGGTTTGAGTGACAACGGTGTCTACCCTTACATCCTGTATATATAGCATGCAGCTTCCAGTTGTGGTTAAAAAAAAAAGTAAGGGAAATATTTTTTTAAGGAAATTGACTATCATCCTAAATTGCCCGGATAGTCAAATTACAACTGTCATTCTTTGACATGTATGAAATGGCTAGAACACGGCAAATTGACGTGAGATGTGAATTGGCTTAATTAATTTCGCTGACTGTATGAAAGCAATCCAATGTAGCATAAATCGGTGACGCAGCGAAGGGAAACCCGCATGGCTATTGTTTAATTAATCTGATCACATTTACGATATGGGTGAATATCCCGGCGGCAAATTATACGTGTCCACGTTGAGAATCGAGGTGTTAAATGATAGGATGTTTCTTTTTTTTTTTTATAGTGTACTACGTAACTAGGTTCAATCAGGGCCCCATTTAAAAAAAATATAAGTTTGTGTATGTATGTGTGTAATAATAAGGGGAAAAAAACGCCTTAAAATTCAAGTTGAAAAAATGGAGCTGGGACAAGCCTCCCTTGTCCCAGCTCCATTTTTTCATATAATTGCGATCACCAAAGTAACAATTTGACGTACAATAACAAATAAAAAATGTCGTTAGTATATGCATAAGACACATTATCTAAAAACAATTAAAACATATTAGAAAATCTAATTTAAAAGCACAGGATACTCGACCAAAGTTTGTCCAAGCAAAAATCTAAATTTTGGTGGCACTCGTTCAACTTACTATAACATAAAGTTTCGTGCGTGTGCGTTCAATCGTGTTTATTATTTCGCATGTCTCAGGCGTGCGCCGGCACTTGCGCGTAATAGGGGTGTGATTAGTGCTGTGATTTTCCGCCAAAAACGTAATTATCATCTTGGGTGGCACGGGGGACAAGAATTGTTAAATTTTTGGTGGATCGAGTTGCTATTGATTTTAAAGATAGTAAGCTACACGCTATAGGTATGATTTGGGTTACGTATAAATCAGTTATATTAATTTATTTGTAACTTAAAATTATGAGTTCATCAGACAAATCATAATAAATAATATGTTTTAACAATAGAGAGTTTTATTAACCTATGAAAGTTATTGATAAATCCCGAGAATTTGTGAGAATTCAATTCAATTCACTAATTAATAAAGCTCAATGTAACCAAATTGAGCTTTATTAATTAGTGAGATTGAGGTTTGTGACAGAGAAATCCAATTTTGGTGCCACTGATTTTCAATTTTGGTGGGCACTTTCGATTCAATTTTCAATTTTGGTGGCCACACTAGACTTTAAACTAAAATATCTCAAAAAGTTATCGAGATATTCTTAGACCTCTTGAAGATCCTTCTAGCTTGGACTTTCTACTCTTATACCAGGTCTTTATTTTTCACGAAAACAGAAGAAAAAATTTCGCCACCAAAATTGAAGACAAATGCACTTTGTTGATATTGACCCATATACAGCATCTAATAAAAACCCTGTACGGTCTGTAAGGGGCACATACTGCAATAAAATCAACAGAAAAAAAAAAAAAGTTATTGCAATTTGAAATTCACATTTTTAGTACCAAAATTACCCCAATTTCATTATAAATTAGCAAATTTTCTGCAGAGGTCATAATTTATGTTATGACTTGTAGACACCCGCTAGACGACGCTGACGCGCGACGTTCGCTCGCGCCCCATGTAATAACCCGGTAAAATTCTTGACAAACCAATAACCTGAAATATGGTATAACTTTTTTTTGTTCAAAAAAACAAAGTTCAATGCTTGTTTTTCTCTTTTCGGTTATAGGTTTATCTTTTTGTAGTCGGGTTTTTTGTTTTTTATATAATTTGTTGTTTGTAATGAATAAACTCCAAAACTACAAGACCGATTTTAAATTTTTTTTCATCAGTAGAATGCTTTAATTATTAACTCCGAGTTAAATAAACAAAAAATGTTGGCGATCTAAATCAACTTTCTTATATTTATTTCAAAACTAGCTGCACCCCGCGGTTTCACCCGCGTAAGTCTCAATCCCGTGGGAATATCGGGATAAAAAGTATCCTATGTGTTGTTAATCCAGGTTATAAACTATCTGTTTGCCAAAAAACCAAATCCATTCAGCCGTTTTTGAGTGAGCGTGATTGAGTAACAAACACACAAACTTTCACATTTATAATATTAGTAGGATTAATGCTGCAGTATTTTCGGCATAATGGCAACATGCTAAGCAATTTGAGGATGGGTAGGCTCTTAATACTAATAATTGGTAACATTTCACATTAACAAGGCGAACATCCACTAACTATCTATACCTAATATGATGTATTTGCCAAATGTGAATGCGTTTTGAGCTACTATCGAGTATATTGATATCCGATCCTTTGTCCACAAGATTCGCCATAAAGGAACAATGGAATCAAACCTATACGCTATCATCTGCCGTTTAGTCTCCAGCAGTGAAAGCGATTAGGATGAGTACCTACGCAACTACAATTGGCACTCTCAGCTCTTTCCATATATGTATGTAGATAATTATTTATATACTAGGTGCGCCCCACGGTTTCACCCGCGTAAGTCTCGATCCCGTTGGAATATTGGAATAAAAAATATCCTATATCCTATTCTAGGTTCATGTGCTACATTTAAATCCGTGCGTAACAAACAAACTAACTTTCGCATTTATTATATTAGCTAGTTAGGATTAGGATAGGATTACCTTCTTATTACCAAATAAGATTTATCTTCAGACCAAGGTTGTAACGATCGTGCTAGTTTATGTAATAAGAACGTACCTGTAATCGAAAGACTTTATATAAAACTGATAACATAAGGCGAATTTCATCAATGAAATTAAACGCGTTCTAAACCTCGTTCAAGAGCTATCAGTGTCATCATTGTTGTAGAATATTGACACTGACAACTCTTGAACGCGTTTAGTCCGGTACTAAGGGCGAATTTCACGAATAAAACTGAACGCGATCAGCACATATCCCATCATGTGTCAACGTTTATCAGCTGTCAGTGTTATTATTTTCTTTGGAATATTGACACTGACAGCTCTTACGCAGAGCAGTGGTGGCCCAGTGGTAACGGCCACGACTTACGAGTTGTAGGTCGTAGGTTCGAACCCTGACAGGCGCTTTACTTTGTGTAAATTATTTAATCGCCACTGCTCTCAAAACGGTGAAGGAAAACATCGTGAGGAAACCGGCATGTCCTAGAACCAAAAATTCGAAGACATGTGACATCTACCAACCCGCACTGGGTCCGCGTGGTGGATTACGGCCCGCTCCCTCTCACAGAGAGGAGGCCTGTGTCCCAGCAGTGGGAACATTATAGGCTGATTATGATGATGCAGCTCTTATGCGGTTAGTCCGGTACTAAGGACGAAGTTCACGAATAAAACTGACTGAAACACTTAAACCACGTTTAAGAGCTGTCAGTGTCATTATTTTCTTTGGAATATTGATACTGACAACTCTTGAACTCGGTTTAGATGGGTCAGAACCCATTCGTCCCCTAAAATTCGTCCCCCAGCATAAAAGTTGTAGATTCGGCCCCTATATGGGTGCCCATTGGTCATTTGTATAAACTTTACAGTGTGACTCAATGGTTTAAAACTAGGTCTAAAGATAAGCATGGTTTTGTAATACGATCGTTATCCTAATAGTAGACCAGCAAAGTAGGTACAAAAACGGAGCCTGTGTTTAAAAAAAAACATAGTTCTAGATTCACTCGCTTTTGACCTCAATCTCGGGTGATGGAAAGCGCTGGATGAGGACTATTATAGAACAAGTGCACTTAAAAGATGCCTATTCAGTATTTCTTTGATAAAATTGACTTGGAACATGTTTTTCAATATTTTGATTCATATTGACGACCACCATTAGATATCATTAAGTATTGTTAAGTAATCATGTTATTTTTATTACATTACTAACTAGCTTCCGCCCGCGGCTTCGCCTGCGTGGTATGTCGGTAAAAAGTAGCCTATCTCCTTCCCTGGGATGCCATCTATCTCCTTACCAAATTTTATCGAAATCCGTTTAGTAGTTTAGGCGTGAAAAGGTAACATACAGACAGACAGACAGAGTTACTTTCGAATTTATAATATTAGTATAGATAGCTATTGCACGCGGTTTCGCAATAATGGAGGTCGGAAATTATCCCACGGGAACGTACTACCGGGATAAAAAGTATCCTATGTGTTAATCCAGGTTTTAAAATATCTGTGTGCCAAATTTCATACAAATCCGTACAGCCGTTTTTGCGTGATTGAGTAACAAACATAAAAACTTTGACATTTATAATATCATACTAGCTGTTGCATGAGATTTTGTCTGCGATCCAGGATGAAAAGTAGCCTAAGTGGACAGCCTAGTTTTATCAAATTGGCATGAATGTGTGTGGGAAAATTTGAGTCAAATGGCATGAAGAATTATGAATTTTCGTATTTTTATTTGATAAAACTGTTTGAACTAGCCTGTTCAATCAAATTACGTGAACGTCTATGGCCCGCATTAGCCTCCGCTGTCCGTCTGTCAGCGAGCTGTATTTCATGAACCGTAATAGTTGAAATTTTCACAGATTGTGTATTTCCGTTTAGCACACTTCGGATAAAGAACCCTAAAACTGTATCTAGCACAGGCCAGCTGAATACCAGTTTTTAATTGATTCGTGATCCATTCAAAGGGATTAAATGAATGTCAATACAAGGCTGGCACATAGCGAGTCTGAACCCACCCTATTCCAACGTTGTGCACTTCTCGGAAAATCAAAGGTATTTTTTCGGTAAAATTTGTTTTCAACAACTTTTGTGTACACGAAAGGAAAATTTTTTTTTGCTACTGAAGTCAATGAGAGAATTGGTAATTTTCTTTGCAAATTATTTTTTTCACATAGGCCTGTCGGCAAATATTCGCTACAAAGAGTTTCTTTGGCCTACATAATCGTCTCGTCATTTTAGATTAACAAGACTTATACTTAGTTTTTTTTTGTTACCTTGAGTAATTCCTGTTATTCCTAGTAACTCGTGTCATATCCTAGGTCGAGACGACCATCCAAACTATTGTATCCATACTAATATTATAAATTCGAAAGTAACTCTGTCTGTCTATATTTTACGCCTAAACCACTGAACGGATTTCAACAAAATTTGGCAAGGAGATAGATGGCATCCTGGGGAAGACCATAGGCTACTTTTTGTTTAAAAAATAATCCTATGGGGGGTGATATAGGGGATGAAAGTTTGTGTAAGAAATCCAGCATTTCTTAAGTACCCCGGTAGTACGTTCCCATGAGACGATATCCGACATCCTCCCGGGCGAAGCCATCGGCAAAAGCTATATATACTAAACCTAACTCATACTAAAATGCGAAAGTGCGTACCCTACGCTCGGGCATTTGAGTGATCGGGTCGTGTAAGAAATCACTTAGCGTGGCAACACGTTTTGTTCGGGTTCGCGACTGGTCAATCGTCATCCTGAGGATGCCTCGTTGAGAGGTGAAACACGTGTCTATTTCTTACAGGGATTTACAGAATATAATTAAACGTTTATTGTATTTTATAATGGATTTCCGCATGGAAGTCACGCCTGAATCAATTAACTATATTCGTTTTTGATATTGGATTTATTTGATAGTTACAAAATACTCCTATACATTACTATGGCCAGTGTTTTCATTTATATTATTGTCATATTGTCGTTTCCACATTGTTACTTATAACAGTCTACAAAATAAAAACTTCCAAATATCGTTTCCTTTTTAGACCAGCACTCTAATTGCGTAACACACGATCGTAACACACCAATCAATCTGAATCATTTTGAAGGATATTGCCAATCCATTGCTTCATTATAATTATTTATTTCTTTAATATGTACTTCAAGCACACAACAATGTTCAGAGGCGGACATAATCCATAGGCATTATCGAGCAATTTATCTAGAAAATGTTCGAACAATTTGTCTGCCTACCAACGTAATTATCGCAATGAATGTTGTTTAACTGTCAAAATGGAACAAATTATGATTGATCATGTATTAGGTACGCAATTAGGATACTGGACCACCCAATGTGTATTTATCTTGAAACCGATATCGAAACCGAATTCACAATGTAAAAAATATTAGCATAATAGACGAGGCTACGAGACAATTACTGATTACATAAATGGTTAGCTAATGATTTAAATCATTACGTCCGCACCATTGAGTCTTGATGAAGATCTTCCTGTTAATGGTGCCGCTAACATTAGATGTAATAATATACATGTATTCTATACGTAAAAAGATTGCATAGTAACATAGTGTTATATGTATGGCCTAGGGTTATAATATGAATTCGCTAGTAGATATTCTTTGTCAGCGCGATAGTCAACAATGCAAACAAGCAAGAAATTTTTGCATGATATTAGATCAGATATATTTAAATAGGACAATATTTTTAAAAGTTCTGCAATATTAGGAGGGCGTTTTGGGGGACTGGCTTATGTAATTGTGACGTTCGAAAGTGCTGATTCTCAGCCTAGTTTGAATAAATGAGTTTGATTTTTTATTTAGAAAAGAACGTTGTTCGTGGCCAAAACAATTATATGAAGCTGTTGCAAAATTGGCCACAAATGGAGCCGACTTTTCCTTTCAAACATGGATGCTTACTACAGAGTGAATTAACCACCAAAGACGCGGCCACTCGGAAAACTGCCATAGTTTGTGTCTTGGACAAGAGCACAGGGTTCACAGAATTTATAGAAAACTAGCGTTTGCCGGCGGCTTCACCCCCGTTGATGTCGGCTATCGTCACACGGGAACGTACTACCGGGATACCTAAGAAATGCTGGGTTCCCTATACAAACTTCCATCCCGTATATCACCCCCTATAGGAATATTTTTGAAATAAAAAGTAGCCTATGTCCTTCCCCAGGATGCTATCTATCTCCTTGCCAAATTTTGTCGAAATCTGTTCAGTGGTTTAGGCGTGAAAATGTAACATACAGACAGACAGAGTTCCTTTCGAATTTATAATATTACTATGGGAGTCATAAAAGTAACGAATTATGATGAACACGATAGAAACGAATACTTGTACTGTATTTTTTTTATTAAAGACCTACTTTCGCCCTCGTTCGCCCTAGGAATGTTATTAAGAATTCATTTAACCCTTGAAATATTTCTTAGGAATCCGTCTAGTAAACGTTATCTTATATTTCTGATTTTTATATTATGAAGAATCATATTCTCAGAAAAAAATCTGGTTTTCTAGAAATTCTCCGAGTCGCAAGCAGAAATAAGCTATATATTCATAAAGGTTTTAACGTTCTTTATAATGTTTTGAAAACAAAGTTAAAAAGAGATTTTTTTTTTTTTTTGTTGATATAAAAGATTCTGTATTAGAAGTGTTTCCACAGTATGGTTAAAGATTAAATTATGCGTTCGGTGAGTATATTTTTCGATCTGGGTCACTCGAAAAACTCATGCGGAAAATCCTCCGGTGTTTCGCTCGAGCGGATTTTATTTTTATGTACGTTTTCATAAACCATTATAAATTTTTAAATGTTGTGCGTTGAGCCTGTGGTTTGAGACTGTTTTGCAGTTTGATAACAAAATCTTCTTCTTCATAATCTTCATCATCTAGCCTTTTCCCAACTATGTTGGGGTCGGCTTCCAGTCTAACCGTGTGCAGATGAATACCAGTATTATTTTTACATGGAGCGACTGCCTATCTGAACTCCACAACCCAGTAACTGGGTAATGCTTCTTCTTCATAATAACACTATTTTAACTCTCAATATTACCACCAGCTCAAGTGAATAGTTATTTCTGTGTCAGTCTGCAATATACTTTATCGGTATATCACTTTTTGGACCCCATTGCCCCCTGAACCATTATAACATCCTACTTTTAGCATACGCAGCGTTCAGATTTCCATTATTGTAACAAATTCGCTAATAACCGTCATATTATGATCCATTTCGGCTCCAGCGTCCAACAGGATATATGCGGTCCACAGACCTATGATCTGTTTCAAAAGTATCCGATGAAAAAATAAACAAAGGGTTCAGAAAACATTCATGTGAATGCCAATATGCCAGTACCATTTAAAATTTCCCATAGGCAAAACGCCCAAAGCCCCTTTTCGCAATAAAAATAAATAAATCGAATGCTTTGATTTGATTATTAGAAACCATAATTATGTGAGTGATTGCGTAACAGTTCAACCTGCACCCTAATTGAAGCAAAATGAAACGGATTGTGATTGATTGTGTGTTACGCAATTAGGGTGCTGGATAGGGTTTGTTTACACTTTCATCCAATAATTTTGGAACAGACTATAGAAAGTCTTACGATATACGGCTTGCATGCTCCTTGCCACAAAACTTTATTGATATTGTACCTACAACATACAATTTTTTTTTGTCTACAACAGACAAACCTGTTTTGGCTCCATTAGGTTTTTATAAATGTTTTTTTTTTAAATTTTTTCTTTCAAAAACGTTACACAAGTGGGTATTTCACAAATCTTCTGCCAAACTGCAGGACAGTTTATCGGCAGTGTTCTCGTGGATACAACTCTTAGTTTACTTAACATTATTGCATTATTACAGTCTTATATACCTACTTTTATTTTAAATGGCGAAAAAAGGAATTCTAATAACATCAAAGTGTTGATCGGAAGCAAATATTTGTATTGAATTGCATGGTTGATTCAGAAAAGGGTCAAATTCCAAATCCTGTCCTTTCCTCATACCACAGGCCATTTTTACCCAACCACGGCGAAACAAAAAGGAGGGTTATGATTTTGACCGGTATTTATGTATCTAGTATGTATGTTCACACGTAATCTGTCGATATGATATAACACGTGTGCCTCCGGATTTTTTATTTGTCTGTCTGTGATGTCTTGTTTATACCTTTTTAGTTGACTTTTTTGTTTTTAGTATTATAACTAGCTTTTGCCCGCGGCTTCGCCCGCGTGGATGTCGGAAATTATCCCACGGGAACGTGCTACCGGGATAAAAGTATCCTATTTCCCATAACCCACGTGGTCTGTCTAGGCGACCTAGGCGTTACGGCGTAAAAGTAACAGACATGAGACAGCCAGTAACTTTATATATTTGTGGTAGTCCATATCTATATTGTGGTGATAGTGTGGATAGTATGGACAGCAGTATGAAACTGTCGGAAAGATTAATGAAAAAATATTGTATAAAGATTAATGAAAAAACTATGGCATATTGTATGGACGATGGAAACTAAGGCGAAAACTTTGGGGGAGCCTGCGATATTCAAATTTTCTTATGTTTTTTGCTTTTTACAGGTCAGTATAAATTTTTATGTTGATCTAAATAATGAGTCGCAGTTGTTTCAAATATTTATTTATCTAATCTAACTAATATTGCAGGAGTTGTATTCCTGTATCTAATGGTTATTATTCTGCAAAGCTACTATTTGCTACGATCGAGAATCATATTTTAATCATATTGACATTCGAAACTTACCCATTAAACGATTTAAAAGCTGTATTGAAACCAAACTTTGTAAAAAAGGGTACTATACAATTTCAGATTATTTAGAAGACAAAAAGCATGGGATTGAGCTGCTCGCTCTGCTAACATTTTGTCATTTTGGCATTGTGACATTTTGAATAAGTGAAAATCATCAAAATATACCTACCAGTTTTATATACAAATTCACATTATTGAATATTATATGTAGGATATTGACAAAATGATATGATTGCTTTGTAAAGTATTGTATTATTGTGAATGTGAGGACTATGTGGATGTTTATTTTGTTTTTATTATTATATTTTTTCGTTCTCAGTTAGTTTTAACAATGGTCTGGCAATTTGAGAACGTTATGCGGCCTACACAAATGTCCTTTCTTTGGTATTGTTCGTCGAGTCGTTGAGCTCCTTAAGTTCTGAGCTGAGCTCCACTATTACTGACAAATGCTAGCAGTGACAGGACAGGTTCACTCAAATGTGTGTGGTTCATTCCTCAAAAGACCATTTCAGACTCTAATCTACATGGCCCTCATAGGGCCTGACCAATATGCCAATATCTGACCTAGGTATGTCCGGACTTTAAAAGAGACTGAGTTTGTTTCGGCCTTTCTTCTCAGAGTAGTCAGATAGGAAACGCCGACCTCATTTAGCTTAATTTTAAAAAAAATTGATATTATTACGACGTGTAAAAGTGATTCCAATAACCTATTTACAGAATAAACAATTTCATTTTAACATACAACCTGCTTGACACTGACTTGCAAATTGCAAAAAACTTAAGATTTGAATTTCGCGGGCTACCGGCGCATCCCACTTAAGAAAATCGCATCATTTGCACAACGCCATCTATCGAGTAAGTACTCACTGGTAAACTCAAACTCTTCGTTCCAAGCCAAGAGCCAAGTAGTAATAACTTTTGATTGAGTGGACAGATTCTCAAGATACGGACTATGACTATATTTTCAATCCCTTAGCGCTCTTGAAGAGAGTCCCGCAAAAATGTCAATAATAAGTACTTACATGTGAATTTTAAAATCAAGAGGGTAAAGAAGGGTTTTTACCCTCATGAGGGATGATTTTAGAAAAACGTAACTCTTTGTTAGTTACAAAAAGCATACATTTTCACAGCCCTAAGTTAAAAAAAAAACCGGCCAAGTGCGTGTCGAACCATGCACAATGAAGGGTTCCGTAGTTGGGATGAATTATTTTATCAAACAAACTTTCGCAAAGTTTTATTGTTATTACGTCTATTGGCGTTTACTGTCCCTCAAAGTGTTAAAAAACTTTTTCTCGCATAAAGAATGTTTGGGTTTTTGCAACTGCACATGTCAGTTGGTCGATTAAAAGTTTTTGAGCTAAGTCGCGGACAGACAGACAGACAGACGGACATGGCGAAACTATAAAGCTTCCTTGTTGACTACGGAACTCTAAAAATGATAGGTTTCCCATAAAAACTTTCATCCCCTATACCCCCCCCCCCCCCTTAAATTTGTTTTTGAGAAAATAATTGCCTATGTTCTTCGCCGGGATGCCATCTATCTCTTTACCAAATTTTATCGAGATCCGTTCAGTGGATCAGGCGTGAAAAGGTAACATACAGAATTACAGACGGACAGACAGACAGAGTTACTATCGAATTTATACTTTTAAGCATCGATTAGTATGGATTATGTGTTCAATTCATCAAAATTTCGAAATGAGCCATATATGCTACATAATTATGAATTCCGCGAAAGTCATTCTTCTACGGAGACTCTTAACACCGCGATTCAGAAAATGACGTTAAATGAACAACGCCATCTGTCGAGCACGAAGTGATACTGTCAAAATATATGGGAAAACGTTCGAACACTCTGTAAGCTATGTAGAAAAGACGTAGGGTTCCATGACTGACTTGACCTGACTTGACTTGACTTGACTTGACTTGACCTGACTTGACCTGACTTGGCCTAACTTGACCTAACTTGATTTGGATTTTGAGCAGGTATATTTTATCGCAGCAGGTACATTGGTAGTTGAAAGAAAAGTAGATTACGTACCTTGCTAAAGTGAGTAATTAATGCACTCGTGTTTATTTAGTAAGCGCATTCGTGCCTCAATTACGCACTTTTTGCTCGATGAAACAATCTACAATTTTTAAGAAATTAAAATTTATCACCATTTTTTCATGATTAATATTTGTATCATGATTTAAAAGATAGATAGCGCCACCTATGGCACTACTACCAAACAATGGATTTGGAAAACTTGAATTAACCAAACTTTAGATTGGGTAAATTCACAATGTATCGCGTTATGTTTCCGCGCGAAGTATGTGATTATGATCGTGTGTTACACACGTTCTCAGAAACCTACCTGATTTTACGCTAGTGTCATTTTACGACAATAGATGTCGTTACGTGTATCTACATTACGTACCTAATGAAAATTTCTTCTTGAATACTTTAAACTCTTATATCTTTTGATATTTTGAAGCGATTGCGATGAAACAAAGACTAAATGAAACATCGAGTTACACACAATATTTGGGTGTATAAGTTAACCATATTGATTTCGTACTTTTTACGTGATACTGGAACAATCAAACAAACGAACAGACAAACAGACAAACAGACAAACAGACACACAGACAAACAGACAAAAATTCCAAAAATGGTAGAAATGGCATCTGTTGGTTATTCTTGGACACTCCACCTACGTTATTTTTTTTTTTTTTCATTGTACAGAAACGCCTCGTCTACAGATTTATTATATGTATAGATAGACTATAATTTTTTAAACCATGTTCCCAGGAAACTGTACATACTATAGCCCAAATTGTATCGTCAATATTTATGTGATGTGGTAGCAATGGGCTTGTGGCTATATATCCAACATTCGTTTTTGTTTACCCTAAAGCCGAAAAGGGTACTCAAAAGGGTTGTACTCATCATTTTGTACAACTTTTTCTATGGGATCAACCCTGTAATCGCCAAAAAAAATCAGATGTTACATACATTTTGTCGATTTAAGTGAACACAAATGTATGGAACCGCTGATTTTTTTTTCGCGATTTCAAGGTTGGTCCCATAGAAACAAAATGATGAGTACAATAACCCCATTTCGGGTTTAGGGTAAAGAAAAACGAATGTTGTATAACAGCCGCCCGGGTCGATCGAAGGTTAAGACGATATATATACGCTGTCCGAGGTCGGTCCGTGGATAGGTGACCCATTACCATTACATAGCGAGACCCCCTCCGTGACTCAGAAAGCACGTTAAGCCGTTGGTCCCTGCTGTCATTAGTAGATCGTTGACAGTCGTTCTGAGTAGTCAGAAAACCAAAAGTCTGACAATTTGTCTTACCAAGGGGTTTCGTATATCCAATATCACTGGATTGTAGAGGTCAGAGAGGCAGTCGCTCCATGTAAAATCTGAAAATAGCTGATTGCAGAAACAACGCGGTTATAGTATCCCCTCTTTTTTTTTGATGGTGGGAAATTATCCAATGACTTCTCCCGCTCTGGGCGGAGCGGAGGGGCGTGTCAGACTTTTACTGACTAAAACCCACCCGTGTTCCTACAGTTGCCTGTTGCCAAGGTCCTGGTATCCTTTTTGGACTTTCCCGCAAATAGTATCCCCTCCTAAATATAATCATTACGAAAAAATCTTGATCAGACTGCCTCAATTTACTCCGGGAGCGATAGCTCGATACGGCGAGAATCAGCGCGAGTCGATTTATATCCAATCACGCGTCATTATCGATAACGTATAATCGTTTTTATGTATGCTGATGTGCGTGGTTATGAAGCCTACCAATCAATCTGCCAGCTTCTCCCCCCCCCCCACCCCCTATGGCATTACATAATAATATAAAGCTGAAATAATAAGGTATATACATAGAAGCTTGGCAGCTAAATTCTTTTTGTATATTATGATATTGGGGTCGGCTTCCAGTCTAACCGGATGCCGCTGAATACCAGTCTTCGACTACCTATCTGACCTCCACAATCCAGTTCCTGGGTAACACTATAACCCCTTAGTAACACTGGTTGTCAGACTTTCGGGTTTCTGACGACCCGTTACGACTACTGACAAAGATTTACAAATGACAGCCGGGACCAACGTATCTTGGTATGTAAAGATGGTCACCTATCCACGTACCAACCGCGGAAAGCATAGCTTAACCTGATTGATCGACCTGTACGGCTGTTAGGTACATACTTAGCCACAAGCCCCGTAATACTTACCTCTACGATAATGGTTCAAATAAGTATTTTAAGCGTGTACCAAAAGGAAATTGGATATGGACTCTCCTACTCTAATCGTTATCCGACCTTAATGACCCTGATTTTCAGTCAAGTATTTGCATTCAACAAGCGGGGAGACGTCTCCAAATGGCTTATTGGTTGATTCGCACGAATTTACTCGCCCGAAACGGGCGAATCGTCACTTTTAAATAATATTATTTTTCTCTAGGCGAATCGCATGAAGTTAACTTATTTGTGGGCGCGTCGATAACTCTATAGATACAAAAATAATTTATGGTTTTTGAAACGAGTTGAGAGCGAGCCTATTGCATTTAATTTTAATCGGAGAAGAATTGAGACTACCGGCAGCTACTAAGAATTTCACAAACCCAATAACACTTTACCTGCACCTGGGTCGAACCGGACCCCAAGCTCAAAACTCGCTTACGACCACAAGAACAATGACACAATCTAAACGGTACTTACCGAAAATAAACGCGTCAGTACCTCTTAAAACCGATATTTATCTTTAGATCTGGTATTGCGATATTTTAGGGCTCAAGATCCTAAGTAGGTATTTGAAAGGTATTAGGTATTTGTTGAATGAAGCCTTTCAAGTATTGCCTAAGTACTTCTCGAAACAGATTGGATGTTGATATTGGATCGTCGGATAGTCGTGATAAACGAAGTCTTATAAAGATGGAACACCGGGATAAAGTCGTGTGATACCTATCTGAAATTTTGTAACGTCTACTATTTTAAGTACTACTTAAAATGATAAGCAGGAAACGGTCAACGTATTCAAAAATGTTATTAACAGGTTGTTCAAAATATTTATTACTACTAATAATTGAAATGGTTACTAGAATTATGACATAATGCTATTACGTAACGTTATCGTAGGTAACCCTATTTTCCAAGAGTTGCGGGAAAGTCCGAAAGGGATACCGGGACCCTTGGCAACAGGCAACTGAAGGAACACGGGTGGGTTTTTAACCGACTTCTTCAAAAAGGAGGAGGTTTTTTTTTTTTTTTTTGTATATTTTTTACGCTATTACTCCGCCAATTATGAATCGATTTTGATGATTATTTTTTTGTTTGGTAGGTCATGCTTCCGAGGTGGTCCCATATAAATTTTATTAACTTTGCGTGCGTAATTTTTGAGTTAGCTTCAATATTACGTATTTTTCCCACTTCGTTTATCTAGACGATATCCTGTTTGACTCCTTCACTGTTATTTACATAGCAGGTATTCGGATTTGTGTGGGGTAGGTACCACAACTAAAAAGTGAAAAATAAAAACTTTTTACAAAAAAAAAAATTATAATATTTGTTTTTTTTTGTATAAAGATTTTAGTCAGTAAAAAAAAAATGTGTCACGCCCTCCCGGTCTGGCCAGACCGGGAGAAGAGATAAGATGATTTCTCACCCTCAAAAAAAAAAGGTACCCCTATTTTGAGTAACGTTTCAAGTCACTGTTTAAATCTCATTACTATGGCCATTTATAGGATGTGCTATTTTAGTAGCTACTTACGAAATTATAAAATGAAATGCCCAAACTCAAAAGGCAAATGAAGCAGCTTTAATTTCGAATTTTATTATGGAAATACCTTTTTGTGACAAAATGTTTCAACCAAATCCGGAACGATTCCAAATGAAAATTTAAATTCGTATAAGAAATATCCGCTCCTTTTAATATTAGGTACTGTTGCTAGGCTTTTGATGTTATTGGGTACGGTTAAAGGTACCCTGAGATATTTTACCTAGAGCACAGAATAAATAAGAACAGAATGAAACCTGAAACCTACCTAACAGAGCTCAAAATTCTTACCTACTTTCATAGGGCTACGCGAGACGTTAGTATGAAGCTTACAGTCTGCTCTTTATTTAGTCTTGTGCCTAGAGTACAATACGGCCGCTATAACCTGGCAGGTCTGAACATAAGCTCTACGAATTTTCACGCATGTTCTCTCACTCACTCTCACTCGCCTCATGTCACCATTCGGCTCCAAAAATTTTTTACTGTGCCCGGATCCTCTGCGTGAACTTTGGAACTGCCAAGTTATATCGGCCGATATAACTTGGCATTGGTATTGTAGGAAAGAAGGTAAAAGAAATATATTTTTGAACAAAAATTGGTTGCAACTTTCAAAGAATAAAATAAAATATATATAATATTTTTACTTTGAATAGAAGCTTATAACCGTAAAGTTCCGGCGAAAAGAGAAAAATATTTGATGTGTAAGTAGCTCCTTAGATAAAACTTTATTGTACTGACTTAGTAACAAAACCCATAATAATAATGTTTTTTGTTACGAAGTCCTATTACGAACTTATTGTTGTCTACACTAATATTATAAAGAGGAAAGATTTGTATTTTTGTGTGCTGGGTTCCCGTAGCTGGGTTGTTGAGGTCAGAGAGAAAAGGCTAGGACGATTGATATTTGTATATAAAACCATTAACAACTGCTTATTTTATGTAACCCATAGCGGTTTGACACGGATGACGTCCATGCCATAGACGTCATGAGACGATCAGAGGCCCTAGACAAAGTGAAATTCTATCGGCGATAAGTCATTGTAGAAATACGAAACGCTTTCGAACGATTGTCACTTGTCTTGGCCCTCGAGATAGATAAGAAGAAAAAAAGAATTCTAAAGTTTCAGTGTTACCATTATATATCTACATCTACACTAATATTCTATAGAGGAAAGATTTGTATTTTTGTACTTTTGTATTTTTGTGTGTATGTTTGTAACGAATAAACTCAAAAACTACTGCGCCGATTTCGTCGAATTCTTTCACCATTAGAAAGCTACATTCACCCTGAGTAACATAGGCTATATTTATTGCTAGAAAAGATTAGGGATCCTTACTAAAACTCCAATAATGTAACCCAAGGTGTAAAAAAATTACCTTATATATTTTTTAAATCGCGTGCGCTGCGAAAACTATTGATGATAGAATAAAATAATGTACTACGACTTTGCAGAACACATCATTATTTACAAAAAGTTTCGCGACAGCATATGCCTAGCTATTATAGTTATGCCACAATAAGTGTTATTTTATTTTGAAAATTTAATTGAAATGACGCCGCTAGAAAAGGCTCTTTATTTGTATCTTGGTATTAATCCTTATCAAAATAAATTACTTCATTATTAAGACTGCTTCATATAACTTTTTGAATTATTCAATTCAGACATTCTATTCGAAAGATATCACGAGTTTAAAAATGTAAGTATAGCTCCAAAAAATACCAGCTCATACATTCAGTATAGAATGGCTTTTTTCTTGACGATATCTCGGTAGATAGATAGGTAGAAAGGGTAGGTAGGTAGATAGGGAAGGTAGGTAGGTAGGGTAGGTAGGTAGGTAGGGTAGGTAGGTAGGTAGGGTAGGTAGGTAGGTAGGGTAGGTAGGTAGGTAGGGTAGGTAGGTAGGTAGGGTAGGTAGGTAGGTAGGTAGGTAGGGTAGGTAGGTAGGTAGGTAGGGTAGGTAGGTAGGTAGGGTAGGTAGGTAGGTAGGTAGGTAGGTAGGTAGGGTAGGTAGGTAGGGCAGGTAGGTAGGGTAGGTAGGTAGGGCAGGTAGGTAGGGTAGGAAGGTAGGGTAGGTAGGTAGAGTTGAGTGGTAGGGTAAGTAGGTAAGGTAGGTAGGGTAAGTTGGTTGGGTAGGTAGATGTTGGTAAGTGTAGGGAGGTAGGTATGTACAGTAGGTAGGTAGGGTAGGTAGGTAGGTAGGTATGGCAGGGTAGGTAGGTAGGTAGGTCGGGTAGATAAGTAGGTAGGGTAGGTGCGCGGTAGATAAGTACTTAGTGCTACCCGTGCGAAGCCGGGGCGGGCAGCTAGTAAGTAATAAAAAGTCTGGCCAACTTTCAGGAACTCATTTGTATATTGATGTACCTACAGGTGTATCAAAGCAAAAACAAGGGTCAACGACCTAGGGCCCATTGTAATGAAATAAAAAATTCCATTCATAATTCTGTTGTTGGTTTTATACTCGGTATAAAAGTCGCGGTCCGCACCAGGTTTTATAAAAGTACCTATACTGACATATTTCGTCAAATGACCAGAACGACGCATCATTGTTACTAATTATTAACAAAATAAAACAAATTATGTAGAAAACAAAAAACCCGACTGCAAAAAAATATGACTGAAAAGAGAAAAACAAGCATTGAACGTTGTTACCCGACTGCCCCAGAAGGAGGGTAATGCTTTTCGAGAGTATGTATGTTTGTTGTACGTTTGTATGTATGTATGTATGTATGTCTATTTCTTTGGCACGCTCTGTAGCCTAAACAGCTTGATGGATTTTAACATATGAGGTGTCGTTAGGTTCGTCTTAATTGTGGGAGTGTATGTCACTCCCACAATTAAGATAAGATTAAGGTTATATTTTTTATATATATTTCATCTGCAAACAAAAACAAAGGGAGGGGATGGTTTTTTTTTTTATAAATTGGTATATTGGTATCAAATAAAAGCTAGTATTGAGATAATTCCAAATATATAAATTAATAAAACCAAAAATCTTGAAATAAAATAAATTATTTAAAAAACAAAAAACCCGCCTGCAAAAACGCATAACTTAAAAGAGAAAAACAAGCATTATATCTGTAGAATTTTGGTATTACAGTCGGGGAACAAACCAATAACCTGAATTAATGGTGTAACTTTTGTTTGTTCCCCGCCTGTTATACCAAAATCCTACAGATTATAATGCTTGTTAGGATTCCGTACCCAAAGGGTAAAACGAGACCCTATTACTAAGGCTCCGCTGTCTGTCTGTCCGACTGTCACCAGGCTGTATCTCATGAACCGTGATAGTTAGACAGTT
This sequence comes from Lithophane ornitopus, assembly GCA_948473465.1. Classification (NCBI taxonomy): domain Eukaryota; kingdom Metazoa; phylum Arthropoda; class Insecta; order Lepidoptera; family Noctuidae; genus Lithophane; species Lithophane ornitopus. The sequence continues at coordinate 13,480,202 of OX419624.1, read as the reverse complement.
GAAATTTTCACAGATGATGTATATCTGTTGCCGCTTTAACAACAAATACAAAAAAAAACAAAATAAAACAAATATTTAAGGGGGGCTCTTAAAACTTGTTTTAAACTGTGATTTTAAACACTTAATAAAAAACATTGTTTTATTTCAAAAATGTTTAAACATTGTTTAAAATACGTGTTTTAAAATAACTTGTTTGTTTCATGCCAACCCTGACAAACATACATACATTCAAACACACATTCTCTCGAAAAACATTACACTCATTCTAAGGCAGTCGGGTTAATAAGCATCCAAACGTATAACTAAAACGTAGTATTATTATTTTATTAAGTTATTATGTTCAATCATTCGAGCTAAGTTAGCCACAAACAATTTGATCTCGACAGTCAATATATGTAGCCGTAGCTTTGTCACTCAAAGTTAACTTTTCTAAGGCATCGGTAATAATTTAGGAGCCATTACTTAGGTCCTTGCCCTTGATTTATTTATTCAAGGTAATTGAAGTTGGTTTGTTAGTTTACCAGATCTTTAAGTAACTGAGTTAAGTTTTAGTTCAGTTAGGAACGCGTCTTCGTTTAAAAGTTTGGTGTTAATCAATTAACTCACACACACAGGGGTGTGATTCTGTAAGACCTCATTCTAAACATCGAATCTGAATCCGCTGTGAGTTTCTTGATTGGCATTCTAAAAACTCGGTTGATACACTAGCGCTACCCTTGCGAGCGTGTCAGCGAGTTGAACTAAATTGACCGTGAAATTTTGACACATAAAGTATGAGATGACGTAAGAAGTGGCATTCAGTAAGGTAATTCCCCCGTCACTTCGCTTTGCACGAACCCGATTCAAAATTCGAAGTGAGAGTGAATAGCGATGTGAGATGCGAGTTGTTGTTTGAATTTTACAGAATCGACGTACAGACCTCTTCCAGGCTGCACCACAACACTCTGTCTTCTGCCTTCCGCATCCAGTCTGTCCTATACACACGTTTAAGGTCGTCGATACATCTAGCTGGGAGGCGTCCCGCACCAAAACTACGCTTGCCTGTGCGCTTGCCGACACGCGGTCTTTACTCCAGAACTCGTCACGTGACGACCTGCCAGGGTTGCGGGAAAGTCCGAAAGGTATACCGGGGCCCTTGGCAACAGGCAACTGAAGGAACACGGGTGGGTTTTAGTCAGTAAAAGTTTGACACTAGAGCCGGAGCAGATTTGATGATATACCACACAATTTTTTTTTTTTCCGCCTCGTCTACTCCACCATCTATCGGTCCTTCAACAAACATGACCAGTTCACTGCCACTTCAGCTTGCTTACCTGCAGGCTACGTCCGTAACTCCGGTGCTAGTGTGACCTATATCAATTATTAGACTCCTGAACAGTTCTCCTTCACTCGAGCTTTCAGAAAAAAAATTGCTACAAATTAAAGCCTGACATCGGGATGCTAAGTTAAGAAAGGTGGATAATGGAGTTGAATTAGTATCAGCTGCTATTCCACAATATTAAATACTAGCTTCCGCCCTCGGCTTCACCCGCGTGGTATGTCGATAAAAAGTAGCGTATGTCATTTCTCAGGCTCTAGACTATCTGTGTACCAAATGTCATTTAAATCAGTTCAGTAGTTTTGGCGTGAAAGCGCGACAGGCAGACAGAGTTACTTTCGCATTTATAATATTAGTAAGAATAGTAAGGATTCATTCATTTGAATGATGTCTGATAAAAACAACTCCTACATCCATTAAAGACGAAATAAGATACTACAGTTAACCGAAGAGTAACATATCTACCTTCGTAGAAATTCACTCCAGTTGACCATTTCGTTTATCCAAATATCTTGGTCCTAAGTCACAGAAAACGTGCGAGTATTAGATATCTGTTCGAGTAAAAACTAAGCCCGAGATTTTAACCCAAACAGGAAAAAAAATGGGCCCAAATCCAGCTCGGGGAAACTGTTTTCATGTGAAACGATAAGGCCGAAATACATTGACTCTCGCAGCGATCATAGGTTTAGTCGAAGGACCAATTGCAATAAAACTATATATACCGTCGTTCATGAAGAGTGGTAAAAGTGACGCAGGGGACTATTTCAAAACTTGTACGTACTATTCTGGGTCAAATAAAATTAGCTTACGAAACTCCGCAGACAACTAAACATTGATAACTAAACATGATAAAACACAAAATAAATGAATTTGACGATATTTTTTTGTGTAGTCACTTGAAATATCAGTTTATTTTAATGTGTAAACTTCACTCACGTCTGTAAAGTTAGAAAACAAATTTTCTCAACTCATACTTCAAGATACTGGACGCAGAGAGCAGACGACGGCTGGTCTCTGCCTCCAGCGCTCGGTGTGGCATCACGTCGTGTTCTGGTTCGCGTCTGGTCAATCATCATCCTGAGGATGCCACGTTGAGAGGTGAAACACGTGTCGATTTCTTACAGGGTTTTTATGACTCTTGAGGATAGTTATGTGGAATATCTACATCTATTGTCTATACTAATATTATAAAGAGGAAAGATTTGATTGTATGTTTGCATTGAATAGGCTCCGAAACTACCGAACCGATTTGAAAAATTCTTTCACTGTTGGGAAGCTACACTGTCCCCGGTTGACATAGGCTATACTACATTTTCAAAAAAAATTGGGCTCCTTACTAAAACTCCAATAATGTAACCCAAGGTGTAAAAAAATACCTAAAATATTCGTAGATAAGTACTTAGTGCTATCCGTGCGAGACCGGGGCGAGCAGCTAGTATCTTATAATGTCGAATAATGGCTGTAATATCGGCGCGACGTGAGGTATGTAAGTGTGCGTGTGTGTGTGTTACAAATAAATATGGGTGCGGACTATTGGTTTACTATTTACCTTTAGAAACAAATTTTCTTGAAAACCTTTTAAACTATAAAATTATTCGTCGAGTTTTTCTTGGAATTTTGCACGATGTTAGAATTCAATTCAATCAATTCTTTAACCAACCAGTCACAATTGGTTTTCAATGACCCAATCAATTCCTTCAGTGAAAATCAACCGTCCATTTATTATTTTGATGAAAAACTTTTCAAGATTGTAAGAATAAAATTCTGTCAATGATATCTATTTAAATAAAAAAAACATGAATTGAAATGGAATTGTACGGATAGCTTTAACAAGTTACATGATCTTCAGACACGACCGACCGTGTCGGATGAAAGCTGAAGGTTTTGAAGCGCGTGCTTACCATTTATATTATTACTAGCTGCGCCCCGCGGTTTCACCCGCGTAAGTCTCGATCCCGTGGGAATATCGGGATAAAAAGTAAAGTAATCCTATGTGTTAATCCAGGTTATAAACTATCTGTTTGCCAAATTTCATCCAAATCCATTCAGCCGTTTTTGCGTGATTGAGTAACAAACATCCAAACACACAAACACACAAAATTTCACATTTATAATATTAGTAGGACAACCATAGACATAGAAAATGGACTGATCGTTCCGTATTCAGCTGTGCAGTGAAAAGTGAATACAGACAGAAAATTAGGAGAGAGACAACGCGAATTATCGGTCAGTAGTTTTCTCTATAGTAGTATTACGGGTATTGGCCGCGCAATCGCTTTGACTTTTTCTAGAGAGTGGTCAATTTTGTGAGGCCTATGGACCATTTAGACGGGGCCAATCCCCGAGAAAATCCACTAAGCTAATCCAATGCATAGCATCGTGTAAATAGAGACAGTCCACTACATTGGATTGGATTGGATTTGATTTTTGTCTGGCTTAGGGATTGTCTCAGGGATTTGTCCTGTCTAAATGGTCCATACCGCTCAGTCCAATTCTCTATGCTTATGATTACATATAAGCTGGATTATTTGACACATTTCTTCAAAGAGGTTTATTATGACAACTTCGTGACACGTGTATTCGGTAAGAAAATCTGTGGATCTCTGTCAGTTGCCTTCATGTCGACTTTTGTGGAAATGATTGATGAAAATGAGTTTTCTCTTTGTTTGTGGTCTTGTTTCGTTTTTGAGGGAAAACAACCGACGAGACGAGACTTCAACCGATAGATCATTATTTGAAATACAAAAAACGTTCAGTGTTATCGGTAATAAAATGGTTTGTTTATTACAAATTATTGGTCCGATGAATAAAATTGTAGACGTAGCGTTGGGAGGCTCACAAGGTGGACCGAGTACCTTGTGAAGGCCGCAGGAATTCGCTGGATGCGAGAAACACAGAACCGGCCGAAGTGGCGGTGCGTGGGGAAAGCCAAGCTTGATGATGATGATGAAATAAAATGCGAGCGAAGACATCGATGAAAACTGTGAATCTTCAGTCGAATCATGCCGATTATCCGATTAAAATTAATTACTGAATCAAATAGAAAAAATGAATATACACACACACATACATAGATAACTATAGTAGGAAACTCCGAAAGGCATACCGGCGCCTTTGGCAACAGGCAACTGAAGGAACACGGGTGGTTTTTAGTCAGTAAAAGTCTGACATCCCGCCCTCCCGCTCCGCCCAGAGTTGGAGAAGCCATTCGATGATTTCCCACCCTCAAAAAAAAAGGGGTACTTGTAAGTGCAAGTGCAACCTTTCTCACTACAGAATTATATCCTATTAATCCTACTTAATAATTATAAATGTGAAAGTTTGTACGTTTGGATGCTTGTTTCTCAATCACGTATAAACAACGGCTGAACGGTACCCTAATTGCGTAATACACGATCAATCACAATCTGAATCGTTTTGAAACAAATTATTAAACCATTGCTTCATAAGTTCGAAAAAAATCTGCTCAACAACGTAAATAACGCAATGAATGTTGTTGAACTGTCAAAATGAAAGAAATTAGTCTTTACGAAAATGTGTTACGCAATTAGATAGCCTATTTGGATACAGTTTATAACCTGGATTATCACATATGATACTTTTTATGCCGGTATTAATTCCCTAGGGATAATTTTCGAACTCTACGCGGGTGAGGCCGTGGGATAAGGCTAATGTAAGTTCTATAAAAGGTTCTCAAGAGAGAAAATATTTTCTCTCGTTGAAAGTGAGGGACCCACTTGGACGTTTAACAAATCCTATTACACATCATTTCGGATTCAGTTTATAACTTCAATCATATTTCTACGTCTCACATCTTTACTTTATCGAATATATTTTATTCTGAAGGTTGTTACTGGGTATATTATTTTATGGGGAATATTGTATACACGCACTTTAAAAATAATGTTTCACACTTTTAAATGTTTAGCTTTAAAATTAATTGAATTAACTATAAAAATAATGGTTTCCAGTATAAATATTCTTAGCTTTAAAATTAATTGAATAACTAGATAATTACACAATGGTGGAAACATTTTTGCGGCAGATTGTATGATTCATCATTTTGAACTGGGTAAAATAGGTTCGTGCAAACAGACGCGATATTGCGGGCGCGACAGGCAGCGGTACCTTTGTCGACAAAGGACTTTTTTTTCTTTGCACGAGCCTTTAGGTTATATTGAAACCGTGACCACCAACGTGCGAGCCGATCGAGCATAACGAGCGGTGCCGCGGCAGCGGCCGGCGAGCGCTACTTCCAAGTTGCTCGTAGATTTTTTTCTCAATTTTCTAATTATCCGGGTTTTCACAATATCCCTAGGGTTTTCGCCGAAAGTCGAATTAGATCAATTAGAAACTAACTGGTTTCGGAGTTGGTTTTCGACACAGTTATAAATAGTACAAACCATTACTTTTGTAGGATTTTAATTATGATGTTTATGAAATTATTACTTTACACATATTTATTTTGTAGTTTATTAAAGTTATAATATTAAATTATAGATGTATTATTATTTTAAAGTGCTATTAAATACATGCCTTATTTTATTATTAGGTACACACGGCTACTTAACAAGCTATACATTTCCAGTATAAGCCGATCTCGCAGTGTATAGGATTTCCGTACAACGAGAGGTCAGCTTATACTGGAAATGTACCATAGCTTGTAGTCTAGCCGAAATTATATGGGTATTTTCTTAGTTTTTTGTTTTTCTACGAACTTAATATGTTTCGAGGCCATTGCGAGGGCGAAAAGAATTACTTTAACGCCTTCGCAATCTATTAAAGTTCGTTTGAGAGTAGTTTTATTTTAGTAAAATATTCCTATGCATTATAAATTTGATATTACTGGCAAAGAGCATAGGTTGTAAGTAGGCACTTTCCAGGCAGAGCCGTGTTTGCACAGAATCGTAATAAGTTTTGAGTTAGAGCTCTTGGAAAATATATCTCGTAGCGACGTTTCATCGTTTTATTTATTTACATTCCAAAAAAAGATAATAAATTCTGTACGCGGGCAAACATCGCATTGTGAGGAAACCGGCTTGCCCTAGAAACAAAAAAGAGTGCGTGTGCTACGCTGTGTAAGACTGGAGCCGAGTAAACCCGACTCGGCGCCGAGTAAACCCGATTCAGCGCCAAATATACCCGATTCGGCGCCGAGCATACTCGATTCAGCGCCGAGTACACCCGATTCAGCGCCGAATATACCCGATTCGGCGACGAGTATACACGATTCAGCGCCGAGCATACACGATTCAGCGCCGAGTATACCCGATTCAGCACCGAATATACCCCGTCAACTATTCGACGCGCGTTGGACGCGCGGCTAGGGCTGTGTGATACCTACTTCTGGGTGGTCCGTAACCTGACACCGAGTGGACCACATGAGATTATAACGACGATAAGTTTTAAGTTTTGTAGTGGAGGTGTTTACAAAACATATGTCGTTGGAATCAGAATCAGATAAGCTAGCTTTGTAAAAATGAATAAGTGCTGTTTAGCTTGGTAAAATATTGTTAATTTTAATGTAAACTGAAGTGAAGGGTTTTTTTCAATATACCGTCAAATAAAAATAAATAGGAAAAAATTTAAAACTAAAATTCGAAATGTGTTTATGTTTTTTACATAACGATACACTAATAAATAAAAAACCAGTATCTTTAGAATATATTTCGGCGCCTAGTATACCCGATTCAGCGCGCGGCTCTGAATCGAGTAGTTATACCTACGCAGTTTCGTTCAGAAAGAACGCAAAGTTCGTCTAAAGAAGTAGGTATTCAATTCAAAATTGAAAGACATTAATCGACGTCCACCAATCGATACGTACGTTTGATTACGGCCCACTACTTTTCTCATGATCGATCCACACTGCCGGCGGCTTGACCACAAGCAAAGCCGCCAAAAAAGGCGCCGCCAAGAGCCGCAAATGCGGCTGTGAATCGATATTCTCAGTTGTCTTGTGACTTTCGGTTAAGTGATTTGTACGCAGATACTGGAGACGGCGACTTCGCCGGAAAATGGCCGCTGGCTTTGTTGCGTTTTCCACACGCAAAGCCAGGCCGCCGGCCGACTGGCTGTATGGCCGCCGGCGCATGCCACCGAGCTGTGTAGATTCACCATCAGAGAGGAGGTGAATAATTGTTCCAACAGTGTGAACATTATTGATTGATCAAGTGGGACGCACGCCAATTAAGAAAACCAAAGCACAGTATAAATATCGACAGAACAGAAACTACGTAGTAAACGTAAACGTTTGAAACGGAACACTCACACAAACGCGCTCATTGTTGCGACCCCAAAGTGATTGTCGCGGTGCTGTCAGTTGCGGGTGCCATGTCGAAAAGACTGGTCGCAAAAATGGAGGGTAGGTAATTATTTCAACAAATAGGCTTCGTTTCCATAATCTGCTCAGCCTTTTCTCAACTATGTTGGGGTCGGCTTTCGGTCTAACCGGATGCAGCTGAATACCAGTATTGTACACGGATGGACTGCCTTTCTGACCTTCACAACCCCGTAATTGGGTAATACGATACCCCTACTGGTTGTCAGACTTTCGGCCTCAGAAGACCTGTAACGACTGTCAAAGATCCACGAATGACAGCCGGAACCAACGGCTTATCGTGCTTTCCGAGGCACGGAGGAGTCTCGGTATGTAAAGATGGTCACCCATCCATGGACAAACCCCGGCAAGCGTAGCTTAACCTGATGGATTGACCCGGGTGGCTGTTATTATTTAGCCACGAACTCCTCCTTAGTTTCCATACTGTCCGTATTTATACTGTGACCAAAGCCTGCTAACTTGTTTGTTTGATAACCATGCCCTAGGGTTGCATGCAGTCAATTATACCCGGAGCTGTAAACTATCCATGTATGTTTTAGGTACATAAATGTTAGAATATACAGTAGGTTAACTAACAAGGAGCGTTCCCGTTAACCCGCAATAGTATAGCGTACATACACGATAAAAAAAAACAGTCAAAAAAATATATTTAAATATACTTAAACAGTGAAATATTCTCAAAACTATTAAATTGATACGTAAAAGAAACACTCTGTATATACTTGTATTTCATCGTAGAAAGACAATTGTGCGCGTACAGAGAATTTCTTTTCCGTATCAATTTAATATTTTTTGTGAACATTTTATTACAAAAAAAAAAACTTTTTTTTATGGTAATTTTTTTTTGCTTGAATTGTATACTATTTGCAGGTTAACGGGAACACTCTTCGTTAGATAACATATTGTATATATTATGTTTTAATAGGTTAGTCCTAAGTTACGTGTAACTGACGGTTCTCTGCCTTCTCCCTCCTTTATTTTAGTTAAGCCTGTAACATACCACCATGCCTGTTTTCCCTGGAAGGTCAGGCATAGGTGTATCATAATGCACCCACATTTCGCCAGCTATGTTTAAGTCCCATGTAATAGGGGGCGAACCTATTGCCATCAACCGGGCACGAATCCAGACTCTGGGCTGCCACTGAGAAATTCCAGATGGGAAAACACAATAATACATCGCTCGACCTGCAAATGGAACCCAGGACCTCATGCTCTACTAGTCGCGCAATCAGATTAATCAATCTGCCTAGCCTCTTCCCAGACATGCTGGGGTAGGCTTCACGTCTAAATGGATGCAGCTACTATCTTTTTTTTTTTTTTGAGGGTCTGATATCATCATATGATGATAACAGAATCATAATATGAATCATCGTAAAATGTCACAAACTGACAATTCATAATATGATCTGCGTGTAATTCTTATTACGAAAGAATTCATCTGTTTGACAGTTGTCTATGGAGATTCGTAAAATAGTCCACAAATTATGAATTGCATTTATAGCAAATTAGAGATATTGCTAATGACAGCTGGGATTCAGGAAATGAAGTGCTTTTAGAAGAATTGCTAATGTGGCCGGTTTAGGCCCCCAGGACTGATACACTGACCGATTCATTCTTACAGATTATTCCTCTCAAACAATTCTATTCTAGCACTAAAATAATATGTCAGACGGCCAATTCTCTTACTTAAAAAACGTTCACATTCAAGTCTCAATCTGTCAAACTTGTCAAAAATGTTTTTTTTTACAGATTGCGAATGTGAACGTTCTTGGGAATTGCCCCTGGATCCTAACATTTAATGAAGACTGGCCGAAAAGGACCATAATTTTTTAAATTCGAATTTTCTTGAAAAAAAATGTACCTACTACGATATTTTGGCATTATGTTAATTACATAATTATTTTACTTATAATTGTAAAGCAATTACGAGGTCGACTGTGACCTATTTTTAGCATCATTTTCAATTAGTCGAATGAAAATTATATGTAGGTACCTACCTAGCTAATTAAGCAATCATAGTTTTTGGCATTTATTTGTATTCTACTCACGATTCTGTATAAAAAAATATTTTTATTCAATTTTCGACGAAACAGTCAGAACTAATTTGCTACATTTTTTGCGACACGCACCTACTTTTTATAAGTATTTTTCCCTCTACGAATAATTACTTAGGAACGATATAAAAAAAATTTAGCTAACATAATTATTTCTTAAAAATATTAGTAGGTACACCTTCCTATGTATTCTGAGTTCGCAATTAATTTGCCAAACATCTAAACAAACACGAGTTTTAGGAAAAACAACTATAATGCCTACACAAAAGGTTCAGTTTGCGCTACAACTTCATATTTTTAACCGACTTCTTCAAAAAGGAGGAGGTTCTCAATTCATCTGTATGTTTTTTTTTTTTGTATGTTTGTTACTCGATTACTCCGCCAATTATGAATCGGTTCTTTTTTTGTTTGGTAGTTCATGCTTCCGAGGTGGTCCCATATAAATTTTATTAACTTTGCTTGCGTAGTTTTTGAGTTAGCTTCAATATTACGTATTTTTCCCACTTAGTTTATCTAGACGATTTCCTTATTTACTCTATTTTTACTGTTATTTACATAGCAGGTAGTGCTATTCGGATTTGTGTGGGGTAGGTACCACAACTAAAAACTGAAAAATAAAAACTTTTTAGAAAAAAAATCAAACAGGCTTCCAAAAAAAACACAAAAAAAAGAGAAAAATAACTTTAATTTCGGAAGTCGGTGTCTTTGCTTTACAATTTTCGTTTTATGCCACTGACTTCCGAAATTAAAGTTATTTTTCTCTTTTTTTTGTGTTTTTTTTGGAAGCCGGTTTGTTTTTTTTTTGTAAAAAGTTTTTATGACTTTTTCAACGGTACCACTCAGCACACATAGATACCTACATAATCAGGGAAAAACATAAGTATCAAACTCAAAGCATTTATTTCAATTAAACCATTTACAGGCACTTTTGAATTGTCAAAGAGTCGGTCAATTAGTCAGAGAGTTGAAGCTAGTTTATCTACACTAATATTATAAAGAGAAAAGATAATTATGTTTGTTTGTACAATGAATACTCAAAAACTACAGGCCCGATTTTTTAAATTCTTTCACCAGTAGAATGCTATATTAACACTGCGTAACATAGGCTTTATAAAAATATAGATATCACGCGGGCGATGCCGTTGGCATGTATTTCATGTATTTCATAAATCCGCAGGGAGTAAAAAAACATGAATTTCTCTGGAAAGCGTCAGAGACTTGTCAAACACAGAAAAATGTCATGTCCCTGTAACATAAGTACGTAAGTGACGGACAAGTTCTGAATGACTGGCTCACGCAGCGGTGCACAATACAAATGTCGTAATATAACATCACGTCTGTAATCCCCTAAGGTATGGGTTGACGTATACCGATGGCTTATTGGTCAATTCGCATGAATTTACCTACTCGACCGAAAAGGGCGAATTGTCAAAAAAGTACACTGAGAACTTTTGCCAATTGTTTTTCATAATTTTATTGCAAAACATTCAAAATGTGCCAATTACCTAAAACATATTTCTGGAATTGTCGATTCGCCCACAAAATAAATTAACTTCCTGCGAATCGACTATAGAAAAAATAATATTATTTTTGTGTAGTAATGATTTGCCCGTTTCGAGCCAGTAAATTCGTGCGAATCGACCAATAAACCGTACATAACACATAATACATAACACCCACATTTCGCCAGTTATGTTTAACTAATCTATCTAATTTTAGTATAGAGTAGATATTTAATCGCGATTAAAAATGTGTGGAATAAAATTAGATGTCATGAACTAAAATTCAAACCAACACCTCGACTTCAGTTACAAAAAACAGTACTGTATTTTTTTATTTTCTTTTGCTTATATCTCGAAAACGGTGTCCTATCGCAAAAATAATGAAAATTTCGACCCCCTTTCGGAAACTCTTAAACCCCTAATTCTCAACATGTTGGTAATTATTTTTTATTTTTTTTCCTTATTTTCCATACAAAAACTGAAAAATTCCATTAAAAACACGTCGAGGCTGCCGTGCATGCGCGCCTCTGGCTCTAAAAACACGGGGTACGGAAAACAAGTACCAAGTGGAGGCGCGCGGTTGTCAAATTCGATTTTAGTTGTGTCAAAATTAGTTTTAAATTTAGAGAATTTATTTGGCAGAATAGCTCCAAGATTCCCATAGTCAAAATTAAGGAATTTTAGAGATAGTTTAGTTAGTTTAGTTCGGTGTACAAGAGAATCGGCACCAGTGTCTTGTTTTCTTCATATAATGTTTTTTTTTGTATATTGGAACCTTGTAGCTTTTAAATCTGTTATGTTGTGCACGTATAATCTTAAATATATAAATAAAAATAAAAAACAAGTGATTTAAGTAAATAGAAAGCTTTCAAATCCATCTAGCTTAATACAAGCATGTCACCTTAATTTAATATTTTCTTTGGTAGCCGTACTTACCCTACCCTACCTATTCCTTGGGCCTTCCTACTTTAATACAGAATTAAGGGTTCAGGGAAACTGGGGCGTCCAAGATCATAAGTACCTACTCCCTATTTGATGTTTATCTGTATACTTACCTACATTTATAAAAATTGAAGTCTCGTTTCGTGTCTGTCTGTGTGAACGCGCTGTTCTTCTAAACTACCTATGCAACTAATTTCGATGCGGTTTTCAACATCATTTAGGGATTTTATTCCGGAAGGTGCATGTGTATATATCACACCGGTACATACCTATATTACATTCATATTTAACTTAGAAAAAGTATAGAAATCTTCATGATTTTTCAAGTCGTACGAAGCAGGGGGGCATTGTTACTTATACAATGTGTAACTGAATTAAGCATACTATGAAAGTAATTTGTTCTGAAACGTTTACTGGATAGATTTCTGGCATTTTTAATATAGTTAAATCCCAAAAATAATGAAAGCTACGTATTACAGACACACTTCCGCTGTACGCTAGACCCATAAACGTGTGCGACTGTGTGCGTGCGTAGATTTGTAATAAATGACCACAATTTTCTCCCACAATCAGTATGACCAATTTAATAAATAAACAATGTTTTAATACACAATAGTTAAACCGAAAAGTTATAAAAACCCAACTACGAACAAAAAACCCGACTAAAAAGGTATAAACAAGATAATAAGACAGACAAATATAAAATCAGGAGTCACACGTTATTTTAGGGGTATACTAGATTCCGTGTGACATCAGATTTTTTTAATTTATCATGTTGTATACAATAAGGCATGTGCAGACCATTATTATAGAAGCAGTAATGTAGGTACCAACTACCAAATGTAGTTTAAAACTACAATAAAAATTCACTACAGGTATTTAATTGCGTAGGAACATAAATTGGGACTGTTCGAAGGCCTGTGGCAGATGACGTTCATGGACTAGTAGTAGACTATAATAATTATTATGATCATAATATTTTTTTTATTCTAATAATTAAAAATATAATCAATAAGTATGTAAATTGAAATAATGGACATGAGGATTAATAAATATATATATATTCGTTTGATAAGTTAGCTAAACTGAAAGTTTCACCTAGTATCTAGTTTTAAGATTTCAGGATCAAATTATTTTGTCTTTTTAATCAGTCAAAATTAATCAGTTCCTTAGATGTGAGGGAAAGTTTTCCCAATAGAAAATTTTAAAATACTTTTCCAATGTTGGAAAAAAAATGTTGATAAATGGTGTTATGTGTTGTACTAATTGCTATACAAAAAATTGTGGTTGTATCGTGAATTTTGTTATCATCAGTTTTATGAATTGCCTCCCACTATCGAAGCTTTAAAGACGTATTCACGTCAAAACAATTTCCCTTAATTAATCAACCACAAAGGCTCCGAAATTGCAGTGAGCGGTTTTGTCAAGTAATTATTCAAATTAATTAATATTCACATTCGATTGGTCCGTATATAAATATAAACAGTACTTTATTATTAAAACTAGGTCATCGTAGTCAAACATAGTTAATCACAATGGGTTTCATTTAGAACGTGAAAATTTTAAAAATCGATTTGCATCCCGCCGAGTACCTATCCATTACTCGATCGTATTGACAGTTATTCCGGTTGCGAGTTTGAATTTCGAACAAATATTTCAGACTAAAAAAACTCATTACTGAGGAATATTTGTTCGAAAATCAAACTCTCGACTGTCACTGAACGAACCAATGATATTGGAGAAATTCGAGTCCGCCAAAATCACTTTTTTTAAACACAAAAGCAAATATCAATCCAGCCTTTACTGGAATTGCTTTTCCAGGCGTAATCATCAGATTTCCATCAGATTAAGGCGAATTCATTAAAAGTAAATACCTAAGTAAAACTTTTTAGAAGTTATGAGAAGCCTCAGAGTCTGACAAGATTTAAGTACTAAAGTAAAACTTTTTAAACGGTCTGACAACAAGTCTGAGCTTATATTGCTTTCCAAGAATTGGGTGGCAGAGGGCAGAAACTTTAGTTGGAGTTTTTTTTTTTTTTTCAGTAGTATCTTATTTAACTTGACAGATGGATTTCAGTTTTTGATTTAAAAAAAAATATCTTTATTAGGTTAGAACTGTCAAGTTACTGAATATCATCCAAATACAAAGACGAAGACTGATCAATCACTCATCGGAACGGCTTTTTTGAAAGTAGTTTAATATTTTACATGCATCGTCTTCTGCCACAATGTCATCACCGGATATTGTAATTTTAATATTTTTATTCGATTTTATTGTTAAAATGAACTTTCAAAAGTTCATTCAATGAAACTAAAAAACGTTACCGTATTCTCGTTCAAAGTTTTCCTGAAAAATTAACTGAAAATTCGTTACAATAATAACTTTTCTTATTACGCAACTTAATAAACAACTTGTTAAAACTCACCTAAGGCATTATAATCCACTTAAAACCAGAACAAACACTTCAAAACCAAACGTTCCGAAAGAATCTAAGTTGAGAAAATATTTCGAGAACCAAAGTACGATTTGTTAGCACAAGGAACGCGGGACGTCCGTCAGACTCGGCGCGTAACGCGAAACTGGCCCAGAAGAGGTTGCGAATCCTATATATACCGCTGAAATACTCTGTTGCAACCACCTGTAGGAAAAAACGGGAAACAAAGGGTTAGAAAACTTTTTTTAAGGCTTCGAGACTGGCTGTCCCGAAATTCCTTTGCTTTTAAAAGGGGTAAGTATTCTTTCTTCAAAACGTATGGTTTAGGAACGTGATTTAAAAAGTTTTAATTGAATTTGTCGGATTTCAGGATTCCTAAAAACGTGTTGAGGGTTGAAGACAACAATAAAAGAAGTAGGTACCTGCATGGTAGGTATTTTTAAAGACAAAGTTTATTTCTTTTGAAGCAGCAGTACAAAAGATCTTTTTCGATGAAAAAAAAAGAAAATAATATAGACAAATTCTTGGCGTATCGTCTCTAAAGACCAACCAGTATCAACGTTAGTTGCAGAGGCTGCACAAGCCAGCACCTTTATCGCGTAATGCACGGTCGGTCAGAATTGAAATGGGTTTGAAACCAATGTCTAATGTGTAATCCATTGCTTCATAAGTTCGATGAAAATTTTGTTTTTTTGACATTAGTCTGTAGCAGTGGTGGTCCAGTGGTAACGGCCGCGACTTACGAGTTGTAGGTCGTAGGTTCAAACCCTGACAGGCGCTTTACTTTGTGTAAATTATTTCATCACCACTGCTTTCAAAACGGTGAAGGAAAACATCGAGAGGAAACCGGCATGTCCTAGAAAAAAAAAATCGAAGACATGTGACATCTGCCAACCCACACTGGGCCCGCATGGTGGATTACGGCCCGCTCCCTCTCATAGAGAGGAGGCCTGTGTCCCAGCAGTGGGAACATTATAGGCTGATTATGTGTGACATTAGTTGCTGGGTTGTGGAGGTCAGATTCGCTCCATGTAAAATACTGATATTCAGCTGCATCCGGTTAGACTGGAAGCCGACCCCAACATAGTTGGGAAAAGGCTAGGCAGATTGATTGATGTGTGACATTAGTTTCGAACCGATTCCAAATCTGATTGATCGTGTATTACGCAATAACGGTGCAGGTTTTATGGCTAAACTAATTTTAACCAATACGAGGGTCATGCCAAAAGAAATTAGATACTCAATTATTTTTTTTCTTAATTACATGTATTTAATCTTTTCGAAGGATTCACTCTGAGCACGTATCCACTTTTCCATACGTCTGAACCAATTGGAAAATACCTCTGACCACTCTTCTTTAGACACCTCAGCAATCTCGAAATGATAGGCAGTCGGTGCATTCTTTGCTTTCAAACCTTTTCCCCTTTAATTTTTCTTTGTTTCTTGGAAACAGATAAAAATCACAAGGGACTAGGTCAGGGGAATATGATGGGTGAGGAAGGATAGGCACGTTTTTTTAGTTAAAAAATTCAAGTAACGTGTTGGGCACCGCATTTTCGTGGTGCCCGAGAAGGTGCCAGATTCCTGACTGCGGTCGCTTGTCACACCAAGCTAATATTACTGTTCGAGGACAAACTGTTTCAAATATGTCAATAAATAACCAGCCTGTAAGATAGTGAATAACTTGCCAGTG
Organism: Lithophane ornitopus; assembly: GCA_948473465.1. Classification (NCBI taxonomy): domain Eukaryota; kingdom Metazoa; phylum Arthropoda; class Insecta; order Lepidoptera; family Noctuidae; genus Lithophane; species Lithophane ornitopus. The sequence goes on along the minus strand of OX419624.1, from coordinate 13,463,921 downwards.
TCAAACAAATGAGAAAAGAATATCTAACTTCTTTTGGCATGACCCATGTAGTTCAATTTAATATTCATAGTCAGCAAAGAATAACCAAAGGATGGATGAAAGGGCGGCAGGTCACCGGAACAATCTGCGACTCCCGCATTGCATGTAAAACAATGTATAGACCAGGGCCCTGGGGGCTTAAAACGGTCACTTTAGCAGAATCATAATATGAAAATATTATGAATCATCGTAAAATGACATCAACTGACATTTCATAATATGATCTGTTTAATTCATATTACGAAGTAATTCATCTGTTTGACAGTTTTCTATGGAGATTAGTAAAATGATCCACAAAAATTATGAATTGCTTTTATGTCAAATTAGAGGAATGGCTAATGACAGCTGGGATTCAGAAAATGAACTGCTTATATAGGAATTGTTAATGTGGCTCCCTAAAACAGCCTTGTATTACCAAGTGTCATTATTTTGTTCACATGTACTTATATTTTATCACTTTTATTCGTGATTTTGTTTAGCAAAAAAGCGTCTTTGTAAGTTACAACTTTTCACATTATATAAGTCTATATCTATCGTTATCGTTATATCAATATAAGTACTTGTGAACAAAATAATGACACTTGGTAATACAAGGCTTGTAAGTTTTGATGAACAGGGCACTGCTGTCTTGTATAGATCAGAATGTTGGGCCACAAAAGAGATAAATGAAAGGCAATTGCATGCATGAGAATGCTGAGAAAGTGTGGTGTTACGCGAATGGATAGAATAAGAAATGATTATATAAAAGGAAGTCTGAAAGTGACACCGGTGACTGGAAAGTTGTGTGGAAATAGGTTGTCATATTGGTGGGCCATGTAGAGGAATGAGGGAAATATCGTCGGGAAAGTTTTGAGAATGAATGTGGAGGGCTGTACGAGTAGAAGAAGACCGAAGAAACGATGGATGGAATGTGTGAAAGATGATATGGCGAGTGACAACCGAGATGACGATTGTCTGAACCGTGAGGTTTTGAGCTGTCATTAGATCTTTGACATTCGTTACGGGTCGCCAGAAGCCCGAAAGTCTGACAACCAGTCTTACCAAGGAGTATCGTATTACCCAGTTTTTTTGGTTTTGGAGGTCAGATAGGCATCAGTCGCTCCATGTAAAATACTAGTATTTTCCGGATATAACCGGATGGTTAGACTGGAAGCCAACCACAACAGGTGGGAAAAGGCTAGGCAGATTGATTGATTACCATTTTATATTCTTGTATTTTAACATAAATTAAGATTAAGATTAAAATAAGATAAATAAATAAATAAATATATAAAAATAAATAAAGATTAAATTAAGATTTAACTTAATTTATTTATTTATTTATAAATATCTCTATCTAGTAACATAATTGCCTTGCCTCGCCTGAAACACAGGATGACCTAGTTCAGGCACATAAAATAATTGAATTTTTCGTAGATTTAAGCTTTGTATTTAGTGTTTTACCTTTTTACCTCAATAAACTTTTATTATTATTATTTTATTATAATAAAGAAAGAGTTTGTTTGTTTCGCAGATTTCAAAAAATAATTTTGTATTTTATACTTAGCCGAATTCTTGAGGAAGGTTATGGCTATTTAACGTAATACTAAGGGTCTTCCGAAACTGTGTACAGAATGTAAGTACATCAAATAGAATCGTAAATAAAGCATTATTGTGAGCGGAGTCAATCAATCTGCCTCAATCAATCTGCCTAGCCCTTTCCCGACTATATTGGGGTCGGCTTCCAGTCTAACCGGATGCAGCTGAATACCAGTATTTTACATGGAGCGACTGCCTATCTGACCTACACAACCCAGTCACTGGGTAATACGATACCCCTTGGTTAGACTGGTTGTCAGACTTTCGGGCTTCTGACGACTCGTAACGACTGTCAAAGATCCACAAATGACAGCCGGGACCAACGGCTTAACGTGCTTTCCGAGGCACGGAAGAGTCTCGATATGTGAAAATGGTCAGCCATCCACGGACCAACCCCGGCAAGCGTAGCTTAACCTCGATTGACCCGAGCGGCTGTTGTTACTTAGCCACGAGCTCCTCTCTTTTTGTGAGCGGAGTCAGCCCGGGTCAAATGACATCGCGATACGCCGCGCGGCGCAGGACGCTACGGGATTCCGCGCGCATTCTCGCTCATATTTAACAGGTTAACCTGCTAAATATTGACCTCTGTTAGGTGCGCGGACGGCGATGCGTTGAAATATACGGGGTTATTGGTAAAACCCCAACAACCTCTTAAGGAGTCATTGTACTCATCATTATGAACAACTTTTACTATGAGAACAAATATGAAATCGCGAAAAAAAAACAGCTGTTCAGTACATTAATGTACGCATAACTCGTCAAAACGTACGGAACAGCTGTTTTTCTTTCTTGCTGTATATTGTATAATTATCATCATCATAATTTAATACGGGTAGAGGGAAAATACAAAATCACGCGAACGAAGTCGCGGCGGAAGGGTTAGTTTAGTAATATATTGAACTGGAGACGTCTCCCAGAATAGTTATTTATGTGAAGGTTTCAAGTTTCTCTTAATATTATATTCCTAGAAATTTAATTAGTTAGTAGGTCTATGGCTTCTGGCTGCCCTCATGTGGTTTTAGCTTCAACTTTATTTGTTCCTTCAAACATAATAGTCCCTGCTTCAAGTACTAAACTAGTCTTCATAACTAAGTACCTACTTAAATAACACCGTAATTCGAAAATATTGTAACAGCCAATTATTTTTTAAAAGAGTAACCATGGAGTTTCTTGCCGGCTCTTCTCTATAGGAAACGACTAAATTGGAACCGTGCACCTCTTCTGACATTTCATAAGTGCCCTGTAGGCTTATGTGAAATAAAATATTTTGATTTTGATTTTGATTTTGATTTTGATTTTGATTTTGATTTTGATTTTGATTTTGATTTTGATTTTGATTTTGATTTTGATTTTGATTTTGATTTTGATTTTGATTTTGATTCAAAAAGATGTAGGTATCGACAAGAATTCGTTGAATTGTCTAGAATCTTTGTTCTTTAATATTATTGTGTCTATGTGAGCCACAAAAGAATTATTACACATTGTGTACTTAATTGTAGCTAAGTACACATTAATCTGTATCACAAGTTGCACGCGGCACTACGGTTGTGCTATTCTGTAAAAATCTCATCATGAAAACTTAGGTGAAGTGAGCTTGAAGTGAACTGTCACTGCCTTAGCATGACAATGACAGCTCACTCCGCGCTCACTACATTTTCTTTATGTATACAGTATGTTAATTAACCCGCAATAGTACCTATAGCGTCCATACATGCAAAAAAATATACTAAAACAAAAAATAAAAATATATACCTAAGTACTGAAATATTGACAAAACTATTAAATTGATTTTATAAAATAAACACTCTGTACACACACACTTGTATTTCAACGTAGAAAGACAAGTGTGACAAGTGTGCGTTGTGCTTGTATAGAGTGTTTCTTTTCCGTTCCGTTAAGTATCAATTTAATATTTTTTGTGAATATTTTAATATAAAAAAAAAATTAAAAACTTTTTTTATTTTATGGTATCTTGTATTTTTTTAGCATGTATATATGATGATGTATATATGATATAGTACAGCATCTGCTATACTATATCAGGTTAACGGGAACGCCTTCGTTAGATAACATACTGTATGTGAAATTACATTCCGAGCACGGCAGCAATGCTGCGCGACATCGCTGCATGCGCGACATTTAAGTTGAAGGTATATGTATAAATTAATATTCTCGAAGTTATTCCCAGAGTATTATGAATAAATACGAGAATTATAATATATGTTATTGGATTTTTGCATCAGGAATTTCGAAGTAGCAGCCCGGAGTCAGGACTTGTGCTCGGTTGAGGCTCGCGGGTATAACGTGGAATATAAACATAACTGGCGAAATATGGGTGTACTATTGGTACACCTCTGCCTAACTCTTCGGAAAAAATGGGCGTGATGTTATGTTATGTCTTCTAAATACTCCATAAATTATAAAATACTAACGAAAATAAACCGTAGTTAAATCCAGTAATTTTATCCTTTTTTTTTTTGTAATGAGCATTATAAATTTTCATCAGTACTATTTTATAGCATACAAAAAAAAAAAAATAGGATTCCCAAAAACTTTCCAAATTGTTGTAAACCACTGTTAAACACAATATTCTACCAAATTATTTAGTATACCTACTTTATACAAAAATAAAAAAAGATAAGGTAGAATCGCGCCGATGACTCGCGCCTGTCTGCGGGAGCCTTTTATGCTCTCAATCAGTTGAGAGTTTGAGACCATCAAGAAGAGTTTTTTTTAATAACATTTTCTATCTATTACCAGTGCAAATCTAATCTATTCTATCACGTCTGTACTATCCCACTGGGCAAAGAATTATCTTTCCCTTACATACCTACACATTTATACTCAACACATAAACCCAATCATATCCAATAACTTGAAAACTAGAGTCAATCCGATACTCTTAAGGGTCAAGCAGAGCAGAGCATTTTCTAAGACTACTGAAAAATAAATCTTATGACAATTCCATACATTCCAAAATTAAATACACGAACATGCAAGCTCGAGCATGGTCGAGCATCAAGTCGGGCGCTCAACGTGTATTTAATTTTGCAATTTTTTATTGTCATAAGATTCATTTTTCAGCAGTCTCAGAAAATGCTCTGCTCTGCTCTTGGGGTGCGCTGACCATGGATATCCATGGCGCTGACGCTAAGACTTTATTCCTAAATTGTGTGTTACAAAATCTTGCAAAAAAACCTAAGGCAACTCGATTTTTATTTTGTACGCCTCTTTTATGAATTTTTGATTTAAATTTTCATGAAGCTGCATTTTCTCTCAATTCAAAATTAATTAAATCATTATTATTCCTTAATTCACGAAGAAAAGCCGTTGATAATAAACATCCTTTTGAAACTTAACGCGGATTACCTTCTATACCTACCTACCTCTCTGCCTACTCCCCTTTGTGCCTCAAATAAGTACTTGAGGCAACAGAGTACAGAGCCGCAGTATGCCATAATAAAGGCTCCGTCATAAAACATCTTCAAAGGACGGTCTAAATATAAATAAATCTGTAAACAGCTTTTCGTGATATCAATTTTGGTAATATGAAGCATTTAGTTGTTTACGTATTTTCTTTTCCAAGAAATGGTATCGCAGTTATCAGTAATGTCACAGTATAATAAAGTAACAATATTGTGTCTTCACAGTGACCTTCAAATAATTACCTACGGCCGCTCGGTAGATAAACCTCCACGATCCGTTGTTTCGTGCTATACAGTACACTGACATTGTTTGATTTTTCAGTACACTGCGCGTCGTTTCAGCCGTTTTCTATGAAGACATAATACTGTTACTTATTTATACTGTGGTAATGTGCCTTCCTATTAATATATACATAGAATTGTCAAATATTTATTCCTTCTTCCTTATATATTTTTTTTCATGGGTATTATCTACTTTACGAAATCGTCATCAACGCATTTTGTACTTCACACTAAGTAACTTAGTGCAAATAATTGTGAAAATAATAATTGCTGGGAAACGACTTTAATTTTTGGTGTGAAAGTCGCTGTTACGGTAGTACGCAACGTAACGCACGCAAAACATGGTGCTTATTGATGCAAGCAACGGTATCTGTCAACGATCTCTGTAGATCGCGGGAGTATTCAAAGTTAAGTTATAACATTTAAAACTTGTTTTCGTAAAAAAACATAAAACAAATTCGGAACTTTGACCTTCACGGCCGTAACCAGAAGGTTTCCAGGTATGCTCTAGTACAAAAAAATATATCGTAATAACGCGAACTTCGCGATTACCCCCGGCTTCGTTAAGGGTATTTTTACACCCATTATAATTTTAGAAATAGGTATGAACTGTGCAAACTAGGGCCTACAAATCCTAACTAATATTATAAATGCGAAAGTGAGTTTGTTTGTTCGTTTGTTACGCTTTCACGCTAAAACGGCTAAACGGATTTGGATGCAATTTGGAACATGGATAGACCATGATCTGGAATAGAACAAAGGATACTTTTTTTCCCGAAATTCCCACGGGATCGAGAGTTACGCGAGTGAAACCGCGGGGCGCAGCTGGTAATAAATACATGCATTTAACGCTTTATCGGTTTTAAAACATCATTGGGTCTCTGTCATTTTCAAACGATTGACAGAAATAGAATGATATTAATTTGTTCAGCGCTAACAACATTTAGTTATTATGGTGCAAGCGAGGCTAAGTGATTTAGAAATCACAAATAATTTGTTTAATTTAGTCAATTTATGTAGGTACCTATATGAAGTTTATCCAATGTATAATTATTTTATCGTATTAAAAATCTATTTTACTTAAATAGATTTTAGGTACCTTTCTGAATAAGTATTTTTAAACCCTTGGTGGCGTCATCTACATCGTCACATGCGAAAGCCGTCATGCACAATCCTGCATCGCGCAAGCAGGGTTTGCAACGCGACGAGTATATTATACACAACGTCCCGACATCAATCGTCAGGCAGTTGCCCACCAGACACCACACTCGTCTGGTCGGAGGATCCTCCCTTTTCTATATAAATAGAGGATGAGTGAACTTTACACCCTGTTCCACATACTTCTATGACTTTAATGTTACTTTAGGGGTATGAGGAACGGGGTGTTAAGTTCACTCATCCACCATAGAAAAGGGAGGATCCTCCGACCAGACGGGTGTTGTGTCTGGCGGGCAACTGCCCAAAGATTGATGTTGGGTTCTTGTATGTATGTCCACTGCACGGTAAACTTTAATTGCGCGATGCAGGATTTATGTGATGTCAGGATTTTTGTGTGTCGTCAGATCTTTGATGCGTAGTTCGGCGATGTAGATACCGCCACATCACTCCCCTTCGGAGACCGGAGGTCGATAGTGGGCTGAGTCTTGTATCTTGCGATGCTTGCCAGTGCCAGTTGTGGTTCTAGTGAGTCGGAATCGGGTGCCGTATTGTTCGCGGTGGGTCGGAACTTTTGCGGCGTTTGTGGTGATTGAGGTGATTGCGCTGATTGAGTTGATTGCGGTGATTGAGGTGATTCCCCAGTGGGTCGGGGTGGCGCTGCGTGATGATCCAGTGAGTCGGATGTGGTACAGCGCCAGGTTGTTCCTGAGGGTGATGACCAGGAATGCGCGTTCGCTGCATGCTGGTGGTCAGGATACCCGTTGAAGCCTTGGGTGTAGGCTTGGCTGTGTGACTCGCCTCACTGAAAGCTTGAGGGAGTGATGATGATGACGTCACGCTGGAGTAGTTGCACGAAGGCTGCATATTCGGTGTCACCAATTTAGGGGTATGAGGAACAGGGTGTAAAGTTCACTCATCCACCATAGAAAAGGGAGGATCCTCCAACCAGACGGGTGTTGTGTCTGGCGGGCAACTGCCCAACAATTGATGTTGGGTTCATGTATGCGCGATGCAGGATCTTTGATGCGTAGTTCGTTTGTGGCGATGTAGATACCGCCACATTACTAATGGTACGTAATTATGTTCGTCGTAACCGATCTTAAGTCGATCCAGTGTACTTAATACTAACATTACAAGTTTGAGTAATTTATTACATGCCAGGGGGCTCAAACTAACATGAAGTATATTCAAAATTAATAAAATTCAGTAGATAGGTAAATTCGGTGTTTTCTAACTAGATACTTGGCGCCTAAATAAACATCTTAAAAAACGTTCATTACTTATTGCTAATAATTAATAATGTAATATAAAGGTGAGTACTGACCGTTGTGTTATGTTACATGTTACAAAGCGAGCATTCGTGCAGTCAGGACGTGGAAATAAGCACGAACACGCGAGCAACGAGCCCCTCGTTTCGAGTGCTTCGTCCCCTGTCGGTTTTTTGGCATCCCTTTGTGTTATACGCGGTTCGATCAGTACCCCGCGGCAAGTCGACACGAGCGCACAGTGTCTTGCAAATCTGGAGCACCTGCGAGCAAATAAATAGTTCGAAACGAGCATGGTTCATGGATTTTATGACACGGCGTAACGTAACATGCTCGCTGCGAATGGTAGGTATTTTAGAATGAAAGAAAATACATTTATTTAGCACAGACAGAGCACACAACACAATAACAAGTAAAAAAAGTATTACGGTCCATAACACCGGTCAGTATCCACCTTTATGAACTATCTTTTGCCCGCGGCTTCGCCCGCTTTGAGATCGGAAATTATCCAACAGGAACGTACAACCGGGATAAATATAATAATATCCTATGTCCTAACCTAGGTCATGGTCTACCAATCTGTTCAGCTATTTCAGCGGGAAAGCGTACCAAACAAACAAACTCACTTTCGCATTTATAATAGGTATTAGTTAGGATAATTAATAATAACGACAGGATATTGAAGATTGTTTGAAAATATTAGCTCAACAACTAGATAAGTACCCAAGTAATTGCTGCTATCCTGTTTGTTTTATTTTATAAGTTGAGTTCCTAGAAAAACAACAATGTCCGTAGAAAATATTAATAAAAATAATTTTCTCTTTAAAAATACGTCAAATGTTTTCCAGTCTCTAATAAAAATTTAGAATGTGTCTGCCGCATGTTGCCTAGACGACAAATGGGCTAAGAGAACTAATGAAAACATATGTGAGTTATGAATTAGAAGTAATTAAGTAAGTAAGAGAAAGATTTAATGAAATAAACCGTGTGCAAAGTATTCAAGGAACATAACATGGCACCTGGCTCGAACTCAATGCTCCCCCCGCTACCCGCGCCGCGCCCCGCCGCCGTTACAAACGTCATTGAGCCAGGTGCCATGTTAATGCGCAAAGGTTTGTACTCACCTACGTATATTGCAGACAGGCAGTCGACAGACAAAAATTCAAAATTCAATTTTGACACATAATAGAACGTCGCATTCATGAAGGTTGCGTTCATATTTATTAAAAGATCACTAATTTTGAACGCACGACGACTTCGCGGCTGGCCGCGATGAAGATGGTGGGACGAGCTTGACTTCTACCGAAAGGACTAGCAATACACAGAATTGTGTGAAAAACGGACAGGACTTTGCCCTGCAGTGGGACAAACTCAAACTCAAAGCATTTATTTCAATTAAACCATTTACAGGCACTTTTGAATTCTCAAAGAGTCAGTCAGTCAGAAATATGAAGCTAGTTGCCCATTCCAAAGCGTAGTAGGTACCTATGGAGAAGACCGGGCAAGAAACTCCATGGGCACTCTTTTAAATCAAAATGTTGTTACAATATATATAGATATATAGTATTCTATATATCTCATCTTACTAGCCTGTATTGTAGTAATGTAGAATATTACTGGTAAATGAGAGCAGTGTTGGTCGAGAGCAATGGTGGCCCAGTGGTAAAGGCCGCGAATTACGAGTTGTAGTTCGTAGGCTGGGATCCTGCCAAGCGATTTACTTTGTGTAAATAATTTCATCACCACTGCTCTCAAAATGGTGAAGGAAAATATCGTGAGGAAACCGGTATGTCCTAAAACCAAAAATTCGAAGACATGTGACATCTACCAATCCGCTCGCAAAGGCACTGCATTTCTTTTACAAAAACTTACGATTACACAGAAAATTGGCGCTACAAAGCAAAATCCACCGAAATAAATAGTTGCTTTTCAACAAGCAAATGCCATTCTAATTTTCATTCTAATTCGTTTTTACGATCGATATTTTCACAACAAGCATCAACCAAGGGAATCTACTCGCTTTTATTTCTATTCGCTAGATCGCAATTCAAATCGAAAACTGTTCCATAAAAACATAGAGACGTCATTTCTTGTTTTAATTTGAAATAAGAAACATCATCTACATTCCACGTTTGAAAAGATTGTTTCATCTGCCAGCAGCCAAATCCTGGGCAAAGACTAACAATCTTCGCACAGGGTTAGGCAAAAAAGTAAGTTGACCGTTTTTGTGGAAAATGGAATATCAATCCCAAAAGATCAATCAATCAAAGAAAGTTAGTTAATTAAACTAAATACTTGCTGTAGATATGTTAATTTTAGTATTTTTTAAGGATTTATTCACGTCATGTTTGTTGTTTTTTTTAGTCAAACTGTTCCAATGCCACGCAGCGTATTCGAAACAGTAAGCAGTCGGGGGTCTCGAAAATACTAGGTGTACAAGTATCAAAACCCTATATTGATAACAAAGAAAACATATCCCTTTTGTGTATCATGTAACATACCTCAGTTCTGCTAAAACCTGTTAGTTGTGAATGTTCGACATAATGAATCCCGGGATTACTTCCAGCTCTCGGAAACTACTTTATCAAGTAGATTCCTTTAAGGCTCAATGGTCGATAGGGCTCGCATGCGGGGTGCGGGAGATTTCTGTAACGCATGCCATAGGGATCGCATGCAGGAAACCGTTTTCATTAGTCGATAGGGAACGACTGCGTATAGGGAACGTATACGGAGGATCTGCACCACACGTTTGGCAGTTGCTTTGAAGGCTCATTTCCATTGGATGTGATGTGTGTCTCCGCACGCTTTTTACGCATATAATTTCATTGGTTGCTATGCCCGCTACGTGGATACCCTGCAGACGGTGTCCCGACCGCGTTATCGACTTATGACTTTTATTAGTCACTACCCCGCCTACGGGGAGTCCCCGCATGCTGTATATCGACTAATGTAAATGAGCCTTTATAGAGGGGACACGAATTCGGGATCCAGGATCAGAATGCAAATTGTCAGGTGGCAACACAAAGGATTATAAGACAAAACGTTTCGACGTAAAATTACTTTATTGTAACAGAATACTCGGAAAATCATCTAATTTATATTTACAGCGGATGAAAATCTCTTTAATGAATTGTTTGAGATTCGTCTGAGGATTTAATTTTCGTGACGTTTGTTGGGTTGTTGTAAGTAGGGTTTGTTATGTGCGTCTCACGAAGCTAAGTATTTTGAAATAAATTAATAAATTGTTGGTTTGAATGTAGGTAGTTACCTAAATGGAAATTTTGAAATTCAAGCTGCATTGTTTTAGATTTTTATGAGATATTTTTTATTTTTCGTAAACCGGAGAGTGGGAGGCGGGAGGTTAATTTCAAACAAAAAAAAACTTAGGAATAAAGGAAGAAAAAGTCACAAAGTGATATAACGACTCTCGAAACCATGGCTTAAGGGTCTCCCTGAAATCGGAAACTGAGGATCGGATGAATTCCTCACAGTTTGTCATTTGGACACGATTCGGAATTAATCAAGTTTAAATTCGTAAATATATACGTATACAATATACCTCTTAGCAACGGAGCGGGAGGGCGTGTCAGACTTTTACTGACTAAAACCCACGCGTGTTCCTTCAGTTGCATGCATGTTGCCAAGGTCCCGGTATCCCTTTCGGACTTTCCCGCAACCCTGACGGGCGAGTAACAAAAGGATAAGTGTTTTACGAATTTAAACTTGATTAATTCCGAATCGTGTCCAAATGACAAACTGTGAGGAATTCATCCGATCCTCAGTTTACCAATTTTTTTTCAGTTTAAGCCACAGTTTTGATCAATGAATATTAAAAAAAAACAACAATCTAAAGTCATAAAAGCCTCGTGCGGACTGGCGCGATACGACACCGATATTTTTATACGTACCGTGATGTTTTCTTAGAAATTGTTTTGTTAGAGTCGAGTCGTGTTATCGCGTCGCGCCAGTCTGCACGAGGCATGATTCATACTAGGCCGACAACCTGCACATTACACTATTAGCTAGCACTTGAACGTCAAATTTACATAAGACAGTCCTCCAAAAAACCCGCCCTTCACCACTTCCGAGTGCTTTAAGCTGGGAAGAAGAAGTGGCGCAACAAACTCCCCGGCAGCACAGCTGTCTGTTAAAAGAACTTGATGAAAAAACGGCAGAGACCAAATCAATGTCTCATCTATATATCTTACTCTATGATAAAGCTGAATAGTTTTCAATTAAACGGAACTGCCGACAGCAGGTAAGCAATAACAGAAGCGACATTCCAGAACAATAAGTGGGCGACTCTTCAATGGTCCTCGTCGTGTTCATCCTCACAGTTTCTAGCTTCGAATGAAACTGGTTCAGATTCTGATGGAGTTTTCTCGAATATTCCTTTTGAATTCTAAGTATTGTGAGCTTTCGTATTCAGAAACTGTTATATAGGATTACGTTTATAATTATCTTCCTTTTTAATTATCAGTGTCAAAGTTTGTTATGAAACAGATACAATGTGCTAACTTTATATAATGTTTTTTCCAAATATACGAGTCTTAAAAGTCTTTTCAATTTCATAATCTAACTAATATTATAAACGCGAAAGTTTGTAAGTATGGATGGATGGATGGATGGATGTTTGTTACTCTTTCACGCAAAAACTACTGAACGGATTTGGATGAAATTTGGCACAGAGATAGTTTATAACCTGGATTAACACATAGGATACTTTTATCCTGATATTCCCACGGGATCGTGCCTTACGCGGGTGAAACCGCGGGGCGCAGCTAGTATTATATAAGTCTGTAAACTAAATCATATACTGAGAATTTGAGCTCCGTAGCATTATCCAGGTCGAAGCTATGAGGGTTTGAAAATACGACGAAACGCTTCGAGGAAAGGTAAGCATTGCCCCCCTGCTTTTTGGTTTTGTCTCGTCTTGGCGGGGGCACTACGATGCCCCCAGTTTTAAGTTGTCGAAAAATATACTGAAAAATAAAATGTGAAAATTAATATAATCGCTCTTATACCATGAAGCACGAAAAAAAAATGTGTGTGGAGCAAATACTTATAGGGATTACAACTTGAAATATATCTAAATTCACGATTTTTTGGCCAAAATCCTGGCAGTTGTATCCTTTCGCACCCAACTGTCTCCGAAACTATAGCAGATAAAAGAACGTGAGTTAGACCAAAAAAAAACGCAATTTTTTTTCTGATAATTTCTATGTAAAACATAGTACTTGCGAAAGTATGGCTGTTTAAAGGTTGGTAGATATAGTTTGCAAAGTTTATGGTCAAAATGTATGGCTAATGGAACGGCCACCATTGAAATATTGCATGACACAACATTATAGACCAGTAGGACGGCTGCGAAACGGCCAAGCCGTACATTTTGCCCAAAATGTAAAGTTTGTAGAGTTAGGCCTTGTAGAGTTAGAGGCTTGGCTCTATTATGATGTAACCAATTTTTTGTATTTAAAATAGTGTCCGTGGAGTTTCTTGCCCGTTCTTCTCCATAGGTACCTACTACGCTTTGGGATTGGCAACTACCATAATATTTCTGACTGACCGACTCCTTGACAATTCAAAAGTGTCTGTAAATGGTTAAATAGCATTATATGCTTTGAGCTTGAGTTGAGTTTGATAACTTTTTAACAGTGAAAGCTTTGTGTGTCTTGGCAACCTACTTTACATGAAATGTTTTTGGTGGGATGTATTTTCTTGATGCTGAATCCACAGACCAACAGTGGCCTTAATTTATTTGAAATGGAAGGCTAACAAAGATTTTCTTTATGATAAATTGTTACTTAGGTACTCCAGTCTCGCAAATATCACAACAGTTTCTTCAATCAACTTGGAAAGTGCACTTTGTATTTTGCAGTTAACAAAGTTCTGTTGGAAAGAGTTATGAATATTTCAAAGAAACTTGTACATTTTTATTTTACATGAAATGACACAAAGAGAAACGGCTCACAGCGTTGCGGACGAGTACTTCGACACCTAAGTGCTCGGCGACACTACGGACAACGCGACCGCGCCGCCGCCGCTCCGCCACCGCTTGGATACCACGCCGCCGCCGCTTGGATACATAAATTAAAGTATTATAAAGCGCGTGCACTTTTGCATTTTTTCTACATAGAAAACGGCTGAAACGACGCGCTATGAAATCTAAGTGTAGACCAGTACGCAACAGTCTCGAGTACGCGGCAGTTACGCACGGACGCGGAAGATTTATCTACCGAGCTGCCGTTGGTAACTATTTCAAGGTCGCTGCCGATACATAATACTGTTACTTTATTATACTGCGGCCGTAGCTAAACCTACCAGTAAACTCCGATTCAATTTCTATAATGCACCAGTAACTATACAAGCCACTTCCAAGAATTTAGATTAATAACAACAAGTGCCTCTGTACAATGACTTTATCGTTGCGTGTCCAGTAAAACAAAGACATTTAATAAGCCTTTGTGGGCCTCTAGGGTACTTTATTTACTTAATTTACTTACGAGTTCACTTATAAATTAATTTTAGTTTGGAGTAACTATATTATATTCAATATATATGTTATGTTAGGAAATAGCTTTTTTTGTAGATAGGTAATACTTTTTTGTTTTTTTTTTAGTTTGGGCAATCATCAAATGACTTCTCCCGCTCTGGGTAGAGCGGAAGGGCGTGTCAGACTTTTACTGACTAAAACCCACCCGTGTTTCTTCAGTTGCCTGTTGCCAAGGTCCCAGTATCCCTTTCGGACTTTCCCACAACCCTGGCAGGTTGTAGATAATACTGTGGTGACTAAAGTTGCAAAAACACATGCCTGTAACTTGCACAAAGGTACGCAAGTAGATTGCATTATGCTGTAATAACTTCAGCCAATCTATTCTGTAAAAACCTCACCGTGAAAACTTACTTGAAGTGAGCTGTCAATAGTTTCAATCCCTATATAGCATCAGCATTGCTATTCTGAACCATCTCATCGTGAAAACTTAGGTGAAGTGAGCGGGGAGTGAGCTGTCATAGTCATCGATACCTACTGATGCTAAGACAGTGACAGTTCACTTCTAGCTCACTTCACCTAAGTATTCACGGCGAGATGGTTACAGAATAGCAATGCAGGTGGAATGACAACTCTCTTCAAACCCACTTCACCTAAATTTTCTTAGTGAGATTATTACAGAATATAACGGCTAATTGCTGAATGCTACAATGAACGAAACTTGCATACTTTTGTGCAAGTTTCAGGCATGTGTATTACGTACCTTACTTTACTTTTATGATATTGTCCTATTCAGTCTTACATTCTTCTGGCTAATTTGAAGTAAATATCTAGTTAGTAGACAATTTTCATTTCACTACATTAACCTATTTCTTGCCTTTTTGTACGGAGCCTTGATATACTTATCAATATTGTTAGGATTTGATATTTATTTATTTAACACTTTAAGCACACAAATGTACAGAGGCGGACTTAATGCCATAGGCAACATTCATTCTGCATTCATCAATCATTCATTGGCATTGATAACATTCTGCATTCTATAATTTTTTCACACGACTACCTAAAAAGGAGTGTTTTCATCGTTACCTGCTTTTATAAATAAGTTTTTTTATTTTTTATTTGTGATTCAACAATTAGGAATATTTATTATTTCGAATTTTTATCGCTATAGTTTTACCACAGTAACTCAAGTAATTTAACTTGTCTGCACCTTCATTTACTTTATTACCTCATTTCCGTTGTAGGTACCCGACTACCCGCAGAGAACAGAACCTCTTTTGTTTGCAGTTAGCTACTGCAAAAGCGCAATTTCATTCACTCCAAGCGTTTCGTAACGAAAAAATTTAATTGACAAAGTTAGCGTGTGCAACGCTAAAAAATGGTAAAAGAGTACTAGCCGCAGTTTCGAGAATTTTGTAATAACATTTTGCCAACCCAGTTTTCAGTATAGGTACGTTCGGAATGAATTTAAGCTAAACTGGAGTAACTTTAAATCATAGCGTTGGATTACATCACTTAATCCAATGGTTTGACCATTGGATTAAAAATTCAACATTATTTTATAGATATAGCAGTTTTTGACGTGCCTTTGTAGGATTGTAACAAAATTAGTTCTAAATGACATGTAGGGTGAGGTTGCGTAAGTAGTCTCGATATACCTCACTAAAATATATGGTCACTCATCCACGAACAGACCCCAGCAAGCGTAGCTAGACCTTCAATGAATGTCTGAAAAGCACGAAAATCGCCATGTACCAAAATCTAACGATTAACTCTATCGTAAGAAATAGCTTACAATATTATGTGGATGAAATTATAATGAAGACTACTGTAGCAAAATCTTAATTGGATTATCTTATTTGGATTATTTTTCTTAACGCAAGTTCATATGGGACTAAATTGTACATTTTTGCATCGTCAGTTATTTTGAGCGCAAATATTGCTGTAGTACGACTAGTTACGTCTAACGCAAGCAGCGCAACATAGCTACAATTTCGAGTACTTTGTAATTACATTTTGGCAACCTAGTTTTCAGTACCTACTTGGAATGAATATTTAAGCTAAACCTGAAAACTTTGTTTAAACAATGTAACAAAAAATAACAATGTTATGTAGCTTTCGGCGAGCATATAAAAGCTTTTTAGTTGTAGCGTTGCTTCATGTAAGTGTATTGAATGAAAATTTCATGAAATCGTCACTCAATACACTTACATGAACTTAGAGAGTTGTATTGCTGATTCTAATGTTTATAATTCTGTAAATCCATATTTGTTACGGCCGCTAATAATATTTAGATCAACATACAACCTAATACTGACCTGCAAATTGCAAAAAACGTAAGAAAATTTGAATTTCGCGGGCCACCCTAGCGCATCAACCTTAACGTGCTTTCCGAAGCATGGACGGGTCTCGGTATGTTATGGATTGTCACCCATCTAAGCGTTGCATAACCTGAAAGATCGACCCGTGCGGCTATTATTATTTACCCATGAGTCTTATCGGTCCACAGTTTTTTACCGTAACAAAAACCAGCACGCTAATTGGGTAATACACGATCAAACAGAATTGGAATCGGTTTGAAACAAATATCTAATCCATTGCTTCATAAGTACGAAAAAATCTGCTCAACAACGTAAATAACGCAATGAATGTTGTTGAACTGTCAAAATTAAACAAATTAGTCGTAATCGGTTACGAAAATAAGTTACGCAATTATTTAAGGAGCTGATCCGATCAGAGATTGCAAACAATCGAGTACCTGCGAGTACAATAACTCATTAATTTTTCTTACATTTTCATTTCAATATACAGTTCACTGCAAAAAGCTGTTCCTCAATCCTTGAGATTCTTTCCGTTCTATGGTTCTCTGGAAGAAATTGCTTTTTGCGATAAGATCTCCATTTGTACCTTTTTATGATGGTTATTTCCTGATTTTCTTCCCTCCCTTCATTGCATTCTAAGTAAGTTGAGCTGATGTTTCTACGACGAATATTTTATCCAGTACCTAAGAGATATTCGCTAAGTCCAACGGTATTGTCTTGTTTGCCATAACATTGTTTTCCATAATCGGTGGTAAGCGTTAAACCATCTGCGAAGGTACCTAAGCTCGCGTGGGACTGCCGGAGCCCCGCAGAGCCGGGGCCGTGACAGAAACCATGGCTGCTGCATTTTTTTTGTTTTCGCCTTTTGTTCTTGCATAGCAAAATTATTCAGTTTAACATAACATCAAAATTGCAGGCGCTTCTAGGTACATTGCATAGCATTGTTGTCCCGAAATAAAAAACAGAAAAACTTTATACTGCTCATTTTACGTACTTTTTTTATCGAATAATAAGCTATTCTGGAACTGCGACATTAAAGTTTAAGTATTCAATTGGCCAGAATTGGCGAAAATTCCTGAAATAACACATACGTAACGAAATTCCTTTCAAAAGCATCAGTTAGCAAGCAACCAAAACACTAACTACTGACGCAACATACCCCTTTCTAGTTCTAATTGGATTATTCCGGATTAAACCGGTTTGCACTGGACTTTTTAGAATTCTGCATTCTATACGTTCCGTTGACAAAGGGTAACGATTTATAACTAAAAGAATAATAAATCTGGTTTAAACCGGATTTAGGAATATAAGTCATTTGTGTCACTTACAAATTCGGGGAAATTGATAAGCTTCTCACAATTTTTTTAGACGCTCGCTGTTAAAGCGCCGGTTGCATAATCTCGATGAAAGCCGCATATATTTTTAACGAGGTAAGTTTTAGCAACTTCCTCTTTTATGATTACCCGACTACGGCGAAGAAAAAAGGAGGGTTATGATTTTGACCGGTATGTATGTATGTATGTATGTACGTATGTATGTTCATCTGTTCCCTCATATCTTGTAAACGACTCATCACAATTTGAAAAATGAGGTATCGTTGGAAGTTTCTTGATCGTCCGCTGGTTATAGGCTATGTG
This sequence comes from Lithophane ornitopus, assembly GCA_948473465.1. Taxonomy (NCBI): domain Eukaryota; kingdom Metazoa; phylum Arthropoda; class Insecta; order Lepidoptera; family Noctuidae; genus Lithophane; species Lithophane ornitopus. The sequence goes on along the minus strand of OX419624.1, from coordinate 13,445,723 downwards.
ACATCACATTAAATTAAATAAAAAATGGCGCCCTCTAGAGGACATAAAGAAAGGAACTAAAAAAAAAAAAATCGTACCATGTTGGGATCAAATGAAAGGGCTTAATGAGCACATTTCAAAAATATATATATTATAAACCCAAAAGAATTTAAAAAAAATTAAGTAATAATAAAAACTAAAACCCAACTACGACTAAAAAGGTATAAACAAGACACCACAGACAGACAAATTAAAAATCCGGAGTCACACGTGTTAGAGCATAAATCAAACAGTATATATACGTGTGACTCCGGATTTTTTATTTGTCTGTCTGTGGTGTCTTGTTTATACCTTTTTAGTCGTAGTTGGGTTTTAGTTTTTATTACTTTATTTTTTTTAGGATGTGGCCCTTTCCTCACTGGTCGGTAAGTCAGCAATGCGGGATTGGTATGCTCGGTACCGAAAGCTTACCGAGCGCCTATATTTCAATGAGCGTTTCCTGATTGCTCGGTATACGCGAGAGCTGGGCGGGGTCGATTCGGTACCGCTTGACGCCACGCGTTATAAGAGAGATGTTATTATTGCTCTTGAACGTTCCAGAAACTTGCACAGTGTAAATGGGGCGTTAGACTGAATTTTGACCGCCATTACTTCGGAAAAAGAAATAAAAAAATCAAAATATTTTATTTCACATAAACCTACATGGGCACTTATGAAACGTCAGAAGCTAGGTGCACGGTTCCAATTGGTCGTTTCCTATGGAGAAGAGCCGGTAAGAAACTCCACGGGGAAAAGTACAACAAAGGAAGAAATTCCGACAAGGCGCCAAACAAAGGATTATTATCTGATTTTGCAATTATTTTCAATATCTAACATTAAAAGTTAATTACTTCTGAAAAACAGTAACAAAATACTTGTAGTAACTAAAATATAATAATATAGAAGAGGGTTTCATTGTTTTAAAATTGAAAAGGAATTTTCTTTTCAAATAGGTACCTATATTTCGAAGAATATGCTTTTTTCTAACGGTTTTCTGATAATAATATTACTAGCTGCGCCCGGCGGTTTTACCCGCATAAGTCTCGATCCCGCAAGAATATCGGAATAAAAATTATCCTTTGTCATAACGTAGGTCATGGTCTACCCATGTGCCAAATTTCATCCAAATCCGTTCGGCCGTTTTAGCGTGAAAGCGAAAAAACTCACTTTCGCATTTATAATGTTACTAGCTGATTCCCGCGACTTCGCCCGCGTGGATGTCGGTAATTATATATTAAAACCTTACTCAAGAACCATTCTATCCATTGGTGAAAACAGCATGAAAGTCGGTGCAGTAGTGTTTGAGTTTATCGCGTACAGGACGACAGACAGACGCGGTGGAGGACTTTGTTTTATAATATGTAAGGATTATAGTTTAAGGACTGGTAAGGATAGTAGGATTTACGCCTGCAGCAGATTTCAATATTTTTTATTTTAAGTCTGGGATATTCTATGAGGTGGGTATAATATTGATAATTATATTAATATTACAAAGACTCTTTGATTTTTTTTTTTTTTTTTTTTTTACCTAGCCTACGCTGTCCCACTCCTGGGCAAAGGCCTCCCTCCACTCCTTCCATCTTTCGCGAGCCCGCGCGTCCTCTTTCTAGTTTTGATGGAACCTATCCAACTCGTCCCGCCATCTTCTAAATAATAATAAAAATAATTTAATAATTGGGAATTGATTGATTTGATTGATCAAAATTAAATTGATAATTAAATTATTTTTTAATTAAGAGTCTTTGATAAATTAACAAAAAGGAATGTAGCTAACTCATTAATTTTGTAAACTAGCATTTGAACACGACTATAATGGCTTTTTAAACAATATTAATTTGCCTCGTGGCTTCACAAGCAATTTGTCTTAAAATAAATAAAAACTTTTTACAACAAAAAAAAAAAACGACCGACTTCGACAAAAAACACAAAAAAAGTGAAAAATAACTTAAATTTCGGAAGTCGGTGTTTTTGCTTTTCAATTTTCGGTTGTCACCGTTCCGTTGTCAACAGTGACGGAGTCAAATAATATATCGTCCACATAGACTAAATGAGAAAAAATACATATTAGGAAGCTAACTCAAAAACTGCGCAAGCAGATTTAATAAAATTTATATGGGACCACCCCTGAAGCATGACCAACAAAATCGATTCATAATTGGCGGAGTAATCGCGTAAAATACATACAAAAAAAAAAGAATCGACCGCACGATCCCCACGTAGAGCCGCCTTAAGGCGGCGCTCGGGCCCCACAGGTTGGGAAGCAGCGTTGACAGCGCCATTAAATAATTTGCGATTAAAATTATTAAACCTAATCTTACTAGTTTGGTTTCGGGTAGTACTTTATGACTTTATTACTTGAATATGGAAAAAAAAATGCTCTATTACGTCATGTTTTTTTAATTATGCCTACCCTGCATATCTACTCCATACGCCAAACTGACAACCAAAGTCAGCGCCGGCAGCCAATTCAACAACTGGCGCCGGCAGCGGAGGCACTTCCTTTTAATAATGGAGACGAAAGAGAATATTAGAAATATTTACCCATCAGACAGTCTGTGGTCCCAACGTCAAAATGCAGTCTTGAAATGTCATAACAATTCGTCAATCGCACGTCAAAATTACTTTCTAGTTACCAGTTTTCAATCACAACAATAATGGATAATATTATATTAAATACTATTAATGATGAGATGGGAGGATTGAACAATCTGCCTAAAGTGGACTCATTTCTGGGGTTGTTAGATTTGAAGACCGGTTCCATGATAATCTCTGCTTTATGCGTGGTAAGTAGGTATTCGATTTCATGTTTTGATAGACAGTTTTCTCTGTTAAAGATCTACGGCAGCCGGGACCAACGCGCTTTTATGATTTTTCAAGGATACTCATTATATTACAGCATTTTTATATTTCAGTTCCACCCTATGGTGTACGGATGCACATTCTTCATGCCCAAGAGTTATCTTTTCATCACAATCTGGATACTTCTGTTGATGTTCTTCGCAGCTAGCATTGTATTATTTGTTGGACTCATCAATGTACGCAGGAAAAGGTTACAAAAAAAAAACAGGTTAACCAGAAAATGTATGCGCTTCGGTGATCTTCGTGTTTCCGAATAAACACGAACGTCGCGCCAAAGAGTAACCCCCCACAGAGACAAAGCTTATCATTTTTGTAGTGAACCTATCATTGCGGATTTGCGAGCTTCTTCTGTTGGGTTACCTTCTCCGGTCGCAGATGGTTATCTGTCATTCAAAAGGTCTTAAAAGAATTTTGGAATTGCATAGAATGCTATCTCTACTTTTGTACTACAAAATAAATAAGTAGCTAATTCCATGGTTCTGTGTTCTATGTTAAAGGGTTTGGTTTCCGCACTTAGTCCCTAAGCTGGACCATTGTGCGTAGACTTCTCTTCTTCTTATTTGCCAGAGCTTCTTTTTAATCTTATATTTTGAATTGTTTTTGATTATTTTTTGTTTTACATTGTTTTCACATACAGAAGCAACAAGAATACTATACCCAAGATTTTGTAGAATCTATATCCATATTTAAAAGAGTGTCCTTGGAGTTTCTTTCCCGTTCTTCTCCATAGAGATCTACGTTTTGGAATGGGCAACTAGCTTCAAAATCTTCCACACAATAGGCATAAGGTCCTCTGTGCAGGGCGTGCATGGAGGCTGAATAAATGCTTTGAGTTTGAGTTTGGACCGCGGCGCACGTGCTCTTTGAATGCACGGACGTCACGATCCAAACTCTCAAAGCATTTATTCAGCCTCCATGCACGCCCTGCACAGAGGACCTTATGCCTATTGTGTGGAAGATTTTTTTTGCGAGCCGTGTCCTGTGATGTTCCCCTTCACCAGACGCAGGCCGTTCCCGTCCATTTCCGAAGATAGACGATGATTGCCGAAGTGCCTACTTTTTCTGGGAGATCTGTACCTACTAATTATTAGTACCGAACATTACTCAGACGTAACTTTTTATCAGTCTATTTTCTCTCCAGAATGATACTCTACTCATCGATCTATGGATCTGGTACACCCTGGTATTCATAGTGATAATGCTGATGCTGATGTTCCTGTTGATTCTGGTCTTCTGCGCAACTTATCAAAAAGCCAAGCTTCTTGTAGTCATATTGGGAATACTTTGGTATATATGTGAGTATGTTATCGTTACTTTATTGCTCCGGTCCCTTGCCTATGAAGGAAAGGATTCCCCCAATCTCGATTACTTTTAAAGTTAAATTTTTTTTCTCTAACATGCTTGGAAATTCGAGCATTATTCTTCGAGATAAATCGAAATTGCTGTACTGTTTAAAAACAAGTGACGATGTGGCCAGCAAAGTTACTATGAAAACTCATGTTTGGCTTGCAAATAGAACTGATTCGATTCATTGATTCTGGATTTTTTCTTTAATTTACTCAGTTTGAATTTCCGCGCATTATTTGAGAAAAGTACTATGTATGCCTTGGCTGCAATCAGGAATTGATGGACTCACGTATGTGTGCCTTGGCTTCGCCTCGGCCCACATTTGTACGATCGTCTATCAATCCCCTTAATTAATGCTGGCCACGACAGTAATGTACTATATTTCAATCATGCACATAAAAGGTACAATTGAACGTTTAACTTTTCTGTTACAAGTAAATGCTCTAGTCTACACTCACCTGTATTTATTTTTATTGCTGTCTCATTTAATTCACAAAATAAAATAAAAGAACAGTTTTTAAAAACCGTGTCGAAAGTCGGAGTGTAAAATTTTAAATTATTTTCAGTAACGGTCTACTTCTTACTGGTGGTGAACAGTCATCGCGAGGCGCTCATAGATTCAGCCAGAACGACCAGATCGAAAGAGTCTTCGCAATCACAATATTCTCCACAGTCACCAGATCCTGCAAAGATTCCAGACACTGCAGATCCTTCAAAGGATCCAGACGGTACAGATCTTCAAAAGGATCCAGACGCTACAGATCCTCAAAAGGATCCAGACGCTACAGATCCTCAAAAGGATCCAGACGCTACAGATCCTCAAAAGGATCCAAACGCTACAGATCCTCAAAAGGATCCAGACGCTACAGATCCTCAAAAGGATCCAGACGCTACAGATCCTCAAAAGGATCCAGACGACAATCCTGGTTTCCGGAGAGGCAGGCATCGGTTAAAGGCGTTTCGCAAGGCCAGTGCAAAAAGTGACTCAAAACAATAGCTTTGCTTGTGATACATTTTTTTTTTATTTACTCTATGACACCGGCTCCACAGGATGACTCTGCCACAATGAGCCAAGTTTGGTTCAGTCGAAAGGGACGAACCCAGTCGGCCGATAGTTGGGCCCTACCGGAGCTTGACTATTCACCCCCTGGCCCCAGGAGAACGACTACTAGAGGCTAAGGTTGGTCCCCACGATCACATATTGCTCAAAAAGGGAATAAAACGTACATAAAACATAGATGTTGAGAAGCTTCGCAGTGGAGTCAAGGTTTCCACCGACTAAGCATTGTATTTTGTTAGGAAATTGAGATATGAGCCAATCAATATGTAATCATTGGATTAATTGGACGTTCTAAAGACCAATAATACAACGCCACTGTACGAAGTTGTAAAATCATTTAGATAAATTATTTAAGACATGCATAATGATTTGTCCAAGTCTCCGTGTGTTAGATTTTTGTATTACTAGCTGCGCCCCGCGGTTTCAACCGCGTAAGCCTCGATCCCGCGGGAATATCGGGATAAAAATCTATCCTATGTGTTAATCCAGGTTATAAACTATCTGTTTGCCAAATTTCATCCAAATCCATTTAGCCGTTTTTGCGTGTTTGAGTAACAAACATTCAAACACACAAACACACAAACTTTCACATTTATAATATTAGTAGGATTGTACATTGTACCTACCAATAACACAGTGTGTCACAATATGAATAAAGACGTTTGAGTTTAGCAGCGTTTTAAATTACAAAATACATTCGAATACTTACATTTTTCATGGCACAAAATATCTTGGGTAACTGAATCTGGGGGCCGGGCGGGCCTTTCTACACACACGTTTTTCTGCCATGAAAAACTAGAAAAGAAAGAAAATTAGGTTTATTTGTCACAGAAACACGTGGATACAAAAGGATAACAGTAAGTAGGTACTTAGAAGGAAAATCTGCATTTGCACGTCATGACTGTGACAAGGCTTCCACTCTGAATGATGGTGTGCTATGTGAACCCACAGCACAGCGCTGATTTTCAGTGGTCACCCGAAAAAGTTACTACGGTTTATTAGCGATGTGTAGGCACGGTCGTCATTTCGTCAGTGTTGTATGGATCATTATGGAAGCCTGTTGACAGACACTTTTTTCTACGGAGCGACTCATACGCCGTGTCTCGGCACGGTCGTCAATGTACTATGTATCAGTAAGGAAGCTTTTAGACGGACGCATTTTTCTATGGGGTGGTTTAAACGCCGTATCGTAAAGAAACCTTGCCATGTGGGCCTTTTTTTTTCTTTTTTTCCGGGGTGGAAAATCCTCGTGGATGTCCTCCGCCCTGGGACGGGTAGAGGGGTCTGTGAGGCTGTTACTGAGTAAAAACCACCCCGGGGTTCCGACTCACACCTACGCCGGGGTCGCGGGAACGTAAGAATCTTCCGCAACCCCCGACTGGTGCCGGCCCGCCACTGCGGGCCTCCTCGGGTCAGGGGGGGGAGTGAGGTGTTTGACTCCCCCCGCGACGTCTAATAGGGGCGCGCGTAGAACACTACGCGCCGCCACCTTGGGTCCTGATGTGTGGGGGGCGACGGAGTCCGTCGCCCCTGGACCCATTTAGGGGGGCTGGAAGATAGCGTTGTCCGCCCTCCGCCAACGCCCGGTGCGCTTACTGTGTGCCGGGTGAGTGGATGAGATCTCCCTCTCCCTTTCCACAGCCTCCTTCTGTGAGATGACTGTCTCACAGAAGGAAACCACCGCGTCCCAGGACTCCTCGCTGCCGACCATCGAATCGACTACGGCCGGCAGTGACAAGTCACTGCGTACTTTTGAAATGAGGGCACGGCGATGTACAAAGGGCCTAACTCAACAATAAAGTTCAAAAACAGTTGCTTCATTATCAGGTATTTTAATAGTTAAAGTTAATCAGCTTATCATTGTAGTTTAAGCTCTATTCAACAGGAGGTTGTGAAGTTTTTCGAATCGCCAGCCAGTATCCGTATCCAACTAATATGAAGTAGGCGAATATCACTGAAACAAACAGAAGAAATATAATTTAGACGAAATAAGGTCGGTCCCCTCTCCATACAAACACTCCTTTTTCTCTCTGGCTTATGACCTAAGAGCAATGATTTTTTATGATAAATATCAAGTAGTTATATGCCCTATGTTTTCCGTTTTGATGATACGCTATCTGTAGAAGTACTAGAACCTTCAGAAAATGCTCAAAATTGCCTGTATAGACCGCTGTTATCAGAGGCCTATTAATGTACAAATTTGACAAATATTAATGAAAAAAAAAAACATAGGGGCACAGTAAATATCCTTCTTATTCAATTTGTAAAATATCTTTCAAATTGGTCCAATATTGGAGGAGAAAATAGACGATAGAGCCGAACCTCGAGTTATGACTTTTTGTTTGGAGAAAAGACCGATCCTATCTCCTCTCATTGCACGAAGTATTAACTTTAAATGTTTTTGTAGCAATATAGCTAAACGGATACAGTTGATATAGGTCATCTTTTTGCAAAATCAAACAGAAAATCTGCGCTTTCAACGTTAGCAGTTACAAGACATAGCCCCCAAAACGCGGGGCCATCACTACAATCCTATTCTTTTGCTGGAAGGAGGACATGGCATAGCATAATCAGCCTATAATGTTCCCACTGCTGGGACACAGGCCTCCTCTCTGTGAGAGGGAGCGGGCCGTAAACCACCACGCGGGCCCAGTGCGCGTTGGTAGATCTCACATGTCTTCGAATTTTTGGTTCTAGGACATGCCGGTTTCCTCACAATGTTTTCCTTCACCGTTTTGAGAGCATTGGCGTAATTTACACAAAGTAAAGCGCCTGTCAGGGTTCGAACCTACGACCTACAACTCGTAAGTCGTGGCCGTTACCACTGGGTCACCAAACCCAGGATGCTCCACCTGCTCAACTGCTCCACCTGCTCCACTGCTGCGCCACTGCTGCTGCTGAGAAAATGGGCACATGACGTATTAAACTCCTCAGCAACAAGTCCATCTGGGTGTACACTGATACACTATCGAAGCGCTCATTGAATATGCATCACTGTAGAACAATAAATCAGCAGCATCTGTTATCAATGATGCTTATCAGAATACCGTGACAATTTTATAGGTTTTTTTTAAGAGTGTAATAAATATAAACAAAATGGTAAAGAAAGTACATTATAAACATCCCTCCAAAATCCTTCTATTCCAAAGATTTCTGTATACCTATTGTTCCTGGATGGCACAACGTTATCAGAGCTAGAATGTTTCCGAATATTTCTATCTTATAACTAAACATTTAATGTACCTACCTTTTATAATATTCAGTAGAGCGAAAATAGACGGACTAGCGATCGACTACCTTTTCATTCCTTTACGTAAATGGTACCCTAATCTTGTTATTTGGAAGTCAGTTTTGTTTGAATTAGATTTAAGTTTCATTTGGAACGAAAGATGGACTGTTTATGGTAAATATAATATTCTTTTTAAGCTGTGCAAAACAGAGTTTTGCCTTTTTTTATTTTTTTGAGGGTTTGAATTCATCCAATGACTTCTCCCGCTCTAGGCGGAGCGGAAGGGCGTGTCTGACTTTTACTGACTAAAACCCACCCGTGTTCCTTCAGTTGCCTGTTGCCAAGGTCCCGGTATCCCTTTCGGACTTTCCCGCAACCCTGCCAGGAACAGAGTCTTGCCTATGCGTTGCTTACTCTATAGAGATAGATATCTATATCAATTAGTATGTTAGTTATCATCATCATCATCATTTCAGCTGAAAGACACGTCCACTGCTGGACATAGGCCTCCCCCAAGAACCGCCACTTCGACCGGTTCTGTGTCTCTCGCATCTCGCAGCGGATTTGCCTTCACCAGGTCATCAGTCCATTTTGCAACGCTACGTCTTCCGGTACGCGGTCGCCACTCCAGAACCTTTCGGCCCCATGCGGCCATCTGTTCGGCCACTTAAGTTTGGCAATACTTCGGGCTATGTTATGTTTGTGTTTCGTCTAAAATTACAAAACCCCGCAGAAGAACACTCGACTATACCCCATTTGAAATAAGATTAGACATTTAAATAAATCTTTTTTACAGTCCGTTCAACCGATTTTGTCTTCTATTTCGTTGGTAGCATGACAAATGGCAGTAAACAGTTGGTATTGTGTAAACTTTTTTGCGTTTAATGCCATCCATACGCCTACGGTATAGAAGTCCAAATCGGTTGAGCGGACTGTATAAAGATTTGTTTGAATGTCTAATCTTATTTCAAATGGAGTATAGAATAAAATATCAGACCTCGCGTTACTTTTATTCTAGCCAACCAACTCCGTTTTGTGCTAATGCAGGGTAGTTCTTTCGGTAGGAGTCAGGTTCGTCCCGATATCTTCGCCAATAACAAAACGGTGTGTGAAATTTGCGTATATTAAGTATATAATTATAGTACAGACCGATCCATCAGGTTAAGCTACGTTTCGCCGGGGCTGGTCCGTGGATGGGTGACCATCTTTACATACCGTGACTCCTCCGTGCCTCGGAAAGCACGTTAAGCCGTTGGTTCCGGCTGTCATTCGTGGATCTTTGACAGTCGTTACGGGTCGTCAGAAGCCCGAAAGCCTGACAACCAGTCTTACCAAGGGGTATCTATCATAGCACCCAGTTACTGGGTTGTGGAGGTCAGATAGGCAGTCGCTCCATGTAAAATACATACGGTAAAACTGGAAGCCGACACCAACATAGTTGGATAAAGGCTAGGCAGATTCATTGAAGTATATAATTATTAAAAACTTACTGAAAGCAATGATCGCACAGGCGAGGGCTACCACCCATCCTAGACTGGTGTCCGTGATGTACATGCACAGCAGCACGAAGACCAGCAGAAAAGATTGTGCCCACCACAGGCCGGTAATCACCACCCAACTTAACACCACTGAGGATTTTTGCTGAAAAAATATTAGGTTTAATAATCAGTGAATGACTTAGAGTAAAAAAACTTCAAGTTATACCAGAGGTACAGTAGGCCGCACGTTAGTAGTAGTAAAACCAGTATATAAGCAGCTGGTTTCTTATGGAGGGTACACACATAACTGCAAGCATGACAAGTCTGTATGAACAATCATTTTGTGCAAGCTTCTGTATGATGATTTTGTGCAAGAATCTTGCTTGTGCTAGCGGCATGAAGAGTGAATTTTTATTATGCGGCTTGAACAAGACACACTTGTGCAAGCATGATTGAACGTGTGTACGCAGGTTAAGCTTGCACAATCATATACCTTCGCCAGTTGCACAATTCATGCAACTAAATTAAGCGCGTCGTCGCCCATCGCTCAAGCAAAAACTGACGCTGCGCCACCTTGCTTGCACAAGCCTATAGGGAAGTAGTTCAGGCTTGCACTGAATGATTTTTAATTCAGGCTTGTCATGCTTGCAGTTACGTGTGTACCCTCCTTTACTCTATTGGAAAACTGTAGTACGTTAGGTCAGCTCAAGGTCAAAGTGTTACCACAGACGTGCGCGGTGCGATCCGGTATATATCAAAACTATGGTAAAACAAATGAACTATGACAATAACGTTACATTACACTATAACAGCTTCAATCGTTATCGTGAGAATTTGTAAAAACAGTTTTATGATAGTTTAGTATATTTTTATTACTGCATAAGAGCCTCTTTAGCACCAAATTTTTTACCGACTTCGAAAAAAGGAGGAGGTTCTTAATCCGAATGTTTATATTTTTAACATAACAACATCCTTGACTCAACGGAATTCTTGGGAAGAAAAAAAAATGCTTAAAATATCAGCTCAAAAACACAGTTATGATAAAAATACTGAAATACTTACGTACTTAACCCCCCAAATGAACCACAAATTGATGAAGACCATGATGATGCAGTAGATTAAGGCGTTGATACTGAAGCTGTATGCATTGTGCATGACAAGAATTGTGCAGTCCTTGCATTCTTTGTAGTACATTATTTCTACGGCGAGACTGATCACGCATATTAAGCTGATGGCCTGGAAATTAAAACACAAGATTTCTATAAGAAAATAGATTTTTACTTTTTACCACCATAAAGTGCAGGTTAAAGCCGAAGCAACAATGGATTGAATGAAAGATGATATGGATAGAGGTGACCACTGAAATGACGGCTACTTATTAGAGATGTATTTATTTTTATTTTATTTTATGTCAAAGTCAAATCATTTATTTCAAATAGGCACATTAAATGCACTTTTGAACGTCAAAATCTAAGAAATAGAACTGATTCTAGTTGACCGTTCCAAAAGGTAGTTTCTGTATGGAGAAGAATGGGCAAGAAACTCCACCGTTACTCTTTAAAAAAAAATGTTTAACAATATTTTGTATACATCAATTATTTCGGAACACTTACAGCTAACTTAAAGAGTGGTCTACAATAAGAAATTGAAAAAAAACATGCAACTATGAAGAGTACCTACCATCAATACGAAAACAAAAAGATTAAGGAGGCCATTTACAAGATTCCACTGGATAAACACTTAAAATAATAACAAAAAACAGTTCGGTACAAAATACCAATAACATAATAATATATTACGAAATAAATAGTACCTACACGATCGACTAAGAAACCTAAAAACATTTAGACGCAAACAATTTGCTTTTCCTTAAAGAAGCTTTCTTCCTTTTCTTTTTAGAAGAAGAGAGCAGAGTTTGGCTCGGCTTACGAGTTGTCGGTCGTGGTTTCGAATCCAAGCAAGCGCTTTACTTTGTGTAAATAATTTCATCACCAATGCTCTCAAAACGGTGAAGGAAAACATCGTGAGGAAACTGGCATGTCCTAAAACCAAAGATTGTAAGACATGTGACATCTACCAACCCGCACTGGGCAGTGGGAATATTATAAGCTGATTATGCTATGCAATATCCTTTTACTGACACGTGAAATCTAACTAATATAATAAACGCGAAAGTTTGTAAGTATGGATGGATGAATGGATGGATGGTTGTTACTCTTTCACGTAAAAACTACTGAATGGATTTGGATGAAATTTGGCAAACAGATAGTTTATTACCTGGATTAACACATAGGATACCTTTTTATCCCGATATTCCCACGGGATCGAGACTTACGCGGGTGAAACCGCGGGGCGCAGCTAGTGAATAATAATAATGGGTCTTCGGGGTACGTAGTTCAAGAAGCATGATAGCCTTTAGTAAGTAATTAGGTACTTACTAATATAAAAACGCCGACAAAAACAGCTCCCTTCTCCAAAGGAAATTTTCCTAGGAATTTTTTGGGAGCTAACTTTGTGAACCACATAATTTTAGAATTGTTTACTAAATGTCTTGTATATGTCTTGTAACTTAGCCATCCTGATTGAACCGTCATGGAAACCTTTTTTATTGTATTAAATAGATTTTACAAGAAATAAAAATGTTACTTAGATACATAATCTATCTTATCTAAATCTTACTGCGGAATTGGGCCTATTACCGGGACATATCTTTCCTACAAGACTGCATAACTGCCTCGATCACGCAATGATAAGAACCACTACGTCTGCAACAGTTATAGTCATAGATTCCACAGTCAGCGACCATGCGTCCGTAATGTTATGCCTCGGCAGCGCTCCCCTAAAAAACAAGAAGCATACCAAAATATACAGTACAAAAGTAAATTACGAGAGCGCTGTTGAACAATTGAAAACCACAGATTTTACTTTTATTTCACAAAACTGTGACGCTAACGAGGTCGCTACGAGGTTTGTGGAATGTCTTATGTCTACGGTATCCCAACATTCAACAGTAACGAAAGTTTCTAACCGTAAAACGGTCCTTAAGCCCTGGATCACACCTGGCCTCTTACGGTGTATTCGACACAGGGATAACCTCCACCGAGGAGTCCTGGCAGACCCGGAAAACAAAATTGGCGAGTTATCATACAAAAGGTATCGCAATCACTGTAATCTGTTACTCAGGAAATTAAGAAATGCCCACGAAAGTGCCGCCTTAAAATCTTCAAAGGACAACAAAGAAACATGGAATATTATTAAATCCGTTACCAACCAAACCGGGAAGCAAAATACAGCGGAAAAACTTCTACCAGCCAGTGAAGTTGAGGATGCGCCGAGGTCCATTGACCAAATAAACCATTATTTTTTGAGTGTCGGGAAGCAATTGGCAGACAGCATTCTTATAAAAAAACAAAATTCTACACAAACCCCATACGTTATTGAGACCCCCCCTGCGCGAGATTCTATGGTTCTACTTCCCCCTGACGAGGATGAAGTAGAGGTAGTCATTAACAACCTTAAAAATGATTGTGCCACTGGTTGGGACTCTATTCCGGTTAAATTCCTTAAGCTAGGTAAAGAAGTACTAGTTCCACCTATTACTAAACTTTTTGGAATCTGCTTTGAACAAGGTGTTTTTCCAAAAATCTTTAAAAAATCTCTTATCACACCTGTTCACAAGGGTGGAAACCAGGACGATGTTAAAAATTATAGACCCATCTCAGTCCTGTCAGCACTGTCAAAAATATTGGAAAAACTGTTGAACTGTAGACTAATGAAATACCTTGAGCGCTACAGTATTATTTCGGACTCACAATTTGGATTCAGGCCCAGGAAAAGTACCGCGGATGCAGTTAATCAACTCGTTGATTATGTGACGGGAAAACTGGACTCAAAGCAAAAATGCCTAGGTGTTTTCCTGGACCTGGCCAAGGCGTTTGACACCGTTTGTATTCCAACTCTTGTTACCAAGTTAGAGCATGCTGGAATCCGGGATATGGCTCTTAGCATAATTGCAGATTTTCTCAATGACCGGACACAAAAAGTAAAAATTGGTCAAATTATTAGCAATGAAGCCAGAGTTGATTACGGTGTGCCCCAGGGTAGCTGCCTATCCCCCAGTCTTTTCTTGCTCTATGTGAATGACCTATGTCAGCAGTCCCTTACAAACGGCAAAATTATTAGCTATGCAGACGACACTGTACTGATATTTCATGGAGAGCGTTGGGATGCAGCACTAGAGGCTGCAGAGAGGGGCTTAAGTAAAATAACTCACTGGCTGGAAGCTAATCTACTAACCCTTAATGTCTCGAAAACCTCATTTCTGCAATTTTCTTTCGCCAAAACCAGACCTACGGTGATTAGTCTCAAAGCACACACCTGTGACGTTGGCAATATTGGTATGCCATGCTCTTGTCCTCCAATCACACAACAAAAGACAATGAAGTACCTGGGAGTGGTACTGGATGATGGACTCAGTTGGCGTCCCCACATTGATCTAACCTCCTCCCGTGTTAGAAAACTTATATGGGCTTTTAAAAAACTAAGACAAGTGGCCGACTTTAAGCTTCTCCGTACTGTATATTTGGCACTGGCACAGTCAATCTTGGGTTACTGTATTACGGTCTGGGGAGGTGCTTGTAAAACCTATATGATACGCCTCGAGAGAGCCCAACGATCATTGTTAAAAGTCATGACTTTCAAGCCATACCGGTTCCCTACAAAAACCCTATATGAAAGTTGTCAAGTACTCTCAGTGAGACAACTATACCTCTTTAATCTAATATTAAAACAACATGAAATTACACCTGTAAATCACACAATTAAACAAAAAAGAACTGTCGGTAATGTATGTAGCACAATTAAATGTAAGACCGCATCCGCTCGGCGACAACGACTATATCTATCTACACACATATATAATAAAATAAACACCATTCTCAACTTTAACCCACTAACAAAAAGTAAAGCTAAGACAATGCTGAACTCCTGGCTCCAAACACTGGATTATCTACAAACAGAAAACTTAATTAAGGAACAGTAGTCGGGATAATTAAATAGATATGTACGCAAATCAACTCCTATTTAAAACCCTAAGTCCAGCCAATAATCACGATCATTCACTCATACCCTCATTCACACACACACGCACACACACATCACACACAAACTCACACGCACGACAAACAAGAGCAAGTACGTTTAATTTTAAGTATTTTAAAATTTTATCTCTTATTTTCCTATTGTATTAAAATTGTTAGTTCTAAAAGCGGGTGAAGACACTGACTCCTGTAACACAGGTCTCACCTAGCTCAGGAGTCAGGGCTTCAAATGTATGTGCAGCATTTTTATGTCAATAAAATATTTTTATTTTTATTATTTATTATTACATAAGTAACTAAAGAAAAGGATATAAAAGGAGATTATATTTTGAGGATCCTTATGTACCTACTACAGTGAATTACTAAGTAGTCTAATTGACGTTTTATTATATTTTTGTTAGTATACTTAAGAATTATGTCAGTAACCAAAGATAACCAAAGATATCAAATACTCATCTCAATTACTGTTATAACTAAAATTAAAGAATACAACATAAATAAAATCACATTCATATTTAAATACAATCTAAAAATATTCTTAATAATAATCATTAAAAAAAAAATCTAGTGTTCTCTAATCTAAAATGGTTGCTAGTGTTTAAATTAAAGCATCAATTAATTTTACTTTAATTAATTAATTAATGGCAGATCAATACCTATCGTACAACAATTTAAATATGTGAGTAAGTTACATAACATACATATTCAGCCTATAATTTTCCCACTGCTGGGACACAGGCCTCCTCTCTGTGGGAGCGGGCCGTAATCCACCACGCGGGCCCAGTGCGGGTTGGTAGATGTCACATGTCTTCGAATTTTTGGTGAGTATGTTAAACCGAATTAAAATTGGACAGCGTAGTACAGTATTATGACGATACCACCTTATACCAGTAGCGAAAGGACCCGATATTAGCCTTTGTTATAAGCTAACTATGTAATGGTATAGCCTCGCTTCGGCACCCTGCCGCCGATAAGATAAACAGGGGAAACGGAAATGTACATTTTGGTTCTGTTTTGGTATCTATACACCAAAGCCGGGTGCCGGTGGGATAGGCTTCAGAACGTTACGAGTCGGACGGCTAAGCCTTACACTGTTTGTCCACCGCACCGTGAACAGAGGCCCTAGTGTGAGTTTCTTTTAACCTTCTCGACTTTACGCATCGACCGCGTACAGCAGCGGCGCTCCGATTGGCCCTTCACAAGTGAAGGCCAGTGAAGGGCCAATCGGAGCGCCGAACGCGGTCGATGCGTAAAGTCAAGATGGATAAAAGAAACTCACACTAGGGCCTCAGGGCGTCAACGAGAAAAGAGATTACACGGCCATAGTAAATGTACTGTCGCTACTTCGGCGTCGTCGTGTCGTTCTCGGTGACGTCCCCCGACGACGTTCACGGTGCAGTGGATAAACGGCCTAAGGGTTGGGCACGCCGGTACTTAGACAACCTTAAGCTTTTATCACTTTTATACAATACCAAGTATAACAATGGAAAAGATTACAAATTTTTAGACTATCATTATTTTTGATACTTGGCATGTATTTTGCAGGCAGATCTGATCTTAATCTGTAAACGGAGATCATAGTTTTTAACCTGGATTTTTTGAATTTATGATCTTACGGTCATAATATGATGTTCAGGCTGCTGTACGGTCATATGACAAGCGTAGGTACTCGTTTATTTTCATAAAACTTTCTTAATATTTGAACTTATTTCAGAAAGTATCTACTGCAGGCGGAAAATAAGAATCAAAACTTTTCCAGTTTCATGAGGAAAATGAAACGTCGGAACGAATATTTCTCATAAAAGCATTCGGAATACAAAATATGAATAACTCACTTTCGAACATCGAATCGAGCATTAATAAAAACCAGCCATAATATAACGTTATAATAAAAAGCTTGCGAACATAATTTCATCATTCACCGTGAGAGAAGAGTCCCCGCGGGAAAAAAAAAAATGGTCGTTGATAAAATGAAGATGCAGGTACCTTTGTTTAAATGATTTCCCTTTCGATTCTGTATGTACATTTTAGAGGAGAAACAATTGTTTTTTGACCTGGAACGTCCGGGTACCAGACAGAAATGTGACCCGTAATGGAAAGGTCTAATATCGTCTTGCCTTAAGAGCGCTAACACACTGGGACGCCATGGCGACGTCGCCAGGTCGCGCTACGTGTCTTTACTTTTCAATTTTCGTTTTTTGCTACCGACTTCGAAATTAAAGTTATTTTTCACTTTTTTGTGTTTTTTTAACCGACTTCTTCAAAAAGGAGGAGGTTCTCAATTCGTCTGTATGTTTTTTTTTTTTATATTTGTTACTCGATTTCTCCGCCAATTATGAATCGATTTTGATGATTCTTTTTTTGTATGGTAGGGCATGCTTCCGAGGTGCTCCCATATAAATTTTATTAACTTTGCTTGCGTAGTTTTTGAGTTAGCTTCAATATTACGTATTTTTTCCCACTTAGTATATGTAGATGATATATTGATTGACTCCGTCACTGTTATTTACATAGCTGAAGCATGACCTACCAAACAAAAAAAGAATCATCAAAATCGATTCATAATTGGCGGAGAAATCGAGTAACATACACACACAAAAAAAAAAAAACATACAGACGCATTGAGAACCTCCTCCTTTTTGAAGAAGTCGGTTAAAAAGTGCATTCCATAATAGCCAACACCTTAACTTTAGGTAAATATGCATCCGATTATCCGATCTCTAAATTAGTTAGCTCGCTCTGTTAAGGTTGATGCGCTAGGGTGGCCCGCGAAATTCAAAAAGTATTGACTGACGATTTCATGAAATTTTCATTCAATACACTACATGAACTTAGAGAGTTGTATTGCTGATTCTAATGTTTATAATTCTGTAAATCCGTGTTTGTTACGGCCGCTAATAATATTTAGATCAACATACAACCTGATACTGACCTGCAAATTGCAAAAAACGTAAGAAAATTTGAATTTCGCGGGCCACCCTAGCGCATCAACCTTAAGAGCTTGAGTTTGGGTCGGATTGACCAAAACCGGCGCTCTTGCTCTTTTTTCTTTTTCTCATTTTTTCTCGCTTCCTCATGACTGAGAGCGTAACAACGATGCGCGATTCTGGAAAAACAATATCAGGTGTTCTTTAATTTCCTGCCTCATTGGCGCCATAAGAAGTACCTACCTAATGAAAAGAATTGGGTGCCGAATTAAATTGGCGTGAGATTGTGTTGTTTAGTCTTGTTGATAGAACAAACGCGATGATTATTGGTAATATTTTATTTGTATTGTGTTATTTTTTATGTCCTGGAAAGAACGATGTTTCATTTACGACGACGCTTTTTAGGCCAAAATAAAAATAAAGTCTACATTTCCACAAATCAATTTCAATTAAGGATCTGATAATGAAATTCAGTTACTGTTATTTTCCTTATTATATTATTCGAGGAACGATTCTAAAAACAGATCCATTCTATCTTAGGATTAATCCTTAGCAGGAAAAACTTCATTAAAATAGTGTCGAATACTAACCATCTTCAAAGTAAAGTGTCAGTCGCCTCCACGGATATCTATGGTCGCCTCGGATTCTAACAAAAGGCTGGCAATGTTTACAATATGGTGGAGCGTCGTTGTCACTGAATTCGTTATCCCACCGACCTTTTGCGAAGTATCTCTGAATAGAGAATGTTTGCTGTTATTTTTGTTATAGGTACCTTCTTAGTAGTGAAGAAAGTGTGTTGTATGGTAGGTATATTCCAAAAGTAGGGGGTTTAAAGCACTTTATTTCTCATAAGAACTTAACTAGAAGTTCGCTTATAATGAGATACGTAAATATTTTGATTTTAACTAGTACTTTCAACATCATTTAGTAAGTTACCTCTAGGATGTTGGAGACACTATATTAGCAATTTAGCATTTTCTGTTTTATGTTGTTTCGAACGCTGTGATATAAACGCAGATTAAGGCAATACCCTTAATCTGCGTTTGAATGTGTTTATATTGATAGATATGATAGTATCTAATTCTAATTTATAATATTAGTATGCATGGATTGGAGATTAGTATCTAATCCATACAAATATTATAAATTTGAAAGTACCTCTGTCTGTCTGTCTGTATGTCTGTATGTTCCCTCTTCACGCCTAAACCACTGAACGGATTTCGAAAAAATTAGGCAAGGAGATACATGGCATCCTGGGAAAGGACATAGGCTGCTTTTTGTTTAATTTAAAAAATAATCCTATAAGGGATGAGTTAAGGGATGAAAGTTTGTATAGGAAACCCAGCATTTCTTAAGTATCACGGTAGTACGTTCCCGTGAGAAGATATCCGACATCCACGTGGCAAAAGCTAGTGAAAATATATCCCTTTTCAGGTTAAACTCTGAGGCAATCACTCACTAAAGACAATTTTATTTGTGTAACACATCAGTATTTATATGATTTCAACTTTATATCTCACCACTTTATAATTATCGTTTGAATAACATTACAATTAATACACGCTGTCGAGCGCGCTGTACTTTACCTGAGTATTAGGCTGCATGGGTAGCTTGGTGAGGCTCTTTGGCTTGAGCGGCGCGGGCGCGCTGTTGTGCAGGTACACGCTGTCGAGCGCGCTGTACTTTACCTGAGTATTAGGCTGCATGGGTAGCTTGGTGAGGCTCTTTGGCTTGAGCGGCGCGGGCGCGCTGTTGTGCAGGTACACGCTGTCTAGCGCGCTGTACTTTACCTGAGTATTAGGCTGCATGGGTAGCTTGGTGAGGCTCTTTGGCTTGAGCGGCGCGGGCGCGCTGTTGTGCAGGTACACGCTGTCTAGCGCGCTTTACTTTACCTGAGTATTAGGCTGCATGGGTAGCTTGGTGAGGCTCTTTAGCTTGAGCGGCGAGGGCGCGCTGATGTGCAGGTACACGTTGTCGAGGGCGCTGTACTTTACCTGAGTATTAGGCTGCATGGGTAGCTTGGTGAGGCTCTTCGGCTTGTGCGGCGCGGGCGCGCTGTTGTGCAGGTACACGCTGTCTAGCGCGCCGTACTTTATTTAGCTGGGTATTAGGTGGTATGCGCAGCTTGATGCGGCTCTTGAGCTTGTGCCGCGTGGGCGCGCTGTTGTGCAGGTACACGCTGTACTTTAGCTGTATTGGGCGGAATGGGATTGTTTCCCATGCGGCAGTTATTACTGAGCCCCTCTGTAGGTAGGTAGGTAAATAAGTAAGTAGATTTATATATTTACCTAATATTTATAATGATAGGTTTCCAGCTGCAGCTTAGATAGTCTAATTTAGCACCAGCTTTACTTTTGGTACATTCGTGCTACTTGATTGACGGGTGAATAAAATTATTACTGGCCACCAATTATAATCATTGTTTGTCGTCTCCAAACATAGTTACTGGATCATTATTATGATATATTATTATACACAGTTCCGCAAAACACTACACTTTTTAGGGTTCCGCACCCAAGGGGTGCCAACGGAACCCTATTACCGAGACTCCGCTGTCCATCCGTTTGACACACGGCTGTATCTTTTGAACCGAAAAAATGTTCTCAGAGTATGTACCACGTACCACTTTGACAACAAATAATAAAAATGTAAAGTAAAGTAAAGTCAGTAAAAATGTTTTGTATGTAATTTAATTTTTCGAAGATGTGAACGATCAATCTACTTATGAGTTGGGAAACTTTACGAATAAGATATTATGTGATACTGAAAAAAGGCAAATTCTTGATAAATATTGGGCCTTTATAAACTTCAGGGGCTTTTCCGAAAGACGCCTACCAGAATAACAGGTGTTTTTCATAAGCAACTACTTCCAGTTAATTTCTGTTTTCCTGATAGTTATAATAGGCATAGAACATTACAGTTGTAGGTAAGGTATAGGACAGTTTTAAGACTTCTATCGATATAGTGAATAATAAGGAATACTTTATATTCTTCTTTGTGTTTAATAGTTGGTTGTTGTGCAACTTAGTGAGATCATTTAGGCGCCTATTTTCTTTTCATTTCTGTCACCCTGGTACTTTTCAAACAAATGATTCAATTTCAAAACCTGGGAAAAGGCTAGGCAAATTGAAGACATTGCTTTATTCCTTTAGTGAATAATCAACTATCACTAGAGCGAAAGGCTTGCTCACAATCGCATAAACGTATATGACCTTAATTAAACACATAATAATAGGTAGGTAAGGTCCATATTCACTTAAAACGCTTACTTCAGTTAAATTAGTAAAGTCAAAGTATATTTGTAAATTTTGCCCTAAATAAGCCTTCTCGCATTTCTATAGCGTGACGCAAACGGTTAAGTAGATAAGCAAATATAATAAATACAATCTTCATGGTAGTTTGTAAAAAAAAAAAAAAAACCTACCTTGTGACTCTAAGCGTGAAAGAAAAATCCAAGGAAATGTTTGAAAGTAGCTTCTTATCGTAACCCTTTCTTATCTTAATATTTCCCCAGTCTATTGTAGCATTGTGAGCAAGATTTTATTAGGACTCACAGTTCCAACATTTGCCTGAAACCAACAAACCTTTTATTTGACACTCACTGAAAAAAATTAAGTAATAAAAACTAAAACCCAACTACGACTAAAAAGGTATAAACAAGACACCACAGACAGACAAATTAAAAATCTGGAGTCACACGTAATCTGTTCGATTTATGCCCTAACACGTGTGACTCCGGATTTTTAATTTGTCTGTCTGTGGGGTCTTGTTTATACCTTTTTAGTCGTAGTTGGGTTTTAGTTTTTATTACTTAATTTTTTTTAAATTCTTTTGGGGTCATAATATATATATATTTGAAATGTGCTCATTAAGCCCTTTCATTTGATACCCAACATGGTACGATTAAACAATATTTTTTTTTAGTTCCTCACTTTATGTCCTCTAGAGGTCGCCATTTTTAATTTAATGTGACGTAACCAGCCAGACTATAACCAGCAGACAATCAAGACGCTTCCAACGATACCTCATTTGTCAAATTGTGATGAAATGAAATGAAATGTATATTGATTAGAAATCAGTCATCAATATTATCTACTGACTAATCACAATTCAATGGAGGAGCTCGTAGCTCAAGTAATAACAGCCGCACGGGTCGATCCATCAGGTTAAGCTGCGCTTGCTGGGCTTTGTCCGTGAGTGGATCCATACCATCCTTACACAGGTACCGAGACTCCTCCGTGCCTCGGAAAGTACGTTAAGCCGTTGTCAAACGTAGATCTTTGACAGTCGTTAAGGCTCGTCAGAACAACTCCTCTGATAACCAGTGAAGACTGGTTCAATGGACTGGCACTTGGTAAGCCAAGGGGTTTTATTACCCAGTTACTGGGTTTTCGAGGTCAGATAGGCAGTGGTTCCATATAAAATACTGGTATTCAGATACTGGATTCATTAGACCGGACCCCAACATAGTTAGAAAAAAAGCTAGGCAGATTGATTGACTAATCACAATTCGGTTGTCATCTGTTTTGATTTGTAAACCAAAATACCAATAATCAATCTCCAGATTCAAGTTAGAAAGAGAGAAAAAAAACTTCACTCAGTTATTCAGTACTTATGTTCTTCAGAAAGGTCAAGTGTTTAGTGCTCGTAACCGGCGTAGATGTATAAAATCAAGCCATTTATTCAAACTAGGCTGAGAATCAGCACTTTTCGAACGTCAAAATTACATAAGACAGTCCCCCAAAACGCCCACCCTTTACCACTTCCTAGTGCTTTCGCTGGGAAGAAGTGGCGCAAGCTGTCACGGCTGTCTGTTCAGTTAGAGATGAGTTATGTGATTTATGAACGTACATGAACCAAAAGGAGTATGATCATAGTAAGTGAATTTCTATAGTTTCTGCCTACCTCCATGGGAAGAAGGCGTGAGCATAATATGTATATAAACTTCAATAAAGTAATGAAAATTAAACAATTTCATGCTCGTGGTACTAAACAAACCCTTAACATATTGTTTTAACCAAAAACAACGTCTAAATTATTAATACCTCATTTAATTGGTTTGTTTAACCGACGTGAAACCGTTTAGTGTAGTTTCGAGTTCGGCTACGGTTGGTTGCTGGGGTACATGTGTATCATATTTTTAACCGACTTCTTCATAAAGGAGGAGGTTCTCATTTCTTCTATATGTTTTTTTTTTTTGTATGTTTGTTATTACAATTATGAGTCGACTTTGATGGTCCTTTTTTTGTTTGGTAGATCATGCTTCAGAGGTGGTTCCATATAAATTTTATTAACTTTGCTTGCGTAGTTTTTGAGTTAGCTTCAATATTACGTATTTTTTCCCACTTTGTGTATGTAGACGATATATTATTTGACTCCGTCACTGTTATTTACATAGCAGGTAGTAGTATTCGAATTTGTGTGGGGTAGGTACCACAACTGAAAAGTGAAAAATAAAAACCGACTTCCTTTAAATAACTTTAATTTCGGAAGTCAAGTCGGTGACATAAAACGAAGATTGAAAAGCAAAGACACCGACTTCTAAATTGAAATTATTTTTATTATTATTAATAGAAACTCAGTTTTATTTATTTGTATGTATTATGTAATATCGGTCTATTTTCTTTACGACTAGAACCTTATTTTAAATTATTAAGCTTTGTAGTGCTAACTTTTTTTGAGTCATGTGTCCCCCTGCCAGCTGCATGGTTGTTTTTGGATTTAAGAAATATGATATTATTTTGATATAAAATGTACAGCAGTAGTATATAGTTTATAGAAGTTAAAAGGAAAACTATCACTGCTAAGTAGGTTACAAGTTAACGAGTAATAGTCGACCAAAATACATTTGCATTTTGCATTTTTTTGCATTTGCATCTAGAGATATGTTTTTCAACTACAATGTTAAGTTTGTTCTTGGGATAAATTCATCCTAACTACGGAAGCCGTTCAATGTGCGTGGTCTGACACGCATTTGGCTGGTTTAAAAGAAATATACTTTAAGGTATTTTATTTGTATATATGCCAAAAACCTTCTTTTTCTTTTTAAAATAACATAATTATACAGGGTGCAAGGGTATACACGGCTGTCACTCAAACCACGGATAGTTGACTTAAATATAAAAATAAATGACCGAGTAACAACAAAAAAAAAAGTTATTTTCATTAAAAGATTTTAAAAAGTTTCTATCCGACACCAAGCTCGCTAGCAAAACAGCTGACTGACTGAGGGAGGGGTCGCGCTCGCGGCCGGTCAGGTAACGTCTCGCGCCCGCCACCGGGGCTCAACACGAGCCCCAAATAGTTGCCCTAGCGCATAGGGGAAGGGGTGAAATACTCTAGTGGTAAAATGAAATAAAAAAAAAAACAATAAAAGTCGTAATTTTCCATGGATTTTACGTTCTATCAATGGTTCAAAACACTGGTTTAAAGGATAACGGTGTTTACCCTAACACCCTGTATATATGCCTGATTACAGAATGAGGTCTGTCGACATGAAGAACGTTACAGTCGCAGTGGCTTCTCTATGCGACTGTGATAAGATCAATGAGAACCTCAAATCCTTCAACATGTATGATCCAATGTGGCGGCAAACTGTCACTGGCTGCATTATCCTGGGGCTTTTGCGGGATATCTATAAATTCAAGTAAGAGAAAGCTCAATCCTACTATCCTACTAATATTATGAATGTGAAAGTTTGTGTGTTTGGATGTTTGTTACTCAATCACGCAAAAACGGCTGAATGGATTTAGATGAAATTTGGCAAACAGATAGTTTATAAACTGGATTAACACATAGGATACTTTTTATCCCGTTATTCCCACGGGGTGGAGACTTACGCGGGTGAAACCGCGGGGCGCAGCTAGTACTCAATATATTTATGTGCATTCCACAATTTTAACATAGGAGGTATAAAATATACATAATTTTAGATCATTGTGGACCCTGTCGGGCACAGGAAGATAGGATAGAGGAAGAGGGCCACTATTATATTATTATTTGAAAAAAGTAAAAAGTATTTTTGTTTATCTACTACCTACTCACTTCCACTTTAATTTAATTTATTATTTTAGGTATTCATTTTTAATTATTAATTTAATTTATCATTAAGATATTCATTAATATTCTAAAAGCATTTATGGATTAGGTATTGTTTTAGTTTATTTATAAATATAATAGGTCTTTACCTATGAAATTGGTTTTGTTTGAAAAAATTTAAACGAATTTTTTTCATGAATTTTTTATTTGTGTTAATCGAAGTAATCACCCATGCAATCAATGCATCTTTGCCATCGCAGTGGCAGTTTATTGATGCCCTTCTTAAAGAAATCAGCTGGACGGGAGGCAACAAATTCTTCAAAGGCATTTTGTACTGCCTCTCGGGTATTGAATTTTTTTCCCGCCAAGAAGTTATCCAAATTCTGGAAAAAGTAGTAGTCTGTAGGCGCAAAGTCTGGTGAGTAGGGCGGATGACGGAGAGCTTCCAACCCCAGTTCTTGCAACCTGGAGACCGTCTGCTGTGCAGTATGAGGTCGCGCGTTGTCGTGCAGGAGCAGCGGAGACGAGCGATTGACCAATGCTGGTTGGAGATGCGCCAGCTTCTCCATCATTGTGTTCAGTTCTTCACAGTACACATCTGCAGTAATGCTCACCCCGTTTGGTAAGAAGCTGTGATGAATCACACCGGCGCTAGACCACCAAACAGTGACCATCACTTTTCTAGGGGTAAGTTTTCGTTTAGGGCATTGTTTAGGTGCTGAACCAGGATCCAACCAACTTGCTGAGCGCTTGCGGTTATCAAACAGAATCCATTTTTCATCGCAGGTAACAATGCGGTTCAAAATTCCTTCATTTGTGTGTCTGTTGAGCAGTGCAAGGCACGTCTCGACGCGTACTTCGCGCTGGCGATCATTGAGTTCGTGGGGCACCCATTTGTCAAGCTTTTTTACCTTGCCAATTTGACGCAAATGGACCAATATTGTTTTGACGCTAACGTCGAAAGCTGCTGCTAATTCAGCCGTAGATTGTGTATCATCAGCTTCCACAATCGCCTTTAATTCGTCATTGTCGACCAAAGTCTTCGGACGACCGCGAGGTTCATTTTTCAGGTCGAAATTTCCAGAACGGAAGCGAGCAAACCAATAACAGGTGGTGCGTTGGTTTGTAGTGTTAGCTCCGTAAACGTCGTTGATGTTGCGTGCCGCTTGTGCCGCGTTGCTGCCACGACGGTACTCATATTCCATAATTACTCGAATTTTTAACGTATCCATGATGACGAAAAAGATTGAAATGCGATGAAAATGTAACACTAATCAATAAAGAAATGACTACTTTTGGAAAAAAAAATCCATGTTTTTAAAATAAAATTAATTTGAAATTAGAATTCTTAGCCAAACAAAAATTATTTTGATTTGAAATGGCCAGTACTGCAGAACGGCAATTTCATAGGTAAAGACCTAAAAGCTTCATAGGTTCTGCCTTCTTTGACACGTACCTACGGTACTCCGAGTTATTAGAGTGCGCGCAAGATATGTAAGTCTGCGCGCGACTGGTGGTGCTGGCATGCTTAATTCAATACTATATTTAAAAATATTAATCATATTTTAATAATTCAATAATTCTATATTTAATTTGACCTTACATAAACGAAAACACAACATACCGAGACTCCTCCGTGGCTCGGAAAGCACGTTATGCCGTTGGTCCCGGCTGTCATTAGCCGCGCGACGCCGCCGCATTGTTCGCCGTGAAGTTTCTCAGAAATTGTTTTGTTAAAGTCGCGTCGCGCTGTCACGTCGCGCCTGTTTGTGGGAGCCTTTATGTTCGAAACGCACAACCTTTATGTTCGAACGCATGAAAGCGCGAGCGAGCGGGCGGCGCGCGCGTACTTTCTCGTTCTCGTTTTCTATCTTTACACGCGCGTTCTTTCCTGCGTGAAAGGCCTTGCACGCGTGAAAGCGCGTGTCGTGTAAAGGCGGCTAATTCGTGGATCTTTGACAGTCGTTACGTGTCGTCAGAAGCCCGAAAAGTCTGACAACCAGTCTTACCAAGGGGTATCGTATTACCCAGTTACTGGGCTGTGGAGGTCAGATAGGCAGTCGCTCCATGTAAAATACTGGTATTCAGCTGCATCCGGTTAGACTGGAAGCCGACCCCAACATTGTTGGGGAAAGGCTAGGCAGATTGATTTTATAAACGAGAACACGGGGTTGTGGCATACGATTAGTTCCAATTTCAGCCGCGCGCATACTTATCTTGCGCGCAGTTTACTTAGATAACTATTAATCGGGAAGTAATATGGGAGAATAACTCACAAATTATAACCAAATGATATTCCAAGATTTCAAATTAAATCTGATTCAGTAATATTATTATATTAAATTTTTTCCATTATTTTATAACGTTGTTTTCTTACAATTATCTTGTCCAAAGACAATCTCGAATTTCTCGCTGTGTTTTTTTCGCGACATTAGAAATTCCAGGGAACGTTTTCTATAATATATTTTTCATGCATGTTTATTTAAGAAATGAAATGGAACTAGATTCAAAGTACAAAGCCCTGCTTCACTCAATTTTTACGACTTGACAAAACATTGAGATTTCTTTATTAGGTATAATGTAATTTCAATGGTATCCTGCCTTTTCGCCGAAAATTGTTTCGCAAATTATCACTTGCCAACCAACGTTTCGCCGATGTTTCACTTTGACAACTAACGATTAGAAAATTTTTGTATGACAACGTTTCATGTGGTAGAATTATTGTTCAGCTGATTATTATAATGACACAAAACTTTTGGAACATTTATCATTTGTCAAACATTTTAATCTTAGGTTACGATATGTTAGGTTAGGTTAGAGTATGAGTAAGAGGACATCCATGAGGATTTCCCACACCAGAAAAAAAAAGGTTAGAGTATGACAACATTTATCATTTGTCAAATATTTCAATCTTAGGTTACGATAGGTTAGGTTAGGTTAGAGTATGACAAGCAACGCACGAGCCGAGTGAGCGAAGCGAGCGTGCCGCGGCAGCGGCCGGCGATGTGCCAGAAGCGAATCGCTTTTGTAAAAGGAAACAGTTAAGTTAGGTTACATCACATTAAAGATAAAGTAAAATTCCGGAATAAATCCCCAAAATTATGGTGGGAACCGTATCAAAATGCGTTGCGTAGTTTAAAAGAACAACGCGGACACAAACACAGATAAGAAAAGTGACTTCCATTTTATAATACCTACTAGCTGCGCCCCGCGGTTTCACCCGCGTAAGTCTTGATTCCTTAGGAATATCGGGATAAAAATATCTTATATCCTAACCCAGGTCATGATCTACCCATGTGCCAAATTCTATCCAAATCCCTTCAGCCGTTTCAGCGTGAAAGCGTAACAAACAAACAAACTCACTATCGCATTTATAATAGGTACTAGCTTCCGCCCGCGGCTTCGCCCGCGTGGTATGTCGATAAAAAGTAGCCTATGTCCTTCCCAGGGATGCTATCTATCTCCTTGCCAAATTTAATTGAAATCCGTTCAGTGGTTTAGGCGTGGAAAGGTAACATACATACAGACAGAGTTACTTTCGAATTTATAATATTAGTATGGATTAGTTAGAGATTTTACCAGACTTCAATTTCCCTTTACAGTGTAACCTACGTATACGACAAACTTCCAAGAAATGTGACCATAATTGGAGAGCTTCTGAACGTGACCCGTGATGAACATACCAACGCAGACGTGTTCGTAAGATCTATGAGCTTAACAATCGATATTTTGGATCGTATGTATCCTGTTTTTGCTGTTCATACTTGGAGGTCTGTACCAATTTATTATGAACAAATTTAACGTATTTTCTATAATTTAAATTCAGCTTTTGCTTACGGTGTCGCTCGCGTGATGATCGGAAATTATTCTACGGAAACGTAATACCGGGATAAAACGTATCTTTTGTCCTAATCGAAGGCATGGTTTGTACCTAGCCTTAAGGCGTGGAAAGGTAATGAACATACCAGGTAGGCGGACAGACATACCGACACACGCACAGAGTTACTTTCGCATTTATAGTATTAACTAGCTGTGCACTGCGTTACAACCGCGTTAGTCACGATGCCGTGGGAATATCAGGATAAAAAGTATCCTATGTCCTATTCCAGGTCATGGTCTACCCATGAACCAAATTTCATCCAAATGCGTAGACCCGTTTAAGCGTGAAAGCGTTACAAACAAGCAAACTCACTTTCGTATTTATAATATCAGTTAGGATAATAATATAAATAGTATGGATCTCAATGGATTAGGAAATATGACAAAAACTATATTTTGTATCGTTCTAATCTATCCAACTAGACTGTATTTGTCTTAAACCCCATTTACACGGTGCAATTTCTGGCATGTTCAAGAGTTATAACCGCATTCTATAAAGCACATTCAAGAATTGCCCGCAAGTGTTTACACGCGTGCAGTTTCCATAAAATGACATAAAATAATTTAATGCAAGTTTTGCCATTCAATAATTGCATGCGACTTCTGTTTACACCAAGGCAATTATTGTATGCAAGTTTTGCCTCGTCTAAACACAGAGTTGCACATAACATAAAATAATCAGCTTATAATGTTCCCACTGCTGGGACACAGGCCTCCTCTATGTGAGAGGGAGCGGGCAGAAATCCACCGTGCGGGCCCAGTGCGGGTTGGTAGATGTCACATGTCTTCGAATTTTTGGTTCTAGGACATGCTGGTTCCCTTACGATGTTTTCCTTCACCGTTTTGTGGTGATGTGGTGATGAAATAATTTAGCCAAAGTAAAGCACCTGTCTGGGTTCGAAACTACGACCTACAATTTGTTAGTCGCAGCCGTCACCACTTAGCCATCACTGCTCAGAGTACACGTCCTTGTACAATTGATTCAAGTAGGTAGCCTAAAGCCTAGACCAGTGTTTTTCAACCTGGGGGTCGCGACCCCCTGGGGGGCCGCAAAGCATTAGGGGGGTCGCGAAGCTTCTATTGGGGAGTTGCAAAAGGTTGGGGAAGCAGTAAAAAAGAAACAATAGTAACATAAGTTTAAAAAGATTTATTGAGAAAATTGTTAACATAGGGACATAATCATTTATATCAAATAAAAGAAATATCGTGGCATCGGCCGTGATGTACGTGTGCGCGTAAATTGCGTTATCTATTGGCGACGCATTCGATGTAAAAAATGTGTTTTACGTTCTTAAAAAAATTAATAAAATGAATAAATATGTTGGATTGAATATTTGTCACAAAATAAAATACATGTACAAAAAGCAACGGATAGGGGTCGCGAAATATTTCTTTATTCTAAAGGGGCCGTGTCTTAACTTATTAATAATGTGTAGCAAACTTAACTTTTCAGATTTGGCTTCCTTCTTAGCCGAACCGACAACGATTTTTTCACCACATTCTACAGCAAACCTTTCTCCAGGCCGGTCTGGAACTGTCTGTACGCCATGGCTTTCCTCATCAGCTTTATTTTCTATTTCCTCAAACGATGGGAGTTCAGCGTCTTGGGTGGAGGGCAGTGCAGCTACGTGTATGAATCTCTGATGGTCATTGGTGCATACTGCCAACATAGTAAGTTTTTATCAATTACCAAACTCCATTATACTCCATTTATCCTAGTACAGGCATCTGACATTATTATCAATTCAATTTAATTTCAATTAATTACAAGTAACCAGTGGCTCCATGTAAAATACTGGTATTCAGCTGCATCTGGTTAGACTGGAGGCCGAACCCAACGTAGTTGGGAAAAGGCTAAGCAGATGATGATGATAACAAATAACCATGACTCATTAGTTGTTTGTGATTATACCTTTGTAAATTATTTCAAAGATTTTATATTAATATTTTACCAAAAAAAACAGATTTTTAGTACTAGGTAATTTTTTCGGGTTCGTCCCGGAGGGCCACGATTTCGAAAAATTGATCACATTTTTACTTTGGCCGCCCAAATAAATCTCGATTAAAATTTTGAAACGAAACTTCTTAAAAAAGTGAAGGATTGGAAATCCTAGAATATAGTCAGATTTTTGGGTAACTTTTCAGTTAGAAACTGCGAATTAACTCAAAAACTAATGATTTAGAAGGTGGTAAATAATGAAATCAATGTCTTAAAATAAATGTTGTGTCATTTAAAGCTAAACCCCTAAAATATAAAATTCAATAAGATGAGAAAATAACCTAATTGAGTGTACTGAGTCCAAAAAAGGTTCGTGCCCCAAAACCATTCATTCAGCAGCCATTTATTTAAATATTCTCAGAATATAAATTCGTAAAATAAAAAGTAAAATGTTAGAGATCCTCATTCAGTAGCTTTGCAGCGTTTATTTGGTATGATTGAATCGGTTGATTCTACGATACCCTGAAAACTTATAAATTAATGTATACAAAATATTGTAAAACATTTAAAAGAGTAACGGTGGAGTTTATTGCCCATTCTTCTCCTTAAAAAAACTACCCTTTGGAAGGGTGCCCCTGTGCCTTTGTGCTTTATTTGAAATAAATTATTTGACTTTGACTTTGACTTCAAACACTTTTTTTCAAAGAATACTAAGTACTAACAATGGTGGAGGACCAGGCTCTGCAGACGGATCATTTTGTTAGTAAAATAGCTAAAGACAAGGTAGTGAAAGACTGTTTTCTGTGTGGCAGCATCTAAATCGTCACATGCGAACTGCTCATCAAAGGCCTGACGTCACACAAAAATCATGAAGTCATTACATGTCATTACATTACATGTCATTATTGATTTCTACATTTATATCTGTATTTTTTATGGTGTACATAATAAAGAGTATTCTATTCTAGTCTATTCACACAAAAACCTGCATCGCGCAATTAGAGTTTACGGCGCGATTAACATGTAAACAAGATTCCATGGGCAGTTGCCCGCCAGACACGACACCCGTCTGGTCGGAGAGTCCCCCCATTTATTATAGAGGATGAGTGAACTTTACACATTGTTCCTCATACCTCTAAACCTTCTCTATGGTTACAACCTATGATACATTATCCATACTCCTTTTCAGTCAATTTGAACTCCTATGCTACTAATATCTTATCTGTTCCACAGTACCACCAATAGACCCCAAGCTGCCCTCGCGAAGGATCGCGTACTTTATATTCTTCGTGTTCGCTTATATAGTCTATACGTTCTATACTTCGAACCTGCTGTCTAATCTGGTGAATGATAAGG
This sequence comes from Lithophane ornitopus, assembly GCA_948473465.1. Lineage (NCBI taxonomy): Eukaryota > Metazoa > Arthropoda > Insecta > Lepidoptera > Noctuidae > Lithophane > Lithophane ornitopus. The sequence goes on along the minus strand of OX419624.1, from coordinate 13,413,494 downwards.
AACATGATATCGACCTGGACACTCTGGCTAACAGTGACTATGAATGTGTCATCGTCGATTATATGATGTTAGCTGTAGTGGAGCGAGTGAGTGTAAAATTAGACAATTCAATTGAATGTTTCACTGAAACAAACGAGGAATGTTCCTATGTTTTCTATGACAATTTCAAATATACAGTTACACAAGTTCACAATTATCAGAAGGTTCACTTTTTGTCTTTCATTCGACATCTTTCACTGGCAGTGAATCGTCATCGGGTCCCGCCTTTATTTTTTTTGAGTGTGGGATTTTTTCAAGTGATTTCTCCCGCTCTGGGCGGAGCGGGAGGGCGTGTCAGACTCTTACTGACTAAAACCCACCCGTGTTCCGTCAGTTGCCTGTTGCCAAGGGCCCCGGTATCCCTTTCGGACTTTCCCGCAACCCTGATCGTTCACTCGCCTACCGACCGAAAAAAAATAATGAAATGAGCAGTTATACGTATAAACGTTTATTGCTATGTAATTTTGTCGATGTCGTGTGAACGCGGAATGATACAAAAAATAAGCGTAAAATTCACTCGAATGAAGCGTCTGATAAGCTAAAAACTGCATGTCTGCGCACTAAGGTCAAAGTGGTTTGCTTAAATTCCATACCTAGTTTATTTTATGCAAATAAATAAGATTTTTATATGCTAAATAAGATATTTTTGTTTGAGTGGAACATGGGGGCTCACTCGTCAAAACAAACGCATGCTACGCCAGTGGTGACAGGCTCGAAACATAACTATGTTAGTTGCTTTTCAATCTTTTAAATATTATGTTAAACATCTTATGAATCATAATAATAATGATTTATTTTATTTAACAGTTTCTAGACAACAACCGCAACTTCAGTATCGTATTGAAAAAGCTGATGACACTAAAATCTGTGACGGTCAAAGATGGATTGGATGCTGTGAAGAGGGGTCAAGTCGCTCTACTATCCGATTATACTACTATTTATCCGTATATTAGAAAAAGTAAGTTCAAATACAGCGCAACACAAAAAATTACTGTTCAAATACAGTTCAAATACAATTGTGAACCTCATATCAAATCAAATCAAATCAAATCATTTATTTGCCAGAATATGGGTACATCAGGTGATAGGTACATACAATGAAAATTCTTTAAACCATATCCTACCTAAACAGGTGTGCAGATATCTCTCATAAGAAGTCTGCTAAGAGTCACAGCCGGTTTCTGATTTAAGTATTTGAAGTTGAGGATTGCTCAAACTCTTCTTAAGCATTACTTAAGGTGATTCCTAAAATTGATTTGCAAAAAACGTATTGAATTTCGCGGGTGACATTAAAGGAATCACCTTAAGTAATGCTTAAGAAGAGTTTAAGAAATTTTCAACTTCAAATACTTAAATCAGAAACCGGCTGTTAGTGTAATCTTCTTGAGTAGTTTTAGATCCTTGCTATATTTTTGCAAATAGGTGTATATGTACAGTCAGGAAAATAAATTGTTTATCAAATTGACATTACGTCAATTTGACGTGATAAAGCCATTTCAAACAAGTGTCATAGAATGACAGCTTAAAAATAAACGAACAATTTAATTTGGTCGTCAAGTTGCTAAACAATGAAACTTTAGTCTGAAGGTGCTCCCTCATCGGGAGCATTCGCCTGTAATGTAACGTTACAGAGTTGAGCATTCATCAGTGAGTGAAGCAAACCGAACATTATAGTGCGGTACCTGCAATGATACAATTCGAGCATTACATCAGTGAGGAAGGAGAACCGAGCATTACAGTACATAATGTCTGTAATATTTTGATACAACTTGTAACATCAGTGCGCACCACTCGTTACATTACAGGCTTAACATCAGTCAGGGTAATGCTCAAATGCAGTATTGTAACGTTATGCTCAAAATCGAATCTGTAACGTTACATTACAGGCGAATGCTCCCGGTGTTACCACCTAAAATGTGGTGGTTTGACAGCTTTTCTTTTAAAGATATAAATATTATGTCAAACCGCCCATATATTTGTTCTTCAGATAAAAGTTAGTAAGCAGACGATTTGAAAATCAATCCCTTTATATGTAAAAAAAATATGCAGCCATAAAATAACCTAGATAAACATAATTACCTCAAATAACCTTATCTTCAGCATACGATAACAATGACATCTGCAAATTAGTGTCGGTCCATCTAGCCTCCAAAGTCCAGAAACATTTCTATACTTCAAAAAATTTCAAATACAAGGATCAGTTCAAAATTGGGTAAGTCAATCCTTACATACACTATAGCACCAGAATTTTCCAGCAGCCTTCACTAGAAAGATTTATGAAAGACCATTAAACAAAAATGTATTAGTCATCTAACCACAAAATACAAACATCATGACATTATGACTGGCTCCAATATGGCTTAGGTACAAGTCCGTACAAAAAACTGCAATCCACAAAACAATTAATAATATTGGTTTAGTTTAATCTCTAGTTCCGTTAGTTAATTTTTTGTTTTTTTATTTCTGCTTGAATAACTTTATCAGTTTGCCTATCATTGCCTCCATAGATTTTTGTCACCAGCTGTTCTTGTCCATGCCCCGCTATAGTTGTTATTTCTTCCATATACCCATCTTCTCAAATGTCTACCTCGTTTCATTTTCATGTGTCCTATAACCAGTGCAATTAATGTGTTGCGCTATTTTTTTAATTTTATTCTATGCACTACTACTTCTAGAACTACTACTTAACATTAATTTTTGAAAAGATATTTAAATGTCGAGGACCTTCAAGGTGGACCGATGACCTTGTGAAGTTCACAGGAATCCGCTGGATGCGGGAAGCACAGAACCGGTCGAAATGGCGGTGCTTGGTCTATCTCCAGCGGTGAACGTCTTTCGGCTGAAGCGATGACGCCGATCCGAAAAACTATAATGATGATTTCTTAATTTTTCAGTACACTCCGCATTAAAGAGGCTGGGATACTAAATCGGATAGTATCAACCGACTTCGAAGAACCGAAATGTACGAGATCACACCTCGTTCAGATTAGTTTGTCACAAATCTCAATACCTATCACTATACTGGCGTGTATTTATGTCACATGTTTGTTGATACTGGTCGCTGAAAGGATTTATTTCAAGAGGAATGTAGTGTGGCCATACGTGGATTAAGGGGACAAACATTTCCCTATTTAGGCACCTCGCCATCGCCGGCGATTAAGGCCGTACCCTACCTCAGATTTTCTCGCTCACATCATACTACTCGCGGCCTAAGTGAGAGCGAGACGGAGTGGGGTGCTGGCGGTTCTCAAGCTTCGAATAGTTTAGGTAACTGCTTTTTACGGTGAAAATAATGGTAAATAAAAAATAAACATAAGACCTGTTATATAGTTAGTTCAGTTATTAATTTATTATGCAAAGTTTATTCATGGTTTATAGTTTGCTTTAGAGGTAAGTTTGTTTTTTTTTTCTTGTAGTCTTGTTGTCGCCAAACATAGCACATCAATCCTCAACTTTAACATATATATTTATTTCAAAATTAATGCTGCAGTGTTTACAGCATAACGGAGGATCATACTAAGCAATTTTTTTTTATTCGAGCCATTTACAACCTAGGTCCAAGGGATTCCCTTCGAGAAAAATTCAGAGAAATAGATATTCTGACTGTAACCTCACAATATATATTTGAAAACCTATTGTATGTACACAAAAATATATCTAATTTTAAGAAAATGTCCGATATTCATAGTTTAAATACCAGGAATAAACACAATCTTGCTGTACATCGCACTCGTCTCCACAGAGTAGGCAACTCGTTCATGGGTCAATATATACGCTTTTATAACAAACTTCCCATTGACATTCGAAACTTACCCATTAAACGATTTAAAAGCTGCATTAAAACCAAACTTTGTAGAAAAGGGTAGGTACTATAAAATTTCAGATTATTTAGAAGACAAAAAAGCATGGGATTGAGCTGCTCGCACTGCTAAGCATTGTAACATTTTGAATAATATGGAAAATCATCAAAGTATATCAACCAGTTTTATTTACAAATTGACATTATTGAATATTCTATACAAAATGACATGATTACTTTGTAAAGTATTTTATTATTGTGAATGTGAGGACTATGTGAATTTTTTTAATTTTTTTTTTCGTTCTCAGTTAATTTTGTCAATGGTCTGGCAATTTGAGAATTTTATGCGGCCTACCCAAATGTCCTTTCTTTGGTATTGTTTGTCGAGTCGCTGAGCTCCTTAAGTTCTGAGTTGAGCTCCGCCATTACTGACAAATGCTTGCACTGACTGGACAGGTCCACTCAAATCTGTGTGGTTCTTTCCTCAAAAGACTATTTCAGACTCGAATTTACATGGTCCTCATATGGCTTGACCAAGATTATGTCTGGACTTTAAAAGAGACTGTGACCTCTGAGTTTGTTTCGGCCTTTCTTCTCAGAGTAGTCAGATAGGAAACGCCGACCTCATCTAGCTTATTTTTAATATTTTTTTTATAATATGACGTGTAAAAGTGATTCCAATATCCTATTTACAGAATAAACAATTTCATTTCATTTCATTTCATTTCAATTTGAGGTAGGGTAGGGCCCTAACGGGAAGCGAGTAGAGCTAGCAACTAAAAACGAGTTGGCGAGCAAGCGAGTGCGCGACGGTGACGAGCGATTACTCACTGGTATGCATATGTACCAAGCGTGTGCCTCTCAGCGAGTTCTGCCCGCCAAGCGACAGTTGCTTAGCGAGTACACTCTTTGATAGCTCTTGTCGCTGCGAAAAACAAGCGCTCGCCGGCACGGGACAGTCAGCGATCAAGTATTAATATAATATACCGAAAAGGGGTCATTGTACTCATCATTTTGAACAACTTTTTCTATGGGATCAAACTTGAAATCGCGAAAAAAAATTCAGCTGTTCCATACATTTGTGTTCACTGAAATCGACAAAATGTATGGAACAGCTGTTTTTTTTTTTCGCGTTTCGGGTTTAGCATAAAGAAAAAATAATGTTGTATACATATTATGTATCTCTTTTACATACACGGGACTTTAAGTTTCTTGAGCGAGAAAATCGTTGATAGCTAGTCGCTTCCCCATCGACGGCGACACAGGTGCCTAACAAGGGACTTTACTTTCCTTCGTGTTTGCACGACCACGTGTGGTGTTAGAATAGTTGATAATAATTTGAGAATCTATGGAAATGGTACAAAATATCACCTTTAATCCCGCATAGAGTGTATTACGATTTAGCTTCACGATTATCACATGAAAATATTGTTGTACCTACCTATAATAAGTTAGCATTATGTAGCACATCTTAGTCACTGAAGCTATGAAGTTTGGGTCAATAAACCAATAAACGAATAAGAAGAAGAGGGAAGTGTTTTAATTATTTATTATAAACGTAATATTTTTACTTCTTCCATTTGAATTTCATATAACCTATTCCGCTTAACGCAGGGTTCTCTGCGTCCTGCGCTCGGTGTGGCAACACATCGTGTTTAGGTTTGCGACTGGTCAATCGTCACCCTGAAGATGCCTCGTTGAGAGGTGAAACACGTGTCGATTTCTTACAGGGATTTTTTATGACTTTTTAGGAATAAGTAACTAAAAATATCGACGTCTATTGTATTTTATAATGGATTTCCGTAAAGTCACGCCTGAATAAATTAGGTAATTAACTTCATTTAATTTACATAGATAATTCACGCCTTCTTCCCCTAGGAAGGAATAAACTGCTGAACCCCACATGCTACGGTCCTTACACACTCCTTTTGTTTCGTTTAAGTTCCTGCACCCTATCACAATCTGAATCGGTTTGAAACAAATTGCAAATCTATTGCTCCAAAAGTTCGAAAAAAAAAACTTCTCAACAACGTAAATAACGCAATGAATGTTGTTGAACTGTCAAAATGAAACAGATTAGTCCACGCACGCTCGTTGCAAGTGTTACGCACCTGCGGGTTAATTGCGTAACACACATAAAATGACAATTCATCGCAATGCCTTTCATTTTGACCGATCATGCACGTTCATTGCGTCATTTACCTTGCTAAGCAGACGAACTTTTCAAACGTATGAAGCAATGTATTAGGAATATCCTTCAAAACTCTTGGATTGTGATTCAAACTGTGCTGCGCAATTACGGTGCTGGTCATTATTTTCCATAATGAACAGCCTCTTTATTTCCATAATGAACAAACATATCATAAGATTTACTATTACATAAATGTGCATGCATAAAAATAACAAAATTATTAAAATTCATGTCATGAGTATTGCAATAGTATAACAAATCATTTCTAAATTAATAAAATCATTTTTTTCCTTTATAGATTTCTAAAATACTAAATAAATTCAATTTTCAATTTCATAATTTATAATTTCAATACCCCTCAACGGGTAAAGGCCTCCATTTCGCTCCACGTTTGTCTGTCCCTTGCCTTTGTAATCCAACTTTCACCGGCTTTTCTTATTATTTCATCAACCCCAGGATGCTGGTCATTCCTTCATTTAATGTCTTTGAAGTTTATAGATAAACTATGGAGTCGAAAAGTAAAGCGAATGGTATTTTAGGAACTTTCAAAGTTCCGATCTTATCATAAAAAGTAAATATAGTCTACGTGGTAGTAGTAATAATAAAGTGCCATTAAATAAAATAATCTCTGCTCAAATCTCCATCCATTAGATTCAGAGGCATATTTATTTAAATCCAATCTTTTCCCAATATTTTTTTAAATACTATTATCTAAGTCGTACCTAGAAAAACGAAAATTACTGAAAACAACTCGATCAGTCATATTGCGATTTCTCAGAAAAACTTCAGTCCAGTGTAAACTGATAAGAAAGTAACTTAGAAAGCTCATCACGAATTCAGGGTATACAGGGTGCTTCTATGTAAAAAACAACTTAACCTATCATTTCAAATTCTTTCTTTTAAATTCTTAAATCTAAGTATTTATTAGGTACTAGGTTTTTTGAAGTTTTATTATCTTGCATCGTCTACCTCGCCTTTTCCCAACTATGTTGGGGTCCACCTCAAGTCTAACCGCATGCAGCGTATTTTTTCCTATTGTATCTTTTTAATATTTTTTATTATTATTATTTCCTCTTATTCAGATGCACCTTGTAGGTATATGTAAATTTCTATGAATGATTGTTCAATATTATAATAATGCATGTGAAGGTAGGTAGGAGAAATATAATGTGAACGAAGTTGATTAAACTAGTCTTTGCTTGACCACCGTGTTTGAATACTGTCTCCTTGTCTCCCAACATAACATGGCGCAGCCGGTAGCTAAATAAGTTAGTGAGCCGTTTAAAAAAAAAAACTAAAACTAGTTAGAAGTGAAATAAAAGGAAAACTTTAATGGTAAATAACAGCGATTCCGAATCATTCGAAGAAGCAGAAGTCACATTAAAAACGAAGCATACAATGGAGTCTATTCTGCAACCTAGGCAACCGTTCGTTTTTGAAAATGACATAACCAATGTAACGTCAGGAAATTTAAGCAAGGAATGGGTAAAATGGAAAAAGGCGTTCAAGATATACTATGAAGCTTGTGAACTACATCATAAAGAAAAAATAGTCTTGTTACATGTCATTGGAGAAAAATATCGTGAGGTATATGAACAATTTACACGCGAGTACAAAACTATAGAAGACTTGATAGAGGACTTCGACGCGTTTTTCCTACCACGAAAGAATATAACTATAGAGAGGCATACATTTTTCACCCGTGATCAACGAGATTTAGAGTCATTTGAACAATACGTATTTGAACTGAATAAAATAGCAGCAAAGTGCGAGTTCAAAGATTTATGCAGTGACTTGGTGCGTGATAAGATGATTTGCGGAATTAAAGACAGTGGACTCAGAGAAAGACTGCTAAGAGAACCAGACTTGACCTTAACTAAAGCAATAGATATCTGTAGATTAGCGTAAGTTTCTCGAGGTCAAGCGAGAAATATAAAAAACGAGAATCAGGATCAAACTCATAATGTACATGCTGTTACAAACAAAGAGAAGGAAGAAAAAAATGTACACTATGCAAGAAGTTCGACGCCGCGTCACAAGAAATTTTGACGACACGGTTGGCGCAGTGGCTGTGCGATGGACTGCTGCGCAACGTGTCGTGGGTTCGATTCCCGCACGGAACAAATATTTGTATGATCTGCAAGTAGTTGTTCCGGGTCTGGGTGTTTAGTGTATGTGAGTTTCTATGTTTGTAAACGCACCCACGATACAGGAAGAAATTCCTAGTGTGGGGCAACGTTTTTTAAAAAAAAAAAAAAAAAAAAAAAAAATGGCGGTCATCCGGTTCCAGTGGTGGTGATGCCAGGACCTCCCGCCAGGATCGTGACCAGAGAGATGGGCAGAGATCAAGTGGACACGCACGCGAACAACCAGAAGAAGCTCGTCGAAGATCACGTGCAGTTTGTGGCAAATGTGGGAAAAGCCATGACAAATATAAATGCCCAGCGTATGGTCAGCGATGTAGTCAGTGTAGAAAAATGAACCATTACTCAAGAACGTGTCGTGTGTACGGGGTACGAGAAGACTCCAGCGATCAGGTAATTCACGCTATTGATAGTTACTCTAGTAATGAGTGGACGGTAGCAATATTTATTAGCAATAAACATGTCAATTTCAAACTGGACACTGGAGCCGACGTTCATGTCTTGCCAAACAAATACCTACCCAAAATTAAATTATCGAAAGACGAATTAGTCCATACAATGAAGTTACAGGGTTATTCAGGTAGTCAGATTAAAGTCATTGGTAAATGTTATCTTAAAGTACAATATAAAAACAATACCTACATTTTGCAGTTTATAGTTGTTGACACTATTTCACCTCCCATTTTGGGTAGAAGTTCATGTGATGAATTAAAATTATTGAAAAGAGTAATGAGTATAAAACAGACAGATACAAGATATGCAAATATATTGGATGAGTTTCCTGACATCTTTACAGGAATGGGTTGTACCAGGTACATATGAAATTCAATTAAAAAATGGGTACAAACCTGTAGTTCATGCTCCACGAAAGTTACCAATTGCGTTAAAAGAACAAGTAAAGGAAAAATTAATGGAAATGAAAAATCAGGGTATTATTGCTAAAGTTGAGGGACCCACCGACTGGGTAAATAGCATGACGGTAGTAAAAAAGCCCAACGGAGATCTCCGCATTTGTTTAGACCCGCGTGATTTAAACAAAACAATAAAGCGGGAACACTTTAAATTGCCTACTCTAGAAGAAATAACCGCCAATCTATCCGGTGCCAAATATATTAGTACATTAGATGCTAAACAGGGATTTTGGCATGTAAATTTACTCCCTGACAGCACAGATCTCTGCACATTTAACACAATTTTTGGAAGGTTTAAATTTTTGAGAATGCCATACTTACACAGTAATTTCATTCCAAATTTTTCTGAAAAAACATCCATTCTTCGGGAGTTATTAAGAAAAGACGTAACTTGGCACTGGGACCATACACATGAACAATGTTTTGAAATGTTAAAAAAGCAGTTAAAACTAGTCCACCCGTGTTAAGATATTACACACTCGAGAAACCCATAGTTATCTCAGTAGACGCAAGTAAAAATAGTTTAGGTGCCTGTTTAATGCAGGACAACTATCCCGTAAGTTATTCTTCCAAATCGTTAACTAAAACGGAACAGAATTATGCTCAGATCGAAAAGGAATTATACGCCTGTGTATTTGCATGCGAGCGGTTCTATACCTATATATATGGCCGTAACGATGTGACGATAGAAACAGATCACAAGCCATTAGTGAGTATTATTAACAAACCGTTGGTGAATGTGCCAGCCCGCCTACAGAGAATGCTTATGCGACTTCAACCATATTCGTTTACGCTAATATATAAACCAGGTAAATATCTATACATAGCGGACGCATTATCACGAGTGGCGTTGCCACATCCCGACAATATCACAACGCGCGATCACCTCGAAGCACAAGCACAAGTGTGTGCCATAACAACGATGAATCCTCTAACAGACTCACATTTTTTAGAAATACAGAAATGGACTAGGGAAGATAACGAAATGCAGGGATTAAAAAAAAATATTAAGAATGGATGGCCCATGCATAAAAGTAAAATTAGTAATGAATTAACACCATATTGGGATAGTAGGGATGAGTTAACAGTGAATTATGGACTAATATGGAAAGGCAATAGAATCATTATACCAAACCGTAAGCGTAAAACAATGTTACAAAAAATACATATAGGGCACTTAGGTATAGAAAAGTGTCCTGCCAGGGTTGCGGAATAGTCCGAAAGGGATACCGGGACCCTGGCAACAGGCAACTGAAGGAACACGGGTGGGTTTTAGTCAGTAAGAGTCTGACACGCCCTTCCACTCCGCCCAGAGCGGGAGAAGTCATATGATGATTTCCAACCAAAAAAAAAAAAAAAAAATCTTAGGGCTAGAGAAATCATGTATTGGCATAATATGAATTCACAATTACAGGATTACTTATCACACTGTCAGGCCTGTTTGACATACAGAAAAGAAAACAAAAGAACCGTTAATTCCGCATGACATTCCCGACAGAGCATGGTACAAGATAGGCACTGATATTTTCCACTACGGCACTAAATCTTATTTGATAGTAATAGATTATTATAGTAAGTTCATGGAAGTTGTTGAATTGTGTTCGACGACATCGTCAGAGGTAATCAAGCAAATAAATTTTTTATTTAGACGTCATGGAATACCACAAATAGTCATGTCAGATAACGGCACGGAATTTTCATCTAATTTGTTTAAAGAGTTTTCTTTGAACTGGAGTTTTCAACACATAACGTCTTCTCCAAGATACCCACATTCAAATGGACAGGTCGAAAGAGCGGTCCAGACAATAAAAAACATAATGAAAAAGACCACCTTTCAAAATACAGATTTCAGTTTGGGATTGTTAGAATATCTGAATATATATATAAGTAATAAGTAAATAATATATAATATAAGTAATAAGTTAAGTTCACCTGCCGCGCCAATTCCATGTTCTCCACATCTCCTTCAGCCGAAATTGCAGGGGAATGTGTCAAATAAATTAAAAAATCGACAATTAGAGCAGAAAAAATACTTCGATAGAGGATCAAAAAGGGTAAAACCACTTATCATAAATCAAAAAGTAAAAATTAAAATGCATAATCATTGGACTAATGGAGTTATTCAACGACTGTTAGCTAACCGATCTTATTTAATTCTAATAAATACAGGACAGATCCTAAGACGAAATAGAAAACATATAATCATTGTGTTAGAAAACTCAGAAAAACGACAGCTTCAGGATTATATACTTTTATTAATTATTAATCACTGCACAACTTCTACAAATTCATTCAATTAAATCAGTTCATCACGATCACAATTTCGCATAAGGTATATAATAATTTAAACTCCCAACGACCAATGGTCGATAAAGCAGAGGTTTAGTTATAAGAACTTCTCGGGTCGGCCATCGGCGATCGAATGGTCGAGCCTTAGCTGTCCCGTAAGCAGTACGGTTAGTGGGAGGGGTATGGTGTTGCCAACTCTTAACAGTGTTGCTAGTTAAATGTACACAATACTATTATATTTTGTAACAGCTCGGCCATCCGCTCGCCAACGAGTGCCTTCGTTGTGGTAATTTTTGCAAGTACAATTAAGAAAATACATTTTAACCAGAAAGTAAAAACTTAACTACTTCAGACATCTATAAAATATTTTATTTGGCCTCTGTTAGGTTTATTTATGTATTTATTTACATCCCTATATTTGTAGTAATCAATCAATCACGTTATTATTTAATTTTGTAGCAATACAAAAATAACTCTAACTTTACATTTGTTTAAAATACATCTTAAGAGTAAGTATCATTATCTCACAATCAAACATTATCGAATTCATAATTTAAGTTAGTTTTAGTACCTACGTTACATCCAAAATCGGCACATCATTGCGCCTGAAAAACAGTCTAGAAAGCAAAGACTTATCCTGTATTCAGTTTTTAATTAATAAATAAAAATAATAGGGCAAATTCAGTATTTCACTACGAGACATATCGAATCATTTTGTAATTATAATTTATTCAAGATTTCACTACTGCTTACATCATAAAATAGTGTTTATTAGTTTCTTGGGCGGCACATCATTGTGCACATCATGCCCCAATTAAATAAGCAACCTAAGCCAAAATCACTAGAACCGCTTATTGCTTCTCCTTGGGCGGCACATCATTGTACACGTCATGCCCACAATAAGCGGTCCAAATCAACATCACTAGGACTACTTATTGCTTCTCGTTGGGTGGCACATCATTGTACACGTCATGCCCACAATAAGTAGTCCCGAACGTCACTTCAGGCTGTCCATTGATTTATCCTTAGGCGGCACATCATTGCGCCAATCATGCCCACAATAGACAGCCTGTCAATCATACCATGCGATACCTTGAACACGAATCTTTTCCTGGTCACGGTATACCCATGGACTTTTCACTTATATTTTAACATAACTTATAGTCTAAGCATTGGTGTCGAGTGAGGAGGTTTCGAGTGGGTTCCTATCATGGTCAGTAAAACTGTCATTACCACATTCGCTATTTGAACTAGGGCTATCATCATTATCACTTTCTGAGATGGAATTAAATGACAACCAGGGATGCATCTTATCTACAGCAATAATAGCTTCATAGCGTCGCCCCTTCCGTGATAGTGGGGTATCTTCAACGACATAGCGGTCGTTTGGCAATACCTTTATCACTCTGTATGGTCCCTGTAGTTTTGGCTCTAACTTCTTGGACTGCCCGCTGCCTGATGCAATTGCCCGTACGATTCGAACCAAGTCTCCTTCTTTGTATTGTTTAGCAGCTTTCTTATGACTATTGTATCGTTTTTCATTAACTTCATTTTGCTTTTGCATCAAGCAGCCTGCATCTGCTCTAACGTCTTCTATACTACCTTGTACCAATCCATCACCGGTATCAGAAATAACTTCATTCAGAATACCCTGTGATGGATTGGTTACCCTACGCCCAAATAATAGTTCACTAGGCGATTTCTTAGTGACATCATGTACTGTAGTATTTATACCTAACTGTACATCGGGAAGGTACTGATCCCATGTTCGAGGATCCTTCCCGTGAGTCATCGCACCTAAAGAAGCCAGGATAGTCCTGTTCGACCGTTCAACCTGTCCATTAGCTCGAGGTGTTGACACGGCATTAAGTATGTGCTTAATGCCAAGAGATTGAGTAAATGCTTTGAACTTTTTACTCGTGAAGCAAGTCCCTCTATCCGTGATTAGACGAGTGGGGGTTCCAAAATATCCAATTAAACTCTTAATTACCTTCATAGTTTCTGATGATTTTGTGCTCCTGACTGGTGCCAATGTAATGAATTTTGTGAACGCATCGATTATGACTAAAATGTAAGAGTTTTTCTTTTTGCTTTTATTGAAGGGGCCTAAATGGTCAGCGTGTATAGTGTGAAAGGGAACTTCTACCTTTTGTATAGGATGTAGATATCCCTGTTGCGCACCACTCGGTAATTTGTGATGCGCACACTCCAAACACGCAGACACATATTTCTTAATAAATGATCTCATTTTAGGAAACCAGTACAAAGCACGAACCCGGTCTAATGTCTTATCGAATCCGAAGTGCCCGACATCGTCATGGTTAGCTCTAACTATTTGCCATCGAGAGCCCTTTGGCACTACCCACCTTAACACGCCTTCCGCTACAATTTTATAGACGCGACCGTTTTTTAATTTATAATTTTGTTGGATATCAATAATGGTTGCGGTCTCGGGATCGGACAAAATTCGTTTGATCTGTTGTATCTCGTCATCAGAGGATTGAACTGTAGCGATCCAGTCCTCTGTTGTAACGGCAAGAACATCAACGACGTGCATATTTTCAGGTCCGGCGTCTATGGGTGCCCGGCTTAAGGCATCGACGTGAGCCATTTTATTTCCGGGGCGATACTCAAATTCGCAATCAAATTCCTGCAACTGCACCCACCACCTCGCTATTTTGGGGATCAAATCCCTTTTTGTCAAGGTGGTGCGCAGAGAATCACAGTCAGTCACGATCTTGAACCTTATACCCAGTAGATATATCCTAAATTTACTCAAAGAAGCTATCACTGCTAATGTTTCTAGTTCAAACGAGTGGAGTTTTTGCTCATACAACGATGTTTGGCGGCTAAAGTAAGCTACTGCTCTCCATAATCCCTCTCTATCCCTTTGAAGAAGAATTCCTGCTATACCAACCTTACTTGCATCGGTGTGCAGCTGGGTTTCTAAATTTTTGTCATATAGAGCGAGGATAGGTCTATTAATTAACTGTTCCTTAATTCCTATAAATGCCTCGTTTTCTACATTACTCCACCTCCACGGAGTATCCTTTTTTAAAAGGGATGTCAAGGGCCTGACTATTAGAGCGAATCCTTTGACGAATCGTCTGAAAAAACTAGCCAATCCTATGAATCGCCTAACATCGTGAACGTTGGTAGGAATGGGAAACTTGGAGATCGCTTCTGTTTTTAAGGATCCCGGCTTAATCCCCTGACCACTAATTTCAAATCCTAGGAAATCTAATTTATCAAACATGAATTTACATTTATTTAATTTAAGAGTAAGACCACCCTCTTTTATCAGTCTTAGGACCTCGTCCAACCGTCGCATTGCTTGCTCAAACGATTGCGCCGGGATTAGTACGTCATCCATGTATATTATTACGTATCCTACCTTTGATTTGGGGAGGATTTTATGCATTGCCCTCTGAAATATTGAAGGTGCATTTGCCAAACCAAACGGCATTCTCGTATACTCGAATTGGCCGTCTGGTGTGACGAATGCAGTTTTCTCTTGGGACTTTTCCGAGATAGGTATTTGATAATATCCCGACGCTAGGTCAAGGGATATGAAGATATTATGGCCTGCTAGCTCGTCAAGGAGATCTTCCACTCTAGGGAGAGGATAATGATCGCGCTTAGTTTTAGAATTAAGCGTTCTGTAGTCCACACACAAGCGTTTTTCACCGCTCTTTTTCCTGACTATCACGATAGGGCTCGCATAGGGAGAAGAAGATTCTTTTACTATACCGCAATCTAACATCTCCGCTACCATTTGTCGTACATCTTCCCTCTCAGGGTGAGAAAGTCTATACGGCCTGTAAACCACAGGTTGTTCATCATTTAGGTGTATATCCATTTCAACGACCGTAGTGAAACCCAAGTCCCTGAGACAGGAAGAAAAACATTCCTTATAAGTAAGAAGTAGGCTCTTAACTGCCTGCTTTTGCTCGTTTGTGATACAATCTCCGACATTGGGCTCAAATTCATCGCCTTCGCTATTCAACTTAACATCATACACGTATTTGCAGCCTTGAGGTATTTTGCTACGGGTAAGTAATTGTTTATCTTTTAACTGTAAATCTTTAGTGCTCAAATTCAAAATTAAAACTCGACCTTGGCCTTTATTCATTTCATATTCCCCTGGAAACAAGAAATATTCGGACCCAATGGGACCACGAATTTCTCCGGCTACAAATAAAGCACCAGAAAAAATTGGAGCTGATATAACTTGGATAGGTTTTATTTCATTAGGCTTGACATAACTGTCACTGCTGCAAATCAAGTGTATCTTGACATCATCGGCAGTTTTACTAATGTCTAAATTGTTTGCAGTTTTAATTATTTTTATACCAGGGCGTTCTGAAAACGTATGACCCAATAGAACAGGATAGTTAATGAGATTATCGTCAACTATTAATACCTCGACATCGTTTTCAACGATATCCTGCACCTCAATAGTTACTTTAGAACTACCCGCAGGCTGATACGGTATGTTGCCAAGTCCCTTCAATAGTGGCAAGTTTCTATTAGTTGCGAAACTGATTCCTAACCTCATGGCATCAGAAAATCGTATTAATGTGCATTCACTACCCAAATCTAAGTGGCACTGCACCTTTATTCCATTTAGGATAATGGGAAAGGTGTATATACTGGATGCGATCTGACTAGCAATATTAAGGATAGATTTTTCCTTATCGTTTTTTTGGGGTATATCCGCTTTTGGGCACGCGTTTGCCAAATGTCCTAAGAATTTACAGTGAGTACATTTTATCGTGGGCTTATTACATTTGTAACTGGGGTGACCAGGCTGATGACAATTAAAGCAAACCATGACTCTATCGTCAGATCTGTTGGCCTTGTTAGTTACCTTTGTATTCGCGTGGATAGTGGAACGTTTTTCTTTATCTTTACCCGACCTATCTGGGTCCCTAGGAGTTCCCGGTTTTACATTTTTAAGAAATTTCAATAACTGCTCTGGCTCTGAAAACTGCGCCGCTTGGGCTCCTAATCTTATACCTCGGTCCTCGATGCCATAGACTATACAATCTACAGCATCTTTACCATGAATATTGCAGCGATTAAGAAGGTTAATCTTCGCGTAATAGTATAACTCGGAGGATTCGCCAAAACGTAGTTTCTTATTTAACATCTCCGTTAGTAATTCTCCATAGTTTTGACTAGACGGAAATGTCTCTATTAATTTAGTTTTCCACTCTTCCCAAGAATACAAGAGAGTAGGCAAACTTTGATACCACGTCTTGGCGATGCCCGTGAGTTTAGGTAAGGCGTAATGTATGACCTGTTTTTCTGACCACTCATAAATTTGTTTACATTCTTCGACTTTAGAAATCCATGCATTAATAGTTTGCTCTTTGATCATGGGGTCAAATTCAGGTATAACCTGGTTTAGAGACGAAAACCTCTCACTCGAACCGAATTTCGAAGACTTCATAATATCTAAGAATGACTCAATCAATAAAGTAGTATTTTGATTGCTTACATCACATCTGCTTCGTTTCGCTTCATTAGTCTCGCCGTCACGATCAGGACTATGCTTCGCCCTTCCTCGTTTCTGATGCCGGTCGCCCCGACACTTGCTGCTCAGTCGGCTGTCGCGCCGGCCTCGTGGTCGGCTTTTGCTGCGACTGCGTGACTTACTCGTCAGTACGCTGCGGCACTCCCTGCTGCGCCTGCTTCGATGCTCACCGAGGTCCTCATCACTGCAGTCGCTATGGTCACGTCGCTTGGTGCGACGTTTCGAAGTAATGCTGCGCCGGTGCTTGCTCCGGTTGCGCCTACTGCGTTGGTCATCAGCCTCGCAGCTGCCATCCCGGCAACGCGACGGTGTTCGAACCCGCTCAGGTTCCATTAGTATACTGATAGAGACAAAAATAAAAACGCATCATTCCCTTTTAATTGGTTGATGTTGTAGCCAAAGCTAAGCATGTGCTTGTAAATTTACCAAACACCAGGGATCACTAACTTTGACAGGGAGTGTCCTAACCAAATGCTACTAATCTTGCAAAGTAGATAGTCACTTAACTCATCACCAAAAATTATTTTGGCTAATGTTGCCAAAGAGACTATAAAGAGCGCTGTCGATATGCAAACCTGTATTTTCTATTAGGGCATAATAAAAATAAAAGAAAAAAAAGTCTATAGAAATAGTTCCTTCACGTAACTGCATTACCAGGGGGTACCCTGGCCAAATGTCGCTAAGATCATGAACTACTGCACAAATCAATATCATGCTACCACTATCAGGGAGTGCCCTGACCAAGTGCTAACAATAACATTGTCAAGTTGGTAAAGGTTTCATTATGTAAATATAATTCGGGAAGTAAATTCTAACCACACAACCTCAATATCGGGGGGTACCCCGGCCACTTGTTGTTGTGATCGTAGAAGACACGAGCTCTCTATCAACATTGTCAGGGAGTGCCCTGACCAAATGTTAACAAAATCTCACCCTTACATCTTCACACTACCTTTTCACCTTTACATTTTTCTTTTTATAAATATCTGTGGGCAAGTGGACGACAACAAGAAAAAAAAATTAAAAAAAATACTTAATAATTTATTTCTTACCTTGTTATCGTTATCCCACTTCTGAGTTGTTAGAAAACTCAGAAAAACGACAGCTTCGGGATTATATACTTTTATTAATTATTAATCACTGCACAACTTCTACAAATTCATTCAATTAAATCAGTTCATCACGATCACAATTTCGCATAAGGTATATAATAATTTAAACTCCCAACGACCAATGGTCGATAAAGCAGAGGTTTAGTTATAAGAACTTCTCGGGTCGGCCATCGGCGATCGAATGGTCGAGCCTTAGCTGTCCCGTAAGCAGTACGGTTAGTGGGAGGGGTATGGTGTTGCCAACTCTTAACAGTGTTGCTAGTTAAATGTACACAATACTATTATATTTTGTAACAATTGATTCAGATAGGCGTAATAACGAACAATCGTACGAAGACATGAGAAATACATATGACGATATAAATATAGACACGCCGCAAAATCATGGCATGCCCGTAGATGAGTCACACAGAGGCTCCAGTGCTCCAACAATGACACACGTAGACCATAACAGCTGTACCACTAATTATTACAAAACTAGTTCTGGCAGGACAGTGAAACCTCCTGATCGCTGGGGATATTCTACATGAAGCACTGCAGCACTAATTCTACTTAACAACTAATATTTTAACAAGTTATGACTGTAAAAAAAAAAAAAAAACTTAATCTACAACGAATGTTTTAACTAAGTAATTCTAAGTATTACTAAGGATTAATTCACAGATAAAATAAAGAAGGGGAATATACGCATGTAATATTGTTATGTAACTACTTTTAAATATCAATTAATTTATTGAATGTTAAATTATAATATTGTTTAATTATTATAATAAATCATCATCAATCGTCACTATTCAAATAGATTTTTATATGTATGTCGTTGTGTACCGATGATGTCATGAATAGTCATGATGTTGTTTAAAATGAAGTAAATAGTGTTTATTTTTATTTTCTCTCTTTATTGAAAGAAGAATGCCTAAGGCATTAAGTCCGCCTTTGTACCTTATTGTGTGCGAGAATTTTAAATAAATAAATATCAAAACAATACTTATTAATGTTGCAAATAAATTACATTGGTTTTAACCTATATTCAATAAATTTCCTGTTTCTCCGAATTTTCCTGTTATTGTCCTGAAACGAAGGTTGATAAAGTTGAAAATAATTATTTCCACCCAATTAAACAAAAAACTTCAGACGTATTCACGAGAAACCTTAAAAAAAGTTCGACTACTTCTAAAGGATTCCTTTTATAATAAAAAAAGAGTTTCTTGGGCCCATTGTTAAAAAAAAACTTCGTGAACGTGTGGCTAGGGGGCTAATTGTAAGAAAACGGTCCACGTGACCAATATTTATTTTTGTCACGTTGTTAATTTGTCCTCACATTTTTTGACGCGTGACACTTAAAGTTTCTGACTGTCCGTACTCCTTCGACAATTCAAAAGTGTTGTTCAAAAGAGTTGGGGTTAGTCGGTATCGATGTGTCAAAACATTAACAAATTGACCCATGAATGTATCAAAATCATTTTAGAATGGAAAATATAGGTTTTAAAATTGCATTTAACTAAAAACTGACGTATCTGGATTTAGTTATTAAGTTATAATATTGTTATTAAATAGCTATAGTTGCTGCCAGCAACTTCGCCCGCGTGGACCCTAATTCTTTTTCTAAAATAATTGTAGCCTAAGTTACTGATCCCGTGTAGCATCTATCTATCATCATACTTATATCTGCCAGTGAAAGTCCCGTCAAAATCAGTCCAGTCGGTTTAGATATCAGCCGGAACAAACAGACAGAAAGAAAGACAAAAAAAAAAAAAAAAAAATAGTTTTTAATGTGTTATTATAACGCTGAAAAAAGCTGTTATTTTTACATTATAATCAGACACTTCAATTTTATTTATTGTTATAGATTAGATAATTATAAGTTGTTACATAATATGTATAATTTAAATTCTGATTATACTGTATTTTCCTTTTCTTCTCACCGTCATGCCATCTTGATAAAAATTTTTTTTCACGAGTTTAGATTTTCAGCTACTTACAAAATTTTGTCCTAACAATGTAAATTTTCCCTCTAAAACTTTGCAAATATCGGAAAAATATTATCACTTCATACGAAAAACAAAAAAAAAAAAATTAAGTACTGACCGAACAGAATTTTGTAACAAAGAAAAGTTCGCAAAGAACAGTAATAATTTTCTTATACAAGCACTTGAAAATAATTTTTCCCTACCATTATCTACAAAAACGGCAAAAAAATCATGTCTTGTATGGGAGCCCCCTAAAATGTTTATTTTATTATGTTTTTTAGTATTTGTTTTTATAGCGGCAACAGAAGTACATCATCTGTGAAAATTTCAACTGTCTAACTATCACGGTTCTTGAGATACAGCCTGGTGACAGACGGACACACAGATAGACGGACGGACAGCGGAGTCTTAGTAATAGGGTCCCGTTTTACCCTTTGGGTACGGAACCCTAAAAATAATTTAAAAAGCATCGTGAGGAACCACGGTCCTAGAACCAAATATTCGAAGAAATGATGAGACATCTACCAACCCGCACTGGGCCAGTGTGGTAGATTACGGCCCACTCCCTCTCACAGAGAGGAGGCCTATGTCCCAGCAGTGGGAACACTATAGGCTGATTATGTGGCGGCCACCACTCTAGGAAACCGTTGTGTGAAGGCTCATGCAAACTGGCGCGATATCGCGCCTGTTTGGGAGCCTTGAGCGTAAAAACCTACGTACAATGATATTTTTTTTACATCGTTTATACATCGATAGGTACCTACTCGTCGGTGTTTCTGAGAAACTGTCGGTTCTGATTATCATACGAACTAACTGGGTCGCAAGGTTCGGTTGGCAGGATTGCTCAGCCGTCAATGCTCCCAGAATCAGTACCAGTACTATATGATTCTAACTTCGATAACGTACCTAATCGATATAATAAAAATATTTATCATGGCATGATAAAAAATACTGAATTTTGACTAGGGTTTATTTTCGATAGTATTTTATCATTTACCGAGTATTTCGATGACATAAGAGTGAATATCCCGGCGGCAAATAATATACGTGTCCACGTTGAGAATCGAGGTGTTAAATGATAGGATGTTTCTTTTTTTTTGTGTTCTACGTAACTTGGTTCAATTAGGGCCACATTTTTTTAAATAAAAGTGTATGTAAATAATAAGGGGAAAAAAATCGCCTTAAAATTCAATTTGGGTGGCTTGTCCCAGCCCCATTTTTTTATATAATTGCGTTCACCAAAGTAACAATTTGAAGTACAATAAAAAATAAACTTTTTCGTTAGTATATGCATAAGACACATTATCTAAAAACTATTAAAACATATTAGAAAATCTAATTTAAAAGCACAGGATACTCGATCAAAGTTTGTTCAAACAAAAATCTAAATTTTGGTGGCACTTGTTCAACTTACTATAACATAAAGTTTCGTGCGTGTGCGTTCAATCGTGTTTTATTATTTCGCATGTCTCAGCCGTGGGCCTGTAACCTAACCGTAACTAAAATATGTTTTTCTGCATATTCTAGTCGTTTTTGGCGTAGGGGTCACATTTCTAACCTAACCTAACCTTTTTTGTGATTAAAATTATTAAACCTAATCTTACTAGTTCGGTTTCGGGTAGTACTTTATTACTGGAATATGGAAAAAAAAAATGCTGTATTACCTACATGTTTTTTTAATTATGCCTAACCTGCCTAGCTACTCCATTCGCCAAACTGACAACCAATCAGCGCCGGCAGTCAATTCAGCAACAGGCGCCGCACAGACGGGTAAAACGACTCAAAACCTGGCCATTAATCAAATTTCTCGAAATGGTCTACTAGACTTCAAACTTAATCCCATAAACGCTAGATAATCCACGCGTCACTAGTTAAAATCTCTACCTACTTCCGAGTCCCCGTCCGCTACACGGGCAGTCGGAACTTAGTGCTTGTTGACAACACTCGTCTCTGTTCGCGGCAACTCTAAAAAACCATTATTTCTCCGTGCCATAGTTTATGTGCAAAGTGATTCAAGATACAAATAGTGCTATGGATTCTATCAATCATGGTATGTACTACATTCTATGATCCCTTTTTTATTATAAGAGCTTATTCATGACCTACTTTGCAGTATATCAACATGCCTAAAAATATTGAATTTTTCCTTATTTTTTTGATAAATTCGTCTTTTCAAATATATCTTCAATATATATTTCAATAAACTAGATGATATGTGCAATTATACTAGATAGCAAAAACATTCACATATATTCACATAAAAGATAATTTTAACTCTGAAAACTGTCTCTTTACCCGCGATTTTCTAACAATTATTTTGATTGTTTCAGACTCTCTACATTGTGTCATATCTATGAAGAGCTTCATGAATCAGTTAGAGCTAGTCCGCAGCGATTGCTTGACGGAAAGCTCCAAGATTTGTACAAGAAGTTAGTGGAAGTGACAAAGTGCCCTGCTGAAAAAAATGACGAACTTTTCAAAACAATCAAGTCATTTAAAACTATAAATAAATTAAAGTGGTTTCAATTGTCAGAAGAGGCTGCGGAGGCCCGCAACAAGCACTTCCGACTATATAGGGAAAGCTTCTCTAGGAAGTTTTCTAGAAAAGCCTGCCATGAATATGTGCTGAACCAGCTTCTTCTGACATCTGACCCTTTCATAAGTAAAATACAATAGACGTACATATATTTAGTAACCTATTCCGCTTGACTATTCTTCAAGAGTCCTAAAAAACCCTGTAAGAAATCGACACGTTTTTCACTTCTCAACGAGGCATCCTCAGGATGACGATTGACCAATTGCAAACCAGAACGCGACGTGTTACCACACCGAGCGCTGGACGCAAAGTGAATCAAATCGCCCGTCAACCCCACTTATATAGGATTGCTGCTCGGCGCTGATTGGCTAGAATCGTTATCAGTGCGATAAGCGCGATAAGGGGCGAACAATCGCAACAAAGGCGACCTTGGCATACTGGTACTTAATTCGTTTAACAGTGTAACGTTCGCTGTATTATTTTAAATCTAGAATTGAAGAAGTCATAGTTTCACTGTATTTAAACGTATATTTTATTCTTTGTTACTACAATAAAAAAAATCCCTATTTAATTTTTTTTTTTAATTTTCTCCTTCAAATATCATTTCTCGTCATGGCCCATCTATCTGATAAAGAAAAAGAAACAAAATATTTTTGGCCATGTTTTTGGTCGTTTTACCAGTCTGTGCGCCGAAAGCAGAGGTACTTCCTAAAAAAATATATAATGGTATCTTAATCTGAGGGATATTTCCAACGGCGTGTAAGATATATAATTATGACTTGGTTACCGCACTATGTTGTTTTTAACAAACAAACTGATACAAAATCAGATGCTGCTAAGCAACACTCGCAAATCTCCTTCTTAAAAAAGGTTGCTGTTAAGGAGCAGTTGGAAATATCCCAGTAGGTACTGAGTTTACCAAAAACCTTAATATTTTTATTAAAAACGTTTATTTCAGTATTGTCTTCATCCACTACCAGCGGAACCCATGCCAAAAGGCGCAGAGTTTTTAGTAGTAAAAAAGTAGAGGCCTGGACTTTTGATATCTGATTCAATACCCATGTAAGATATTTCGTTCTTGGAGCAGAGACCTTCGCCAAACATGGACCAGTTTTCACATCTTCTGGCTGTAACAAAAAATAATGTAAAAAAGTTGGAAGGACTCATTCAAAATCAGCAATCAATGTCTCCACGAGTGAAGATTTTGCACCTTGGATTGTCTCACTCCCAACCTTTTAAAAGTATTAGCTCCCCCCAAAATGAGGGGAAGATGAAGATAAATGTTAGTGGCTATCTATTTATTTAGATCTATCTATTTAGATCTACATCGCCACATGCGAAATACGTATCACACTGACGTCTCGCAAAATCCTGCATCGCGCAAGCAGGCAGAGGTGCACCTTTGTACACCCACATTTCGCCAGTATGTTTAAGTCCTTAGAAATAGGGGGGCAAACCTATTGCCATCAACCGAGCACAAATTCAAACTCCGTGCTGCTACTGAGAAATTCCTGATGGAAAACCCCAATACTGGCCTGGGGATCAGCCAGAACCTCATTAATACAATACCTCAGTTATTTTTTTATTCATGTTTTTAATTGTTTCCCCTTATTTAAAATTGTGGCAAGTGGACAACAATATAATAGTCTCTTGTCCAGCTAAAAGCTAGCACACACAAGAACTCATATTGAGAAAAAAAAAAAATACCGGGAAAATGTTTTGGCGATGCGACGGACTCAGCAAACAGCTCCCAAGCTCTGCTGTGGTCGCAAATGGAGATATAACATCCTGGCTGTGAAATACCTCCGTTGGGATAAAAATCTTTGTGACCTGGGAAACAAAAATGTAGAACAATTAGAAAACCAAACAATCAGTAAATAGTAATAGTAATAAAAAACCTGACTGCAACAAAAAAAAACTAAATATGATCACTTTTCAGTCGGCAGTCTGATGTAGTTGCTGGTTATTTGAGTTCGATGTCAGATTCGATGCTACCAACAGCATCAGATTTCTTGAAAACTGATCTTGTTTTGAACTTTATTTAATCCAAGTAAACAATTTGTGAGAAGTCACTCGGAATTTGAATCCGGATTCCATGATTTTTAAAACAGTGACAACCATACTCATTTTAGGCACTTCAGAAACAGTTCAAAAGCAGCTTACACCATTATGAATGCCTTTCACAAAACTTTTACAAGCCAAGAAGAAGTGGCCCCTGATATGAAGTGGAGGACTATTGTAAATGCCTACTCAGGACATCAGTAAACACCACTAATACTTTTTAGAACAATGGTCTGCGCTCGTTAAAACCTTCGTCAAGTACCTTCGTCGATGAAGACTGCTTGCTCAATGTACATATTGATACTGGTTTGAAATTATTTGTGTGCGGTTTAGCAACCGATATTTTACAAAATAAAAGCACCTATAACACTAATTTGGAGTCTTATGGCCGCTGTTGGTTGTTGGCCCGTTGTTGGTCCAGTGTTGGTATATTGGCGTGTGCTAGCAGACATTTGGCCAATAATTTAATTTTATGTTTTTTATTACTTAATGTAAATTATTTTGTATACTATTCTATAGAATCAATTTATTCAGCTTTATCATAGAGTAAGATTTATAGATGAGACATTGATTTTTCATCAAGTTCTTCTAACGGAACAAACAGCTGTGCTGCTGGGGAGTTTGTTGCGCCACTACTTCTTCCCAGCTAAAGCACTAGGAAGTGGTGAAGGATGGGCGTTTTGGGGGACTGTCTTACGTAATTTTGACATTTTAAAAGTGCTGATTATCACCCTAGTTTAAACAAATGACTTTTGATTTTGATAATGATGATTGTTCTACGTAGGTATAACAATTAAAACCAAAAAATGTATGTGCTTTTTAACAGCAGCGGCTCTAGAGACAATAGTCATAAAAGACATACCATCTACGATAGTTAACGCATCCCTAAAGGGTCTACAAAGATCATTCCCTTTCTAAAAAATATTACAATAGCAATCGTCGTTTACCTACAGGCTCTTTTAGACCCAAAAAGCCTCCATTGCTATGTATAACGTCAACGTATTCCGCATCAGTTTTGTCGAGTCTTCCGCTGGCGCTGACGTTGCTGAAGCAAGGTCCTGCTGGGTCCAAAGCGGTGATGCGACCAATAAGCTTGCCAGTGAGTTCATAGACCTTCTTGCCTGCTACTCCGGCAATATGGGACCCAAGGCTGTGTCCTACGATGTAGATCTTGGATGGATCTAGGCCACCTGGAAAAGTGTTATATCCTTACATCAGATTTTTTCAAACAAATGTAATTATGTCCGGTCTGTTCAAAAAGTATTTTATGAAAGTGTAAACAAACCCAGTTCAGGTTGAATTCTTACGCAATCACTCGCTAAATGAAATTTCATTTCATTTCATTTCATTTCATTTCATTTCATTTCAGTTATGCTCAATTGTCAAATCAAACAACTCCACTAACCAGAAGTACGTTTTCTGATCCATTTGTTAACATTTTCATCATATACTATTAAAGAAGACTATACCTGTCTACCTACTTGAAAACTTAAAAAAGACTGTACATGATGCATGAGGCAAAAAAATCACATTATCAGCAAAGCGTCATCTTTCATGTTACAGATTTTATCGAACAGCACTAAATGATAATAACTCTAGGCACATGTGCTTAAACGCTAGATAAACTATTATAATAGTTAATAGATTGCCATCTAGGCAATCTATTTTAACATAATAATGATACGGCACCATTGTTGTTTTTGTAATATTACAGGACTGTATTCTCAGTATTATGGGGTGTGATTCTGTAAGACCTCAAAACTTTGAATCTGAATCCGCTGTGAGTTTCTTGATTGGCATTCTAAAAACTCGGTTGATACACTAGCGCTACCCTTGCGAGCGTGTCAGCGAGTTGAACTAAATTGACTGTGAGATTTTGACAGATTAAATGAGATGACGTAAGAAGTGGCATTCAGTAAGGTAATTCCCCCGTCACTTCGTAGCTCATCAAAATTCGAAGTGAGAGTGAATAGCGATGTGAGATGCGAGTTGTTGTTTGAATTTTACAAAATCGACGTATTGAACTTCTAGGAAGCTGTTTTCATTGTATATTCTAGTTAATGGAACAACTTTTTCTAAAGGTATAAACCTCAGACCAAATAACAAACCAAGACAGGGCGCTGCTGCGAACAATACAGTGAAGCATGCCAAAATTACACCTCCGCTCTATACACGCAACAATTTACAAATATTTACAATCAAACTACCTCACTAAGTGCAAACATGTTTTAGAAACCGGCCTCACGTCACTATTGACAGCGCTCTGTTTTGTTTTTTTTTTAATCTGAGGTATAAACATAATGTCGAGGCACACTTACCATTAATGACATCAGCCAAAAACATTCCGAGCAGTTCTCCCATGAACCTCACGTTAGTTGAAGATCGAAAGTACTCCAAATTAATAACCTTCCTCCCATCCAGGGCGAACACCTTCAACTCTGGTTTCTTCAGAAGTTCTGGAGCGATGGCGTTGACCATATAGCCTTCGGAACTCTCCATGAAACCATGGACTAGTATGACATTAGTATGGGCACGAGCCATCAACCGATTAATCCTGTTCGTTGCTGTCAAGTTGTACTTGACATTCCCGTTCTTGGTGATCAGGTCTATGTTTAATACTTCTTGGAAGTTGGATTTGTTCTTCACCTGCATTTGTTCGTATGTTATGCCAAACAAGCTTTTCAATGCCTCACCTGGAACAATTTGGTTAGGTCCTTTTACAACGACACTATTAAAAACTTTTTGTCGAATTCAAGTTGCAGCGCAAGGGTTGATCCACCAGCTGCCTGGCTTGCCACGTGGAGGCGATCGGCGGCGGTGATCTCTCGCGTCCGACCCTGGTGCAGGCCAAGGTACGAAGCGGGAGGGCATGGTAAGCCATCACTTCCTTCTGCGAAGCTGTAATGCTCGCGACGGAGGAGGCGGAATGCGTGAGGGAGAGGTTAATTTCGCGCCCACACGCCCCTAGTCGCCGCAGGAGACGTCCTGGGCGTTGGAAATCCCAGGCTGATTCCCGGCCACCGTAGGCGCGGGCTTACGGGACGGTGAGCAATGGAACCAGGCCCGGGACAACGGCGCGTTGTGTTCCACGCTCGCCTCAAAGATATGTCAGCACAACTGACAGGGTCCGCTAGGGCCGATGCCTGCCGGGTCGCGGGAAAGTCCGAAAGGGATACCATATCCACCAAGGTCCTAGTGTATTCTCGCTACAATAAGTAGAAATACAATAATTTTAAAATTGTTACTTCAGTAAACCCCAATGCATTACTCGATCGTGCATATACAGACACATTTCAATAACAAACTGTAACTGTATTTTCATCCCATGCGTTTATTCCCCAATGGTTTTCGAAGCCAATATTCGTATTCTACCAATAATGAAATAACTTGTTGGTCCCAAGAGGACGAAAAGGAACTTGCCCTCTTGTTTCCTACAATAAAATTGTAACAACGCACTAAAAACTTCTTTGGAAATTTTACATCGAGTTCTTAATAATAACTGGGAAACTTCCAATTCTGCCTGAACACCAGCCAATATTTACTCCTACTTTTCCTTACATTTCATTTCTACCAAGAGTTATATGACCAAAGTTTCAAATTGGACCACAGATACGATTTGGGAATTAAAGAAAAACATTAACTACTTTTCTGCCTTCAATGTCCAGCACATCTTGAATCGAATTTAACTTTGGTGGATACGAGAAAAACTTTCTGTTTTATAAACCTTAAGGGGGATGCGAAGAAGTAGCCCGCGAAATTCATATTTCTTACGTTTTTTGCAATTTGCATGTCAGTGTCAGATTGTCAATCAATCTGCCTAGCCTTTTCCCTATACGTTGGGGTCGGGTTGTTGGGTTTAGCATATATTTATTTCAAAATTAATGTTGCAGTATTTTCGGCATAACGGAGGATCATGCTGAGCAATTTGAGGTAGGGTAGGGCCTTAAGAATTGGAAAAAAAACAGCAATAAATATGGATAAGTGGAAGCAGGGACCTTGAGGACTTAACAAATGAAGGGTAATACGGAGGATGTATCTACGTAATAAAGTGGCATTATTTCTCTTGGTCACTTTACGGAAAAGCTGCGTTTTTAATAAAATAGCCATTGACAATATTTAGCCACTTATAAGTTATGCGCTCAATCAATCTGCCTAGCCTTTTCCCAACTATGTTGGGGTCGGCTTCCAGTCTAACCGGACGCAGTATTATACATGGAGCGACTGTCTATCTGACCTTCACACCCAGTAACTGGGTAATACGATACCCCTTGGTAAGACCGGTTGTCAGACTTTCGGGCTTCTGACGACCCATAACGACTGTTAAAGATCAGTGTCAGGTTGTATATTGATTAGTGATTCGCGACCGTAACAAATATGGCTTAACATAATTATAATCACTATATTCAGCAATACAACTCCTTAAGGTAGAATTGGCCTCAAATGTCATGATTTCATGACAAATTATAGTCATTCTACAAGGTAATATGAACTAAGAGTTGTATTGATGATTATAATCTATAAATAAATACCTATTTGATACTGCCGCGAATCATATTTAGATCAACATACAACCATATTGACCTGAAAATTGCAAAAAAACGTAAGAAAATTTTAATTTCGCGGACTACCCTGCGTTTTCGCCTTAACGTTTTTAAGTTTCTAGAACGTGTATAGCACAAATATAGTTTTCAAAACTCGTGCCGACTGTTATAGCTTCTTCTCCTATAGTAGAGAAATACTTGTACTAATACTAATGTTAAAAAAGTTAAGTTAAGGGAATTAGCAGTAGCTAGACTTAAAACTTATGCCGTGATGATTAAATAATGTCAGATTTCTAAAAACTTTTTTTTCCATGAGGGTTGTTCCAACTGTTACATCAATTTGATAAATTCATTAATCAGTTGCGGATAGCCGCAATTATGGAGTCTATAGGCTTTGTATCAAATTTGGCAATAAATGCAAATGGGTTACCGCAATTATTGTGCATTACGGCTTTGTATCAATTCAGGTATAAATAATTAAGCTCGTCCCTCTCCTCAAATATTTATATTAATGGGCTCCGGACACGAGTCAGTTCAATGAGTTTGTTAAGTGGCTTGTGCCACGGTGGCTCGCGCGTACACGAAGCCAATTAGTACTGAGTCTTCAAATGTATTCGTACACGAGGCCAGTCAAAGGCCAGTGACTGCTAAACTGTCAACTGAAATGACCCAGAATATGGCCTCCTTTCCGGAGCACATTATTATTATTATGAGGATTCTTACAAATACAGTATGTAATATATAGTCAGCAAAAAAATAATTAGGAGTCGTCCCATACATTTGGGTTGAGCAGGGATTGTAGTTTTGTATGAGACAGCTGATATTTTTTTCGCGATTATAAGATGCTGGGCCCATGAAGCAAGTTGTTCAGTTTGATGGTCGATACCGCGACCTTAAATTGGACCTCACCTTTTTGATACATTCTGTATTTATTTATTTAAACTTTTCGCACTCAAACAAAAAGGTACAAAGGCGGACTTAATGCCTTAGGCATTCTCTACCAGTCAACCAAGGGTGGTGAAGAGATTAGATGGCGGGTGCTCAGATTAAGAGGAATAAAAAGAAAAAAAAAAAATTAATATATAATATAATAATAAATAAAATAATAAAAATATTTTATTGACATAAAAATGCTGCACATACATTTGAAGCCCTGACTCCTGAGCTAGGTGAGACCTGTGTTACAGGAGTGAGTGTCTTCACCCGCTTTTAGAACTAACAATTTTAATACAATAGGAAAATAAGAGATAAAATTTTAAAATACTTAAAATTAAACGTACTTGCTCTTGTTTGTCGTGCGTGTGAGTTTGTGTGTGATGTGTGTGTGCGTGTGTGTGTGAATGAGGGTATGGGTGAATGATCGTGATTATTGGCTGGACTTAGGGTTTTAAATAGGAGTTGATTTGCGTACATATCTATTTAATTATCCCGACTACTGTTCCTTAATTAAGTTTTCTGTTTGTAGATAATCCAGTGTTTGGAGCCAGGAGTTCAGCATTGTCTTTGCTTTACTTTTTGTTAGTGGGTTAAAGTTGAGAATGGTGTTTATTTTATTATATATGTGTGTAGATAGATATAGTCGTTGTCGCCGAGCGGATGTGGTCTTACATTTAATTGTGCTACATACATTACCGACAGTTCTTTTTTGTTTAATTGTGTGATTTACAGGTGTAATTTCATGTTGTTTTAATATTAGATTAATATCATATCATAATGCAATATAGATAAAACAGTTTTTACAGTACATAAATAAGCTATAAACGTATGATACATATACTTACAGACATATTTACTGACGTATAAAAGACAATCATCTGCCTAGCCTTTTCCCAACTATTTTGAGGTCGGCTTCCAGTCTAACCGGATGCAGCTGAATACTAGTATTTTACGTGGAGCGACTGCCTATCTGTCCTCCACAACCCAATAACTGGGTAATACGATACCCCGTGGCAAGACTGCTCGTCAGACTTACGGGCCCGTAACGACTGTCAAAGATCCACAACTGACAGCCGGGACTAACGTACTTTCTGAGACACGGAGGAGTATGTCTCGGTATGTAAAGATGGTCACCCATCCACAGACAAATCCAGGCAAGCGTAACTTAACCTGATGGATCGCCCCGTGCGACTGTTATTACTTAGCCACGAGCTCCACCATACCTTCAGGACGTATGAAAGACAATCATGTCAATATATCTAGAGTTCTGAGAGATGAGTGTAGGAACGAATGTTTTTCTAATTGTACCTGTAACTAATAAATAACTGGCCGTTTGCCGAGTATTAAATAATAAATTACTTACATCGATTGGATCCAGCGGCAACCACAGGATGGATCATAGACAGCGTCGAATCATAGAGTGAGCTCATTGAAAATTTGGCTGGATCAGTATGAGGTAAACTTGCAGCATACAGTCCCGCAAGAAACAGATATTTGAAGATGTATATCAATTCGAAGTGTTGCGCTGAAATTATAAAACTTTTGTCAGAGAAGATATTGGGTTATATTTTTGCAAATGACGGTATTAAGGTACCAAATTCTTCGCAAACCCATGAACTTTTATGCACACAAATAATAATATGCATTTTTCCCTAAATAGTTTGACGTTTTCATCTTCTGCATCTCTAAGTATTTAGATAAAGAGTTTTTTCATCATCCTCATTATCGCTATGATAATTTTCATCAAGAAACATGACTGCTGTAAATACCATGGCATGATCTTTCTCGACACCTCTGGACACGACCATCACTGGCTCTCATGACATTGTCTGAGACCAGAATTCTAATCAATGCTGGAAAGGCTTGTGAGCATTGCATCAATTCAGCGATTTCTGATTACATAGAAACCCAATAAACCTGTGGAGGGCTGATTGCTAACCAGCTCTTCCAACTTATCCTGCTTAACAATCATAGTTTTTGTACCGGATACCTTATAGGCAGTTACTATCAGGTACTTTACGTTCTAAGGGATCGAACACTCCCATAAACTTACTTGTTAAAACTACGATACTTATGGGCGTTATAATTACTAACACAGCTTTAAAAGAGGAGCTCGTGGCTAAGTAATAACAGCCGCTCGGGTCGATACATCAGGTTAAGCTACGATTGCCGGGGTTGGTCCGTGGATGGGTGACCATTTTCACATATCGAGACTCCTCCGTGCCTCGAAAAGCACGTTATGCCGTTGGTTCCGGCTGTCATTTGTGGATCTTTGACAGTCGTTACGAGTCGTCAGAAGCCCGAAAGTCTGACAACCGGTCTAATCAAGGGGTATCGTATTACCCAGTTGCTGGGTTGTGGAGGTCAGATAGGCAGTCGCTCCATTTAAATACTGGTATTAAGCTGCATCCGGTTAGACTGGAACCGACCCCAACATTGTTGGGAAAAGGCTAGGCAGATTGACATTTATAAGTGATCGAAAACTCCCATAAACTTACTTGTTAAAACTACAATTCGGTATGGACCTTTTAAAATTACTAACACAGCTTTAAAGGAGAAGAAAACCAACTAAAGTCTGTTTTTTAATCTCGTAGACTAATTTGACAGGTGCAAATGTGAAACTCCAAATTGAAAAAACAAAACAACAATCACTTGAAATGTCAGATTAGTCTACGAGATTGGAAAAAAGACTAGAAAAGAATAATGTTTTGAATATAATATCGTACTCACAACTAATCATCTCACAGTCGCTGGTAGCTGACTATTATAAAAAATATATTATTACTTCGTAAGTACTACCGACATGAATGTCAACCACAAACTGTGTGTAATGAGGTAAATTTTATAGCTCTAAATCGCACTTTATAGGCGTAATAAAATTATATTTGTGTTCTCGTGAGGGCTATGGTTTTAAAAACCGATTGTAGGCGGCTAATTATGATTTACTTAGGTAAGATCATTTATATGGAACTAGCTTCCGCCCGCGGCTTTGCCCGCCTGATATGTCGATAAAAAGTAGCCTATGGGATGCGATCTATCTCCTTGCCAAATTTTATCGAAATCCGTTCTGTGGTTTAGGCGTGAAAAGGTAACATACAGACAGACAGACAGGGTTACTTTTGAATTTATAATATTATATATAGTATAGTTTATAATATTAGTATGGAATAGTATTGCATCTTAATAAGCAAATTAAATGTAATCTTTGGTCATAAGTTTAAATAACTATCGCAGTCCATTTCTATAAGTCCCTCCCAAGTTGCGTTACAGCACCCGCTCTTTCTCTCCGCCTTCCGCATTCAGTCTGCCCCAGCCGTTTAATGAAAGTATGGCACCCTTTCGTAACAGGAAAAGATAAAGTATAAGTACCAACAGTTGGATGTTTCAGAAAAGGTGTTGATTCAACTTAATATCGTCAGTATTTTTTCGTTCGACCTAAGAACTGAGAACTTGAGTAAGCTCTAGAAAACTTGAGTAAGCTCTAGAAAGTTATAAAAAGGTAATAGACGCCAGTAAGTATTTTTTCACCATTTGTCCTAAAAACCGACAAATCTATTGATCCTGAGAAAGCACCAAAATAGAAATAATAAAAGGTGTCTTTGTTTGTCCTCTAAATAAAAATGCCAATACTGAAACTCTCACCAAAAGACAAGTATCTTTTGTTTTATACGTTCTCGGAGAAAGTTGAAGTGACACTTGAGAAAAATAAATGAGGCG
Source organism: Lithophane ornitopus (assembly GCA_948473465.1). Lineage (NCBI taxonomy): Eukaryota > Metazoa > Arthropoda > Insecta > Lepidoptera > Noctuidae > Lithophane > Lithophane ornitopus. Next base: position 13,379,709 of record OX419624.1, on the reverse strand, counting down.
CGTTATGAATACAACCCGGGCGAATTAACATGGCACCTGGCTTGGAACTCAATACCCCACCGCTACCCGCGCGGCGCCCCGCCGTCGTCGTGCGGGGATGCTGGAGGAGTTACAAACGTCATTCGAGCCAGGTGCCATGTTAATGCCCACGGGTTGTACAAGTCAGTACCTACAATATGGGACAGTACTATTATTATTTGAGCGGGAAGGTAATGTAATCATCCATTGAAGAAGTGTCTTCCGCACAAAATACTTTTTTTTTTGTATGAAAGGCCTCGTCCTAGGTTTGTTGCAGGTGTCTGTAGCTGGTGGTTGCCAAGTGTATTGTAGCTTGTGGTTACCAATTTCCTTTATGTTGGTTACCGTCTACTCAATATTTGTCAGTGAGCAAGTCAATATATTACACGAAAATATTGTTTCAAGCGATTTTGAACCATGTGTGGTACAAAAATTTGCACAAACTTGACTTGCCCCACTTAAACTGCTCTGTAAATGGCTATAGTATGTACTGGGACTAATAGGCCTTACGGTCTGTTTGCCAACAATAAAAATAAAATAAAATATGAGGTAATATCCGACGCTGCGGTTCCCCTTAAGTATAAATATTAACGATATTCATTCCCGAATAGATTCAGGAGGAGCTCGTGGCTAAGTAATAACAGCCGCACGGGTCGATCCAACAGTTTAAGCTAGGCTTGCCGGGGTTATTCCGTAGACCATCTTTACATAGGTAGGTACCGAGACTCCTCCATGCCTCGGAAAGCACGTTAAGCCGTTGGTCCCGGCAGTCATTCGTGGAGCTTTGACAGTCGTTACGGGTCGTCAGAAGCCTGAAAGTCTGACAACCAGTCTTGCCAAGAGGTATCGTATTACCCAGTTATTGGGTTGTAGAAGTCAGATAGGCAGTCGCTCCATGTAAAATAGAAAGAAAAAAGAAAGAAAAGAAAAATGGTTTATTCTGCACAAATAAAACGCACACATAACAAAAAAATAAAAAATAAAAAAATAATACAAAAGTAGCCAAAAGCCTCGTATTCAACCAATTCCTTGACGTTTGTTCATTGATACAAACTGAACAAATTGGACATTTCATTGAACAAATTGGTCAATACTGGTATTCAGCTGCATCCGGTTAGACTGGAAGCCAACCCCAATATAGTTGGGAAAAAACTAGGCAGATTGATTCATTCCCGAACAATGTTCCCCAGAGTACCAAGTCCATACACTCTGTGGTTGTACTGTAACACGTCAATGATGTATATCTAGGCTGTAATGTCGCGTTTTGTTCCGCCACGGAGTGATCGTATCTCATTGTTGTTACGAAACGTTTCCCATACATGCATGTTGAAATAACAAGCGTGTATTGAATGTTTACGTCCAACATTCATTGAATTTTATTCTTTGACCTTGTAGAAGGGTTGAGAGTTAATTTCTTTGAATTTGATGAAAGTGGAGAGAGGAGGAGGAGATGGTGGGATGAATTCGACTTTTTTCTTAAAGATTGGCCACAAACAGCAATAGTTATGGATAAGTGGAAGGAGAGACTTCGAGACCTTTGCTTGCAGTGGGACACAAACGACTGATACCTAATAATAATAATTGATGAAAACAAATGAAGGGTAATACGTAACATCTTCGAAATAAAATGGTTTTGTTTCTCTTGGTATTTAATGGTTTTTAATAAAATAGCCATTGACAATATTTAGCCAAATATGTATGTTATAGGCTGGCCTTTAAAAATTATACTTGTGACGCGTAATCTATGTTAAAGTATTTTATATTTTCAAATGTTTATAATACATAAGAAATAACTCAAGACTGATTGTGATATTAAAATGACTAAAAACAACCAAGTTATGTTTTTATCATGTTATTAAACTCTTCACTGATTTTAATCGAATTTTTGATTTTGAGCTCCTAAAAAAGAAAAAATGTCCCAACACTAGTACGTACTAATCCGTACATATCCGTGAATCCGTACATGCCATTTGTGGAATAAAATTTTAAATAACAAATTATTCCACTAACGGCACCTGCGAGAAATATCGATAGGTGCCGTATGTGGAATACCTCAGGTGCCATTTGCTCAGGTGCCGTTTAAGTGGGTGACCAATTTGGAATACGTCATAAGTTCGTAAGTTACGTTGTTGAGCTGATTTGTTTTCGAACTAATGAAGCAGTGTATAGACATTTGTTTCAAACTGATTCCAATTCTGATTGATCGTGTATTACGCAATGAATGAATGAATGAATGAATGAAATGAAAGAATGAATGAATGAATGAATAAATGAATGTTATTTATTTCTAAGTATATGGTACGTTATTGTACATTGAACACTGTTTCACACATGCTACCATTGCTGGTGTAGAAATATAAAATAATAAGTTAATAATTATTAAGTAGGTACATGCAAATCAGAACTAGGTACATTATAAGAATATTTTGCAACGTTATTTTTTCTTTATGCTAAACCCGAAAAGGGGTCAAAAAAAAACATTGAAATCGCGAAAAAAAAACAGCTGTTCCCTACATTTTGTCGATTTAAGTGAACACAAATGTAGGGAACAGCTGATTTTTTTTCGCGATTTCAATGTTGGTCCCAAAGTAAAAGTTGTTCAAAATGATGAGTACAATAACCCTTTTCGGGTTTAGCATAAAGAAAAAATAACGTTGTATATCCTGTTATTACATTATGAAATCCTGTATTAATCAATGTCAATTAGGGTGCTGCAGCTGGATTGTCTCTCTTTACTCTATAATATCTTTATTCTTACGTACCTATGTGTAGAACGGGTAATAAAGCAGTATTATATCTCTTAGTATTTAAGTGGGAGGCTCACATACTAGTAATCATATAGTGTTACACACCATGGTTCCATGACAATGCAATTATGGTAATATCTTTATCAACCAGACAGCGACTAATGAAGAACGATCGCTTACTGCCGACCTATTTGTTATGTCACTTGGGATTAATATTAACACGAATTAATATTAATAATATATCCTATTTCTTATTCCATTTCTACTTGCTTATTGTGATCTTTTAATATTCTTCATTTAATCTACTGTACGTATACAGGGTGTCCCTTGAAGTATGGATCAAATTGAATAGGGATAAGCAAGGTCATTTTCAAACTTTGCAACCCTGAGATTTTTTTTCGCTAGTGAAACTTTTTCCCTTGAAAATCGCTTGAAAATTGAGTCAAAGCTTTTACAGTAAATGTTTTTTCTTATTGAACACATGATTTCTAGCTGCGTAACAGTATTACCACAGGAAACGGCGACTCGTCTACAACGTCCTGAAATAAAAAATAAATTGAGAGCCCTAATAGAAAGTTAGTCTTAACTTTTGAAACCTAAAAAATTGCACCGACATTCTCAGGGTTAAAAAGTTTGCTAATGACCTTGCACACGCCCCTATTCGATTTGATCCATATTTCCAGGGACACCCTGTATAAGGGTATATATCTTTTCGTACACAAAATCTCATACACAAAATCTCTTAAGGGGCCATTGTACTCATTATTATAAGCAACTTTCACAAAGGGACCAACACTGAAACTGCGAATAAATAACAGCTGTTCCATAAAATTATGTTCGCATAACTAGTCAAAATCGTGGACATCTGTAAGTAATCTATTTCTGAAAATAATATGACGATAAAGATAATATTTTTGTTCATCGCTATTTTTATGGTTTTCAGACAAATAAGCATAATAATAATTAAAATTTACGGTATATTTTGATTAAAATTATGTCATTAGTTGCGATTTTAAACTTTGAAGATCTTACAAGTTTATAATAATATAGAGAACTCAGCACCACCGTGCACGCATCGCGGATGCATATTGAACGCATTGGCATGGCCGAACCTTGATGCCTTCTTTGTGGAGATACCCTTAACCCTAAAGCCACGGTTGGTTTATTCAACTAATTCACAGCTTTGTTGTTGTGATAACGAGAATGGTACATTGTAATCATCTTGTTTGCAAAACGGATGTGAATGACATTAAAATTGTAGGTTTTTGGCCCTTCCCAGTATACGTGCCGCCTACGTGCAATCTATATATGCATCTAAATATTAGGTCTTTACCTATGAAATTACCGTTCTGCAGTACTGGCCATTTCAAATCAAAATAATTTTTGTTTGGCTAAGAATTCTAATTTCAAATTAATTTTATTTTAAAGACATGGTTTTTTTTTTCCAAAAGTAGTCATTTCTTTATTGATTAGTGTTACATTTTCATCGCATTTCAATCTTTTTCGTCATCATGGATACGTTAAAAATTCGAGTAATTATGGAATATGAGTACCGTCGTGGCAGCAACGCGGCACAAGCGGCACGCAACATCAACGACGTTTACGGAGCTAACACTACAAACCAACGCACCACCTGTTATTGGTTTGCTCGCTTCCGTTCTGGAAATTTCGACCTGAAAAATGAACCTCGCGGTCGTCCGAAGACTTTGGGCGACAATGACGAATTAAAGGCGATTGTGGAAGCTGATGATACACAATCTACGGCTGAATTATCAGCAGCTTTCGACGTTAGCGTCAAAACAATATTGGTCCATTTGCGTCAAATTGGCAAGGTAAAAAAGCTTGACAAATGGGTGCCCCACGAACTCAATGATCGCCAGCGCGAAGTACGCGTCGAGACGTGCCTTGCACTGCTCAACCGACACACAAATGAAGGAATTTTGAACCGCATTGTTACCTGCGATGAAAAATGGATTCTGTTTGATAACCGCAAGCGCTCAACAAGTTGGTTGGATCCTGGTTCAGCACCTAAACAATGCCCTAAACGAAAACTTACCCCTAGAAAAGTGATGGTCACTGTTTGGTGGTCTAGCGCCGGTGTGATTCATCACAGCTTCTTACCAAACGGGGTGAGCATTACTGCAGATGTGTACTGTGAAGAACTGAACACAATGATGGAGAAGCTGGCGCATCTCCAACCAGCATTGGTCAATCGCTCGTCTCCGCTGCTCCTGCACGACAACGCGCGACCTAATACTGCACAGCAGACGGTCTCCAAGTTGCAAGAACTGGGGTTGGAAGCTCTCCGTCATCCGCCCTACTCACCAGACCTTGCGCCTACAGACTACTACTTTTTCCAGAATTTGGATAACTTCTTGGCGGGAAAAAAATTCAATACCCGAGAGGCAGTACAAAATGCCTTTGAAGAATTTGTTGCCTCCCGTCCAGCTGATTTCTTTAAGAAGGGCATCAAGAAACTGCCACTGCGATGGCAAAGATGCATTGATTGCATGGGTGATTACTTCGATTAATACAAATAAAAAATTCATGAAAAAAATTCGTTTAAATTTTTTCATACAAAACGGCAATTTCATAGGTAAAGACCTATTACATAAAATTACACATAAATAAAATTGAAGTGTCTGTTTGTAATGTCAAAATAATTGCTTTTTACTAAAAGCATGAAAGTATAATACGGTATTTATTCAATCTCAATCTGCCTAGCTTTTTCACAACCATATTGGGGTCGGCTTCCGTGGTAGGAGCTCGTGGCTACGTAATAACAGCCGCACGGATCGATCCATCAGGTTAAGCTACGCTTGCCGGGGTTAATCTGTGGATGGGTGACTGACACTCCTCCGTGCCTCGGAACGCACGTTATGCCGTTGGTCCCGGCTGTCATTTGTGCATCCTTGACAGTCGTTACGGGTCGTCAAAAGCCCGAAAGTCTGACAACCAGTCTTACCAAGGGGTATCGTATTACCCAGTAACTGGGTTGTGGAGGTCAGATAGGCAGTCACTCCATATAAAATACTGAAATTCAGTTGCATCTGGCTATACTGGAAGCCGACCCCAACATAGTTGGGAAAAGGCTAGGCAGATGATGATTGGGGTCGGCTTCCAGTCTAACCGGATGCAGCTGAATACCAGCGTCAATTTTTGTATAAGTGAAAGTACCTAATACTCAATTGGAAGCAAGGATTTGAATATGGAATATTTAATTAGGGAATACGAACCTACTAACCTAAACCTAACCGAACGCAAGAGCTACAGTTTCAGCCAGTTCGATGCCAATGTCATGGTAATAATGTCCTAATCAAACATTTAGGCAACTTATGAAGAACGATAACTTGTTGGAGAGAAAGGCATACAATCCTTAAAGTGATTTTAAATTAGAATTTCCGAAATAATAAAAATATCCGGAAAAAATTAAAAAATGGCAGCCACAGGTTTAGACCAAATAAAAAACCAAGACAGAGCGCGGCGAACATTAAAGTGAAGCATGCCAAAACTACACCAACGCTCTGTACGGACACGCTCACACGCACACATTTATAACCATTTACAATCAAACTACACCAAAATATGTGCACAAATGTTTACGAAACCGGCCTCACGTCACTGTTGACAGCGCTCTGTCTTGGTTTTTTGTTTGGTCTGAGGTCACAGGTAAGTTTTCTGATCCATTTGTTTACATTTTAATCTGATATTTTTGCAAAAGACTATACATCTAAACTTCTACTATTATTTAGAGGAAGAATTGTATGTTTGTTAAGAGATAATCGCTGGAAGTAGGTACTGATTCAATTAGAAAAATTCTTTCACGGATATCATAGAAAAAAGAATGTACCTTAAATCTATCCCAAGGATAGCCATAAGATAGGTTATGAATTATGATACAAACATCGATCGATATGCCTCTCATTGTCACTTTCTATATAAACAGAACGAGTCAGCAATAGCTTGGGAAAAGGTTTTCGTTACAAGTTTAAATCGTTTAGAAAGTTTGTGAATAACAGGATATAATATATGTCCGTCAGTTTTCATCCCAAACGCGGAAAATGGATTATATGGTGACACTTTCGGACCGTTGTCATTTTACTCATGAACGCTCTATTCAACAGCTTTTCCTAAAAATACCTTCACTCCTGCTTCTGGGGGAACGATACCGAGGAGTGCCCATTTTAATGTCTCAGTTTTATAATTGAGCCGTGGAATTTACAAATGGGCTAAGTGAAAAAGAAATTGCTGGGCGCTTTACACCTTTATATTGAAATGGCTGCCCAACATAGCACTTTTGAAAGACATTTTGTTTTTGGCAATTTTCCCATTCGTAAATTCCACGCCTCAATTATGATCCTTCTAAGGTGCCATCTCCACAGGCGAGAAAGTCGCCGTGCCATCAAATTCAATAGAAACTATATGAATCAAATACCACACGGCGATAGTATCATTGCGGCGAGAATTTGAAGGAACATGCAGCATGCACCGTGACTATCGCCGCGGTTCTCTCGTCTGTGGAGATGTTGACACCACTAAAGGTAAGATAAAACATCGTTACGAAAATCGACACCACACTGTATGCTAAAGTAGTGATCAATAAAAGTAGGTCACCTCTGTCGGGGAAGCGGTTGGAAACCGTGTAGCAGGCACTTTATCTACAACGCCGTCAATCTATCGCTAAACAGTATCGATACTGTTTTTCATACCATAGATATACAGTTTAATCTGCGTTTTGGATACCTCCTTCACGATGAAACAAAACCTTATTTTCGGTAGTTAGTTCAGTCGGCTTTATTTCCAGTGGACTGAGAATTCGGCCCCAATGTATCTCTGAACGAGTAGAGCAGTAGACCCGTGCGCATTAACATGGCACCTGGCTCAAAGACGTTTGTACCTCCCCCCGCTTCCTCGCATGGCGACGGCGGGGCGCGGAGCGGGTAGCGGGGGAAGCATTGAGTTCCGAGTCAGGTGCCATGTTAATGCGCACGAGAATCCGCACTCTGGCAGAACTGTGCGGCACCAAGGCGATGTGTCACGACGGCGGTGGCAGATGCGGCGCCTGCATCGTTTCCGTACGCGCAGCCTTACCTGACAATGTGCTCAAGACCTTCTCTGTTACTTCTGTAAGTGGACACAAAATCACCCTTTAATATTTTAAAATGATCAGTCACAGTAACAAGTACATTCTGTGAAAATTCCAACTGGCTACGTACCAAGGCAAAATTATATAGATGATCGGAAGGACAGCCAGACAACTGACGTAGGCTTAGTAATAGGGTCCCGCATTCACCCTTTGTGCGGACCCCTTAAAAGCGAGGTCATTTCCGCGGTAATTACGCGGATCAAAATGGAATCAATGCAGTTGCCAGTGATGTTATTACATGTACTTTTATTATGGTCACTGCAATTAGCACAAGTGCTTATGATTTTCCTGAGGTTTTGCATAACCTGTTCATATTCATTATAATAGGTCTTTACCTATGAAATTGCCGTTTTGTATGAAAAAATTTAAACGAATTTTTTTCATGATTTTTTTATTTGTATTAATCGAAGTAATCACATCACATCTTTGCCATCGCAGTGGCAGTTTATTGATTTCTTAAAGAAATCAGCTGGACGGGAGGCAACAAATTCTTCAAAGGCATTTTGTACTGCCTCTCGGGTATTGAATTTTTTTCCCGCCAAGAAGTTATCCAAATTCTGGAAAAAGTAGTAGTCTGTAGGCGCAAGGTCTGGTGAGTAGGGCGGATGACGGAGAGCTTCCAACCCCAGTTCTTGCAACTTGGAGACCGTCTGCTTTGCAGTATGAGGTCGCGCGTTGTCGTGCAGGAGCAGCGGAGACGAGCGATTGACCAATGCTGGTTGGAGATGCGCCAGCTTCTCCATCATTGTGTTCAGTTCTTCACAGTACACATCTGCAGTAATGCTCACCCCGTTTGGTAAGAAGCTGTGATGAATCACACCGGCGCTAGACCACCAAACAATGACCATCACTTTTCTAGGGGTAAGTTTTCGTTTAGGGCATTGTTTAGGTGCTGAACCAGAATCCACCCAACTTGCTGAGCGCTTGCGGTTATCAAACAGAATCCATTTTTCATCGCAGGTAACAATGCGGTTCAAAATTCCTTTATTTGTGTGTCTGTTGAGCAGTGCAAGGCACGTCTCGACGCGTACTTCGCGCTGGCGATCATTGAGTTCGTGGGGCACCCATTTGTCAAGCTTTTTTACCTTGCCAATTTGACGCAAATGGACCAATATTGTTTTGACGCTAACGCCGAAAGCTTCTGCTAATTCAGCCGTAGATTGTGTATCATCAGCTTCCACAATCGCCTTTAATTCGTCATTGTCGACCAAAGTCTTCGGACGACCGCGAGGTTCATTTTTCAGGTCGAAATTTCCAGAACGGAAGCGAGCAAACCAATAACAGGTGGTGCGTTGGTTTGTAGTGTTAGCTCCGTAAACGTCGTTGATGTTGCGTGCCGCTTGTGCCGCGTTGCTGCCACGACGGTACTCATATTCCATAATTACTCGAATTTTTAACGTATCCATGATGACGAAAAAGATTGAAATGCGATGAAAATGTAACACTAATCAATAAAGAAATGACTACTTTTGGAAAAAAAAATCCATGTTTTTAAAATAAAATTAATTTGAAATTAGAATTCTTAGCCAAACAAAAATTATTTTGATTTGAAATGGCCAGTACTGCAGAACGGCAATTTCATAGGTAAAGACCTAATATTACACTATAATAAACATTTTTCCAATATAAATACAAAGTACCAATGTTTATGTCCGTAGTATAGTAATGAACTCAAATGAATGATGTATTGATGTTTTCGTAATAAACATACAATTTATTTATTCTTTGCAATTGAATATTACCGATCTCATCGGAACACAAGTGGCTCCTTTATTATATTAAAATGTTCTGCGAGGCAACGACATTCTTTTTTAGTTAAATTGAATTGCGTGCTATGTTGTTGATAGGTACTTTTACTGTACAATATAAAGATTTATTAAAGTTATTACGAGTACCGACTGTACTGACCGAGTGTAGAACCTGATCTTAGAAAAAATTACCTAAGCCATCCGTTTCACATGGATAATCAATCTTAACTAATAATGAAAATCCAAAAGTGAGTTTGTTTGTTTTCTTGTTTATTTGTTTCTTTATTTATTTGTTTTCTTGTTTATTTGTTTCTTTGTTTATTTGTTTTCGTGTTTATTTGTTTCTTTGTTTCTTTGTTTATTTACTTTATTAATCAAGCTATGACGGCGCGGCAATGAAGCGGCGGCGATGCGGTGGCGGTGCGGTGACAGCGTTGTATCCCCGAGCACTAATAATTATTGTGCACGACAGCCACGTGATCTTACCCTTTGGTTACCTTAATAACATATTTACCTGCCCTGCTATTATTATAAGAACCTGACATTGATTCTACTTTGCTCACGCGCAGAAAAACTATAATTACGTTATCACTACAATGCAATTGCACTTAATTAGTGCACAGGAGAAAACCACGTTGTATTATCAAGTAATTTTCCTCTTGATGCGATTTTAATGAGCCTCCATACAATTTCTTACTAAAGGTCGGTACTTCCGGTAATAATTTTGTAACTGACAAATAAATAGAGATTATTTATCGTTTTATTATGTTTTTAGGAATATTTAGAGCGTGTTGTCACTGACTAGGGTCATTATCTTTTCAAATGCGAACCTTCAAATAGAAAATAACACATTTTGTAACTGAATTCAACACACTTTATCAGGAACATAGGATGCATACAAGGAGCCTCTGCAAGCGAAGTTTCTACTGAGCCACTAAACGACACGTCCACCGTCAATTGCGCACCCTGGGCAATCAGCAAGTTTTCCCCGGAGTTAAGTACTTCATATCCTTCACCAAGCATCAGTGCCGTGTTACGTTACTTGGATCTATTTTAACTTCTATGTGTTGGTGTCACACAGGGCAGCATTCTGTGTTCACTATTATAATCCATACTAATATTATAAATTCGAAAGTATCTCTGTCTGTCTGGCTGTATGTTACCTTTTCACACCTTAACCACTGAATGGGTTTCAATAACAGGCAAGAAGATAGATGGCACCCTTGGGAAGGACATAGGCTACTTTTTATCGACATACCACGCGGGCAAAGCCGCGACTGGAAGCTAGTATTATATAAGATAAAATAATTGTTTTGTTTTCCTGTAGTTACTAACCAAACTTGCTCTTTTGTTGGTTGTTTTGCCACCTTAATGTGAATAAATAATACTTAATCTAATCTTGGAAAGTAATACAGTTTCAAGGGTATTGGTGATGGACATGCCAATCAAGATATACGCAATGTAATGACGTGTTTTCCTGACCAATTTCTTATGGAAATCGATCTGGAGTTAGCATACAAGTTTACTGAAATTACACCGACTGACATGAAATTAAACGGTGGGAATCTATATGGAACTTCATACGTCAAAGGTTAGCTAACGCTTAAAATCATCTATTTTTGGCCTTTTAATCGAGGTCGTTAGTTAATAAATAATTAATACAATATTTATACCAACGCATAAAACACTGTTCTTTATTATTTTTATTAATTGTAACCTAAAGCGGTTTATAATTATAATTCCCATAAATAATTAATAATAAAACGATGAACTATGGGTCTGTGCCGGTAGAGTTTACTTTGCCAAAACAGATCTAGGGTGACGAGCCAGACCAAGAGAGATAAAAAACCCGCAGGGCAGCATGTGGCGAGCTGTTGGCCAGTATATGTCGCAGTCGCAGGGCATCGTATAGTCGGGAGATAGGGCGGAACCTATCTCCCGGGAGAAGTCTTGTTCCTCACCTCTGGCTTGCCTTTATTGGCCGGCTAGAGTGAACACTGACGAGGAACAGAGCTCCCACCTCATTCTTGCCTTTATTGGCCGGCTTGAGTGGAGATTCGCAAGGGCAAACGTGCTCGGAGGAAGGAAGTATTTCAGTAAGATGCTTCATTATGGATGTCTAACGGGCCTCTGCGAGTTGGCTTCGGCCCCTCGCTCGCCTTCCCCAGGGTCCCGAGATATGTTAAAGACATTTTGAAAATAATAATAAATAAACATTGCAAATGTAGACAGAACAATTGACACCCGTCTGATTATTTAATTGTAATTGTTTAGTTTTTTTCAATATTACCCTCTCGAAGAGAAGAGAACCCCCCTCCCCCCTGCCTTAACCCAGAAGTGGGAACATTATAATTGTTTAGTTTTTTTTTCTATATTTTTTTTTCAAATTACCTACATGATATCGCTACTAGCTGTCCCTATGTTACATATCGTCGGAAATTGAAGTACTCCAGTTAAACGTACACTAACAGACAGACAGAGAGATGGCGTATAAGTAGATTATAGACGGTGATATTATAGTATCCCAGGATAAGGATTATGTTGATTAACTATAAGTTATACAAAAACAGGATAAACACCCAGACCCGGAACTATCTGTAACTAGCAAGTCAATTAATTTGCTAGCTTGACTTGTTTTCAAACTTAGAAACGCCCCTACGATGCAGGAAAAACGTGTGGGGCAACCTTTTTAACTTATTTTATTTTTATTATTTAAGAAAATAAAGAGTTCTCATTCCCTTTTTTGCTTTAACTCGGTTTTTAATTTAACAGTAAAACATTCAATTAATAATAATGAATATTATTAATTAAGAATTAATAGTAGTAACATACTGGACCGTGAACAGGAGGATTTTTTTTCAATTTATTTACCACTCTTTTTCTTAATATAGTTTTTCTTATTAAATTCATTTCACATAGTTTTTAAAAACCAAGACTCTTTAAAAGTCTTCCTTTTTATTTTTGTTGTTGTTACTACTAAATAACACTCATTAATCAATAAAACACTAAACACGGATTTAAAGTAAAAAAAAAATCTGAAACAAAAAATGTATACCTCTTATTTTATATTAGGTCCAATCTTCTCTGGCATATAATTATATTTGTGTATATACGTTTTTACATAGCTAATCGTGTCATGTATAGGTAACTGTATGAGTTAGCAGTTATGCTAACTGCCTCTTGTCAGTTCAATATCATAACTTTTAGAATAGTGACGTGTTTTATGATCAGTGTCCTGTATCGATCTACGATGTTTTATATTGGCCTGAATTAGGTAGATTTTAACTTTATAAAAATTACGATTCAATAAAAGTTATTTTTTTTTATTACAATATTGCATGTGAGTATATTTTAAAATATGAATAACTATTTAGCTGATGACTTCGTCTGGGTGTATTTTGTATTTCATCATTTTTTAAATATCTAAATGGTGAAAAATATCATATCCTTTTCCATGTCCCAAGCTACATATCTGTAAAATTTCAAAACGGTCGGTTCAGTGGTTAAATCATGAAAAGATAACAGACAATAGACAAACACTTACTAGCTATTTTCACATTTATAATATTAGTATGGATTGTATTATTTAAAGAAATTACCTATTTTGCACCAAAATATATATTTTAATATATTTTCATTGCGTGGATTTTTTTTCGTGCCATTCTAAGGTTGCCTGGAAAAGATCGCAGAAAGCGATAAGACCAACCATAGTATGTTTTAGTGTTTTTTTGTTGCTATCTATTTTCTGGTGTATCCCGGATACACCAGAAAATACACGATACGTGTTAGGGAACTGTTTATGGTGTACATAATAAATAATATTCTATCTATCTATCTATCTGGTAATTACTATTCGGGTTGAGTTGACACGGACCGAGTTGTCACTGACCCCACCTAAGATCACCCTCTTTATCGAGTGCAAAACGTCACTTCAAATAATTTTAATGATTTGTATATCTTTATAGGTGTTAGGTGCATTCAAAATAAAAGATGGCTTCAATAAAATTTAAGATCAACGGCAAAGACTATGAAGGTAAGAAAATCCTAATGCTCTTTTATCAGCTGCTTCCAGCTCCTTACTAAAATTGACATTCCACCTAGCCTGACCTATACTGATATTTTGTAAAATACTCACAGTGAAATCTTCGGTGAAGTGATTTTGAAGAGAGCTGTCAATCCCTAGTCAGTTGGGATAACAGTTAATTACAAGCTCACTTCACCTAAATTTTCACGGTGAGATTTTAACACAATATGCATAATGCTACCCAAATTAATCATAATTAACAAATATTTCTAGTGGATGGCAAATTCGGAGAGCCGTGGTGGCCCAGTGGTAACGGCCACGACTTACGAGTTGTAGGACGTAGGTTCGAACCCTGACAGGCGCTTTACTTTGTGTAAATTATTTCATCGCCACTGCTCTCAAAACGGCGAAGGAAAACATCGCGAGGAAACCGGCTTGTCCTAGAACCAAAAATTTCGAAAACATGTGACATCTACCAACCCGCACTGGGCCCGCGTGGTAGATTAAAAGCCCACTCCCTCTCGAAGAGAGAAGGCCTGTGTCCCAGCAGTGGGAACAAAATAGGCTGATTATGCTATGCTTATGCTGTCAATCCCTAGTCAGTTGGTTTGACAGTTAATATCAAGCTCTCTTCACCAACATTTTCACGGTGAGATTTTAACACAATATGCATTTAATGCTACCCAAATTAATCATAATTATCAAATATTTCTAGTGGATGGCAACTTCGGTCCAGACGTATCTCTGAACGAGTACATCCGCACCGTGGCTGAATTACGCGGCACTAAGGCGATGTGCCACGAGGGCGGATGCGGCGCCTGCATCGTCGCCGTAAACGCAGCCTTACCACCTACAAACGTGGTGAAGACCTTCGCTGTTAATTCTGTAAGTAAAAAAAATAACGCAGTGAGAGTTTTTTTCGAATAATTTTATTTTATAATATTTTTATTTATTTTTATAGTGGTAACCATAAATGTACAAAAACCTACGTTCGGAATTAAAATTTGGAACGTCAATATTATTGCGAAAAAATAATTGATCGTATGAGTGCAAGCGCTGATTCAAGGCAATATTGCACAACATTTTATGTAAGTGTAGAGGCCACCTTAATAATTATCAAGAATGCGAAGCGCGAGATGTCCAAAAACCACTAATAAATAAGGTCGCTAAATTATCTTAACTTGAGGAGCTCGTGGCTAAGTAATAACAGCCTGGTCGATCCATCAGGTTAAGCTACGCTTGCCGGGGTTGTTCCGTGGATGGGTGACCATCCTTTACATATCGAGACTTCTCCGTGCCTCGGAAAGCACGTTAAGCCGATGGTTCCGGCTGTCATTCGTGGATCTTTGACAGTCGTTACGGGTCGTCAGAAGCCTAAAAGTCTGACTACCAATCTTGCCAAGGGGTATCGTATTACCCAGTTACTGGGTTTTGGAGGTTAGATTGGCAGTCGCTCCATGTAAAATACTGGTATTCATCTGCATGCGGTTAGACTGGAAGCCTTCCCCAATATACTTGGGAAAAGGCTAGGCAGATGATGCTCAATTATCTTAACTTGGTTCGTCTTTATGCAAAGCAAGCCCTCATAATGTGAAATGTTTACCTAATCGAAGGAAACATCGATAAATCCAGTTGTCGTAGATTTACTAATTTATTCAAGCGACAAAGACGACCTAAATTCTAAGAGACCACTTCGAGAGAGCGGCTGCAGCTATATTCTATCCTCAACACTCCCACAGGACTATTAACCTTAATAGACTAACCGATTACATAGAGATGGAACATACATCTTGGCCACTGTGGACACAAACTTGGACATAGACAAATAGAGTAAGACTGGGGGCAGAGATCTTCAAGGCGACGTAGAATACCTATACCTACTTAATTAACATTGTGCAGTAAATTATCAATTTTAGTTTTTATCCTATAGATAGCCTATAGACCTGCAAAAAGCGGTTTATATCATAGTGTAAAGATTATACGTTCATCCAAAAAAAATTGCTAACATTATGTAATAAAAATAAAGAGGTAGCTTGTACTTTTTATATAATATTTTTATATTGGTTATAATTAAAAATTCTTAGTACGTCGACGCTTGTGTCCTTTTATTTTTATATTTATTGGTATAGTTAGTCTTTTAATTTAGTTTTTTTGTTAATTTAGTAATAAGAATGATCCAATGACTATATAATTTATAAGTGTAGAATTAATCATAAATCAGAATGATTTAATGACTACAAAATGCAGGCAGAATAAAAAATATCACGAAATGTTCATTAAGATACGAATCATAAGACAGTTACCTCATTCTTCATGGTCATTTTTTGTAAGATTAGAATGGTCCTAATATATCTTCTTATAACGATTACTGCGCATCTCTTAGTAGGTACCTTTATGATAAATGGCGGCTAGCTTCGGTTCATTAAAACTAATATTTCTAGCAAAAAAATAACAAAAGAATCTTTAGAATATTCGGCTGTGGCATTCGTTATCTCTGGCAAATTAATTTATTGTCAATTGAAACAGAACCATTAAACGAAGTTTCAACTTGATAGACCAAGAAAAAGCAATACAAAATTAGTTGGCAAGAATCAATTCTGCCAGCTTTTGCCAAAAGCGTATTTTACAAAATCTTGTTATGGAAAATACTTTTTTTGTTTTTCTTAGTAAAGACAGATTATTGCAGAAAAAATCCTTGTTTTCCTATTTTTAAAAACACTATGCAATCATCGCTCTATTCCTGTCAATCTTTTGACGGTGCCAGAGACAAGTTGATATTATAGATAGAGGAACAGGTATGAGGAACAGGGTGTAAAGTTCACTCATCCTCCATACAAAAGGCAGGATCCTCCGACCAGACGGGTGTTGTCTGGTGGGCTACTGTCCGACGGAAAACTCTACTTGCGCGATTCAGGATTTTGCATGGCGTCAGTGTGATGTGTAGTTCGCATGTGGCGATGTAGATACCGCCACAATGTTTTAAATACGTTTAGCGTTAAATACATTCAGTGATTTATGGTGCTAGTTGGCCTTTAGTGGTAAGAAATTGTTGGTTTATTTATTAACTAAGCCATCATTGTTTTATTGTAATTGGCGTCGATGTAGCCATGAAAACCGGTTTTAACCTACCACAACAATTCAGGTTTTTATCTGCCGCTACATTTCACTTTTTGCGATCCCCAGTCAAGGTGATCCACTCCAACCTTTGATCCTTTGGCATTGAATGATTTATAAAAACCAACATTATTAACTTCCTCCTAAATGATGGTATTTTTTACAACTAAAATGATTATTATTGTGTTAAGGCTAAATACTGCAAAACTGTATATGCACCAACGATTTTATCCTCATTATACAAAAAACACATATTTACCGTACCTACCTATGATGACGGAATCAAAGTTTAACAAAGGATTTTTGTTTTTAAAGCATTTTGATAGCTGAAATAATCGGTCGGTCGGTCGGTCAATCGTCATCCTGAGGATGCCTCGTTGAGAGGTGAAACACGTGTCGATTTCTTACAGGGTTTTTATGACTCTTGAAGAATAGTCAAGCGGAATAGGTTACTAAATATATCTACGTCTATTGTATTTTATAATGGATTTCCGCAAAGTCACGCCTGAATCAATTAACTAGTATTTCTAATATAATCGATCCAGAAATGAAGACAATAAGCAGGAGAAAACCTAACTGATATAGGCCGAAGAATTGCCAAACTCAAGTGGCAGTGGGCAGGGCACATTGCTCGCAGAACAGATGGTCGCTGGGGCTGAAAGGTTCTGTAGTGGTGACCGCGTAACGGAAGGCCTCCCAACAAGGTTGACCGATGACCTAGTGACATGATGATGATAACTTCTAATATAACACACCAAGGTTAATGTAAGGCAGTACTAAAGAATCAAAGGCCTTTGTAAATATGCTAGAAAAAGACTATATGCCAGTACCTACACATTAAGTACTTATTTTTAAACGTTCTTACGCTTCTTTGAAACATTTAATGACACACGTCTCTCATAAAACGACGACGTATTTATTTGCTTTTTTATCAGCCATGATAAAAGAAGTACCTAAGTGTTTTTATTTCAGACTTCTTATTGACACTAAACGCCTACATATTCTATTATATGAAAGAGAAATATCGAGAAACGGTGCCTCATAACGTCTTGAATGGCACTTTGTTACCTTTTTAAGTAAAATTTAGGTTTTTTTAAAACAATTTCTGCAATTTAGAAGTTACTAGTATGACATACAGATTTATACATTTCTCATCAGAAAAATCGAAACACTTCCGTTTTTATGGTTTCGAGTTTCTAAATACACTCATTTTTCTGATAATCCTTACAAAACATAAACTTGCAAGGTGTTTTCTTACCCAATAAAAATAAGCATAGCATAAGCATAATCAGCCTATAATTGTTCCCACTGCTGGGACACAGGCCTCCTCTCTGTGAGAGGGAGTGGGCCGTAATCCACCACGCGGGCCCAGAGCGGGTTGGTAGATGTCACATGTCTTCGAATTTTTGGTTCTAGGACCAAGGACCCAATAAAAATAAACACAAGATATGTTAACCTAAACTTTTTAAACTGTAGTAATGGTTGAGTTGTGATCTTGTAATCAGACACGGAAACTTCTTCAAGGCAAACAAAATTATGTCAGCCTAGACCTTCAGTGAACTCGACCTATCGCAGTCTACTCCTAATTAATACATACTCACAAGTATTATCCTAGCCCTGATTCTCCGTCTCCTGCATCTAGTTTATCCTAGTCGCCCAATGAAAGTAGTAAGAGTAAGTCTATCTAGCGAAATGGTGATGATAAATGATATGTATTTCTGGAAATTGGTTCAAAAGAAACACTTTTACATGTCAAATTTTGACATGTAAAAGTGTTTCTTTGGATTATCAGAAATTATAATTTAATCGGTGTTTCGTAGGTATTCGTTTACTCTGAGAAAAAAGACCAAAACACATTCGTCTCTTTTAAAGTCCAGACATGATCTTGCTCAGGCCAAATGTAGATTAATGTCGGAGATGGTATTTTGAAGAAAGAACCACACAGATTTGAGTGGACCTGTTCAGTCAGTACGAGGGCTCGTCTGCTTCAAGGGCTATCGATTCTAAATCGATGGCAATCCAAAGACACACCATTGATGTTTTTTTTTTCTTTTTCCAGTGTCTTGTATCGGCTCTATCCTGCCACGGTTGGGAGGTGACCACTGTTGAAGGTGTCGGAAACAGAATTAAAGGCTACCATGACATACAGAGCAGACTTGCCAAGTTTAATGGCACCCAGTGTGGGTACTGTACCCCTGGATGGGTCATGAATATGTACAGGTAAGATCATGATAGGTAAATGTTAGGAATTTTTAATCCCTTACTTATAAATATTGCTAAAAATTAAGACAGGGTTATACGTCAAAATTATGGTTAACGATAAGCAACGTTTAAGGTAAGTAAATATAGGTAAACCGTGATAATTTAAAACATTTTTACAATTAAAGCTATGTCATCAACTACAAGCTTAAAAAAAAAATAGAATAATCGTCGTTTATACGATATACGAATACTTTTCTATACATCAGAAGGCCAATTCTCTAATTTAACGTACAAAGTGAAAATCATGCGACCGGAATGCGATGACATTATGAATAGATCAAAAAATGGTATTCTGCAAGCTTTAATAATCGGTTTGTTCACATTCGGTTCGCAATATCTTCGTAGTCTAGTCTTTTGGCGGTCGAGTTTGTTCTCGTTTACGAAAATAAACATATTTTCATATTGGTTCAATGCACGCAGACGATATTGTGATAACTAATGATACCTACTTACATTTTTAGCAACCTTATTTTATGATTTTTTAAATGTAATAATTAGTTTGCTTGGTTAAGTACATACTTATAGTATTTTCATTTCCCGTTTGTTATTATATATCTTTGAGAATACAAAATCATTAAAATAAATATTCGGATTGAAAGATAATTTGGAACGTATTGAAATCGCGACGCGCAAGCGCGTTGGTTTAAGATGTCAAGAAGAGACGTCATTATAATTGAATGTCAAACTATAATGTTATATATTTTTAATTGATTAAATTCTTGGTTTATGACTGAAATAACTGTAACTATTTATAGCACTATCACAGGAAGAAGGGGATTTTTCGAATATGTATAATAGCCATCGAAAAAACGTGGCAGTGCTTTTCGCTCTTATACTAGGTAGAACTCCGGCAGAACGACCGTCCTCGTCATGTGTCGTCCGCGTGATTCCTTAAAATAGTAATGTGACAGTGTCACAATCCCGAGCCTAGGAAAAGACGTACAGCCGTTGGTACTAAACTCTTCCCCGTTACGTCGTATTTGCCGTCCCATCGGACTACGAGAGTGAGGGAAGAGGGTGTGCACATGTGTGTGCGCACACACTTGCTTCGTTTTCTATAGTACCTCCTGTATACTTGGCCGTACCCGTTTGAAATTGGCCGCCATGACCGCAAATAGGTCGGGACTTCGTGTAATATCTAAATGTATGGAATCTAAAAAGGAAACATATTAGGTATAATAAATAGTGAATAGAAAAACACATTCTATTAATTATTCATTTCGCATAGATTTTAAAATAACGGATCCACTTCCAGCCTATTTTCGGACATTTCTTGTCACAGGGAATTGCACATGTCTTTTGAATACGTGGGTGGTTCAGGGCCAGTGTGACTTTCTTTCTACCGTAAACCTGAAGGAATAGAGTTTCGACCCACAATGAAAGTGTGGAAGGAGCTACTGGCTACTCGCGCAAAACGCATGGTTTATCAAACGCGAGAAAAAGTAGATGCGGTGATGACGAAGATGCTTAGAATATAGTTGCCTTGTTGCATATAAATCAATAATATTTTGATATAAGTATTATAATTTGTACTTGTAGACCAACCTTGGCTGCAACACCTAGCCCATTTCTTCGCTTATCCTGTGGGAAATGCGGCTAAAGTTCGTAAGACTGTAAGCTTTTAAAAACGCACGGTCACTTATGAAAAATGCGCCTGATGTGTGACCCCGCGGTCGGCGATGCCGAGAACAGCTACTGCTGTGCTCTCTACACTGGTCTGCCGCCAATTCGGCGTCTGCACGTTGTGCGAGGAATGAAAATAACTCCCACAGGCGGAATCCACTCTTATTGTATAATTTCACCACACAAACACAAAATTATTTATAACACTGTTCCTGTATAAGTTTTTATTTCATGAATATTGAATTTTAAGATGATTTCAAGGACAAAATCGAAATAAAATGAGAAATATTAAACTGCAGAAGCTAAAATTTTTCGTGACTGTTCAGTCAACAAATAATCTCATGTTTACGTCAGTTTTGACAGTTGCTTAGGTACGGGAATACCAATTTTATTTTTAGTGTCAACTCGACAATTTTACAGAATACCGTTTCAGTACATTTCTTATTTCCATTCTATTCGCAAACACATCGCACCAAACGTCACCTTTTACTTAGTTTTTTGGTTTAGCAGAATACCTTTTGTGACATTTTGGAAGTTTTGCGGCCATGTTACTGGAATTTGAACATTTTTTAAGTTAGAGAATTGGCCTTCTGTTAAAATAACAGTCCTCCACACACCAAACATTTTTCACATCTTTCAGAAAATCTCCACTCCTTCCGTAACAATCCAGTATCAAATAACAAACGATTTTGTGAAACCTACGCAATTTTGTATATTTTTTTTCCTATACAGTCGTGCGAAGAATACTAATCTTTTACGATGCCGTAAAAAGACGAATAAAACTAGGTCATCAATATTACTATTCTCTGTGTGATGTGCGAATTTGTATCTTTTTAGGACCTGAAATAGCTATTTGTAATTTACTGTTCTCGTTTCGTCACGAAATTTATAGGTCTAGCTTATGCTGCAGTGATACTAAAAGCAAGTCATCATACTGGTACCTGACAGTCCACGGTGCGCTTGAGACCTATAATTTTTTCGAACTTACTTTCAAGTAGATCTTCATTCCAACATTTTCTTATTTTCAGTTTATACGAATCAAAAAACAAAAGTCTAACTTCAGTAGAAGTTGAAAATTCTTTCGCCGGAAACATGTGCAGGTGTACCGGTTACAGACCCATCGCTGATGCTTTCAAAACCTTTGCTAAGGATGCTGATCAATCACTTGTAGATAAACTATGTGATCTTGAAGACTTGGACTTTATAAATCCTTGTGCACTTAAATGTACACAAAAATGTACTCACAAAGACAGGTGTTTTAAAGGAGTTATAAAAGCCAATGATGACAATAACAAAGATGTAGAAACAGATGAACAAGAACATGATTTCATTCATATAAGTGATGAAAAGATGATGGTATTAGATGCTGGTAAACATAAATGGTACAAAGCTTACAATCTGAGCGATGTTTTCAAAGCTATGAGTGTTGGAGATTACAAACTGATTGCTGGAAACACCGGTCAAGGTAACGAATAAGCAAGAGAAAAAACAGTACAAGGGTATCTACTAGTTTAGTATAATGTCAATGTTTTTTGTGATTTAGCATAGCTCATGTTTTACATATCAAAAGTTCACACACAATTATCGACAATGTTGCTTAATAATAACAATCTTTACAAGGCACTTCATATTATTACTTTTACACTTCATATTATTACTTCATATTATTACTAAAAAGGATCCAAAGAATATAAATATAAAGCACTCAATATATATGTTGATGATAATTTTTTTTGCAGGTGTATATCACGTCACGGAGTATCCTAAAAACGTGATTGATATATTCAATGTAGCTGAACTTAAGGGGTACACGATTGATGTGAACCTTATACTAGGCGCTGGCATGCCATTGTCAGAGATGATGGAGCTTTTCCTACAACTATCAGCAGAGAAAGAAGAATTTTCTTATTTGAAAAAATTTTACGATCACATGGATCTAGTAGCTCACATCCCTGTGAGGAATGTAAGCATAATATACCTATTGGTTTTATTGAATTTGCTCATCGAAAGATTGCATTGATTGAAGATTGAAAGAGAGAAGTGGTGGCCCAGTTGTGGCAGCTCCGACTTTCATGTCGAGTCTTGGGTTTCGAACCCAGACAGGCACTTTGTGAAATTTATTTCATCACTACTGATCTCAAAACGGTGAAGGATGACATTATCAAAAATTCGAAGACATGTTACATCCGCCAACCCGTACTGGGCCCTCGTTGTGGATTATGGCCCATTCCCCTATTATAGAGAAGTGGGAAAGAAGGCCAGTGTCCCAACACTGGGAACGTTAGAGGCTAATAATGCGTATGCATCGAAATAAGGGTTAGCGGTCGCATAAATAATTTATTTTTTAACTTTTACACATGTTTCAGATCGGCACAATAGGTGGCAATCTGTTCTTGAAACATTTCAACAATGAATTTCAATCAGATGTATTCTTACTTTTCGAGACTGTTGGAGCAATAATAACTATTGGTAAGAGAAATAGTGAAGTATTCGAATTGTTCAAAGTTTCAGTCATAAAATTTAGTATATTTATATAGTATCTGATCATTTACCGTTTTCACACTAAAAATAGGCGACACCTAAATGTAATGACTAAATAAAAGCGCTCTGTATGATTCTAAACGCTCGGCTCGAGTTGAAAATGCGATAATCAACAGTGCAATAATTTTAGGCCTAACATTTAAATGTCGCCTAGAGTAAGTGAAAACAGTTATATCTCTATAATAATTTTGTATAATGCAGCATAATAATCTCTTACAGCTGAAAGCGCAAACAAGGAAAAAAATATGAAAATGACAGACTTTCTCAAATTATCTATGCAAGGCAAAATTATTAAAAACATTTTGCTGCCACCGCTTTCGCACTGCTGTGCAGTTAAAACTTATAAGGTATGGCTAAAATCTGTCTATAGGAATATCATGCATTGATTTCTTTACAGAATAAAAGTAATCAGGTTTCTATACCGCAAACTATCATTACCAAAGGTATCCAAAAATCGAAAGAATCTTACGTCCTATTTCTCTTGCAGATTATGCCTCGATCTCAAAATGCACACGCGGTTGTAAACGCAGGATTTCTGTTCAAATTAAAAAAAGATACAAGCATAGTAGAAAAAGCTACACTTGTTTACGGCAGTATTTCAGCAACATTCACTCATGCGTCGAGAACTGAAAAAGTTCTAATTGGAAAAGATCTTTATACTGATGAGACTTTGCAGTTAGCATTGAAAACGTTAGAAGAAGAGATAAATCCTGTTGACGCACCGCCTGAACCTTCAGCAGCTTACAGGAAGATGTTAGCTTTGTCTTTGTATTATAAGGTATGTTGGCAAAGTATAAAAAGCTAGAGTTTTTGATAAACTATAATTAATCGTTCTTCATTATATTTATATCGAAAACAATGGCTGTGCATGATAAGTAACTGGGTTTTTTTTTTACTTGAATTGATAAAACTTAATTTTTAGGCAATACTCAGTCTTTGTCCAAGCGACAAAATGAATCCATTGTACAAATCAGGAGGCGAAGCGATAAAACGTCATAAATCCAAAGGTATGCAATCGTTTGAAACAGACAAAAGTATATGGCCTTTAAATCAGCCTATTCCAAAGATAGAAGCATTGGTACAGTGCAGTGGTGAAGCTACATTTGCTAATGATCTTCCTAGGCAAGCTGGTGAAGTCTTTGCAGCCTTTGTTACTGCTGATGCTGTTCCAGGCTCTATGATTGAAGATTTTGATACTTCTGAGGCGTTTGTGAGTATATATTATGCAACCATAGTTTTATTTTATTTAATCGTAAAACCATTAACTTTACAAAGTTGTGATTTGGTAGCTATGTGAATAATGAATATAATTTATTTCAGAAATTACCCGGTGTAATTGCTTTCTACACAGCAAAAGACATCCCAGGGGATAATATATTCACCCCGTCTAATATACCTTTTATATCGGATCAAGAAGAAATACTATGTCCCAAAGTAGTCAAGTTTTACGGACAACCGGCTGCCATAATAGTAGCAGATAGAGAGAAAACAGCAAACAACGCTGCTCGACTTGTCAAAATACGATACAGTTCAATAAGCAAGAATAAACCTATGCTAACTATTGACCAGGTTTTAAAATCTCCTGAGAAGAGTAAAAGAGTGAGAGCAGATCAAGCCGTTGAACCGACTGATGTTGGACATGATGTTAAAACTATTATTTATGGAGAATTAGAATTGGAAGAACAGTACCATTATTACATGGAGCCCCAAACGTGTGTGACTAGACCTACCGAAGATGGCATGGAAGTGTTCTCGTCTACACAGTGGCTTGATATAACCAACGTTGCTATCGCACAGACATTGAAAGTACCCGTTAACAGGTACTTTATGGAAATTTATTTTGAACTGTCTTGCTTAGACAATAAGCACTTAACTTTTAATCACAATTACTAGTTGGCTCTTCTTCATGATTTCAGTATAAACGTGATCGTTCGTCGAGTTGGGGGTGCCTACGGTGGTAAAATTTCCCGATCTGCTCAAATTGCATGCTCTGCAGCACTAGTCACGCATCTATTGAACAAAACTTGCAGAATGATACTGCCTTTGCAGACAAATATGAAGTCAGTTGGAAAGCGAGTTCCTACCAAGTGCAACTTTGAGGTACAAAACTAAAACTTATGGCTATTACGCATCACGCCTGTATTCATAAGCCATTCCTGTCATAGGTGCACCTATAGTACACCCACATTTCCTCAGTTATGTTTAAGTCCCATGTAATAGGAGGCGAGCCTATTGCCATCAAACGGGCAACAATCCAAACATGGAAAAACCAAATAAAACCTTTGGGATGGGAAATCTGTACACAATTGATTAAACTCTGTCTCTTCTAGAGAGACAGTGATTCGCAATGAGGTTCCAATTGATATTATGTATGAGTGGACTGTGTCAATTTACCTTCAGAAGGGAAAAAATAAATAAAATTAAAATAAGTTATATTTTACATTACAGGTTTTAGGTTTAAAATTTTTGTGAGATTGTGAGGGTGTGGGTAAATGAATGTGATTAAAGGTGAGTAGGTGTGTGTGTGAGTGGGGAAAGGTAGGTGATGTGGTGTTGATGTGTAAGTGGGGGAGTTGTATGTGCGAGTGTGTACGAATGCGAGATAGAAGTAATTCGTGCGAGCATGAAGTTGAAGTTGAGTGTGTGCTTATTATTAGGTGATGCAGGTCAGTAAAGTCTCCGTTGCGGCATAGTCCTGTTTAAGTGGCCATTCTGTGAGTTTAATTTTAGGTTGTGTTTGTTCAGGTCTAAGATATTCAGTTTTATATGAACCTTTTTGTAAATATAAGCGCTAATTACATAGTACTGATGCTTTGCGAACGTGGTCCTGTGTTGGGTGCCTGAGGGAAGGTTTGTGCGCTTTTTTGGGTTAGACGGGGGAAGGCTGCTGAAATAACAATTTGCCCGATTCTTGAAACTTACCAAGTTTGAAGAATGGTAGTTTTTTTTTTTTGGTATAATATTTCCAGGTTAAATAATTCTAATAATTCTTTCAGGTTGGCGTAAACGCTGAAGGTGAAATCCAGTACCTGAAAAATACCTTCTACCAAGATGGCGGCTGCTCTTACAACGAAGTCCTCACAATTCTCACTACCACACACTTCCACAACTGCTATAATCACAAGAGGTGGACCATCACCCCTTACAGTGTCTTGACAGACAAACCATCCAACACTTGGTGTAGGGCGCCGTGTAAGTAAACGAAATCTTATTGATTTTCGATTGATCTTTTTGATAGTTTCAAATCCAAAGTTTGAAGTCACAGAGTCCTATAGAACATTTTAAAACAACATTAATTGATAGATAATCAAATCAATTTCAAATAAATTGATTAACATTTTAATGAAAAACTGGAAAAGAAAATATTTAATTTATAGCGAGTAACAACAATACAGTTAGAAACAACGCAACATCATTAGTATGTTGTGTTCCGACAATCAGCATATACCTACTAATATCAACCACAAGTAATTGAAACAAAAACGCTTGTTGTACATGTGCAGGAGATTATAATTACCTATTAATCGATCACATTATTGATTAACATACTAATATATATATTTGTTTGTTTGATTAAACAACCAAAACCAACACAGAAATGTCGATCCCGTAGGAATATCGGAATAAAAAGTATCCTATGTCCTTTTTCAATTTCATCCAAATCCGTTCAGCCATTTTAGCGTGAAAACGTAACAAACAAACTCACTTTCGCATTTATATGTTTAGTTAGGATTTTAATGAATTGCACAATTTTTATTTTATGTGTAAAGTGAAATCTGACTTATTTTTTCAATACAGTTTCAGCTGAAGGCGTTGCCATGATAGAATACATAATGGAGAGGATATCATTCAGTCTAAAACTAGATCCCATTGAAGTGAGACTTCTAAACATGCCTACAGAGAAAAATCCAATCCCAGAGTTGATAAACCAATTAAAAATTGACGCAAAGTACGACGACAGGAAAAGTCAAGTTGAAGAATTTAATAAAAATAACCGATGGAGAAAACGTGCCATAAAAATGATACCATTGACAGTTGATATATTTTATACAGGAAACTTCAATGCCTTGATATCAATCTATCATGGTGATGGGTCCGTTGTGTTAATCCATGGAGGAATTGAGATGGGACAAGGTATAAATACTAAAGCAGCCCAAGTTTGCGCGTATATTCTGGGCATTCCTTTGGAAAAAGTCAGTGTTAAACCCAGTTCCAGCTTTACTTCTCCAAATGCCATTGTTACTGGAGGAAGTATTGGTAGTGAGTGCGTTGTATTTGCTACTAAGAAAGCTTGTGAAGTTTTAAACGATAGGCTAAAACCAATCAGAGAAAAGATGGGTACACCTACATGGGAAGAACTGATAGCTAGTGCTTATGGTGCTGGTGTGGATCTCCAAGCTTGTTCGTTGTTCAACCTCAGTGATGGGAAGCCCTATGATGTGTATGCTGTTGGAATGTTGGAATTAGAAGTTGACATTTTGACTGGAAACCATGACATTATTAGGGTTGATATTTTGGAAGATACTGGAAGGAGTTTGAGTCCAGAAATTGACATTGCTCAAGTAAGTTTTATAAGTGTTAATATCTCTAAAATTAATTCGTTTTATTGGGCTGTGAAATCCATTTTTTTTTACTCATCTTTTCTTTCTCAGATTGAAGGGGCCTTCGTTATGGGTCTTGGATACTGGACCGCAGAAAAAATAGTTTACGATGGTTCAACTGGGAAGCTGCTCACAGATAGAACTTGGACCTACAAGATCCCGGGAATCAAAGACATTCCGTCAGATATGAGGATTTACTTCCGTCGAAATGGAAATAATGAACTTGGTGTACTGCAGTCTAAAGGTAAATTGAGAAAGATTTATAAACAAAAGGAGTATGTTGTATAGTTTTTGCCTCAGCCAATGGGAAAAAAGTGTGAGATTAATATGTATAATTCCTTAGGTGTTAATTTATTTATGTCTCCTGCAGGCGCTGTTCGATTTCCGAGCAATATTGTTTTTAATGGTGCTGAAAAGAATCTTGTGGAGTTGTGGTTATGCTTGTTAAAGACATAACAGTCGATATTTTTTTCTTATAGGTACTTTGAAAATATTATAATATTTAACTCAGTCATTGTTTAAAGCACAAAAGTAACATAAATGGATATATAATTATTGTATAATAACCTAATGACTGAATAAACAGTGTCATGAAGAGTCTTTTTTAAGGGATTACCCAACATAAAATTGCTTTGCATGCTGTTATGCCGAAAATACTGCAGCATTCATTTTAAAATAAATTATGTTAAAGTTGAGGATTGATGCTAGGTCCTATGTTTGACGAAAACTCGATTACATAAAACTTTCTCTATAGAAAAAAAACCAAATACCTCTAAACCGAACTATAAACCGCTGGTATTAAAAAGATACTTCAAATTAGATCATGAAACTTTCCATAATAACTGAACTAACTATAAAGCAGGTCTTATGTTTTTTTTAATTTTTTTACCATTATTTTCACCGTAAAAAGCAATTACCTAAACTATTCGAGGCTTGGGGCTTTCAGAACCCCACTCAGGCCGCGAGTAATGTGGTACGAGCGAGACCAAAAGTCAATTTGAGCTGGGGTAGTATAGGATATATAATATATATGAATAAATATTGCTGAAAGAATTCCATATCCGTAATATATTATATTAAGGATATGGAATTCTTTCAGCAATATTTTGTACCCTCCTACTGCAGCTGAATCGCTACTGAAGAATATGAACTTGTTTACATATCTCAATATTTTTAGGTTTTGCTTTAGTTACAGTAACTTTTATGTTATTTTTTACTATTATAATATACAACGTGCCGCTACAATGGTCAGTAATCATAAAAAATCGAATAAAATAAAATAATTCTTAAATAGATTTTTTTTAATTTTCAAACAAACTAAATAATAAAAAAATAACCAACATTGAGATCACTCTGTGCAAAAGATTCATTCATAAAGCTACCTAACAGCTGGCTTACGTTCTATCGGTCCGATACCCTTTGATGCAGGAATACGCGCAATTTCTTAGAAATTATGCCAAAGAAGAACGGGCGTTCTAGCCTATGAACCAATAACAACATGCGATATATCATTGGAAAGGTTTTTTTATGTACTTCAACTATTGTTATGGCGGGAAGTTCCGAATCGCTGTGTGGAAAAAGTTATTGCATAATAAAGCCAGACTTAAGCAAATCATTTTTTTTTCGCGTCCGTTATGCCAATAACAACATGCGATATGTCGCATGTTGTTATTGGCATAACGGACGCGATTAGTAAAAACACAAGAAACCAGTGGTACAGTCAATTAAGGCGTCGCTCTAATATAAAACGATCGTTGCGCATACGCGATTGTCGCGTTCATATGTCATTTTTTGATCGGTAAACCGAAAGGCGCCCTCTGTCGGCAAAACCACGCGTTCCACTATATCGAACAAAAGGACGACGCCTTACGGTTATTTTAAACATGTAAAAAATGCTGAAAAAAAATTGATTTGCTTAAGTCTGGTTTTATTATGCAATAACTTTTTCCACACAGCGATTTCAAACAATTTTTTTTCAGCATTTTTTACATGTTTAACATGTAAAAAATTGATTTGCTTAAGTCTGGTTTTATTATGCAATAACTTTTTCCACACAGCGATTTGGAACTTCCCGCCATAACAATAGTTGAAGTACATAAAAAAACTTTTCCAATGACATATCGCATGTTGTTATTGGTTCCTAGGCTGGCTTCCATATATTCTTGCCCGTCCTTCTTTCTAAGAAATTGCGCGGCATTCCTTCAATTCGCCTACTTATGATTCGTGACCCCGGCAAATGATCTGTGCGCTACAGTTCTTTTAGTATAGGTTGCTCCAAGATGCTAGTTTAGAAAATTGTTAACGTTTAAGTAAAATTAAATATTTTCATATAACGAATACATGAAATCTTATACGTGTGTTAAATTAATGTCACCATTAAGGGTCAACTCACACCGAAAGAGCGGCGAAGGGCAGCGAAGCGCCGCGACCCGCTCGGTAGAGAAGGCGCGCGGATGGAATTCCCGCGGCGCCGCGGGCATCCGCGCGACTCGTTCGAGTTTCTCATGCGATAATAAGTATTATAGTAATGAAAATAAACTTAAAATTCATATGACACTGAAACTGCGCTCCGCTTCGCTGCCCTTCGCCGCTCTTTCGGTGTGAGTTGACCCTAAAGCGGCACGATGTATTACAGGTACAATATTATGTCAATTAGCGAAAGGCGTTCCCGTTCTTCCCACGGTCCGTGATATTGCGGACGGATGCAGACCAGCCCGTTGAGGTTGGATCCATTTTGCCTGTATGGTGCATTTTTGATCCAAGCCGCCTGGAACACGCGCACTTGTCTTTGAACGTGGAAATACAAGTGCGACGGCACCTACTATTGGGGGTTAACGAGGACTCCTTTCGATAGTTAACTTGTCTATTCTGAAATTAGAGATAAATCTTTTGTTAATAATCACGTAGATACTTAGGACACTTTTGTTTTTATAACTATATCATAGATGTTACTATATATAATAGGGCGATAACGAATGTAATAAGATAGGTAGGTAAACAAAGTTACTCAAAGCAATATTACGTAAGTATTACTAACCCTATTGTCTAGCACGAAATAATGAAGACGAAATAAGAAATATATTTTTAGTAACACCGCCATTATTTTTGTAAGTAGTAAATATTTTCTTTTTCGTCGTAGGAATCTTGTCAGAGCGGTCGTGGTATTCATGTAGTTTCTTGTCTAGGGGCAAATGTGATTCGCCCCACGATTTCTTGCTATCAATTCCGATTTTTTGTGCACTCATACAATTGACTCGCCCACTGCGGAATTCCAGTTTACCCATTATTTATTCATATGTATTCATTTATCGTTATGTAGGGCCACTTACGCGTGAGGTCGATAGTTTATTGAAGTCCACAGACTGACTGACCTGCTAATTCTCAATTAATTGTTCTTGAAACTTAGTCACCAATACTAGCCAACTAATACTACTAACTGTTATTAAGTAGGTATACAGTGATGTATCAATCAAAAGTTAGTCAAAATAAAATTAAAAAATATGCAAAACTAAATAAAATCATAAATAAATGCAATAAATTCAGGAAACAACAAAAACACATTTCCAGCAATAATAAACTAAGGAAAGAACGTGTTTTTCTAATAAACAAATTAAAAAACTATCAGGTTAAATTAGAGACAGTAAAAACATTTATCATATTGACACTCAACAATTACAGTCTGAGATTGAGGTGCTTGAAGAGTCACTACATTCACTTTATATTAAGTATGTGAGCTCTCAAAAACAAATAAAGGAACACATCCTTGCTGCAAACGAGTTAGTAGAAATGTGTAACGATGAGGCAGACAGAGTGGTCCCTATGACTCTCAGCACGACTCCATGTTGTTGTCAAAGGGAGTCCAACCTTGAGGCTCTTCAACCTGAAGCAAAGGAGGACCCGTCCCAGTCTGGAGAGGCTCAGGACTCAATCCCCCATCAAGATATACCACATGTTGTTCATGTACAAACCTCATCTCAAGTAGCACAGACAGATTCTTGTTCAAGTAAAGTTTCTTATTGTTCTATTATGTTTTCAGATAGTTTAGGGAGAGGGTTAGGTAAATTGTTAAGTAACAACCTGAGTACATCTGCTGTTAATTATTGTATACCAGGGAAATCCTACAAAGACATAATTTCATCAATAACGGGGAATAAATACGATCCGAAAGCCATTATTTCTGTATTTGTAGGCAATAGTACTAATGTTAAAAAAGATGACATTACTGACAGTGTCACTGAAATCTTAAAGATTAATTGTCAGAAAATAATATTGTGTGCTTTTCCATACTTCGAGCACTTGTCAAGTAGGCAAAATCATTATATACATATGCTAAATAACCATATGCATTTATTAGCTAATCACTATAGTGATAAACTTATATTTTTTGACACCAACACTTTTGTTGAGAAATTAAAATCGACCAGGGATACTGCGTATCTGCCCATTAGTTTTAGACGTCAAATAGCATGGCTATTAGCTTTTAATATTATAAACTCAGACATAAGTAGTATGTCGAAGTCTCATGTAATAAGCACCACAAAAATTAGTAATAATACTAATATTAAGGTGGTTAGCGATAGTTTAAACTAGTCAGTAAGACAACAGAAGGTACCAGTAACAATGTAGTTAATGTCACCATTCACAAGGTATCTTCTAGCACTCAATTAGTTAACAATATTTGTAAAAAAGGGGCTAAGCAGAATTCCTTGAAATTGTTTCACCAAAATATTCAAGGTTTTTCTTCCAAACAATTAGAAATTGAATTGTTTTTAGAAAAAACAATGCTTGATATTATTTGCATAACCGAACACTGGTTGAAAGATTATGAAACATTAATTAATTTTGAAAACTATAGGGTGGGCAGTTGTTTTAACCGAAAATCCATGCTGCGTGGAGGTTCACTAATCTTAATTAAAAATTGTATAAAATCTAAGACTCGTAATGACATAGTTGAACTATCGGTGCAACATAGCATTGAACTGTCTTGTGTTGAGCTGGATAAGCATTACATAGTGTGCGTATACCGACCTCCCAATTATCAAAACTACTCTATATTCGAGTCAGTAATGGAAGATGTTTTGGCAAAACTTGTAACGGGTAATAAATCAGTCATTATTTGTGGTGACTTTAATATTAATATTTTGGAAAATAATTCAAATAGCAGTAGATTATTAAGTCTCTTCAAATCATTCAATCTGTCAAATGTGTTTTTGGAACCAACGCGAATTACTACGACTACTGCTACATGTATTGATAATGTCTTTTGTAGCTGCGACTATTTAGATAAAGTCATTGTAAATTATCTCCCATCTGATCACAGCGGTCAAACCGTTGTTTTTGAGTCCGACACACCACTACAAAAAGTGCAGATACAAACTAGACCAATAACTTCGGGTAATTTAAATAGGTTTAATAGCACTCTAATTAGCAAGTTAAGTACTCAGGGCCTAAATATAGACAATGGTAATATTTTGTATGAAAAATTCTTTTTATTAGTGCAAACAGAGTTTAATAACTCATTTAAAAAAAGAACCAAAACTATTTGCCCTAAGTTTTTATTCAGTGACTGGGCAACTAAAGGCATCAGGAAAATTAGGGAAAGATTATTTGAACTGTATGGCCTTAAGCCGTATATTAACACGGAAACTTTTAATAAGTATTTTGCTACTTACTCAAAAACGTTTAAAATAGTCTGCAAAGCAGCTAAAGCTTCTTTTATTAGCAACAAGGTTAAATCAGCAGACAATAAAATAAAGACAGTTTGGAAAATTATAAACAATGAAACTAACAAGAACAAAAGACGTAACACTGATTACACACTGGACACTTCCCGCGGTCTCATTAGCGCTAACATTGATGTTGCTCAGGAATTTGCAACTTTCTTTACCAATATTCCAATTAAGACTACGGAAACTTTAAATTCCTCGCCCTCACTTGCTATTGATTTACTAAAAGCGAAAGTTTCAACTTGTCCTATAGAATTTAAATTTAAACATATAAACCCTGGGGTCGTTGTAAAAGCTTTTAAGCAACTCAAGATCAAAATTACCGAAGATCTGTGGGGCATGTCTACTAAAGTTTGTCAATCCATTATTGAGACAATTGCACCCTATTTAGCTTTAATATTTAATTTGTGTGTTGATCAAGGGGTATTCCCAGATTTAATGAAGTACAGTAAAGTTATTCCACTTTTCAAATCCGGGGACAGCAAAGACACTAATAATTATAGACCCGTTTCGGTTTTGCCGGTTTTCAGTAAGGTGTTTGAAAAAGTAATGTTAAATCAAATGCTCAATCATTTTAATCGTAATAACATCCTACACGATCAACAGTATGGTTTCACCAAAGGACGTTGCACAACCGACGCCGGTGTCACCTTATTAAAACACATCTTTAACGCATGGGAAGAGGCTCAAGATGCAATAGGCATCTTTTGCGACCTATCTAAGGCATTTGATTGCGTGAATCACGAAACACTGCTCTTGAAACTTGAGCATTACGGACTGGGTAAACTTGCGCTTAGCTTAGTAAAATCCTATTTGAATGACAGACTGCAGCAAGTTCAAATAAACGGTGTGAATTCATTAAGTTTAAAAGTCAAAATGGGTGTACCACAGGGCTCGATATTGGGTCCATTCCTTTTTTTAGTATATATAAATGATTTACCTCATCTACTGAAAAACCGACCACAAATGGTGTTATTTGCTGATGACACATCACTGATTTTTAAAATAAATAGACGTGCACAGGAGTTTGACGACGTAAATAACGCTATGCTTAAGGTCCATAATTGGTTTACTGTAAATAATTTGGTATTAAATGAGAAGAAAACAAAATGCATTAGATTCGCGTTACCGAATGTTAGAAGTAGTGATTGTCAAGTTGTACTGAATAAGGAGATACTACAATTCGTCGAAAAGACGGTTTTCCTGGGGTTTACGCTTGATTCAAAATTACAGTGGGGTCCTCACTTAACATCACTTGCAGGGCGACTTAGTTCAGCCGCTTACGCTGTTTGGAAAATCCGCCAACTAACAGACGTGGATACCGCGAGACTGGTCTATTTTAGTTACTTTCATAGCATCATGTCTTACGGTATTTTGCTGTGGGGACGGGCTGCAGATATTGATTCTATCTTTATTCTGCAAAAGAGAGCTATTCGAGCCATCTACAACCTCCGCAGACGCGAGTCTCTAAGGGAACTGTTTAAAAAAATTAACATCATGACGGTGACATGACGGATCTACATCTTTTTAGTAAAATAAGTGACAGGCATAATTTTAACACTAGAAATAGGAACAAATTAGATCAACCACGTTTCAGATTGTCTAAAGTACATACTTCTTTTATGGGGTATTGTGTAAAATGTTATAATAAAATTCCACTCGATATTCTTCAACTAAATGAGAAGAAATTTAAAACATGCATTAAACGCACACTATGTAGACAAGCATATTATAAGTTGGATGATTATATCGTAGATAAAAATGCTTGGCTTAACGCTAGTCCTACTCCACAGGCACTTGGGCTCACTAGTTAAAATTTCATAATTGGAAGTGTTGCTTTCCCCTTTTTACTATTTTTTATTTTTTTTCCTGACATTACGAAATTATTGTTTATTCTTATTTAACTTATCTGAAAATAATATTATACTAATTGCTCAATTTCTTTGCAAACTGGTTTTGTATAATTTAGAAGCATTTTTTCAATTATTGTAAATGTGAGTACCATGGAGCCGTTTAGTATGGTATGATGTATGTTGACTTGAAATAGCATGGCAGATGAGAGTATGTCATGCTCACTTAAATGTCTCGCTGATGGCGGCACGTGTGTTGGATCATTCGGTTCCCTACAAAATGGTTGAGCTGGATGGTGCTGATCCACATGTCATGTTCGTGAACGGGCGCCGTCAGTTGAGACTGGTCACCTCTTATTTGCCAGAGCTTATTTTTAATCTTAAATTTTAAATTGCTTTTGATTCTTTTTTTGTTTTACATTGTTCTCACATATAGAAGCAACATGAATACTGTACCCAGGATTTTGTAATATCTATATCCATTTTTTAAAAGAGTGTCCTTGGAGTTTCTTGCCCGTTCTTCTCCATAGAGATCTACGTTTTGGAATGGGCAACTAGCTTCAACTCTCTGACTAACTGACCGACTCTTTGACAATTCAAAAGTGCCTGTAAATGGTTTAATTGAAATAAATGCTTTGAGTTTGAGTTTGAGTTTGAGTTCTATACTAATAATGCCCGGCGTTAGTTCCAATTTCAGCCACTTGCCAAAATAACCTTGTAGCGCTACATTTTTAAGTGACGCTAATTTTGAGAGCAATTGCGGCGACCGATGTACAAACGTAATACCTAAATCATTTGCAATTTGAGCATATTTCCACCATATTATGGGGATATTTGGATTTAAACAGTATTTATCTAGGTTCCTACATCTTTTTTCCCCAAAAAACTTAACTAAAATGAAGTTGAAGCAGAAACATAGCTTATATTATCAAGTTACAAATTATCGAAAAAAACCTTAAGTTTTCATTCATAATTTTAGGTATTACGGAGCATATTTTCAATAGCTAGTAGTGCTATAGCGTCAAGCAAATGTCATGTCAATGCCAATGTGTGCGTGGTCGTACAGTTCACGGTAGTTGTGTGTATAGCTCCGACAGGCACACTAGCGCAACATTTGCAGCACTCGATTTGTAGTTGCGACCGATGTTCCGCCGGCCCCTTAATCCTTTAATATTATGGGTGATATTTCATCAGATGAATTAACTGGCTGTTTTATTTGTGTTTGTCCACAGCAACCGGAGAGCCATCATTCTGCCTAGCCACAGTGTTCCTTCATGCGGTTCACGCAGCTATTCACTCCGCTCGTCTGGATGCCGGATACGAAGACGTGTGGTTCGATTTGGGTAAGATAATTATGATGGCTTGCGACACAATATTTAAAAAATGTATACAGGGTGAAATTTTATTCATGAGCATCCTCTTAAGGGGTCATTGTTCTCATCATTATGAACAACTTTCACTATGAGACTAACCCGGAAATCGCGAAATAAAACAGCTTTTTCCTACATTTTGACGAGATATGCGAACATAAATAAATGTAGGAAACAGCTGTTTTTTTTTCAGATGTTTAAAAAACTACGTATTATTATTTGGTTTGGCGTTTTAAGTGACAAAGTGAAGCTAATAATTTCCATTTTACTCATCATCAAAACAACACAAGATAATTTTTGTACATACCTAATAATGATCTATCCATAATAATATTCTATAAATCTTTCTACCGTACCAAACATTATTTTTATATTATTCTGTTTAACCTTTACATAAAACAATTATCAGTAACACATTTATAAGCGGTATTTTCTCTGAAAATGACAGGAGTTACCCTGTGGGGACAAAATATAATAAATGTAACGTAATAATTATGTACCTAAACGACCCAAGTCGGGGTGGGGCTTGTGCGCTATTAATTTATTTCAAATAGGCACATAAAAGGCACTTTTGAACGTCAAAAACAAAGAAATAGAACTGATTCTAGTCGCCCCTTC
Source organism: Lithophane ornitopus (assembly GCA_948473465.1). NCBI lineage: Eukaryota > Metazoa > Arthropoda > Insecta > Lepidoptera > Noctuidae > Lithophane > Lithophane ornitopus. Next base: position 13,342,321 of record OX419624.1, on the reverse strand, counting down.
CAAAAGGTAGTTGTCGTACGAAGAAGTATGGGCAAGAAACTCTACCGTTACTCTTTTAAAAACTTTTTACAATATCTCGGATCTAGAACTCTGGGTCTGTGCCGGTAGCGTTTACTTTGCCGAAGCAGGTCTAGGGAGAGGAGCCAGACCACGATAGATAAATAAACCCGGAGGGCAGCGTGGTAAGCTGTTGGGCAGTAGCGACCCTATCTCCCGGGAGAAGCCTGGCTCTCCTCACCTCTGGCTTATACCTTTATTGGGCGGGTAGAGAGAACGCTCACACATTAATGTGGGGGCGGTGCAGAGCAGCCCTGCCCCTGACTACTGTCTTACTGTGCAGACACTGACAAGGAACAGAGATCTACCACTTTCTTGCCTTAATTGGCCGACTTGAGTGATTCGCAAGAGCAACAACTTGCTCGGAGGAAGGAAGTATTCCAGTAAGATGCTCGTCATCTTGACCATCTTCCGGGCTCTGGGATTGACCCGATGACGTCACTATGTGCTAGCGTCCAGTTTCAGAGCCCATTATTGAGTGTGCAATTCACCCCCTGCCGAAATGGCAGGGGGTGAATTAAAAAAAAACATATTTTTATTGTTTAAATAAAACATTGGTCGTTCACCACCCGAACCCATAATCCAATATTTTTTTAGTTTCCATATGATCTAGCAATAGTCCTACACCAACCGGGGGTTGTCTTTGAGTGCACTTGCACTGTGCATACAGAGATAATCGTCGGCTGGTGCTTCATTTACTTAAAAAGTCCAACGGACCTTTGCGATTTGGGTTCAGCCCGTCGTACGCCTTCCAAAGGTCCGGGTTCCCCAGGGTTCCGAGAAATGATAAAGAAAAAATGTACCTAAACAATAAAATAAAAAAGAAGAAAATACTAGACGGTTGACATTTATACACGTGTTCGAAATCTTTGGTACCTTTCAACAAAGGGTAGGAAAGGGTTTCCCTGAAAATTGAACTTTGTGTGTATTGTTTTAGGATACCAAATACTGTAAACAGAATAGTGGTTTTAAAAACTACAAAGTTCTGTATTAAAAAAAAAAAACACTTTGAAATTCGAACAGTGTCGAGGTGTAAAAATCAAATGAATTCGCTATTTCATCGTGTGCGGTCCTTTTTTATTTTACTTTACAGCTCTTTACCAGCAATCCGTAATTAGGTATTCTATGAAGAATAAAGATCACTATGATTTTGACAAACTGGTCAGTGGCAGCAACCTAAAAGCAACCTTAGTACAACGAGAATAAAGTTCACTGTGATTTTAAGAGTGATGCAAAACCAGAGGTAACACCTGCACCGCAGGTTCCAATTTCAAAGTGATAATATTGAAATTTCTTTGTTTCAGCAACTCCTTGCACAGTGGAAAATATCTTCATGGCCGTTAAACACAAGCTAGAGCATTTTAAATTGAAATAAAAAATGAAGTTGTCAAATACCTATTTACCTACTGAATTAAAACTGCAACTGGTGTTGTTTATCAGAGTTTTATATTTAAATTCCTAGCTTTTAGCTATTTATCTTCCGATCTTAACTTCCCACATTAATGTTTGATGTTATTATGACGCAAGCCGTGTGCCCGATGGAATTTCCCATCGGTAAAAATGTCCAACTTCAATAAAATCTTTCATATTTTACCCCTTTAGAGTATGATTTTTTTTAAATGCTTACTTGGTGTTCCATAAGGTTATGTAAAATTCCATGTTTCCCGACCCAGAGGCTTAGGCTGTGGGTTGTCTTTCAGTGAATGAATTTAAGATTTTTATTAAGTAGACACATTTTTGCAAATATCTAAAAGCACTCAACCAATTTATTAAATAACCTCCTTTGAAGAACTATCTACTCGTAGCCAATCGATCACTGGCTACGAGAGCGTAGCCGCCGTAGCGTTAGTGACGTTATTGTATCAGCTACGCCGTAGCTATCGATCACAGTTTAGTCCAGTATTTCAGAGATATAGGTAATTAGGATTACCTATATCTCTGAAATACTGGACCAGCCACGGTCGCAGCCCAAGATTTTGTGGGGGGGGGGGGTCACCATTGGTGCCGAGGAATATTTTTAGGCAAATGGTTACCTATTGATAAGTACCTACTCTAAAAACTTTTTTTTGTATATGCTAATTGGGATCACTGTGGCTAAAGTACCTACAGTTTTTAGTTAGTAAAGCACGTAAAGTATTCAGTCTCTCGACACCTTGAATGATTTTGGGGGGGTCATGACCCCCAGGACCCCCCCCCCCCTCGGACCGCGCCTGTACTGGACTAACTATAATGTCATAAATGCGATATCAAATATAGCGTCGAAAAATTCCTCCGCATCGCTGTCGACTGGTACACCCAAGAGACTGGCGGCATGGCCACGTTGTATAGCAATGCTTAGCCCCAGGTCAACGAAAAGGCTAGCCCTTAAAATAAATCTAAATAATAAATACGATGAGCAAAAACTTTGTACCCCTTTTTACGAAAATTACGCGGACGGAGGAGTTTAAAATTTGGCACAGTTAAGGTTTATAGGGAGAAGGTGTGCAGAAAGCTAATATATTTATACAATAATAACTTTTGCATAAGATTTATATTTGGCTTGCGCAAATATGATCACATGTCTGAATTTCGTACTAAGCTCAAGTGGCTTCCCATACGTCTTCGCCGGAATGCCCATATCTTATTTCAGCTTTACAGAATTCTGTTCAATCCTACAACCCCCTCTTAGCTCAAAGAACGTTTTAAGTTCCTTCATGACACACATAATAGATATCTGAGGTCATCGGAAAAATTTAGACTAGAAATGCATGCATTCCACTAGTTTTTATGACAAATCTTTTACTATCAAAACAGTACGGTTATGGAATGCATTGCACGTGTCGATAAGGCGTGCTCAATCTTTGTCCACTTTTTAAATTCAGGTGAAAAAACACTTCCTCTCTCCTTAAACGTGTTCATAAATAGTTACTTGCTCTTGTTTCATGTTTATTGTTATATATTTATATATATTTAACTAACTATGTATATATTATATATATTTATATAGATAGGATAATGCTTTATGTGTGTATGTATTTATTGTATATGTACACCACTGACTACCTGCAGTATTATCTCTCCTTCTTACTTTAATCCGTCCAAAGGTTGTCTGTAAAAGATCGCTTTCAGCGATAAGACCGCCCATTGTGTCACCCTATGTAAAATTTTCTAATTTATGTCTGTAATTTTTATGGTATACATAGTAAAGAGTATTCTATCTATCTATCTATATGCACTTGAAATAAATTAAATTAAGAAAAATCATTACACACTTTACCATGCGTTTGACACACACACACACTCATTTGTTTATGGTTAAAGTTATAATATTTTTGTATTTATTAAGAAACAAAATTAAATACAATACAATAGACGTAGATATATTTAGTAACCAATTCCGCTTGACTATTCTTCAAGAGTCCTAAAAAACCCTGTAAGAAATCGACACGTGTTTCACCTCTCAACGAGGCATCCTCAGGATGACGATTGACCAATTGCAAACCAGAACGCGACGTGTTACCACACCGAGCGCTGGACGCAAAGTGAATCAAATCGCCCGTCACCCCCACTTATATAGGATTGCTGCTCGACGCTAATTGGCTAGAATCGTTATCAGTGCGATAAGCGCGATAAGGGGCGAACAATCGCAACAAAGGCGACCTTGGCATACTGGTATTTAATTCGTTCAACAGTGTAACGTTCGCTGTATTATTTTTAATAATTTCTAAACTCTCTAATACTGACATTTTAAATCCTTTATCACAAGTATGTAAAATTTTGAAAGTGTTATTATTATTTAATGAATGACCTGAATCTATTAAGTGTTGAGCAAAATGAGATTTTTGTTCGCCCCTTATCGCGCTTATCGCACTGATAACGATTCTAGCCAATTAGCGTCGAGCAGCAATCCTATATAAGTGGGGGTGACGGGCGATTTGATTCACTTTGCGTCCAGCGCTCGGTGTGGTAACACGTCGCGTTCTGGTTTGCAATTGGTCAATCGTCATCCTGAGGATGCCTCGTTGAGAGGTGAAACACGTGTCGATTTCTTACAGGGTTTTTTAGGACTCTTGAAGAATAGTCATGCGGAATTTTTTACTAAATATATCTACGTCTATTGTATTTTATAATGGATTTCCGCAAAGTCACGCCTGAATCAATTAACTATCTAAAATTAAATACGTTAAATTATTTTAAAAAACATTACACACACCACCATGCCATTGATACACACACACTCTTTTGTTTATGGTTAAAGTTATTTATATGGCATGGCAGCATGGAATTAGTATAAACTCAAACTCATACCAAACTTAAATTTTAAATGAATTATGGTCGAATTTCTACCACTAGGCGACCACTAGTTTGTTAGATATGTGTTTTCGCTAAGCTGATAATACCATTGAACATAGGTAAATTGAGAGCATTGGTCCAATTTCCCAACTAATAGCAGTTAGCTTAATGTTTTGTTAGTATTCCCTTGTTGGTAAGCAAACCCGATTGTTTACTTAAGTTTAGTTTCAAGTGAGGCGGCGAGCCTCCTTGCCGGACTACCGCCATGGGATCTGGAGGCGAAAGTCCTCGCGCACATCTGGGAGTGGCGCGAGGAGATGAAGCGCCGGGGCGTAACTCCGCTGCCGCGAGAAATCGCGGCACAGCGGACAGAGCTCCGGCAGGATCTCATGGCGGCATGGAGAGTGCGAGTGTCGCAACCCAGTGCTGGGCACGCCACAATTGCGGCGATAAGTCCCCTCTTTGAGGAGTGGCTAAAGAGGCACCACGGCGTCCTCACCTTCCGCCTGACGCAGGTCCTCGCCGTACATGGCAGCTTCGGGAGGTACCTGTGTAGGATTAGGCGGGAGGAAACGCCCGGGTGTCACCACTTTGCGGATCGTCCGGAGGACACGGTAAAGCATACGGTGGAGGTGTGCCCTGCTTGGGCGGAGCACCACAGTGTTCTCGTGGAGGCGATTGGTGGCAATGACCTCTCGCGTCCGGCCCTGGTCCAGGCCATGGTACGGAGCCAGAGGGCATGGGAAGCCGTCACCTCCTTCTGCGAAGCAGTAATGTTCGCGAAGGAGGAGGCGGAACGCGTGAGGGAGTGGCAAAGTTTGCGCCCTCACGCCCCTAACCGCCGCCGCTGGAGACACCCTGGGCGTCGGGAATCCCAGACGGATTCCCGGCCACCATAGGCGCGGGCTTGCGGACGGCGAGCAATGGGTAGCTCGCCGTCCGATAAGGACCAGGCCCGGGTCGATGGCGAGTCGTGTTCCACGCGCGCCTCAAAGAGATGTCAGCACACCTGACGGGGTCCGTTAGGACCGATGCCTGCCAGGGTTGCGGAATAGTCCGAAAGGGATACCGGGACCCTGGCAACAGGCAACTGAAGGAACACGGGTGGGTTTTAGTCAGTAAAAGTCTGACACGCCCTTCCGCTCCGCCCAGAGCGGGAGAAGTCATTTGATGATTTCTCAACCACAAAAAAAAAAAAGGTTTAGTTTCAACATAATATATTGATACGGAACTATAGTTTCGTCACTGATCCATAAGGCTTAATAACATCGTTACAAATTCAAGAATTTTATGTAACAGCCGTATTACGCAAATAGTTTACCTTTTAAAACATTACAGATCATATTATTTTATTACATTTGAAGAAAAATATATAAAGTTTTCACCTGAATATATTGGACGTACGTACCACCTATACACGTACCTATTACACACCAAAATACCGGCCAAGTCCGAGTCGGACTCGCGCACGAAGGGTTCCGTACCATTATCTATAAAAACGGCAAAAAAATCACGTTTTTTTGTATGGGGGCTCCCATACAAAAAAATGTGATTTTTTTGCCCTTAAATATTTATTTTATACTATTTTTTAGTATTTGTTGTTATAGTGGCAACAGAAATACATCATCTGTGAAAATTTCAACTGTCTAACTATCACGGTTCATACACGGCTGTATCTCAGCCTGGTGACAGACGGACAGACAGACAGACAGCGGAGCCTTAGTAATATGGTCCCGTTTTACCCTTTGGGTACGGAACCCTAAAAATACCATCCAAAAATATCCCGAAGGGACAGACAAGGTCGTTGAATGTTCATGACTTCGAGAGTTTTGACCTATACACGTAATACCTACATATCCGCCAACACAGATCATTGAGACAGGAAAAGGTATTTTTTAACGAGACGATACGATTGCGACGCGATACGAAATTCGTCGCGAATTATTCGTCCTCAATATCACAGTACATGCTGATATGAAAAAGGAAGACCAAAGAAAAGATAGATGAATCGTGTGAAAGATGTACTGAAACGTGTGAAGACTAACAAACTGAATTTCAACATACCGTAAAACGACAAGGAACACAGAGATAGTAACATAGGTACCATCATCATCGTCTGCTTAACGTTGGCTTCCAGTCTAAACGTTTTTAACTTTTTTAAACTTTTAGAGTGTCTTTAAATTTCTTGTTTTTCTTTTTATTTTTGCAGGTCTGTTTAGTTTTTAGTTGCCTTTATAAAATTTTATTTAATTGTCAGTGCACATCGCATTAGTTTTATAAACTATATTTGTAATAATATATGGAAAATGTCGTGGGTTTATACATTTACTCACTCTGTAGCTCAAATTTTGTGTAATATTGTAATGTGTAACCGTTAATTTTCCCAAATAAATAAAATAAAATAAAACCTAACCTCAACTAAATTGGAATCAGAATTAGCATTGCCATCCAACGTGGCAACGCTGCCAGCCTTTTGGGCACTTTTCCCACTGACAGCAATTCGGATGAATTTTTTTTTCCTTGTCGAACTTACATACTTCTAAATATTGAAAAAAAGTTTGACAGTTAGTTAGTTTTTTTTTTACGGGCAGACTTTTTTTTATAGTATTATTATCGTAACGTATTAAAAGACCCATTCTCTTAAACATTACATAAGCAGGTATTGCCTATTACATGATAATTTAACTATCAACAACATGTATTTATGAGAAGGACATCTTAGATTTTTTCTTAGCAATGCCAATGTCCCTTTAATATGAGACTAGAGTAAATTGTATGTGATGGTATTTGAAGTGTTTTGATTTTATTTCTTGAATGGACGCAATTACATTAAATCTTATTTCGCAATCGACGCCTTTGAGACCGTCATGTCATCTACATAGATCAATCTGCGTAGCCTTTTCCCAACTATGTTGGGGTCGGCTTCCAGTCTAACCGGATGCAGCTGAATACCAGTATTTTACATGGAGCGACTGCCTATCTGACCTCCACAACCCCGTAACTGGGTAATACGATACCCCTTGGTAAGACTGGTTGTCAGACTTTCAAACTTCTGACGACCGGCTGACTGTCAAAGATCCACGAATGACAGCTGGGACCAACGGCTTAACGTGCTTTCTGAGACACAGAGGAGTCTCGGTATGCAGTCACCCATCCACGGACCAACCGCGGCAAGCGTAGGCTAACCTGATAGACCAACCCGTGCGGCTGTTATTACTTAGCCACGAGCTCCTCATCTACATACATGTAGGTACGTATAAAGATGTAAATTCAGGGAAATTAATTGTTAGATAAATTGGCCAACTTAAATTGTCCGCATTATATTCAAATAAAATTGACGTAGTCAATTTGATAAACAATTAATTTATCTACCTACTATTTACCTCTACCTTCTTCTTTTTGTACAAAAACCCAACGAGTGTGAATCGCTTAGCGAAGATTCACACTCGTTGGTTTCCGTGCCTCATTTTATTGATTTGCACTAACTTGCACTACTAAAAGATTCAGAAAAGGTAGGTATCCTTTTCTGAATCTTTTATCAACTTAGAAAATAAAATTTCGACTTGATTAAGAATTCTGAAACTATGTAAAATTCAGTTCTGTAATAACTTCTCCTTGAAATAATAGCGAAAATTCTCTTAATATTTTCGTTTTCCGGAACGAATCCTCCATGACATTAAAAGTGTAATTAAAAATAAATTGCTTTCTTTGCAACTCTAAGTCTGTGATTCTATCACCAACACTACTTTCAATTAAATTTCTTGTAGATTGTTTAGTTTTTCTTAATCATAATATACCCTTACTACTTAGGAATTTTCATTGAGAGTTGGCAAGTCAACTTGCTTGCAAGATGATAAGAAAGATGTCAATTATGAATTCAATGATGAGCAACGGTGTGCATTCAATAGCTTGAAGGAACGTTTGACTTCTAAACCAGTTTTACGAATATTTAATCCAAGATTGGAGACGGAGATGCATACAGACGCATCGTGTCTGGCTTATGCTGCCATACTCATGCAGCGATCTGATGATGACGGTGGACATCCTGTATACTACATGAGTCGTAAAACGAATGATGCGGAAAGAAAGTATACCAGTTATGTAAAGTCTGGCTATTATAGAAGGGGTAAAGAAATTTAGACACTACTTATATGGTATAAGATTTAAAATAATAACTGATTGTCAAGCATTCCAGATGACACTTAAGAAAAAAGATTCGTGTACGAGGGTTGCAAGATGGGCATTGCTTCTGCAGGAGTTTGACTTTGTGGTGGAACATCGGCCAGGAAAGAGGATGAAGCATACTGATGCATTAAGCCGAAACCCATATGTAGCAGTAGTAACTCTGCACGACGAGATCAGACGAGCACAGCAGTTGGATGATGGGCTGAAAGCTATATTTGAGATTTTACGGGAGAAAACTTATGGAGATTATTACGTTGATAATGGATTGCTGTACAAAGGAATGGAAAAGCATTTAGTGATCCCAAAGTCTATGGAAAATGAAATCATAAAAAGGGCTCATGCAAATGGACATTTTTCAAAAAGAAAGATGATTGAATTAATAAGTAAAGACTATTTTATCAAGAACCTTGATAAGAAAATTGAAGAGTTTGTTACAGATTGCATTTCATGTTTATTAGCTACGCGTAAAGAGGGAAAACAAGAACGATTCCTAACTCCGATTGAAAAAGAAGAATCACCGCTGCATACACTTCATTTGGATCACATTGGTCCAATGACTGAAACAAAAAAGCAGTATAACCATATTCTCACGGTTGTAGGCGCATTCACGAAGTTTATTTGGATATTTCCTACTAAAAGTACCACAAGTAAAGAAACAATTGAAAAGTTGAAGATTCTCCAACAACATTTTGGAAATCCAACGAGATTTATAACTGATCGAGGAACGGCTTATACAAGCAATGAGTTTCAAGAGTATTGTAAAGACGAACACATACAACACATCAACATTACGACGGGAGTGCCTAGAGGAAATGGACAGGTGGAAAGGGTACATGGTACTATAACCTCTGTACTTACAAAGTTGTGTATAGAAAACCCTGCACTGTGGTACAGGCATGTAAGTAGATTACAGCGTTCTCTAAATAGTACTTTTCAGCGAAGCATAAATACTACACCCTGTCAACTATTGATTGGGACTAAGATGAGAATGAAGGAAGACATAGAGATTTACGACTTGATTTTAGAAGAAGAAAGAGAAAGCTATTCAGAGGAGAGAGATAAACTTAGAGAGAAAGCTAAAGAACAAATTCTACAAGTTCAAGCAGAAAACATAAGGAATTTCAATGGAAAGAGAAAAGAAAGTATGAAGCACAAAGAAGGAGACTTAGTGGCAATAAAACGCACGCAGTTTGGCACGGGAATGAAGCTGAAAGACAAATATCTAGGGCCTTATCAAGTTGTAAAAGTCAAGAGGAACAACAGATATGAAGTGAAAAAGCTCGACTCTAATACTGAAAGCCCTGGGGTAACATGTAGTGCAGCAGACTACATAAAGGTGTGGCCAGGTTACAGTTCCACAACCTAAAAGGTGAGAGTTGCTTGTTAACTTTGTCTTGTTTCAGGTTAGCAAATGTCTGTGTGTAAACATGTTTCTAGAGGAATTTTATGTTTATAACGTTATGTTGTATCTTCTCTTTTAAAATAAAACTTAGAAAGTAAGTATGTGATGTTATGTTATATATATGTAATGCTGTACAAGTAGTTAAGCTAAATTTAAGTTGAAATTTAGTGATGAATGTTAGTGTGGATGTCTGAGGACAGACATGCATCAGGATGGCCGACTGTGGGATAAAATATTGTATTACGTTGAACGGATGACGATGACGTATGAACGCAGCTTATTATTGTTAAACGGAACGCATCGGATGAAAGAAAGGGATGTATGTGTGTGAGGGAGAAAGGTAGAGAAAAATGGCGAGAATAGATTTACGACGACTCACGGTGTAACGGTGATCTTTTTTGTGTTTTAAAATAAACAGTTTTACGATTAATCGTTTATTTTGCCATACAATCCCACAAATCTTCTCATCATCATCTCCTATTTAGTGAAGTTTTGGTAGAATTTTTTTCACGTCAAGTTGATGTCACCTTGAATTGAAAAAATAGCTACCAAATTGTCGAGCGCCCGTAAACTGATATGATTGATTGACTGAATTATCATTAGCCAATCGGATCACTTGCGTTCCCTTGCAGGCCCTTCGCCCACGACGACTTTTCGTAGCAATGCTGTCGCGCGTTTTGTAAACGCGCTTCTTTCATTGCGTTATTTAATAATAATAATAATCTTTTATTAGTCAGACTACAATGGTCTATAGTGTTAGTTACAAAATAGCTTTATTTACATTCGTCTGTTCAACAACGTATTATGTAAATAACGCAATGAAAGAAGCGCGTTTACAAAACGTGCGACAGCATTGCTACAAAAAGTCGCCGTGGGCGAGGGGCCTTAACAAAGATTTTAAACACGAAAATCTCTCCTTATGTCTTAAAATAAATGAAAATTATGAAAACGCTATTGGTTCGCCGTTTTCCCACAAGAGTATTTATATTAGGTCTTTACCTATGAAATTGCCGTTCTGCAGTACTGGCCATTTCAAATCAAAATAATTTTTGTTTGGCTAAGAATTCTAATTTCAAATTAATTTTATTTTAAAAACATGGATTTTTTTTTCCAAAAGTAGTCATTTCTTTATTGATTAGTGTTACATTTTCATCGCATTTCAATCTTTTTCGTCATCATGGATACGTTAAAAATTCGAGTAATTATGGAATATGAGTACCGTCGTGGCAGCAACGCGGCACAAGCGGCACGCAACATCAACGACGTTTACGGAGCTAACACTACAAACCAACGCACCACCTGTTATTGGTTTGCTCGCTTCCGTTCTGGAAATTTCGACCTGAAAAATGAACCTCGCGGTCGTCCGAAGACTTTGGTCGACAATGACGAATTAAAGGCGATTGTGGAAGCTGATGATACACAATCTACGGCTGAATTAGCAGCAGCTTTCGACGTTAGCGTCAAAACAATATTGGTCCATTTGCGTCAAATTGGCAAGGTAAAAAAGCTTGACAAATGGGTGCCCCACGAACTCAATGATCGCCAGCGCGAAGTACGCGTCGAGACGTGCCTTGCACAGCTCAACAGACACACAAATGAAGGAATTTTGAACCGCATTGTTACCTGCGATGAAAAATGGATTCTGTTTGATAACCGCAAGCGCTCAGCAAGTTGGTTGGATCCTGGTTCAGCACCTAAACAATGCCCTAAACGAAAACTTACCCCTAGAAAAGTGATGGTCACTGTTTGGTGGTCTAGCGCCGGTGTGATTCATCACAGCTTCTTACCAAACGGGGTGAGCATTACTGCAGATGTGTACTGTGAAGAACTGAACACAATGATGGAGAAGCTGGCGCATCTCCAACCAGCATTGTTCAATCGCTCGTCTCCGCTGCTCCTGCACGACAACGCGCGACCTCATACTGCACAGCAGACGGTCTCCAAGTTGCAAGAACTGGGGTTGGAAGCTCTCCGTCATCCGCCCTACTCACCAGACCTTGCGCCTACAGACTACTACTTTTTCCAGAATTTGGATAACTTCTTGGCGGGAAAAAAATTCAATACCCGAGAGGCAGTACAAAATGCCTTTGAAGAATTTGTTGCCTCCCGTCCAGCTGATTTCTTTAAGAAGGGCATCAATAAACTGCCACTGCGATGGCAAAGATGCATTGATTGCATGGGTGATTACTTCGATTAATACAAATAAAAAATTCATGAAAAAAATTCGTTTAAATTTTTTCATACAAAACGGCAATTTCATAGGTAAAGACCTATTATGTCGACCTGTGCCTGTTTTCACCAGATTTCTGTGAATTTTTCATACTATTTAAAGAAGTATTTGGTAAACAGGAGGTGTTGCCACTTTTTAGAAGCGTTTAAAGTAGAACAACCTCTATATTACGGTTGCGGGGTTGCTACAACCCGTGCGCATTAACATGGCACCTGGCTTAATGACATTTGGAGCTCCCCTCGCTACCCGCACGGCGACGACGGGCCGCCGCGCGGGTAGCGGGGGGAGTATTGAGTTCCGAGCCAGGTGCCATGTTAATGTGCACGGTTTGTACTTCTTTTAGGTATGTACCTGGGGTTCCTGGAACAATAATTATTTATCGACCTGTTAAACGTGCTGAACGCAAGGCAAGTGATCCGATTGGCTAATGATAATTCAGTCAACCAATCATATCAGTTTACGGGCGCTTGACAATTTGGTAGCTATTTTTAACCGACTTTTTCAAAAAGGAGGATGTTCTCAATTCGTCTATGTTTTTTTTTTTTTTTTCCTGTATGTTTGTTACGCGATTACTCCGCCAATTATGAATCGATGTTGATGATTCTTTTTTTGTTTTGTAGGTTATGCTTCCGAGGTGGTCTCATATAAATTTTATTAACTTTGCTTGCGTAATTTTTGAGTTAGCTTCAATATTACGTATTTTTCCCACTTAGTTTATCTAGACGATATCCTGTTTGACTCCTTCACTGTTATTTACATAGCAGGTAATTGTATTCGGATTTATGTGGGGTAGGTACCACAACTAAAATAAGTTTTTTTTTTAACTTGAAGTGAAATAAAAACTTTTAACAAAAAAAAAAACAAGTTTTTTTTTAACTTGAAGTGAAATAAAAACTTTTAACAAAAAAAAAACAACCGACTTCCAAAAAAAACACAAAAAAAGTGAAAAATAACTCGAATTTCGGAAGTCGGTGTCTTTGCTTTTCAATTCCCGTTTTTTGCCACCGACTTCCGAAATTAAAGTTATTTTTCACTTTTTTTGTGTTTTTTTTGGAAGTCGGTTGTTTTTTTTTTGTTAAAAGTTTTTATTTCACTTCAAGTTGACATCAACTTGAAGTGAAAAAATAGCTACAAAAACTTCACTAAATATTTAAAGCAAGTTGACTTGCCAACTCTCAATGAAAATTCCTATGTAGTAAGGGTATATTATGATTAAGAAAAACTAAACAATCTACAAGAAATTTAATTGAAAGTAGTGTTGGTGATAGAATCTTAGAGTTGCAAAGAAAGCAATTTATTTTTAATTACACTTTTAAAGTCATGGAGGATTCGTTCCGGAAAACGAAAATATTAAGAGAATTTTCGCTATTATTTCAAGGAGAAGTTATTACAGAACTGATTTAGAGAATTTATTGTGAAAGGTTTACGCGTATAATACATTAATGTTACAGTTACATATTATAGGTAATAAAGAAATCTCGATATTTTGTCAATTGTGCACCCGTGCGAAACAGGGGCGATGTGAAAGTTTGTAACTCAATCAGTTATCAATGACAGGACTTATTGGGATAAACTCATAGATAAACATACCTTGGATTAACTTATAGAATAATTTCTATCCACGTAAATGAAGGAATTCTTCTGGTGTGCGAGTAAAACCGTGCGCAATAAACAGTCGACAATTTATATTGACGTTGAGCTGAAAATTACCATTATTTTAAGTTTGTAGGTAAGTCGTCTTGTTTAGCTGAACTTGAACACCGCTTAATCCATCCATGGTCATAGTCCATTACACGATATTATCTATTTTGCAAGACGCCTTGATAATATCACATAAAATAACACAACGTAGAGTTAGACAGAGGTGTACCTATAGTACACCCACATTTCACCAGTTATGTTTAACCTTCAAGCGGGCGCGCGGTAATTCATAACGGCAGCGGTCGCGCGTAACCTAAAAGACCTATGGGATATATCAGAGTAATAAAACACTTATTATTCAATAATTATTTATAGTTTAATGTACTATCATTATCTTAGGATACAATTAGTCGAAAAAAAACAAACTTAAAACCCTTCAATAACGTAAATGAAAATAAAAAAAATATAAAGTAAAAACAAACAAAAATAATTGGCTCCATGAGATCAACTAATTATAATGAAAATATTTAATATCCAATTTTGGGCCTAGTTGTTGGTTTCTGAACCTTGATTACTGAGCTCTGATTCACTCTCTTCATCTTCTTGTTGTATTTCTTCAAGTACAGCACTTTCAGCTAACGGTCGACGAGTCATTTTGTACAGAAAAACACTATTATACGCACTATTAAATACAATTTAGAAACCACTCCAAAAAAAAAAAATGGCTCGTTGAGCGTCGCGCGTAACCTTTTCGACGACAGGCGCGTGGCGTGCTTTCGACGTATGCACCGCGACAAAAACAATTGCTATCTATGAATTACCAGTCGCACGGGGAGGGGTGATTAACTGTTTATTTCGTTCACACTGAAACAATGACAGGCTACTATGAATTAGAGACGCTTACAACGAAAAATAATAAAGTTATAACCGAAAGTGTATTGAGTGCGGTCGATTCGACGCCGCGCGACTGCTTGAAGGTTAAGTCACATGTAATAGGGGGCGAACCTATTGCCACACACCGGTCACAAGTCTAAACTCCGGGACATTATTGATGGAAAAACTATGAACTATGATCACGCCTATTATTGCAGCCTTCTTATCTTAACTCACAAAACTTAAGAGGAAATAGGGTCGGTCTTTTCTCCATGCAAAAAGTCATAATTCAAGGTTCGGCTCCCGTCTATTTACTCCTCCAATATTCGACCAATTTGAAAGATATTTTAAAAATTGATTAAGAAGGATAAGGATATTTACTGTGCCCCTATCTTTTTCTTTTTTCATTAATAGTTGTCAAATTTGTACAATAGGCCTAAGATAGCGGTCTAAACAGGCAATTTTGAACATTTTCTGAGGGTTTTAGTGCTTCTACAGATAATGTATCATCAAAACGGAAAACATAGGGGCATAGAACTAGTTGATTTAAAAAAATCATTGCTCTAAGGTCATAAACCAGAGACAAAACAGGCGAGAGCGTTTGTATGGGGAGGGGACCGACCCAATTTCCTCTTAACAGTCACCTGTTAAATAAGTCTCAAAGGAAACTGAGCCTTTAGGGCGAATTTCACCACTAGTACTGAACGCGATCAGCATATTATCGAAAACGCGTTCAAGAGCTGTCAGTGTCAAATATTCCATAACAATAATGAAACTGACAGATCTTGAACGCGTTTGAGATGTGCTGTGGGCTTAGGACGGTCACTTTAGGAGAATCATAATATGAAAATATGAATCAACATAAAATGTCACCAACTGACAATTCATAATATGATCTGCGTGCAATTCATATTACGAAATAATTCATTGGTTTGACAGTTTTCTATGGAGATTCGTTAAATGGTCCACAAGTTATGAATTGCTTTTATTTCAAATTAGAGGTATTGCTAATGACAGCAGCTGGGATTCAGGAAATGAACTGCTTTTAGAGGAATTGCTTAGGTGGCCGGTTGAGGTCCTCTGATCGCGTTCAGTTTCATTGTTGGATGTCCATGAAAAGTAATAAAAGGGACTTTCCAATTACGCATTTTTGCAATAAAAATAATAAAAATGACGGCCGACGGCCATCGGAACACCTGCAACCTCTCATGCACGTCTAAAAATATAGCTTTATGCGTTCAACCACTATAATATTTACTGCGACACGTTCCGTGAAATTAAAACAAAAGTTTTTTTTTTTCTGAAAATCGAGGGGACGCCGAGAAATCCATAAATCCAGGATGTTGTTTAAAAATTTTGAGAATTCTAGGAATTTACGAGGGTTTCACACGTCGTGGTTTAAGTCAATCTGCCTAGCCTTTTCCGAACTATGTTGGGGTCGGCTTCCAGTCTAACCAGATGCAGCTGAATACCAGTATTTTACATGGAGCGACTGCCTATCTGACCTCCACAACCCAGCAACTGGGTAATACGATACCCCTTGGTTAAACTGGTTGTCAGACTTTCGGACTTCTGACGACTCGTAACGACTGTCAAAGATCCACAAATGACAGCCGGGACCAACGGCTTAACGTGCTTTCCGAGGCACTGAGGAGTCTCGATATGTGAAAATGGTCACCTATCCACGGACCAACCCCGGCAAGCGTAGCTTAACCTGATGGATCGACCCGAGCGGCTGTTATTACTTAGCCACGAGCTCCTCACGTCGTGGTTTAAGTACCTACTTTAAAAATGCAGTAAAGAAAAATCCATACATACTAATATTATAGATTCGAAAGTAACTGTCTGTCTGTACGCCTAACCCTTATCACGCTTAAACCACTGAACGGATTTCGAAAAAAATTGGCAAGGAGATAGATGGCACCTCGGGGAAGGACATTGGGGAAGGAGGAGGACATACATACTTTTTATCGACATACCGCGCGGGCAAAGCCGCTGGCAGAAGCTAGTCATCAATATTTATAACTTATTATTCTGTAGTGCTATTGTGTAAAGTTAACTTCGAACGTCACTCAAGTGACCGCACACATTCGAAAGTAAGCTCACTTGTTTTTAAAAGTATATCATCGTGGATTCACAATTCACCTTTCGAATGTCGAATTGATGTCATCGTTGTCTATTGCACTGCTATCCCTTTCAAAATGGGGTCTTTGGAACATGTAATTACGATTACCAAAATGACAATCATACGTACATAATACGATGTAGTTTACGTATGATTTGCCATTTTTTTACGTTACTGAACTTCCTTGAACTGTTTTTATAATGTAAAAAAACACAATCCAAAACCATCACGGAGAGAGAAATGCGGAGAAATATTGAAAAAAAACAGGTTAATTTATTAAAAAAGCGATCACCATTAGAAGGTCGATCAGTTTTTTGAAGATCAATCTACCTAGCCTTTTCCGAACTATGTTGGGGTCGGCTTCCAGTCTAACCAGATGCAGCTGAATACCAGTAGTTTACATGGAGCGACTGCCTATCTGACCTCATCAACCCAGTAACTGGGTAATACGATACACCGTGGTAAGACTGGTTGTCAGACTTTCGGGCTTCTGACGACCCGTAACGACTGCCAAAGATCTACGAATGACAGCCGGGACCAACGGCTTAACGTGCTTTCCGAGGCACGGAGAAGTCTCGATATGTAAAGATGGTTACTAAATATAGGTATCTACGTCTATTGTATTTGCCTTCTAATACAGGCATTGTTTGCTTAAAAAGAACAAACACGTTTAATTGTAATGCATTTTTCTATTTATCACAATAAACTATTCTATATTTGTATTTTATGGTCACCCATCCATGGACCAACCCCGGCAAGCCTAGCTTAACCTGTTAGATCGCCCGTGCGGCTGCTATTACTTAGCCTCGAGCTCCTTCTAAGTAATAAGTTTTTAGAAGATCAATTAAATATTTCCCGAAATAAAAGTCCGAAATGTTTTAATAAGTAGTGTATATAGCAATGTTCCAATAAAGAAATTAAAGCCAGCCATACCTAGCCGTCATCGTAATATAATTGTATAATCAATAGATATTATTTTAATTACGGACTACTACTAATTACGAGATCGTTAATTAGTGGCCTTATTACGAACAACTTTCTTTTCAAGTAATTACCTACCTTTTTGTTCCTTAAACTACCTTCCTTTTAGGCATATATTATTAGGCTGTGTATGTATTAGGTATTATTTAATTTTTAGGTCACAATTTTTTTTTTCCTCAGACATTCTTGGATATTTGAGCATTATTTTGACAATTTGCTGTACTGGTAAAAAACGAGTGACAATGCGGCCTGCATTGTTACTATGAAAATCCATATCTATCTTGTTTAGCGGCAAAATAAATGACCGTGAAAACTCTGTTATTTAAAAATGGAACGAACTTTTTACTTCAACACATGGCAACCAAGGAGGTAACCTATCAAAGAATTTATTTAAATATCGATTTGGCTTGCAAATACAACCGTTTAAAACAGTGTTTTTCAACATTTTTCATGGCACGGCCCCTTTAGTATGAAGAAATATTTCGCCGTTACTTTTTGTTTATGTATTTTATTTTGTGACAAATATTCAATCCAATATATTTATTAATTTTCATAATTAGGGTTCGGATAAATACATAAGTAATTAAGTACGTAAAACACTTTTTTTTTACATCGAATGCGTCGCCATTAGATAACGCAATTTACGCGCACACGTACGACCACGGCTGATGCCTCGATTTTTTGTTTATTTGCTACAAATGGTCCTTTAGTTAACAATTTTCTTAATAAATCTTTTTAAACTTATTGTTTTTTTTTACTGCAGTAGCTTTTTCAAACTTTATTGTTCTTTTTTACTGCAGTAGTGACCCCCCCAGGGGGTCGCGACCCTCAGGTTGAAAAACACTGGTTTAAAGTGAAGAAGAAACAAATGAACATATTATCGTTGTTCGTCATGATTCTTGAATTTTTATTTAATTTACTCGTTTGAATTTCCGCGCATTATTTGAGAAAAGTACAAGTACTGTTCCCTACATTTTTCGCATAGCTAGTGAAAATCTAGGGAACAGCAGATAGCCTAGGCTCTTTGGGGGGTACATATAACTCTCCCAGCAAATAAATGAAAATACCTAAGAGCGAAGTCGCGGGCACACCAAGTTAAAAACATTACATGGTAGTTGTCAACCAACAGCATCACAATAGCCACCAATCATTATAAAAATTACAGTATACACATACAATTCTTTTTATTATACACTTAGGTTCAAGTAAACTAAAAGCAAACTGTTCATTAGTCCACAGGTTACCAATCGTGTTATTATTTCCGCTAGCAACATTAAATTTAACAATAACTTCTGTATATTGTGCCAGTATCATTGGAGATGATTAAGAGGTTTGTACTACAAACGACGGTCACAAATTAGTTTGGTAATAGACGTGAAGCGGACATGGCTAAAATTGTGTTCAAAATTAATGGGAAACCATATGAAGGTATGTAGAAACTTTTAATAACAATAATTTAATTATGTTCCTAGCAGCTTAACTGAAGAATTTTATTTTGCAATACCTTTAGGAACACATTTTCAAAATGGTGTCTCCTCAATCTAATTTATCGAACATCTTCATCACGAGAGTTGTGCCTCTCGATCATACTAATGTCCACTGTTTTTCTACATCACACCATCATGCTTGTTGGGTAGATTTATAATTTTCTAATTCCCTTACACTTTAAGCGGATGGAAAATTCGGTCCAGATATGTCTCTGAACGATTACATCCGCAATGTGGCAGAACTGCGCGGCACTAAGGCGATGTGCCACGAGGGCGGATGCGGCGCCTGTATCGTCGCCGTACGCGCAGCCTTGCCTCCTACCAATGAAGTCAAGCTGTTCTCAGTCAATTCCGTAAGCTAGTTCTAATTATTTACTTACAAGTTCATCTTCAATTCAATAGATAGATTATTTCTAGGCAAGGGTGTATGTTCAACCCCACTATGAAGTAGTTAACATAATATAAATCAAATACGAGCCTATCGTTATTTTCTGGCTTCATTGTTTTCTCATCTACTATGAGGACGAGTATTGCACCTTTCATCTTTTGAAAGGTGCAATACCATCTTTTGAAATCCCTTTTGCCATAAAACCACAACGTTATTGGATCATCACTTCACTTCCAGTGCTTAGTATCAGTGCTATCTTGCCATGGCTGGGAGGTGATCACAGTTGAAGGCATCGGCAGTAAGAAGACCAGTTATCACGACATACAGGGCAGACTGGCTAAGTTCAATGGGACCCAATGCGGATACTGTACTCCTGGATGGGTCATGAATATGTATAGGTAAGAGATTCTTTAAAAACACAAAAGAACTTTAATGTCTTCCTTTTACATGCTACATAATCTACAATAGTCTTCCTGATTGAATTTCGGTCATAGAGGCCAATCTAGCGGAGACTAACCATCGACTCAGGAGATATAATTATGTCGCAAATGTTTGCGCATGCACAGGTACACTCTCTCTTATGAATCCTAACAGGCTATATATGTATATACAACCACGTGAATCTAATTTTGTGATTAAAATTCGACATAACTGACCAAACCACTGAAGGATAGCTTATGGTATACAGCTGCAAACTCAAAGTATAAAATCCAGATAATAATGTTCTTGGAACTCGGCTAGTGAAATAGAAAATAACTTTGATTATTCTCTGTGGTTTTTATTAGATTATAAACCGTATTTTTGACCTTTCCGACAATATTAATAAAACATTTTTCCGTCGAAAGAATCTTGTAAGTAATATTCATCGTCCCTCGTAACTATGGATAGTCATAATATGTCAGGTTTTTTAATATAAATTGAACCAACATAGAATTGGCATGACATATTAAATACACAGGCCAAAACAAGTAGTATTTCACGTTAAAATGTTGTAGAAGTAACTAAAATTATTAGATCTTTAGGGTGACTTTTATGTTAATAATAATATTTTATATGTTTTTTTTTCTTACAGCATTTACGAAGCAAAAAAGAGAAATCTAACAATGAAAGAAGTAGAAAATTCCTTTGCGGGTAATATCTGCAGATGTACTGGATACAGACCAATTGCAGATGCATTTAAAACATTTGCCAACAATGTAGACGAAGATCTTATGAATAAGCTCATAGACTTAGAAGATTTGTCTGATGTAAAATTTTGCCGTGAGAAATGTTCTATAAGCTGCGTTCACAAAAATAAAAATGACGATCGTGAAGAAACTAGTGACAGTTGCAAAGCTGAAGTGAAAACTGATGAAGATTGGTGTGTAATAGAAAACAGTAGCAATAAAATGATAGTAGTAGATTGTGGCATAACTAAATGGTTTAAAACCTATACATTAGATGACGTCTTCAAAGTGATCAGTAAAAATAGTGATTACAAACTGATTGCTGGTAATACTGGACAAGGCATGTATATCTTTTATATTAATTTGTCTTTACTTGAAAACTATCATTACTCTTGGAAGTTTATAGTTTAATATAATTATTGTTCTTTTAGGAGTTTACCACGTCACTGATTATCCTCCCACTTTGATAGATATTTTTAACGTGGTGGAACTTAAAATTCACACAATAGATGTAAATTTAATTATTGGAGCAGGAATGCCACTTTCTGAAATGATGGAACTTTTTCTTGTAATATCAAAAGCTAATGAAGATTTTGGGTATTTGAAAGTATTGTACGATCATATGGATCTCGTAGCTCATATTCCTGTTAGAAATGTAAGTAAATAACGTTGTGTTTATTTAATTAAACTATTAGGTTATATAATTTATTTTATTTTATTTGACTGTATTATTATTTTTAATCTTATTTATTGTTGACATAATCCACTCATTACAGTGTTTTCTATATGAGTTGTATTGTAATATGTGGTTAGCTAGTGACCTCGATAATTGATCATTATTGGTCTTGCCTGAGCAACCGGCAGCAGGTTCGTCATGCTCCCTTAGATGTCACTGCTTGCGGTAGTGTCGGGGGTCGGGTTGCCTCCTTCCCTCAAATATGGCGAGGGGGGTAATGGCTGATCTTTGCGTTATGCTCGTGAACGGGTGCTGCTTGTGGTGACTGGTCGTCTTGCTGATCTTGGTTTTGTAATTTTTATTTGTAATTAACTTTTTATTTATTTTTACGTCGATGGTCCTAGTTTATCATTAATAACTTCACGGGCACGCCCTTTGTGCCTGTAGGCTTTTATTTTGATATTATTTTATGTTTACATTTACTTTTTATTTCTGCTTGAGTACTTACAGTTCTCGATTTTTTTTTTGGTTGGTATATTGGCGTGTGCTAGCTGACGTATGGCTAATAATTAGATTTATGTTTTTTTTTTTTGTTCCGTAATATGTATGATTTTGCATAATATTATATAGAATCATTTTTTTCTAACTAAACAGACAGCTGTGCTGCTGGGGAGTTTGATCCGCCACTTCTTCTTCCCAGCTAAAGCACTAGGAAGTGGTGAAGGGTGGGCGTTTTGGGGGACTGTCTTATGTCATTTTGACGTTCAAAAAGTGCTGATTCTCAACCTAGTTTGAATAAATGACTTTTGATTTTGATTTTATTTGTTATTTGAGTAGTTCATAATATTTTATTTATTTTAGATTGGCACAATCGGTGGAAATTTGTATTTGAAATACCTCAACAATGAATTTCAATCAGATTTGTTTTTGCTTTTTGAAACTGTTGGAGCTATGATCACAATTGGTATGAAAAGTCCAAATTCTCTAAATAAAATTACTTATTTGTTTGAAAATCACAATATTTTTTACGAAATACTGTTTATTTTCAGCCGAAGGCGTTAGCGCCATGAAAGTGGTATCTGTCACAGATTTCTTAAAAATGGACATGAAACGAAAATTAATCGTCAACGTTATGTTACCGCCTCTTTCTTCTAATAGTAAGCTTAAAACATATAAGGTAAAACAAATATTATTTCTTATACATGAACCCTTTGGCCACGACCGACATGGTCAAATAACACGCGACTTGCGACAGCGACTGCGGAAAAAACAAATGAAATAAATTGTTTAGAGCATGCCATGCATATATTTAGTTTATACTGTATGCCACGAGTCACCGAGCAGCGATTAGCGAAGCGACGGACGGAAACAAAAGAAGCGCGCGCGTATCGCGTTTGACGTAAGACGCGTCGCAAGTTGCATTACTCGAGACCGTGAACGGGTTGAACGAATTAAAATATTATAATAGCAAAAAAGTAATTTTTAATTGACACATTTTTATTATTTCAGATAATGCCCAGATCTCAAAACGCTCACGCAGTAGTTAATGCGGGATTCTTATTTAAATTCAAGACCAATTCAAAATTGTTAGAAGAAGCTACTATAGTTTATGGAAGTATATCTCCAAAATTCGTTCACGCTGCCAAAACAGAAGCAGTTTTAGCTGGTAAAGACCCTTTTACAAACGAAACTCTACAACTAGCTTTAAAGTCTTTAAACAAAGAGATAATGCCTGAAGAAGCTCCGCCTGAACCATCAGCTGCTTTTAGAAAGATGTTGGGAATTGCTTTGTATTACAAAGTAAGTACTAGAGTATAACACATTCAAATGAATGAATACTTTTGAAAAAGTCTACATAACTTAATGTGGAAGATAAACATATTTCTATTCCTGATTATTTTTATTGAAAAGTAATTTTTTGCAGGCGATCCTAAGTCTATGTCCAGACGACAAAATTGACCCGAAATTAAAATCAGGAGGCGAAGCGATAAAAAGGCACACATCCCATGGAACCCAAATCTTTGATACTGACAAAAGTGTATGGCCTTTGAACCAGCCTATACCAAAGTTGGAAGGGCTTGTACAGTGCAGTGGTGAGGCTATATTTGCCAATGATTTGCCAAGACAACCTGATGAAGTATTTGCAGCCTTTGTCACTGCTGATGTTAGACCGGGAAGTGTCCTAAGTGATTTTGATACTACTGAGGCTTTTGTTAGTAAAATTTTTGAAATATTTTAGTGACTGCCAGACAGATTTTGTAAGATAATATACATATATGAATTTTAAAACACATTTTAAAATAAATTTTAAAAACATTACTGGTAAAATAAGGTTCATAATTTAAGGAAGTGCAGTACCTATATATAAACAGCAGTTCTATGCATTTTGATCGTCATAATTATTTGATTGAACTGACTTTTTTTAATATTTTAGCAATAGTGCAATAGTAAAAGTTGATAATTTTGATGAGTATAACATTCCCTTAGGTATGTCCCTTCTTTATTCAGCCATATTGTATACGCTGTCCTAAAAAAAATAACAATAAAAATATTCATGACAGCATTTTATTTTAGAAACTGCAAGGCGTCGTAGCATTCTACAGTGCTAAAGACATACCCGGACTTAATTCGTTTACAGACACGAGTTGTCATCTTGTAGACGTAAATGAGGAAATACTGTGCTCAAGCCAAATCAAGTTTCATGGAGACCCAGTTGGAATTATAGTTGCTGATAGAGAAAAAACAGCTAAAAAAGCAGCGAAACTCGTGAAAATAAAATATAAATCTATTTGCACTAATAAACCTTTGCTAAAGATAGATGATGTTTTGAAATCTCCTGAAAAAGATAAGAGAGTAATTAACAATAGAACTGTACAACCAAAAGAGGTCGGTAATGATGTAAAATATGTTATCAAAGGCGAATTTAAATTGGAATCGCAATTTCATTTTTATATGGAGCCACAGACTTGCATTGTTCGACCCACTGAAGACGGATTGGAGGTCATATCTTCGACACAGTGGCTTGATTTGACTAATAATGCTATTGCTCAATGTTTGAATATGCCTACTAACAGGTATGCAGCTTCTTTTTATAAATATCACATTTATTATAAACTTGAACTGAAAAAAACAGCAAGAATTGTACAAAAAATCTCATGGAGGAGCTCGTTGCTACGTAATAACTGCCGCACGGGTCGATCCATTAGGTTAAGCTACGCTTGCCGGGGTTGGTCCGTGGATGGGTGAAAACATTCTTCAGATATTGAATTTCACCTTCTTCGTTGACTCCAACCTAGTTTAATGAGTGATTAAAATAAAACTATTAAAGAAAATTATAAACTGGTTTTGGTATCGGAGGAGCTCGTGGCTAAAACAATAACAGCCGCACGGGTCGATCCATCAGGTTAAACTACGCTTGCCGGGGTTGGTCCGTGGATGGGTGACCATCTTTACATACCGAAACTCCTCCTAGCCTCGGAAAGCACGTTAAGCCGTTGGTCCCGGCTGTCATTTGTGGACCTTTGACAGTCGTTACGGGTCCTCAGAAGCCCGAAAGTCTGACGACCAGTCTTACCAAGTCAGATGGGCAGTCGCTCCATGTAAAACACTGGCATTCAGCTGCATTCGGTTAAACTGGAAGCCGACCCCAACATGGTTGGGAAAAGGCAAGGCAGATGATGACGAATTGTACAAAATACTGTTTATTGCTTTCAGCATCCAAGTGGTGGTACGAAGGGTAGGTGGTGGCTACGGTGGAAAAATAACACGATCCTGTCAAATAGCTTGTGCTGCTGCCATAGTAACCCATCACCTAGGAAAAACTTGCAGATTCATCCTACCATTAGAAACTAATATGAGAATTGTAGGGAAACGACTGCCCACTACTTCAAACTATGAGGTAAGTAAATGCTTAAGACCTTTTACAGACTTAATTACCTACTTCCAGGATTTTATGTCCATTTACCTCCTTACTTACTATTTAATTATTAAAGTTGGGTGCTTTATTAAGTGCTACTTAGATTAGTACTAGAATTTTATTTTACTTCCATTTGCACTGCTATAAGGTAAGTGTGCTTTTGGTTTTGTTCATAAATACGAATGTATTATTTCTCATGCAAATACAGGTATTATATTTAATTACAAAAGGTCATTTCTTAACAAATGCCTTCCATGATATATACTTACGTTCATCAGAAACAGAACCGCCTTAATGAGGGTAAGGGTATAAAATAAATATAATATCTAATGACACGAAAAGTAATTTCCTTTTTCTCTACAAATGTGTTGAATTTCTAAACTAAAATACTCTTCCAATATTTAAACCAAAACTCGTTTATAATAACCAAAAATCAATCTGCGTAGCCGTTTCCCAACTATGTTGGGGTCGGCTTCCAGTCTAACCGGATGCAGCTGAATACCAGTATTTTACATGGAGCGACTGCCTATCTAACCTCCACAGCCCAGTAACTGGGTGATACGACGAAGTCTGACAACCAGTCTCATCATCCCCTTGGTTAGACTGGTTGTCAGACTTTCGGCCTCTGACGAACCGTAACGACTGTCAAAGATCTACGAATGTTAGCCGGGAGCAACGGCTTAACATGCTTTCCGAGGCACGGAGGAGTCTCGGTATGTAAAGATGGTCACCCATCCACGGACCAACCCCGACAAGCGTAGCTTAACCTGATGGATCGACCCGTGCGGCTGTTATTGTTTTAGCCACGAGCTCCTCCGATACCAAAACCAGTTTATAATTTTCTTTAATAGTTTTATTTTAATAACTCATTAAACTAGGTTGGAGTCAACGAAGAAGGTGAAATTCAATATCTGAAGAATGTTTTCTACCAGGACAACGGGTGTTCACCCAACGAGACCATTAGTCCTATCACTGTGAACCATTTCTTCAACTGCTACGACCCTCGACGGTGGTATGTTGAAGCTAACAGTGTTGCTACTGACACGCCGTCTAACACTTGGTGTAGAGCGCCCTGTAAGTATTGCAAAATAAATATATTACTATTATAGTGTTGAGCTTTGAAAACAAAAAGAGGACAGAATCTACTTGCCCCGGCTAAATCATACCTAACTATACTAAAACCTAAGATTCTGTTTCTGTGTGTGTCCCTATTGTACACTGTCTTGAAATTGCTGTCAAACAGACCTGAAAAATTTTGCTTGACAGCGCCTTCCTTTCATTTCACGATTATACAGAAATCAAATTTTAAAGTCAAAATTAATTTACTCGAAAAGCATTGATAATGCAGGTAGTGAGATTTCGCAAATCATAAGAGCTTTAATCTCGAGAAGTATGAATAGAAAGCTAGACTTGACATTGAGACATTGTGTGACATTATGTATCTCTTTAAAATTTAATAAATCGTAAAAGACAATACAAAATCAATTTGCAAATTAATTCTAAAGTTTCCAAAAGAGCAAAAAAAATATAAAGTAAATATTTATAAAGAAATGAAAGAAAACATTGTGAAAACAAAGTCAAGCTCATTATTCTTTGTCGTATGTAAAATAATACGTTGCTATTAACTTTCCAGCTTCGACCGAAGGATTAGCAATGATAGAAAACATTATGGAAAGAATTGCTCACACAACCGGAAAAGATTCGTTACATGTCAAATCAGTAAACATGACTACAGAAGACAATCCTATACCAGATCTTATAGACCATCTAAAAAAAGATTCAAACTACAACGAAAGACTAGAAGAAATAAAACATTTTAACAATAACAATCGGTGGAGGAAACGTGCACTGACACTTATGCCAATGAATTACGAGTTATTCTACATTGGACCATACAATTCACTTATATCCATTTACCACGCGGATGGGTCTGTAATGATAACTCATGGAGGAATTGAAATGGGTCAAGGTATTAACACTAAAGTTGTTCAAGTCTGCGCCTACAAGCTTGGGATTCCTATGGAGAAGATCAGCGTTAAGCCAAGTTCTAGCTTTACTTCTCCTAATGCTATGGCAACTGGAGCCAGTGTTGGTAGTGAATGCGTATCATTTGCCACTATGAAAGCCTGTGAGATTCTTTTGGAAAGATTGGCTCCTTTAAGAGACACGACGGGTAAGCCTTCGTGGGAGGATCTTGTACAGAAAGCTTATACGATGGGAGTTGATTTGCAAGCCTCATACATGTATTCAAGCAAAGACGATGTAAAGCCTTATGATGTGTATGGAGTATGCGCCCTCGAAGTTGAAGTTGATATCTTGACAGGAAATCATGATATTAGAAGAGTAGATTTGCTGGAGGATACTGGAAGGAGCCTAAGTCCAAAAATAGATGTTGCTCAGGTAGGTTAATGTTCAAAATTATAATAAATCGATGAATGAGATGATGATGCTGATATTTTTAACACTAAAGTCAATAATTGTGCAGGAGATGAATTTTCAAAGCGTGGAAAATGCTATTAACCAATCGGCACGCTTCTTTTTCCTGTACCGCTATTGGTCGGCAGCTGCCGCCATGTAAGCGCGCGCCGCGTGTCATGTGCCTCCATACTTGCGAGTGACTTGTGAGTGAGATGTAACTAACAGCTGCAGTGTATTATGAACTTTATAGTAGTGATCTAAGGTTGATTATAAGTTTTAAGCATTCTTTCGTTAATCTTCGTAGCCATACTTTCTTTTCTGTGCAAACGAAGATTCACGACGCGCCTTATCAGTTGGGTACCACTGTAAGTCTTTCAAATAATTTTAGATCGAAGGAGCCTTTGTCATGGGTCTCGGATACTGGACGTCAGAGAAAATGGTGTATGACCCTGAAAGCGGTAGGCTACTCACTGATCGTACATGGACTTACAAGCCTCCAGGAATCAAAGACATACCAGCAGACTTTAGAGTATATTTCCGAAGAAACTCTAAAAACCCATTTGGAGTGTTACAATCGAAAGGTTCTATACTTTTTACTTGGCGTTTCGACTTAGATATTAAATGATATTGTGAAAGATTTCTTTAACAAAAATATTTTGCTTTTAGCTTCCGGTGAACCAGCATTGTGTCTCGCTTCAGTATTAACCCACGCTTTAAGAGAAGCAGTCAGAGCTGCACGTTTGGAAGCTGGTTATGATGATCAATGGTTTGATATTCGTACGTATTTCCTTTACTTTTTATCCAATTTTATTCTTTGTGTCTTAAGTTCCGGTTATTATGATCTTTCCCATCTTCGGTTCTTCTTTAAGCACCACTATCTCTTTCAGTTTTTTTTTTTAGTGCATGGTTCTTGAGTGAAAATGGTCCCACAAAAGGAGAAGTAAATAAATATAAACTGAATCTCGTAAAACACCAATTTCTGTCAGATAAAAACCTTGAGTTTTTTCATTCGTTTGTTTTCTCTTTTTCTAGATCTTGTGTGGTCCAGGTTTAAGGTTTTAAATTGTTACCGTTGTATTTAATGTAGTTATTATTCATTTTAACTTTTCTTTACAGCAAATCCCTACACAGTGGAAAATATCTTCATGGCTGTGGACCATAAATTGGAACATTTCATTCTTAAGTAATATTATGGGTCTCATCTTTATTGAATTTAGACTCAATTTATGTAAAAGCCCTGCTCAAATCATTATAATTTCGTTAATTGGGTGCAAAACGGAAGAGTTTCGTGAAAGAGAAGCGAAGAAGAGAAGCGTGAAAATTTAAACATGTTTAAATTATGGTTGCGGGTAAATTATTATAAGTACCTACTTTATTTTAGGCTCGAATATTATTTCGACACGTGTTTAAAGCTTCAAACATACTGGGGTCAATCCCGCGCGAGACGCGGGACGTGACGGAATCTTTTTAGAAGTTGTATGAGCACATTGTGTTATCACATGTCCCATCCGGGATTCGCCCCAGTCTGAGTACAACTGTCTGTGTAAACAACAGTCTGTGTAAATCGTAAATTATATTTTTGTATTTCCACATAAACGGGAAAAGGCGAATAGAAAGGGTAAGGCGAAGGTTTTTATTGTTATTATTAAGTAAAATAACTGCGGGTATCTATTTATCTAAATCTTGATTGACACGGGTGGAATTTCAACATAATTATGCATAAAAATAATGTAACACGTAGGTATTATGAAAGTGCTAATAAGTGTCCAATTATTTAGAAATAACATATATATTATCGTTTAAAAAAAATTAAAAAAATGTATTATTTTATCGCTAATTAAATGGGCGTTCTGCAAAATAACTCGCGTTTTTCATTCCACAGATCAACTTCTAACCCTTTTTTTAACATTTTACAACAAATATTTTTTATTTAAAACGAAAAGAAATAAGTAAAACTCACGAACGAACATATACAGCCATTAAAGAAGCTATTAGTAAACTTACTCCACTGAAATATTTAAAGAAGTTTTCACCCTTTACTTCGAAATAAAGGCAAATTGAATGTTGTACGGTGTAATTTACCGACAAAAGAGTATTTAGTGGTCGAGGGGCGGTTTGATGGCATGTTATTAAGGTTTGGCCTTTATTTTTTTCTTTCACCACCTTGTAGGTAAAGGGAAAATAAAAAAAGTTTAGGTAGATATATTTTCTAACAAATATGGAGCGTCTTCGCCTGCCTCAAATAAATCGGGATGATATTTTTTATGTACAGAATTCAAATTCTTTCATTCGAGGGAAGACTCTTAAAGGTTTAGTAACATTGTCCATAAAAGTAAATGTTAGTAAACAACACAATACGATGGCAAATGTCACTGACAACAGTGCAATTACATACGGACAGTACACTCTGTCAGCAATCATTTTCAGAACCCGTTAGGGCTGGCCATGACTCGAGCCACCATCGATGCTACGCGCTTGCGCATTGAACTGACTCCTTGATAATTCGAAAGTGCCTGTAATTGCTTTAAAAACGTAAATGCTTTGAATTTGAAAGGATTTTTGAAAATTCATCCTCTAAAGGGAATCGGAGTCCATCATTTTTTCCGATGGGAAATGCCTCCGGGCAACCGGCTTGTAGGCTATAAACTCCTTGCATCTATACCACGTCATGTCTTTAAAATTACATACGAACGAGTAATAAAATATGGACAGCAGTAAGTGGAAATGGGTGTATAATAAGCAATAGTTCAAAGGAAAAAATCACAGGCCGCCACGTTTCAGATTGAGAGGTTACCTACCGTTAACAATGACAGGATAATTTCATAGCTCGCCACTTACTTTTTCTTTTTTCCAATAAAATGTGGGTTCTGTAGTCGCGATTTTTTTAAACTGAAAACATCAACACTCAAGTAGGTAGCGCTACATCACTGGTTCATTAATTTGCCTTAGCATTTAAAAATAAAGAAATACTTATTTGTTGCCCATTTCAAAACGTAGATCTCTATGGAGATGAAAAGCCAAGAAACTCCAAGGACACTCTTTTAAATCAAGATATTACAAAATCCTGGGCACATTATTCTCGTTGCTTCTACACACAGACCTTCCTACATTTAATAGAAATCCCAAAGAATGTCAAGACAATACGAATACTTCAGAACCGCCCCTTAATTAACCGTGACGCGTGCCGCATATCCCACAGTCCGGCCGGGGTCGTTGTTAGTACACGTCAACTGAAAACTGGAATTTACTGATACCTAATTTTGGGTAGGTACCTTACTATTTTTGCAAACAATTTTTTTTGTGAGTATTCTAGGGTTGTTGATGTTTAATTTAGGCACAGCCAATCTCTAAATGTATTTAACGCTAAATGTATTCAAAACATAATTCCGTCCGTTTCTTCTTGAAACGATTGACATAAATAGAACGATGTTTTAAAATCGTTTAGCGCCACATGCATTTAGTAGTCTTAACTAAGATGGAATACATGTATAATTTGAAATTAATATTATTCGTATCGTGTTGGAACGTACATATACGTGCCATTTGTAATACAGACTAGGAAGCTACTGGTAGGCTTGAATTCTATTGTTAACCATCGATAACCGTTACCTCATCTGTTACCTTGAATTTTCCTCTCTAATATTTAGTTTCAAGAAATTATAAGGTGCGTTTAGGTTGGTTCACAATCAGCCTATAATATTCCCACTGTTGGGAACCTTGAGGGCCTTCTCTCAGTGAGAGAGAGTGTTCCGTATACCATATACCATCACGCTGGCCCAGAGTGGAATGGAAGGAAATGTTAGTTTTCTTAAGATTGACTAAATAATCGTCCATTTTAAATACTGAAATGTATCCTACAATTAAAGAATGTGAAATACTTTCATTCGTAAGGTTCAAATCTCACCTTTCAACAATGGAAGTTTTCCTATAAGTCTGGACTTCAAAATAGAGCAGTGTTAACGGCCGCGAATCACGAGTTGTAGATTCGAAACCAAACACAATAAAAATCTATATAAAACTTCTATCTCCACAAAAAAAAACAGAATCACATAATATCTATAAAGAGAAAGTCTACCTAAAGACAGCATATCGTTCGGGTGTACTTAAGTCCGCCCACTGATTAAAAGCAGTGCACTATCGTAAGTCGCTTCCCAACCTTCTTGTCACGCGGACACCTGCACGTACGTACTTATCTTTTATTTCATACTAGCTGACCCGACTCATTTTTTTATTCATTTTCAAATATCTTTATTTAAACGGTACAATGAAAGTTCTGCCCAAAGAAAGTTTTCTGGGAAATATTTCCAAACAAACGAACGTTTTAAAACAAAAATTAGCCGAATCGGTCTAACCGTTCTCAATTCTTCCCTTTATGAAAAAGGGAATTTGCCCTACAGTGGGAAAATCACTGGCTGGTATTGTTAAAACCCCTCTTTTGTATTTTCCACGTGTTAGAGTGTAGAATTTAAGAAAGAAATGTGTCTAAATGACTAATGAGTTAGGTATGAAAAACAAATAAGCTAATTATATACCTAAAGGATATAATGAGAGGAGATTGGGAAAAAAAAATGTGGAAGACCAGCAATACAAAACAGGTATTTTAATAACTAGGAAATTACAGGATTACTTCATAAAACCGTGACAGCGACATCAGAAACCATATTGAAGAGGAGATTTCATATAGTTGATGAGTAGATACAAGAAATATGGTGATATAATATAACAGTGAATGTTACTGGTCATAAACACGACCGCGAAACATAACTATTTGCTAAGTATCGCCGCTATTGATAATCCGTCTGGGCTAGCCAGGAGGATCCATTTCATCTGTCTTCAGAGAAGCTCCAAACGCTGGTGGCTGGTGCAACTCCGTTAAATCTGCTGGTCATATAGTTACTGAGTCGTTATTAGGCTTTAGTGGTTGTGAGGGTGAAAGATTTCATGAAAGGCTCAACGACGAGTGGCTAAGTTGAAGACAATAGTTCATTTTGTCATACACAAATGGGCTTTAAAGAAAGCCGTCGGCATAAAATTATGATTTTGAAGATGGAGAAGTTGGTTGTGTGATTAGGCAGTAGTTTTTACATAAGGCAAATAACACGTATTGTCTTGAAAACTTTTTAGAAGTGAAAACTTCTTCAGGAACTTTGAGCGATTTTTGTTAGGGGAAAATTTTAATTCTCAAACTAATTGTCAATAATTAAAATTTCATATATTATTCATTATTTCATTAATTCATATTTGTATTCAAATCATGAATTATAACTAATTAATTAAAATTTATGTGCTTTCTGGAAGCAAAATAATGAAAGACTACATCATCCCGGTGTAATGATCCCAAAAATAAAAGATCCGACCTACCAAACATAATCCCTCAAAATCAGTGAAGGCCTTAATTAATATGCCAAAAACTCCATTTCCCAGATTCTTGTACTTAATTAATTCTTAGAAAAATCCTTCGTTATAATACAAGAACATGGTAATTTTAGAACACGAAGTATCATTGCCCGTTTTTCAAAAAACACAATTCTACTCCCTGCCTCATCATGTATGTCATGTTTTAAAAGTCAAATCAAGTCTTTTTTTTTTTGTTTCGCTGCATACATATATTCCACCAGATTACAATAATTTTACTATTCATTCATTCTCACTTTAAGAAAGTTTTTTTTATGAAGTATATTAAAAATTATATGGGTCACCATATTGTTCTACAAATCTTACTTGGCACACAGGACCCTTGAGACACATTGTGGGAAGATTTTTGTGCGCGTGGAATATTTCCCAACTAGGTAGAAACTGGAGTCAAATGAATTATGACATCGCTTGGTGAAGTTTTTCTAAGAATGTTTCCAAATTTACCCCTGGAAAGCGTCAGTAAGAATGTTTTTTTTTTATAAATGTAGATGTTTGTTCCGGTCCACTACTAGCCCCACAAGATCTACTTAACTTAACTATACCATCGAAGATTTTTATCATTCTAATTTTGAGAGATGGATTCAGAGCTGAGGAGGAGCTGCAAAGAGTGAAATACTCACAAATATTTCGCTGTTTTGATTAATTCAAAGATTAAAGAACAACTTGGAAGGTTTGGGACTGTAGACTACAGGAGTGGCGATAAACTCAATGACTGAGATTGACCTGAAATACAGGGATGTCGTCATAATGTGAAGCATGAGAGTTCACGTGAAGACCATGAATTAAAATGTAGCAAGTTTTAAGTAAAAATAACCAAGGAAATTATCGACCTGAATCACTTCAGGCGGTCTTCAATACTAAAATGAACTTCTAAGTCTCGGTCTACAGTTATCCTCATAAAAAGGCTTTAAAAAATCCACGATAATATAGTTCTATAATGACCAATTCACTTGGGCCAGTAATACGTATTTAAAAAATTCTTATAATCCTCGCTACTGATACTAAAAGAGTCATGTGAAACATCATCCATCTGCCTAGCCTTTTTTCCCACTATGTTGGGGTCGGCTTCCAGTCTAACCGGATGCAGCTGAATACCAGTATTTTACATAGAGCGACTGCCTATCTGACCTCCACAACCCAGAAACTGAGTAATACGATACCCCTTGGAAAGAATGGTTGTCAGACTTTCGGGCTTCTAACGACCCGTAACGACTGTCAAAGACCCACAAATGACAGCCATGTAGCCATTGTGAAACCACACCTAATTATTACATCTTATAAATCATTTTTCTCTAACATGACACAGTAATTTTCTCATCAACTATTCTCATCGTCAATGCCATAAGCTTGAAGCGGACGTACTCAAGAAAGTGCATGTGAACCGAAACACATTTCACATAGTACGGTGATTGGTTTCCCATAAAAGAAATGCTTTAATACAGCTGTCATCAATAACGTAATTGATTGATATCATTAATGGGCAGTTCTAAGGAGTTATTAATTGAATAATCGTCGGTCAAGGTCGGAGAAATGTTATAAAATTGTGTATTCTGCTTTATTAGTCACGAATAAAACTGACTGATTTGACTGAATTCTACTCGGATCTAGATTTAAATTGATTTATGACTTGAATATTTACAAAACGAATCGTTTTGCTTACCAATGGTAGATTTTTTTAATTTTTAAACTGGGCATATAAATAGATACGTAAGCTAATTTTATCTGTGATAGCTACTTCCCTATTGGAGGGTCTTCTATGATGATCTTTACTTAATTATTCGTAACGATACATGCACTGTTTCCGCTTCAGTGCAATGAGTGCGCTCAAAGGTGAGTTTTCTTGAAATTCGCTAGGGTGGCGTCAGAACATCACACAAGCACGTTCATAACCTCATACTCGACCTCCATTCAGATTATAGGCTCACTTTTAATACATCAACCTCAACAAAAACGTTCACTTCCACAAAAAAGGCTGCCATATACAGGGTGTAAGGGTAACCACCGTTGTCACTCGAACCATGGGTAGTTGACTTAAATATAAAAATAAATGACCGAAAACAACAAAAAAAAAACGTTATTGTCATTAAAAGATTTTAAAAAGTTTCTATCCGACACCGTGCTTGCTATCGAAATAGCTGGCTAACTGAGGGAGGGGTCACGCTCGCGGCCGGTCATGTCACGTCCCGCACCCTCCGCCCGTGTTGAGACGCAAATTCGTTGCTCTAGCGCATAGTGCAACGAACTTGCGCCTTTTGTGGTAAAATGAAGAAACAAAAAAAAAAAACCTTTAATTTTACGTTCTATAAATGAAACCAAACCACTAACTGGTTGCAAGGATAACGGTGTTTACCCTAACACCCTGTACACTGTCCCCTGAGGTAATCCATTATTATCAACTCGGTCGCGAGCAGTGTTTAACCGAAATATTATTATGATTTTACATGAACACAAATTATGCGAGAGTGGTGGTTATATTTTGCCCCACTGCAGGGCAAAGTTCTCATGATAGAAAATGTACAAGCATTGTGGTTGTCGTTAACTTTACCCAGAATCCCAAACACATTTAGTGTTATTTGTTAGAATTAGTGTTAGAAGAATTACCAATGTTATGTAGGGCTTGGTTACTCTCTGAATTTGTGTGGTAAACGCTTAAAATACTTAACTGTGTAATACTTACCATGAGGAGCGGTTTCGTTTTGCCTTTCATAAGTAGGTATGTCGGTGGATCTTACACCTTCCATCACGCTCCTTCGTACATCGAAAGATCGACGACCCATATGGCCCACTAAAATAATGAAAGAATATATAATAACATTCTCAGGCTTTACCAAATTAATTTTAACTAATTTTATTGCTCTGATTGAAAAAGCAAGGGGTTATTGTTCTGAGGTTGTCGTTGGCCAACGCCATGGCTTTGCAAATGGCCGCCATGGCATCGTAATTCCCATGGTGCATAAACCATAGATTCAATTATAATCACTTTTAAATTAGATTTAGGAATACACACACCATAGTATTTTATTTTTATTTTCAGTGTAATTATTATACCTCTCAGTTTATGTATCTTTTATTTTCATATGTAACGCATAAATACAGATATATATATATACTTTTTATTAAGACTTTTATATATATTTATTTTTATTTTTATTTCTATGTACTTACGTTCAACATGTTCAGTTACACTCATTTTCGTAAGCTATTCTGCTTACATATTATTTTCACATGGGGGGACGTCATTACGTCATTCGCGAGGTTGTTGCTGAAAATCAGCGCTGTTGACGATAGGTTCGTCTGAAGTCACGGCATTAAGCTGAGCAATGACCTATTCTTGCACAGATGCGACGCACAGCTTATTGTTCTTGTTTATTGTTGTTTTAAAGATGGATAATTTTCCACTCAGTAATCGGCATTTCGTTTAATTTGTGATTGTTTTGTTTGTTTTCATTTGGTAATGTCACAACACATTACGCAAGTAAATTGTCTTTGGCCTCTCATCCACAGATAACTATTTATTGCTCTCATCAAGCAATAGACTAGGTAGGTACTACTAGAATAGCAATTGTCAAACGTGTATAATTTTCTGTATTAAATATGAGGCTTTTGGCTAGTTTGTACATATAGTGAATGCCACTCATTATTTTGTATTGTGCGTTTAGTTTGTGCAGAATAAACAATTTTTCTTTCTTTTCTTTCTTTCTTTATAAAATTACTCGTGATACGTGTTCTGGATTGCAACTGGTCAATCATCATCCTGAGGATGCCTTGTTGAGAGGTGAAACACGTGTCGATTTCTTACAGGGTTTTTTTATGACTCTTGAAGACTGGTTAAGCAGAATAGGTTACTAAATATATCTACGTCAATTGTATTTTATAAAAATAGTACAGATAAATAGGGCCATCAGAAAACTCATCAACTTTGAGACAACATCAACCGGGACTTAAAGAGGCAAGCATGCATTAAGGAGTCGAATAAACTTCTGCACTTATCCTTATAGAAGTATTCGATATCTCAATCAATACCACACTAAAACTGCAGCATATAAAGCATGTGTTCCTTCGGACACATAATATTTGGATGGTCATATACAGGGTGTTTGGCAGAACGTTGAACATATGAAAATGGTGGATAGGTGGGGTCATCTGCTACTTATTCAGCCCTAATTTATTTGGCCCTGGCACCCTGGACACGTAAAAAAAATTTTTTTTGCTTTCTTCTAGTTTCACCAGTTTCTCAACTTTAAAGGGTAATAAAAAAAAATACAAATATTAAAAAAATCTTGCCTGTTTTACCCATTTCTAATAAAAATTACACTTTAAAGTTAAGAAAGTGGTGAAAATAGAAGAAAAATAAAATAAAATAAAAAATTATCCAGGGGAGCAAAACATGCCAAACATCCTGTATACTAATATTATAAATGCGAAAGTAAAGATAGTGCCATCCACGAAGACGTGACCCCTGCGCCCTGCTCCGTGCTAGTACAGCTTAGAGTACATAAATCGCGGATTAGGGTGCGTCTTCGTGTCTGGCACTATCTATAACTCTGTCTATCTGGTACCTTTATGGATTTATTGGCATAGTTACAGGTAGATCATCAGGTAGGAGATAGGATGTTTTTGTCCCGGTAGTACCTGAGATAGTTTCTGAATTCCAAGCGGGCGAAGCGGCGGGCAAAATTTGGGAGCCGACTAGAGGGTATGAATTAGAATAATGAATTAATGATAATGATAAGTCAATATGCCTAGCCTTTTCCCAACTATGTTGGGGTCGGCTTCCAGTCTAACCGGATGCAGCTGAATACCAGTATTTTACATGGAGCGACTGCCTATCTGACCTCCACAACCCAGTAACTGGGTAATACGATACCCCTTGTTTAGACTGGTTGTCAGACTTTCGGGCTTCTGACGACCCGTAACGACTGTCAAAAATCCACAAATGACAGCCGGGACCAACGGCTTGACGTGTTTTCCGAAGCACGGAGGAGTCTCGATAAGTGAAAAAGATCAACCATCCACGGACCAACACCGGCAAGCGTAGCTTAACCTGATGGATCGACCCGAGCGGCTGTTATTACTTAGCTACGAGCTCCTCCGAACGAATTAATGATAATGATAAATATTCCTATATAATTTAATTGTTTTTTATTTTACAGATTAAGCGTACATCTTTCAACATGCAGCTGCCCAAGGAGCTGAAGTATGCGGCGATCTCGGGCGGGATGGCAGTGTTCGGACTCATTTTTGGATGGGTCCTGTTCCCTGTCATACTCAAGAGCCAGCTTAAAAAGGTACTCATCATCATCATCATCGTGCTCTGGTTCCATTTTACTTACATTAGCATAAAATGGTAATGTAGCCTCTTTAACTTTACATAGTTTAATATAAATGTAGGTATGTACATATATACTTATAAATTACATACATTATCATGCATGGAAATTCTCAATAGAATAGAATAGAATACTCTTTATAATGTACACCATAAGAAATACAAAAATATACAACAGCAGTTCGGAGTCTTGTACATAAGTTGATGGCAAAAGGCTCGTCGGAGTCTTGTACATAAGTTGATGGCAATAGGCTCGCCCCCTATTACATGGGACTTAAACATAACTGGCGAAATGATTATGTTATGCCATATGTGTTATGCACATAGAATAATAATAAAAACATTAAATTAGGTTTATTTTGAAAAATTGTCTACGTCGCTTGTTTTTGCTAGGGCATGCTCTTTTTATTAGGGTTCCGTACCCAAAGGGCAAAACGGGACCCTATTACTAAGACTCCGCTGTCTGTCTGTCTGTCACCAGGCTGTATCTCATGAACCGTGATAGTTAGACAGTTGAAATTTTCACAGATGATGTATTTCTGTTGCCGCTATAACAACAAA
The DNA here is from genome assembly GCA_948473465.1 of Lithophane ornitopus. Lineage (NCBI taxonomy): Eukaryota > Metazoa > Arthropoda > Insecta > Lepidoptera > Noctuidae > Lithophane > Lithophane ornitopus. Next base: position 13,303,199 of record OX419624.1, on the reverse strand, counting down.
TACTAAAAACAGAATAAAATAAATATTTAAGGGGGCTCCCATACAACAAACGTAATTTTTTTGCTCGTTTTTGCTCGATATTGATAACGGCAACAGGTAGACGCTTGAAATATTCACAGAATATTTAGTTATAGGTATATTCACTTTAATACCAGTATTTTACGTGGAGCGACTACCTATCTGACCTCCACAACCCAGTAACTGGGTAATACGATACCCTTGGTAAGACTGGTTGTCAAACTTTCGGGCTTCGGACAACTCGTAACGACTGTCTAAGATCCACGCATAACACCCCGGGACCAACTGCATAATATGCTTTCCGAGGCAGGCGAGCAGGTATGTAAAGATTGTCACCCATCCATGGACCAACCCCGCTAAGCATAGCTTAACCTGATGGATCGACCCATGCGGCTGTTATTACTTAAATAATTATTGAACACAATAATTAATTCGGTCGGAAGAATATTAATATTAATTACTTTATATCTCATCGTTCCCAGGAAATGGCGCTATCAAAGAAGACCGACGTCCGTAAGATGTGGGAGCAGATCCCCTTCGCCCTAGAGTTCAAGGTGTACCTGTTCAACTATACCAACGCTGAGGAAGTGCAGAAAGGAGCCAAACCTATCGTTAAAGAGGTCGGACCTTACCATTTTGAGTGAGTAGTTACTATTGTTTTGTTTTTTTTTGACTCGGAACACCCGTGAGAGTGAATTATTGACCACCAGTCGGTATGCATTTAAGCGAAATATGCAGACTTTTTTTCAAAATAAATAGAGTAGAGTCATCTTAACACCCTCTTGAATTTGTTTAATACGTATATATATATTATAGGTATATATTATAGTAAATATGTATGTAAGTATATGTTTCATAAGTTGATAGCGTATTTATGTACTGTAAAAACTGTTTTATCTATAATGCAATATGACATTTTTTTTTTCACTTTGTTCCTCTCAATCTGAGCACCCGCCATCTAATCTCTTCACCACCCTTGGTTGACTGGTAGAGAATGCCTAAGGCATTAACACGTTCCACGCCGCGTCGGACAATGGTGGTTGACACCCCTTTTTCATCTGGAGCCAGACAAAAATTGATAATTTTTCCAAATTTCATCAGTGTGTTTTATTGGTTTAAGGGATATATTTGACGTCATAAAACATGTTTTAATTCTCACAAGCAACATTTTATACCAAATTACAAGTGTTAATAAGCGTCACCCACCATTGTCCGACACGGCCTCTGCGCAAGGAATACCGGGAATCTGTTACAGGGGGCCGCGCGGGCGCGCTGTGACGCCCACCCGCCCGCGTCCGCGCCGCTCACGCACATCGCGCGTACTTGCGCCCCGGCTAGTCGCTCTTACTTAGTTGCGCAGTAATACGAAGTCTAGTACGAAGACATGCTTGACATATAATTTGACATTAGCGAGCAGGTGGTGTGAAAAGCCGGTTGATCGCGTCCCAAAGGGTCATGGCCATTCGGCTGGCCCGGGGATACCGCACGGTCTCCCGTGAGGCGGCGAGCCTCCTTGCCGGATTACCGCCATGGGGTCTGGAGGCGAAAATCCTCCCCCACATTTGGGAGTGGCGCGAGGAGGTGAAGCACCGGGGCGTAACTCCGCTGCCGCGAGAAATCGCGGCACAGAGCTCCGGCAGGATCTCATGGCGGCATGGAGAGTGCGATTGTCGCAACCCAGTGCTGGGAACGCCACAATTGCGGCAATAAGTCCCCTGTTTTAGGAGTGGCTAGAGAGGCGCCACGGCGTCCTCACCTTCCGCCTGACGCAGGTCCTCACCGGACATGGCAGCTTCGGGAGGTTCCTGTGTAGAATTAGGCGGGAGGAAACGCCCGGGTGTCACCACTGTGCGGATCGTCCGGATGGCACGGTGGAGCATACGGTGGAGGTGTGCCCTGCTTGGGCGGAGCACCGCCGTGTCCTCGTGGAGGCGATTGGCGGCAATTACCTCTCGCGTCCAGCCCTAGTCCAGGCCATGGTACGGAGCGAGAGGGCATGGGAAGCCGTCACCTCCTTCTGCGAAGCAGTAATGCTCGCGAAGGAGGAGGCGGAACGCATGAGGGAGAGGCAAAGTTTGCGCCCTCACGCTCCTAACCACCACCGCTGGAGATACCCTGGGCGTCGGGAATCCCAGGCGGATTCCCGGCCACCATAGGCGCGGGCTTGCGGACGGCGAGCAATAGGTAGCTCGCCCCGGGTCGATGGCGCGTCGTTTTCCACGTACGCCTCAAAGAAATGTCAGCACACCTGAAGGGGTCTGTTAGGACCGATGCCTGCCAGGGTCGCGGGAATGTCCGAAAGGGATACCGGGACCCTGGCAACAGGCAACTGAAGGAACACGGGTCGGTTTTAGTCAGTAAAAGTCTGACACGCCCTTCCACTCCGCCCAGAGCGGGAGAAGTAATTTGATGATTTCCCATCCTCAAAAAAAAAAGGTGGTGTGAAAAATATTTTTCACACCTTTCACACATTTTGTCTTCTAACGCTAAACGCTATTTTTGTAAATAATTATAACACACAAGTACAGTTAAAGTCGATATAAGTAGTCCGCTATAGCGAAAATTAGAGCAAGTAAAACAACACGAAATATATTTTAAACTTGTCTTGTTTGCAAAAACCAAGTTAAACAGGATAAAATGCAGGGCCGCGCGGGTCCCCTGTCATACAAAATTTAAAGACTTTTCTGTCCGTTGGCCTACAGTTGCAGTTTAAAAACACGTCTGACGCGCGGTCACCATTGGGCGACGCGGCCCGAACAGAACTGTTTGTTGTCGCCCAACAGTGACCGCCACGGCCTGAATGAAAAACACATATTTTGTTGGTGGCAGAGAACGTGTATCCGCCTTTGTACCTTTTTTTTTTTGAGAGCGGTAATTTTAAATAAATAAATAAATAAATTATTTCGTAATATGAATCGCACGCAGATCATATTATGAATTGTCAGGTTGTGACATTTTACGATGATTCATAATATTATGATTATATATTTGATTATGATTCTGCCAAAGTGGCTGTTTTAAGCCCCGTTAATTTACATCCGGATGAGATATTCCTCAGTAAAAAAAAAAAATCATTATTTAATTATTAGAAACTGATTTCTACTGAAACTAGTTATTCCAGTGTACTGTAGATACACCTCTCCCTAACTCTTCGGGAAATACAGACGTGATGTTATGTTTATGTTCTTGTTGTTGTTCTACTGAAATTCTAAAGCTTTACAAATTCGTTGCCATAGAAATGAAAATAAAAATAACCGGCCAAGTGCGAGTCGGACTCGCGCACGAACGGTTCCGTACCATTATCTATAAGAACGGCAAAAATCACCTTTGTTGTATGGGAGCCCCCTTAAATATTTATTTTATTCTGTTTTTTAGTATTTGTTGTTATAGCGGCAACAGAAATACATCATCTGTGAAAATTTCAACTGTCTAACTATCACGGTTCATGAGATACAGCCTGGTGACAGACGGACAGACAGACAGACAGACAGCGGAGTCTTAGTAATAGGGTCCCGTTTTACCCTTTGAGTACGGAACCCTAAAAACGATCCCGAGGCTTATAGGCATAATATGATGTGTAACATCTGAAATCTTGGCTGATACTACCAACCTCTTGGAAAATGGGTTGGTACCATCTGAGGGCTGGCCCTCAAATGGTAGCGCGCCTGGTGCTTGACCTGGGTCAAGCACCAGGCGCGCTCATTGGTCAAATCAAATAGCGCGCGTTTCCCCGGCTTTCTGTTACACACTTCTGTCCCTTTTCATGGACCATTCTCACAGATTGCAGGGAAACGAGAGGAAAGATGTTACACATAAAAAAATCGTATGCACAAAGTTATAATATTATATCACCGGTGGCCAGACCCTTCTGTGAACAGTCTATTTGGCAGAAGAAATAACGATGTTTAGTGAAAGAACCGCATAGCGTAATCCGCAATTCCACATGGAGGTCTAGCATTACACAATAAAATAATGATTCAATACACGTTGCACAAATGCACGTTTATCACATAATTGAAAACATTTACGCAAATGATCACGTTACTGGAAGCGTATAACTCTGACTAAAGACTTACAATTAAACTAAATGCCAATAAAGGAAGCTCACAATTTAATAACATAGTATTTCATTCAAGACAAAGACAAGTACAGGTTTGTTAATGATACCATTATGAAAAACGTTATTAACTTTGTAAGTAGTTGTTATATCCACGCTATATTGCGTGATGAAGAAGATAAACACTTGGAGTGGAGAAGAAATTAAGAACATGGGTGTGCAAGGGTACGAAATTATCCCTAAAACGCTAAAAGATCTGACTACGGATACTCTACAGCTAAACTCTGAAGCATAACGATTTCCAGGTTAAACTTATGCCCAAACAAGTAATATTATAATTTGTTTCAAGAATTCAATACTTGAATGTAATAAGTAATAAGTATGCCCCTGAAATGATCATGTAGAACTCAAACATCCATTTGACGGCAACCTACGTGAACGACCTAGAATGAGTAATTCCAAACCACAGCTGCTAATAAGCAATTCACATCGCTCCGATTCCCAAGACTTTATGGAAAAAATACTTTTCTAGCAATGCTTGTCAGTTATTCACCTTGCAATGCGAAGGTAATAATTTTATAACACCGTGCCATTATTGGCAAAACAATTGAAAAAACAACAAAGGTGGCAATTTTCCATATGAGGTGAATATTTTATCTCAATCGATACATCGACATCAAAGAAAATATGAAATATTTGCGATAAAATGTTAGCAATTTTTGTTTTCCTTTTCATTTCTATAAAGGTGTGTATAGAATAGACCATTTACATTTAACAAAACATCGAGCCGCTCTTAAGAAGTGTACACGCGAGTAATGTGTAATGTAATTTAACGTGTAATGTTACGCGAGTTCTGTGTCTGTATGCTTTTGTTTGTATTGTACCATTCGTAACAACGGTACATTACATGGAAAACCTCTAAAGTAATTTTTTCAATACCAGAGACTAATATGACATTTCAAGTGATTTTTGTTTGAGTTTGACATTTGCACCTATAAAATTAGTCTCTGGAATTAAAAAAAACGAACTGTAAAAAACGCTCTAGTGTATTTTCACATTTATACCATGTTTAGTATTTTCTTTATTAGAAGCTGTAATGGCAATTTGATCCTATGATCCGTTTTTGCGTTAGGCACAGGCGTTAAAGTGTTAGCAATTTATTGTTTCATCTACCTGAGCTTTATTTATTTCATTTTTCATAAACTGTATTAGTGAATTGATCCTATGATCCGCTTTTCATTTATACACAGGCAGTAACTTTTCTCGGGAATTGAAACGTTAGGTTTTTGGATACAAAAGCTATAATTAATAGTAGGTATATTATGCAATTAGTGAATATATAGTATAATTTAAAGCGAGGGCAATAGATGAATCACGAGCAAGTGAAGGACTCTAACGACTGAATCACGACCGTAGGGAATTCAGGATGATTGAGTCACGAGCATAGCAAGTGTTCAAGTTTTAGAATCCCGAGCGCCGCAAGTGATTCATGGCCCTTTGATATCACACCAATAATTGGTGAGTTCTAAATTCAAACACCAAAACAGTGATTAAAAGCTTTTTATTCACTGTTTTCAGTGAATAAAATAAGCTTTTTAGAGAAGGAACAGAAAAATTAAAGTATTTTTTTTCTCAGTGAATGGAAGGAGAAGGTGGAAATTGAAGACCACGAAGAAGACGACACGATTACTTACAAGAAACGTGACGCATTCTACTTCAACCCTGAGCTGTCTGCACCTGGACTAACGGGGGAAGAAATTATTGTCATGCCGCATATCTTTGTGTTGGTAAGACCAATACTTTACTGATTAAAGTAACAAGTTAGAGAAGATAGTATTTATAATATTATGAACTACCTGCGCCCCGCTTTCACCAGTATAAGTCTCGATGCGAAAAGTAAGATCGAAGAGAAAAGATGTTATTATTAGAGTAGACTTTAATCTTCAATACAAAATGCGGTTTACATTTCTTTTACCTTAGTTCTTTTTAAGTCAACTTTTGAAGTAAAATATTATAATACTATAATCCTAACTAATATTATAAATGCGAAAGTGAGTTTGTTTGTTTGTTACGCTTTCACGCTAAAACGGCTGAACGGATTTCGATGAAATTTGGCACAGGGACTTACGCGGGTGAAACCGCGGGGCGCAGCTAGTAATATTATAAATTCGAAAGTAACTCTGTCTGTCTGTCTGTATGTTACCTTTTCACGGCTAAACCACTGAACGGATTGCAACAAAATTTGGCAAAGAGATAGATGGCACCCTGGGGAAGGACATGAGCTACTTTTTTTCGACATACCGCGGGCGAAGTCGCGGGCAGAAGCTAGTTTGTAAATAAATGTGAAATTGAGTTTGTTTATTTGTTTGTTTTTTTACGCTATCACGCAAAAACGGTTGAACGGATTTAGATGAAATTTGGCACTAGGGTAGACCATGACCTCCGAGAATGACATAGGCTTTTCGTCCTAGATCGCAGACGAATTCGCTGGCAACAGCTAGTAATTTATAAAGATAATTATCATACGGTCGAAGCTCGAGGCGGAAGCAAGTTATTAATAAAATATTTTTGGAAGAAGATTAGTTACATTTAACAATGACACAAATAGGGTTAATCATTACAAAAAGCAAAAGCAGTGATAGCCTAGTGATGTGACCGTCGGACTGCCAAGTCATAGGCCTCGAGTTCGAACCCAAGAGACGCACCTCTGACTTTTCGGATTCATGTGCGTATTGTATAATTATCACTTGCTTTAAAAACGGTGAAGGAAAACATCGTGAGGTAACCGGCATGCCAGAGATATTTCTCGACGGCATGTGAAGCCAAGTCAGAGGCCCTTGAACGGCTTTAAAACTCTGACACCAGGTTAGTCACTAACTACACGAAAAGAAGAAGATTACAATTTTTTTTTTTTTTTTTTTCAGGGCATGGCGTTAACTGTTCACCGAGACAAGCCGGCAATGTTGAACATGGTCGGGAAAGGAATTAACGGTATCTTTGACAGTCCTGCCGACGTTTTCATGAGAGTCAAAGCCTTAGACATTATGTTCAGAGGCATCATGATCAACTGTGCGAGGACTGAGTTCGCTCCGAAGGCCATTTGCACTGCATTGAAGAAGGAAGGCGTTGGACTGGTTTTGGAACCTAACAATCAGTTCCGGTTCTCGATTTTTGGACCGGTAATTATTTTGAAGCTACCTGGATTATTTTATTTATTTAAGTAAAAAAAGAACTACTAAAACTAACTAACTTAAATAGAAAGAAGTGCTTGGTTACAATTATTTAGTTAGGAATCTTGCATGTTCATTTTGGACAACTCAATTTTTTTCTATCAATTGGAAACCTTATACAATTGTTTAATTCTGATGATATTACATTAGAATAGGTAGTATGTTTATTTATAAGAAAAACCGGCCAAGTGCGTCTTACCATGCACAATGAAGGGTTCCGTAGTTGGAATGAATTTATAAAACAAACTTAACATTGTAGTTGAAAAACTTGTTCTTCGATACAGAATGAATGGGAGAACATGTTTTTACAACTGCAAATTTAATTTGGTCTATTATTACTCGGTATATCGTGAATTTTTTCACATATCCAAACCCAACCATTTAGCTGGCAGGGGGGGGGGGGGGGACACTTGGCTCTAACAAAAATTTGCACTTTAAAGCTTAATATTCCGCAAACGGATCCCTGAATCCAAAAATGGTTTGAACAAACTCACATTATTTTTAAACGACCCAAACTCAACGGAATTAGACAGATAGATGGTACCCTGGGGAAGGTCATGGGCTACTTTTTATCGACATACATAGAATAAATATTAACTAGACTCGCGACAATCTAAGAAGTCCGTTTTGACAGCGATCAAAATGCTTTGTGTAGCGATGAAAAAAAAAATTGGTTTCTTATAAACTGATTCTCGAGTCATATCGATTGAACATAATTAGAGAATTTGTAATCTACGACTTATCTACATTAATAAAAACTGATTCTCAAGGCTTAACGTTTTATTACATGTACGAGAACGTAACGTCAAAACGGACTTCTTAGATTGTCGCGAGTGTAAGTAATAAATATTATCTCACAGCGAAACAACACGATAGATCCTCATATAATAACAGTAAAGAGGGGCATCAAGAACGTCATGGATGTTGGCCAAGTAGTAGCTATAGATGGCAAGCCGGAGCAGGCGGTGTGGAAGGACGCTTGCAATGAGTACCAGGGAACAGACGGGACGGTGTTCCCGCCGTTTCTGACTGAGAATGACCGAATCCAGTCTTTCTCGACAGATTTATGCAGGTAAGATATACACAATATTTTTATCGATTACCGTATTAGTATCGAGTAAAACAGTGCAAGGAAAAAAAAAAACAAATACATAAAAATAGTTGTAGATAAATGACCGGGGACAATAGTGAGATGAGTGAACTTTACGCCGTGTTCCTCATACCCCTAAAGTACCTACGTAACATATTAACACCGTGAAGCTCAGACCGTAAAAGCAACTACAACAGTGTCAGTTTTATAGTTTCTGTGTTTTTGGAGTTTAATTTGTTATCGAATTGTAAAGAAAATATGAAAAATAGAAAATGCCAATTAGACAGAGCTATGAGGAGCTCGTGGCTAAGTAATAACAGCCACACGGATCGATACATCACGTTAAGCTAGTGGCGGTTAGGCCGTGGATGGGTGAACATCTTTACATATCGAGACTCCTTCGTGCCTTGGAAAGCACGTTAAGCTGTTGGTCCCGGCTGTCATTCGTAGATCTTTGACAGTCGTTACGGATCGTCAGAAGCCCGAAAGTCTGACAACCAGTCTTACCCAGGGGTATCGTATTGCCCAGTTATTAGGTTCAGATTGGATTTATGAGGACAAACGCCTACTATAAAAAGTATAGCATTACCACTACTCACTAAATTAGCATCGACAATTTCAGACACTATTTCTGTTTACCCGACTGCCCCAGAAGGAGGGTAATGTTTTTATTACTTTTCAGTTCGCAAAATATAAAGCAATGTTTTTACAACCCTGCACTGAATATTTTATGAAACATTTTAATGAATTAATTTATCATAAAAACCATCCCGAGTTTTAAGAAAACGTTAAACTAAGTGCTTTTATCAATCTACCTACTTTCATTTAAATATGAAATTCCATGAATTAAGTTCATTACTGTTTCTACGACCACTAATTTGAATTAAACGATATTTTTGAGAACCCAGTTTGACCTACTCTTGTAAAATAAAATCAAATTCCAGTCTAACCGCATGCAGCTGAATAACAGTATTTACCCGACTACGGCGAAGAAAAAGGAGGGTTATGATTTTGACCGGTATGTATGTTTGTATGTATGTATGTATGTATGTATGTTCATCTGTTCCCTACTATCTTCTAAACCACTCATCACAATTTGACATTATCGTTGGAAGCGTTTTGATCGTCCGCTGGTCATAGGCTATGTGACGTCACATTAAATTAAAAATGGCGCCCTCTAAAGGACATAAAGTGAGGAACTAAAAAAAAAATATTGTTTAATCGTACCATGTTGGGTATCAAATGAAAGGGCTTAATGAGCACATTTCAAAAAAAAAAATATTATAACCACAAAAGAATTAAAAAAAAAAAAAGTTATAAATACTAAAACCCAACTACGACTAAAAAGTTATAAACAAGACACCGCAGACAGACAAATTAAAAATCCGGAGTCACACGTAATCTGTTCGATTTATGCCCTTACACGTGTGACTCCGGATTTTTTTTTACATGGAGCGATTGCCTGTCTGACCTCCACAACCCAGTAACTGTGTAATACGATACCCCTTGGTAAGACTGGTTGTCAGACTTTCGGGCTTCTGACGACCTTTAACGACTGTAAAAGATCCACGAAAGACAGGCGGGATACGATACGTGCTTTCCGAGTCTCGCAGGAGTCCCGGTACCTATGTAAAGATGGTCACCCATCCACGGACCAATCCAGGCAAGCATAGCTTAACCTGATGGATCGACCGCGCGGATGTTATTACTTAGCCACGAGCTCCTCCTTTTGTAAAATACCAGATATTTAAATTTTCGTACTTAAGTGGAAATAAATTTCACTACCTTGGATCAATTAAATAAATGGTCCGTTGGTCCTTCGGGGCGATTATCCTAGCTTAACGAACAGAGGTCTATTTTTTTTTATATCAGATGATTTGTTATTCTCTCATTTACTTATCTCAGGCATAATCCTAAGCTAATACTTATGCCGTGTATAAGATGAATAAAATTCGAATCCGCCATTATCTGATCAGAGAGATCCGGTGTGAATGTGTGCGTAAACTAAAATGTTGAAAGTTCTTGATACTTTTTATGCCATGAGTTCTTACGATAAGCAATGGGAGCGACAATATAACTGTGGTCTAATGAGTACGAAGGCGTTCAGTTGGTTCGTTCAATCATATGAGCCAAAGTCTGGTTGCATAATGCGCGTTTTTCTGGCTGTCTAAAAAGATCGTCTACCAATCTTTTGTCATCAGGTTGTGCGTTAAGCCAGCAGATAGATAACATGCGCCTTCTTAAAATTCCCATGTACCCGCTTTTGTGAGGCAGTTGGTATAGCCTAAAAAAGCAAATGGTCCTGTTAGCAAAACGACCCATAATCAAAACGACACTTTAGCAAAATGACCTACTTATTCGCAAATCGTCCTATGAGCAAATGGTTATTTTAGCAGAACGTCCTACTTGTAAAGTACAGTAACACAGAAAAATCACTATCGGCTTTTACCCGACTGAGGCGAAGCCTAAAAATGTTATGTTTTGACCTGTATGTATGTACGGTCGCAATCTGAGAATGTTTACCACCTTAAGGCTTATAATCGCATACACCCATCTATGTCACATGGTCGATGATTCAAAATTCAAAACTTTTTTCTTTGTTAATGTCATTAGGGCAAAGTCGATGTTTGCCATTATTATTATCCCCAGGTCCTTCAAACCATGGTATCAAAGGAAGACATCATACCGAGGCATCAAGACCAACCGGTACATAGCCAACATCGGGAACTTGGCTGAGGACCCAGAACTTCAGTGTTATTGTCCAGAGCCTAGCAAATGTCCTCCTAAAGGACTAATGGATCTTGCTCCTTGCATAAAAGCTCCGATGTACGCCTCTATGCCTCATTTTTTGGACAGCGATCCGGCTTTGCTGAGTAATGTTAAAGGACTGAATCCGGATGTCAATCAACATGGTATAGAGCTTGATTTTGAACCGGTTAGTGTTTTGTTTTTTTAAATTTCTTACATAGGCTAGTAGAACGGTGGCGTTCTGTATTTTCAGCTTACCCCCATGTTAAGGTGTGAGTTTTTGTATGTAGGCACTTACCATATTTTTAACCCTCGACCTCAGACCAAATAAAAAACCAAGACAGAGCGCTGTCAACAGTGACGTGAGGCCGGTTTCGTAAACATGTGTGCACATATTTTGGTGTGTATGTCCAGAGCGGTGGTGTAACGTTTGCACTGGCGAAACATTTGCGACAAAACATGTTGAAATCTCTATCTTCTGTCAATGTTCCATACTACTAGAGATTTAAACATGTTTTGTTGTAATGTTTCGCCAGTGCAAACGCACGGTTAGCTATAAAAAAATCGTTTAATAGATGCTTCGTTTTTGTCGGGGGTTTAAAAAAAATAATTAATTAGCTTGTTATTTTTTTTATGATTTATGTAGATACGAGATAATTATAATATGTATGTTTATTTTATGTGTTTTGTTTTGTGGAATAGTTAGTATTAACTATTTAAAACAAGTTTTATGAGACACAGATTGTAATGGTTTCAGATATCTGGAACCCCGATGGTGGCAAAACAAAGGATTCAATTTAATCTCCAGCTGTTAAAAACCGACAAAATAGAACTTTTCAAGGATCTATCTGGAGATATTGTACCTTTATTCTGGATTGACGAGGTAAGTATAATTATTCGTATAATTAACTATTATCTAGGTACATTTATGTAAACTTTATCTTCGTATACTGCAGTTAGGGGATAATTATGTTTTTAGTCTATTGCCATTCTTCTCCTTTGCATCATGCATGTCAATGATTCAATTATTATAATAATTTCCATCAGTAGGTAAGAACCGAGAGAATTCCTCAAAGAAAAACCCCATAATACTCTGCTCAACCTGGGAATCTCACCAGTCAGTTCACACACCTTGCCTTGTATTATGAAGATGACTATGAAAGAATAAAGAAAATATTATTATTACCTCGCAAGTTTACTGTTTACTTATTTGGGCCGAGTCCCTTATTCCAGGTGCGATACTTTTCTTCAAAATGTGAGTGGCATACTGTAATGTTGTATACAGATATCAGAAATGTAATGTTTGTCATTTACCCATGACTTGTACAGGACAAAAATGATCTATTAATAATACATTGATTGTATGTTATAAATGCACTTACAGGTTTTAATGCAGACATTGGTGCCGATTCTCTTGTCACAAAATTCTCTAAACTAAACTAAAAATCACTAAAAATTTAGTTTAGTCCTGTCAAACGATCAAACTCATTCTGACATCGACTTTAAATGACACAACTAAGATGGCACTGAGATTAGTTTAGTGAAAATGCTATTCTGAATTTGACTTAAGACTTTGATTTAACCTAAAATTTTATCCTATATCTAAAATCCTGTAACTAAATCTGACTATATTTAATCGCGATTAAAAATGTGTGGAGTAAAATTATAAAAATTCCATTCAAACACGTCGAGGCTGCCGTGAATGCGCGCCTCTGGCTCTAAAAAAAAACACGGGGTAGGGAAAACAAGTACCAAGTGGAGGCGCGCGGTTGTCAAATTCGATTTTAGTTGTGTCAAAATAAGTTTTAAATTTAGAGAATTTATTTGGCAGAATAGCTACTAGATTCCCATAGTCAAAAGTAAGGAATTTTAGTGATAGTTTAGTTCGGTGTACAAGAGAATCGGCACCATTTTCTTAGGGTCGATAAAATCCAATTCACCAAGCAAAACAATATGGTCCTAATTATTCTCAGCCAGGGTTAGTCAATGACAACGGGAATCGGAACCCAAGTAAAAGCCAGGTCAATCGGGAATAGAAACAGCGAAACAAGCCGGGTCGTTGAAAATTCACAAAATACAATTTACATAAAAAGAAAATAAAACGGATTGTGAGATTTGACATTTGAATGAAAACAGTACGTTTCATCAAAGAGTTCCTTTGCAGAAATGTTGGCTCTACTGTAAAATTTTCAAAACGGATCTATTGGGTATCGCCGTTGTAACGGACCGTATTCGTATTAGTCCTATAACAGAATAGCCAACATTACGGCATATATGAACTATGTGATGAAACGCACTCTACACAACGTTTCATTTCTAGACAAATGAATGAATAAAATAAATAATTTAAATTTTCTACTCATTGGTAGACAAATAATAGTTATCTATTATTATTTTTTTGAGTAAATAAATTACAAAAATATAAAATTATTTGTTTTATTTTGCTATTTTAAAAGTTTTTAAGTGTCTGCTAAAGAGAATCTAAATACTACTGTCTGCCTGAAATGAAATAAACACATGACAACGATTTTGTGATGTAGCCATAACAAAAAAAACTAGTAATACCAGTATAATAAATATTTTTTTAGCTTGTTGTGATGTAGCCATAACAAAAAAAAAACAGTAATACCAGTATAATAAATATTTAGCTCCCTCTATTGTTGAGTGACGAAGTTTTTGGAAATTGTTGAAGGTTGTACCAGGTTGTACTAACTGATGTCACCGTCGTCAGAAGCCCGAAAGTCTGACAACCAGTCTTACCAAGGGGTATCGTATTACCCAGTTCCTGGGTTGTGGAGGTCAGATAGGCAGTCGCTCCATGTAAAATACTGGTATTCAGCTGCATCCGGTTAGACTGGAAGGCGACCCCAACATTGTTGGGAAAAGGCTAAGCAGATGATGAATATCTTTAACTTTGATATCTTCAACAAAACTAATGACCCGTTCCACCTGTCTGATAAGTACCGATTAGCTAATAGGGTAGATGATTGCATTGCTGTTCTGATTTATTTATTTTATTTAAATAAGGTTTTGCTAAGTATGTGAGTGTTAGTTAATTGATTCAGGTGTGAATTTGCGGAAATCCATTATAAAATACAATAGACTTAGACATATTTAGTAACCTATTCCGCTTGACTATTCTTCAAGAGTCATAAAACACCCTGTAAGGAATCGACACGTGTTTCACCTCTCAACGAGACATCCTCAGGATGATTGACCAGTTGCAAACCAGAACACGACGTGTTGCCAAATCGAGCGCGGGATGCAGAGGCATTGGCTGGTTTCCAAAAATAATCCAATATTTCTTGTCCCTCAGGGTCTGGCTCTAAACAAGACATTTGTGAACATGCTGAAGCATCAGCTGTTCATACCTAAACGTGTGGTTGGCGTGCTTCGCTGGTGGATGGTGTCCTTTGGCAGCCTTGGAGCTGTCATCGGCATTGTTTTCCATTTCAGAGGTAAGTATATAAGGTCCTTCAGTACTGTGCCAAGTATTTGATAATGGTAGATTTTGTGACCTTAAGTTTGAGTTTTATTTGACTTCGTCTTTTTCGTCGTCGTATCGATATTTCAATTTCCATTTTTTTTTTTTTTTTTTTTTTTATTGAGACTTTTTGAGATTTAAATGCCGAGAGTTTTTATTAAGGAAAAGATTTTAAAAAGCGGAAGCGCTCATTGGGCATCAAATAATTCGTCCGCATCGCTGTCAGTGGGAAAAATACCCAAAAGGCTGGCAGCGTCGCCACGTTGGATGGCAATACTAATTCTTTGACCTAAAAATTTACCGGCAAAAATTTCCATAATTTCCGGCAAAAGATTCAACCAGAATTCGGCCACTTCTTAATTTAACTAGGTATGTCGCAAAAATTTATACAAAATACTAGGATAATTATAACCTAATTCAATAGTAATAAAAACTAGTGAAAAGTTTCTATTAGTTTCGTTTGTAGAGAATAATTATTTCAATTCAATCAGTATCAACTTTAATTTCGTTAGAAAAGTTCTACATGAAAAGAAAAACTTTTCTTCTAGTATTATTTAAATTTTGGTTGATTTTCTCGAAACCTAAGTAATTTGTATATACTTAATAAGTCTTCAAATATGTTTCTTACTTCAGTTATGAAGTTTTATATAAGCAATTATTTATTTTATTTTATTAGGTAGGGATGGATTTTTTATTCGGGCAGAATATTTATTTTAATTTGAATTATTTACATTACTATACACAATATTTATAGAACACTACTAACTATTTACATAAAAAACTAAAACTAAAGGGATTCACTAAATAAATTTAAAAACAAAGGGACCTTTAGGCGTCGAAGTATTCGTCCGCATCGCTGTCATCCGGAAACGTGCCCAGAAGACTGGCAGCATTGCCACGTTGAATGGCAATGCTAATTCTTTGGCCAAAGAACAAGCCAGCCCTCTGGTCACGTGAAGTGTCGACCAGTCGGTGGGAGATTTCCTTAAAAAGGAGACGCGCACTCGGGCCCCATGACCCGAGCGTTTCGACCCACAGCAGCGGCGCCAGCACAGCCCGCCGTGCTAGGTACATGGGATGGCGCAAGGGTGTCGACACAGGTTGCGTCCCACACCAGAGGCAACAACGTCATGCCATCTTGTCTCTTCCCATCGTCACGTACCAAGCCGTTTGGTTCTAATACCGCTGGTACGCCGGCGGTGACACGGGCTCGACGAATAATATCGTTGATGCTGGCGTGCCGGGCTATAAGCAATTGGCTACTTCAATATAAACTTAATTTAAAATATGAATTTTGCTAGAAACTTATCTATAACGAATGTAGTTTGTCGAGATTTATTTGTTTTCCTTAGAGACCAACTAACAGGTTTTATAGCGTTACTATTTCGTACTCTTTGATATTTTTTTTATTCTCCTTGCGTTACCTACCTTCTGTAAAATAAAATTGCACTTAGAATATTTTACAGCATTTAGAACTTGGATTTAATCCATGTCCTAACCAAATCGGTCGGTTGATCGTCGCGTTCATATCATAATAGGTATGTCACAATTTTTTTCGAAAAACCGGAAGCCGCCTTTTTCGGTGGGAGGACGCGCTCGAGTTCCCCATACAAAATTAACGCGACAGTCGCGTGTTCGCGCGTCTATAATTTTAGTTAGGATACAGCCTTAGACTAAAAAATCGATTACCAACACCTGAATAATACCATAATCTGTTCTCTATAGATCACATAATGCGTCTTGCAGTTTCTGGAGACACGAAGGTGTCAAAGGTGACACCTGAAGAGGATGCTGAGCAGAAGGACATCAGTGTCATTGGCCCAGTGCAAGAGCCAGCCAAGATCAACATATAATCGAGCTTCGGACGGCTCCTGAGGTTGGCGATCGTGTGGAGCCGTCGGTACGGGTTGGAACAGAGGCAGATATGGAATCAAACTTTTAGATATCTTGTTAGGCGGAGAAGGGCTTAATTTAAATGTTTTTGTAGTAATTGAAGACGCTGGACCTCGTAGTTGCTTTGCCAATTCACTGACTATATGCACATGAATAGACCTTGTCGGTTTATGTCGTGTAAGTCATATTCAACCGTAGGCACCTATCCCAACTCCGATGAGGAGGCGACTAGTCATCCCCAATGTTCTCGGTTCTCGCTCAAGAAACGTACAAAAGATTTTAGGTCCCGTGTAAGTAAATGAGATACATATAAAAATAGTTCATCGCTGACTGTTCACATCACTGGCGAGTACTCGTTTGTCGCAGCGACAAGAGCTATCAAAGAGGGTTCCTGTACTTGCTCGGCGACACTCGCTAGGCGGGTAGAATACCGGTTGTGAGAGTTGGTATATACGCTTGGTATATACGCATTCCAGCGAGTAATCGCTCGTCGCCGCGCCGCCACGTACTTTACTAGCTCTACTCGCTTCTCGTTAATCGGCGGCGGCGGGACGGCGGCGGCGGGACGGCGGCGGCGGTACCTTAGGGTGGTAAAGCAATTACGTAGTCGACTATACAACACTAGTTTTTTTTATGCTAAACCCGAAAAGGGGTAATTGTACTCTTGTAGCTGTTCCATACATTTGTGATCACTTAAATCGACAAAATGTATGGAACAGCTGATTTTTTTTTCGCGATTTCAATGTTGATCCTATAGAAAAAGTCGTTCAAAATGAAGAGTACAATGACCCCTTTTCGGGTTTAGCATAAACAAAAACTAATGTTGTACATATTCTTTATGTGGTACTGGTTTATAATCGCCTAGTTTATTGATAATTTGTAATTATAACTTTATTGTTTGTTGATCATAACTTTATTATGATTCCAGCTGTTGCACCTGCTGTTTCATTTTAATCAGTCTTAATATTAGTTTGTATTACATTATTAAGACTATTCATAATTATTAGAATTCTAGTCATTGTTCTCATCGCAATCTAATGTTAATAATATGTATAATTTTAGTTATAAATCGGGCCGGAAAGCGTCATAAATCGGTGAACAACAGTCTGTGTCGGTGTTTTATCGTCGTTAGATATACCGCATCAGATCTGCGGAGTTGTGCTAGCTAATTTAAATGACCCTGTAGACTTTATGCACTTTGCTTACTCTCTGCTTTTTAGAATTTTAGATAGACTTATGATTACCTGATTAGAATAGATAAGAATTTAGAGTTTAAGGTTTCACAATGTCGTATTCAATTTAATTTACAGCAAAATCAATAAATTGTAATTAACTTATAGAATTTGTTTTCTTTCGTCTGATTGGATTAGTCTTGCTTCCTCGTTAAGTTCGCATTACTTAAGTAACATTAATTACTCCGAATCCCCATTCCGTTCCTCATATCAACTTATATGCAACCAAACAAGAGAAAGTGAAGTGCATCCTCTTTTTGTATTCCTGTCTTCTTCTTTATATTGTTACTAGCTGCGCTCCGCGGTTTCACCCACTTAAGTCTCGATCCCGTGGGAATATCGGGATAAATAGTATCCTATGTGTTAATCCAGGTTATAAACTATCTATTTGCCAAATTTCATCCAAATCCATTCAGCCGTTTTTGCGTGATTGAGTCACAAACATCCAAACACACAAACTTTAACATTTATAATATTAGTAGGATTGTTACAATATTATGACACTCACTGTATCTACCTAGGTAATCTGTGGAAACGTCGTGGATTGTACATTTACCCATTTCCAATTATTTTGTGATTTTAGATGTAATATACAATGTGAAATTGATTGTTTTCCCTAATAAAATAATAAATAAACAAACAATCTTGTATCGCAAGCATTCTTGAACATTATTAATATACTAGTTGCGCCCCGCGGTTTCAAACGCATAAGTCCCAATCCCGTGGTCATATCGGGATAAAAAGTATCCTATGTCCTATTCCAGGTCATGTTCTAGACATATGCCAAATTTCATCAAAATCCATTCAGCCGTTTAGCGTGAAAGCGTAACAAACAAATAAACAAACTCAAAATGAGTTCGTTTGTTTGTAATATTACTAGTTAGAATTAGATGTCAGGTTACTAGGTATTTTCCGCGACTTGAAAATTATCCCACGGGAATGTACTACCGGGATAAAATGTATCGAATCTTATATCCTACGGGACAATTCTCTTATTTTTAAGAACGTTCACATTCGCATCTCATTTGCAATCTGTCATAAAAAACATCAATTTACCAACATTTTAGACAAGTTTGACAGATTGCGACTAGACTGTGGACGTTTTTAGGGTTCCGTAGTCAACAAGGAACCCTTATAGTTTCGCCATGTCCGTCTGTCCGTCTGTCCGTCTGTCCGCGGCTTAGCTCAGAGAACGTTGGTACTAGAAAGCTGTAATTTGGTATGGATATATATATAAACGACGCCGACAAAGTGGTAACATAAAATTGTAAAAAATATTTTTTTTAGGGTACCTGCCCTACACGTAAAGTGGGGATGGTTTATTTTTTCTCGTCAATCCCATGGTGTGAGGTATCGTTGGAAAGGTCGTTTAAAAATAATTTGAGTTTGTGGAAACCATTTTTGGATTTAGGGATCCGTTTGCGGAATATTAAGCTTTAAAGTGCTAATTTTTGTTAGAGCCAAGTGTCCCCCCCCCCCCTACCAGCTAAATGGTTGGGTTTGGATATGTGAAAAAATTCACGGCAGTAGTATATATAACGAAATTAAAAGGGAATCTATCACTGCTACGTAGGCTCTACAAGTTACCGAGTAATACTCGACCAACTTAAATTGGCAGTTGTAAAAACATGTTCTCTCACACATTCTGTATGGGAGGGAGAACAAGTTTTTCAACTACAATGCTAAGTTTGTTTTATAAATTCATCCCAACTACGGAACGTGGTTCGACATGCCAAGTGCATGTCGAACCACGCACAATGAAGGGTTCCGCCGGGTTTAAGTAAGAAATTGACCCAGGTCATGTTCTACATACGTGCCGAATTTCATCCAAATCCGTTCAGCCGTTTTAGCGTGAAAGCGTTGAAAAATTAGGATAGTTAAGTTTAGGATGATACTCGGTAATAGGGTAGCTTCCTATTAGTGGAAGATTTTTCGGAATCGGATCAGAAGATTACCCCCTACATACAAACTGACACCTCTTTATAATCACTAAACAAAGTCCTCCGCGTCTGTCTGTCTGTTCGCAATAAACTCAAAAACTACTGCACCGATTTTCATGCTGTTTTCACTAATGGAAACAGTGATTCTCGAGGAAGGTTTTAGTATAAAATAACCGACACGGGCTTCAGCTAGTATTAATATATAAATAGAGATAAAACACGCTGTAAACAATTTAAACATTATTTATTTTAAATTAAAAATAAATCATAAGTTACACCGATGAGCAAATATTTATACTTACACGAAATAATGTATTAAGTACAATCTTACTCTATATCCATATTTACAATCTTTACACGAAATAGCTTAAAATTAATGGTAACACTGGATGGTAACTTCACAACTGTGGAATATTTTAGAAATTTTAATATAAATAGTCTAATCTTTTGAATACATTTGACCCAAATATCGGAAAACATCTCTAATGTTTCAAATATCAATAAGATCTTGGCAGATATTAAATTACTTGACTCGACAGAATCTATTATAGATACTATATCAATTTGAAGCTGAAAATGTATAATATTTCATACTTTGTTTACCTCCGAATATTCTATCTTTTCAAGATTATGACAAAAATCTTATCATCCTTAATTTATATTTATTTTAATCTTTGTCTTTCCCCCCAACAAGTTCTGATTGGGAACCAAGACTAACTTTAATATCACTGGTATATGAACATTATTACATTAAACAATGTGAGAAACATTCACATTTATTTCAAAATCACAAAAAAATATCTTAAAGTAAATTCTAAGCCGGGTCAAACCCATCCTCAAAAAAATCTCAATTATTGTCTTTTTTTACCATTCAGTTAAAAAAAAAACAAGCCTATCAAAATAATTACATTTGTAATTTACAATTTCTTCTTCGCTACCGTAGCTTGCCTTAATAACTTGGACCTCGTCAACAAATCGTTCGACTTTCCCAAGAGTTTATGCATTTGTTTTTTCTGCACATAATTTATTAATCTATTGAAGCCTAACCTTAACGCGTATGAAACAAGAGCGTATAGAGATACAAGTACTGAAATAATCAGAAGGAAAACATCTAACGAATAATATTGGAAGAATGACATGTCTTTAGCTGGCGACTGCAAATGATAAGCTCCTTTATGCCTAATTACGTATTCCGTCCAATAGATAGCCCTTTCTAAAGGAGTTTCTTTCTGATCTCTAAGTAAAACTTGCCTTTTCTTTACTTCTATTTTGTATCTAGGTTCTGTAATTACTTCTAGGATAGCTTTGTACAGTTTCTCGGGTGTGAGGTGTTGGAGGTCCAGTTTCTTAGCATAGCCATCGACTTCCGCTTTGGCAGCGTTAGCGTCGTGGTCGCAGAAGATGGGGATCGTGATGATGGGCACGCCGTGGTAGACCGTCTCGAACATGCTGAGGAGACCTCCGTGTGTGACGAATGCTTTGATTTTAGGATGACCTGTAAAGAGAAAAGGATGAATAAGTGTTGAACGGTATCTTCCTGCTAAAAAACAAAAATATATTAAAAGAATGACTCAAGTAAATTTTTAAACAAGAATTACTTCTGCAGAAAACTGAATTAAGGATCAGCGAGACTTTGAGACACAAATCCCGCAAAGTCGTCAAATGAATACCCTTCTCAAAAAATACAACTAAAGTAATGACATGCCTAGAACCTCTTTTAAAGGAACCTTGTTTTGTTTGTAACATAGTAATAATCTTGGAAGGCTCCTGGAACTATTAGCTATGCACAAACATAAAACTTTCAGAAAGCTTCAGCGGAGTTCGGTTTGTTTTGAGTTGAATTTCAGATTGGCCAGTGACACAACACGGCGGAACATTTTTTTTTTCTTTTAATATGAACTGGGGGCCTAAAACGGCCAAATTAGCAATTCCTCTAAAAGCAATTCATATCCAGAATTTCCAGCTGTCATTAGCAATTCCTCTAATTTGACACAATACCAATTCATAATGTGTGAGACCATTTTATGAATCTCCATAGAAAACTGCCAAACAGATGATTATTTCGTAATATGAATCGCACGCAGATCATAGAATTGTCAGTTTGTGACATTTACGATGATTCATAATATTTTCCTATTATGATTCTGCCAAAGTGACTGTTTTAAGCCCCCTATTTTTAACATTTTATTACAATTCAGCATAATATACTAATCTAATAAGCAATTAAACTCTAACTTATTATTTTACGTGATCGATTATATTGTATCTACTTTCTTCGGGTCTTCGTAAGTTTTACAACATATGCAACGGTATTTAGCTATAATGGCATTAGGCACTTGCATTTCGTTTATATAGTTTAGGTGGAAATTGTAGTTTTAAACCGACTTCTTCAAAAAGGAGGAGGTTCTCAATTCGTCTGTAACATTTTTTTTTTTTTTTGTTTGTATATTACGCGATTACTCCGTCAATTATGAATGTTATGTACGTTATTTTTTTTGTTTGGTAGGTCATGCTTCAGAGATGGTCCCATTTATTAACTTTGCTTGCGTAGTTTTTGAGTTAGCTTCAATAATTACGTATTTTTCCCTCTTAGTGTATGTAGACGATATATTGTTTGACTCCGTCACTGTTATTTACATAGCAGGTAGTGGTATTCGAATGTGTGTAGGGTAGGTACCACAACTAAAAATTGAAAAATAAAAACTTTTTACGAAAAAAAAAAAACAATCGACTTCCATAAAAAACACTAAAAACGTGAAAAATAACTTTAATTTCGGAAGTCGGTGGCAAAAAACAAAAATTGAAAAGCAAAGACACCGACTTCCGAAATTAAAGATATTTTTCACGTTTTTGTGTTTTTTATGGAAGATGGTTGTTTTTTTTTTTTGTAAAAAGTTTTTATTGTTACTGAAGTCAATGTGAATTGACTCATTCACTCATTCAGTTTCATCTTCAACTTTTGTGTCCAGTTATTAACTTTGTTCACAGCTAGTTGAACTTTATCTACTGCTTCTTTATGGCTTCATCCGATAGCCATTATAGCTGCAAAGGTCGCAAAGGTATTATTTTCCAGCTCTGGGATATAGCACAGCTGAACATATGGACATTAAGATAGTTAATTGATTTAGGCGTGATTTTGCGGAAATCCATTATAAAATACAATAGATGTAGATGTATTTAGTAACCTATCCTATTTAGACTCTGCGTCCAGCGCTCGGTGTGGCAACACGTCGTGTTCTGGTTTGCGACTGGTCAATCGTCATCCTGAGGATGCCTCGTTGAGAGGTGAAACACTTGTTGATTACTTACAGGGTTTTTATGACTCTTGAAAAATAGCTAAGTGGAATAGGTTACTAAATATATCTACGTCTATTGTATTTTTTGAGGACATTATTTTTAACATTAACACTTTCAAACCCTTTTCATAGAACACCTTCACACAGGAATAAATACTTATGTAGACTTTTACTTCTACTTACCAAGCAAATCCTGCTGTGGCAGCCACTTGTACAACCTTATATTCGAAGGTATATCAGTCATGTTCTGTTCAGCATCTTGTTTCCACAGCACCCTTTGTGGTAACCTTCCCAGAGCCTCCACCAGGAGACGATGGGCTGAGAGAGGCATCTTCGTGGTCCTTACTGAGGAACCCATGGACACGTACACGAAACCAGTTTCTCCAGCTCCGGAGATCCATTCTTCGATTTCCTGATGGAATAAAATTACATTACTTGCTGTATAAGCTAGAGCTAGATATGTAACAAAATCTGTCAGATCCAAAAGGGGCGTCTAGGTACCGCAATAACATTACTAAAAAGTAATAAAATAATTATTTTTTCTAAAATTAAGAAATTCACGTTTTTAGTACCAAAATTTATTTTTTATAATAGTATTAATCCATACTAATAATATAAATTCGAAAGTAACTCTGTCTATCTGTCTGTATGTTACCTTTTCACGCGTAAACCACTGTACGGATTTCGATAGAGATAGATGGCATCCCGGAGAAGGATGCCATCTACTTTTTATCGACATACCACGCGGGCGAAGCCGCGGGCGGAAGCTAGTTTAATTATAAATTAGCAACTTTTCAACAGAGGTCATTAGTTATGACTTGTAAATACCCGCTAAACACCGGCCGCCCGCGCCCCATGTATTAACCCGGAAAAATAACCCATTGAAAAAAAGGGCGATTTTTTTTTTCTTTTTTCCAGATTAAAACCACATAAATAGACTCTCAGTATGATTCTTAATAATACCCTCACGGATCGGACACAGTTTTTGTTACACGTTGTCATCATCTGCCTAGCCTTTTCCGAACTATGTTCGGCTTCCGGGTTTCGGGTCGGCTTCCAGTCTAACCGGATGCAGCTGAATACCAGTATTTTACATGGAGCGACTGCCTATGCGATATGCGATAGCGATATGCCTGACCTCCACAACCCAGTAACTGGGTAATACGATACATTGGTGAGACTGGTTGTCAGACTTTCGGGCTTCTGACGACCCGTAACGACTGTCAAAGATCCACAAATGACAGCCGGGACCAACGGCTTAACGTGCTTTCCGAGGCACGGAGGAGTAAAGATGGTTGATGGACGGACTAACCCCTGCAAGCGTAGGTTAACCTGATGGATCGACCCGTGCGGCTGTTATTACTTAGCCACGAGCTCCTCCTTTTGTTACACGCTGTATCATAGTTATCATACTTATTTATCATCGAGGTTATTGGTTTTAAGGCTGCTTGAACAGTTACTAATCAGAACAGCAACATTGTATTGTATTGTATAACCGTATAACGGGCTGGTTTCCGCAACTTCACGTCCAAGCGTGTATTTTGCGTAACAGCAACACATGTTGTTATGATTGATTGGCCAACGACTATGTTATCAACAGGTATATGACCTGAATAGATGTACTGACCTCTGAGAAATAACAAACCTAATGTAATTGAAACAAACTACGAATAAAGCACAGGCTCTCTGTATTGAGTATCAATCGAAACTTGAAATTAAATATTTAATTTATTAATGTCTCTGCTAAAGCTGCTCTTTTTAACCGACTTCTTCAAAAAGGAGGGGGTTCTCAATTGTCTGTATGTTTTTTTTTTTCTTTTTTTTTTTGTATGTTTGTTACGCAATTACTCCGCCAATTATGAATCGATTTTGATGACTCTTTTTTTGTTTGGTAGGTCATGCTTCCGAGGTGGTCCCATATAAATTTTATTAACTTTGCTTGCGTAATTTTGGAGTTAGCTTCAATATTACGTATTTTTCCCACTTAGTTTATCTAGACGATATCCTGTTTGACTCCTTCACTGTTATTTACATAGCAGGTAGTGGTATTCGGATTTGTGTGGGGTAGGTACCACAACTAAAAAGTGAAAAATAACTTTAATATCTTTTCTAGTGTTTTTTTTGGAAGTCGGTTGTTTTTTTTTTTGTAAAAAGTTTTTATTTATTTATATTTTTCTTCTGTTCTTTGATTTCATTTTCATTGTTAGGATATCACTTGGGGGAAGAGCGAGACAGCTCCGACACAAGTACTATTGTAACTTACTGGGGCTGCTCAGTTTATGTAAATTATGACACAGTGTTTGAGAAGTAATAAATATTTTTGTATTTTTTGTAAAAGAAAATCTTTGCCAGCTGACTGGCTTCCATTTTTAACTAACTAAAAATTATAAATGCGAAAGTGAGTGTGTTTGTTTGTTACACTTTCACTCTAAAATAGCTGAACGAGTTTGGATGTTTGGCATATGGGTAGACCATGACTTAAAGAAGGACAGGCTACAGGAACTTAGGCTACTTTTCATCCTGAATGCAGGCGAAGTCGCGGGCAACAGCTAGTAATAATATCTTAACAAACTCCGAAGAAAAGGCTCCCCGCAGACAGGTGCGACTTTACACGTGAGGTCTCGCGTGCGGTGATTCTGCGATATTATCGCCACCCAACACATTTTCACACTAACGCACCGCGATACGTGACACGGCGTGACAGGTCGCTCCTGTGTGTAGTGTCGCGCGTGCTTTCTTAGAAATTGTTCTACGGATACACGTGTATATCGCGCGCGCCAGTCTGCACGAGCCTGAATACAAACTCTTTGGCAGTAGGTAAGTACCGGCGGGACTTAACGAGACAAAGTGTGACTGACAGAAACACACACAAACTTTTAAGATACTTTGAACAAAACAAAGTGTTCTAGATTTCACGAATGAACCTACATCAAAGTTGTATCCTCCAAGGCTTTGGGGGCTCTATTTTTAGTTTGAAAACCTAAGTTAAAAAAGAAATAACTTTGAAATCTTAATGTCCAAGCAACTTAACTTGAAGATTAATAAAAGTCTAAACCTTAATTACTCACAAAGAAAAATAGAGTAAATTACTTAGAAAACAATGTTCTTTACAATATGCTAACGCTAAGCAACTAATTTCAACTAAAGTTTCCCAAAAACTGACATCTGGAATCTAAATAAGTAAGATTTAGAAGTCTTAGAAACTTTAATAACGACTTGCAATCAAATTAACTACAACATGCCACTTCTAATTGAGTTCTGCGGGCTTAAAACGGTCACTTTAGCAGAATCATAATATGAAAATATTATAAATCATCGTAAAAAGTCACAAACTGACAATTCATAATATGATCTGCGTGTAATTCATATTACGAAATAATTCATCTGTTTGACAGTTTTCTAAGGAGATTCGTAAAATGGTCTACAAATTATGAATTGCTTTTGTGTCAAATTATAGGAATTGCTAATGTCAGCTGAGAATTCAGGAAATGAAATGCTTTTAGAGGAATTGCTAATGTGGCCGTTTTAGGCCCCCTGAACTAAGAACCACACACGAAGTAATACATATGTCTTGACTCACAGGAATCTAGGATCCAATTAATGTTAGGAATACTTTTATGTTCATTAAAGTTAGGTGGCAATTACTCCCACTCTTGGTGTGGACGCTAAGCTATTTATGCTAGCTATATATGTTTATGCTTTCAAGGAAGATTATTTGGCTGACGTTTTTCCAAGTAGGATTAGACTAAAACTAGATACAGCTGAATATCAATATTTTACTTAGAACAACAGTTGTCTATCCTTGTATTCAATTACTTTGTGTAGGGTATCTATTTAATAGATATGTAAACACTATCTCATGCACGTCAGCAGTGAGGTCGCTGTCACTAATGTCAGCTGTTAGTTCACTATGAATGGCGGGAAATGGTTGAAAGTGAAGCGTGCCTGCACGAGATGCTGGGAGTGGTAATGAGCCAGTTTAGTTTTTTTTTACACTTTGCATTACCGATATTCTAAGTTTAGATTTCAAGGAATTTGACCTGCAGACTGCCCGATTCCAATTGCCTGACAAGGGCGGAAGGTTTAATGCGAGGCTCAAAGCAGTCTCGCAGAACGGTCATCCACCGACTGATGACGGTAAGCATACACCTCATTCATGCGGCTGTTATTATACTCGAGAATCTTGGTTTAGTTAATGAATAACTCCCTGCCGGGGGTTGCGGAAAAGTCCGAAATGGATACCGGGACCCTTGGCAACAGGCAACTGGAGGAACACGGATGGGTTTTAGTCAGTAAAAGTCTGACACGCCCTCCCGCTACGCCCAGAGCGGGAGAAGTCAATTGAAGTTTTCCCACCATCAAAACAAAAAAGAAAAAAAAAAGTGACTTACCGGATCCAATATCTTCGACTCCTTACAATGAATACAGGCCACCTCAGCAACATTCGGGAGGTAAGGTCTTGGATAAGACACCGAATAGTGTCCATTCTGAAGAATAAAGCTGACATTCTTCGCCATATCGTATACATGGGGCATCTGCTGGCCAAAGTTCCTTCGAAGAACACCCTGGAGGATCTGCATACTGAAGGCATGGAATGGGAGGATAGTAGCGTGGAAGGCTGCATTTAGGGCTCGGTCGATGATCCCCATGTTGTCAGTAAATCCTTTGCCGAAGAATGGGGTGACGGAGTAAGGGGCAGGGCTGCCAGAGTTACTCAACGGCATGGTGTAGAAACCAACGGTGTTGATGTACATGAAGGGTACTTTGAGTTTGTAGACGACTCCTAGAGCGCACTCGGGGTATGTTCCGTCCAGGATGACGAGATCGAAAGTCCTTCCTGATCTGAGGAAGGACCTCGTCTCAGGGTCACTGAGGAAAGCATCGCAGGCCTGGAACAAAAAGGAATAGTGAATGAATATGAGCACTAAAACAAATTTTAATAGGAATTAACACACTTCGCATAATATAATCCTGCCAGGGTTGCGGGAAAGTCCGAAAGGGATACCGGGACCTTGGCAATAGGCAACTGAAGGAACACGGGTGGGTTTTAGTCAGTTAAAGTCTGACACGCCCCCGCTCCGCCCAGAGCGGGAGAAGTCATATGATGACTTTCCACCCACAAAAAAAAAAGGCATATTATACTAAAACACTAGGATTTAGAAATTTGGTACGATGCATGATAGACCATCCTGACTGAATAATAAAGATCCCAGCCCTCTCACTTTCCTTATTTTCCTGATTTTTTACCTCAATCCTAATGAAAATTCCTAATAATAAGCCTTAGCTATAAGCCTTACCATAGCAAAACTCCAAAGCACCATAACACATAACATCACGCGTGTATTGCCCAAAGGGTAGGGCAGAGATGTAGTACACCGACATTTCGCCAGTTATGTTTAAGTCCCATGTAATAGGAGGTGAGCCTATTGCCATCAACCGGGCACAAATCTAGACTCGGAGCTGCCACTGAGAAATTCCAAATGGAAAACCCCAATAACACTTTGCCCGACCCGGGAATAGCGCTTGAGACCACTAGACCAACGAGTCATTCGAAAGCACATTTCCAAAGCAAATTATCTTCATAATCGGTATACGATAGCGATGGGTCGTTGACGGTTTTTCCGTTAACGAAACGTCAACGTTGATTTACGTTCGTCAACTAGTTAAATTCGTCAACGAGTTAACGTGCAGTAATGTCAACTTACAAAGTTAATCGTTAATGTCTACTTACAAAGTTAATTCATTCAACGGTTTCCGTTCTGAGGGGCTTTTTAAATTTGCCGTGGTCGATTTGTATGATATTTTCTCCTTGCACACGTTACAGACAGCTTTCCCGCTAGAATCATCTTTTTCAAAATGAAGCCACAATTCACACATGACACTGTTACTATAAACATTAACTAAAAAGTCTATTATTATTCCGATGTATGATGTCATATTCAACGGATTTTTTTTAATTTGCTCAGTTCGTTGCGTTAACTTGCGTTTGCGTTCTCGAATTTAGTTGAATTAAACGAGTCAACGTCGTTGACAAATTTAGTTGAATTAAACGAGTCAACGTCGTTGAAGAATTTAGTTGAATTAAACGAGTCAACGTCGTTGAAGAATTTAGTTGAATTAAACTAGTCAACGTCGTTGAAGAATTTAGTTGAATTAAACGAGTCAACATCGTTGAAGAATTTAGTTGAATTAAACGAGTCAACGTCGTTGACGATTTCAACTAGTTGATTCATAAACAGTTAACGTTACTGCGTTGACAGGAGATCAACGGTTGATTCAACGCCCATCGCTAGTATACGATATAATTATCATCTCTTACCTGCCACGGCTTATTTTAATTTTTGAATTGTTTTGTTGCCTTTTTATCGTTTAATTACGGACGCTTTTAACGTGCACATTTCTCTACATTGTACTCATATGTATAATTTTAATATAAATGATGTAACCATTATATTGTAACAATATTCTGATTTAAAAGAGTGTCTGTGGAGTTTCTTGCCCGTTCTTCTCCATAGGAACCTACTACGCTTTGGAATGGGCAACTAGCTTCATCTTTCTGACTGACCGACCCCTTGACAATTCAAAGCTGCCTGTAATTGGTTTATTTGAAATAAATGCTTTGAGTTTGAGTTTGAGTTTGAGACCAATTACTAGCAGGTTATCGTTAGAAAACCATTTAGGAAACTAAAAGTAATCATTGTTTTGTTTCAATGGCAGTAATTGCACTAAACCAAATCGTTTTCTTACCGATTTCGAGAAATAAAACCCAAAACGAAATCTCGATAAAGCCTGAATCGTTTAACGCTTTTCCAAAAACAAAAATAATTTTTTTTAAACGATAAATAAAACTGTTTTTGCTTAAAAGTTTACCTAAAAGCTACTCTTGATAAGGCAATTTGCTACCGTAATTATTAAAGGTTTTAAGTAAAGCCGTTTAGTACGACAAGGAATTGTTTTGAGGGTTCATTAGCATTTGCAAATTAGATAACAATTTACTAATTGGGAATTATACTTGTAACGTTGTTTTTTGGTCCGTGCAAAAAGCAATTCCTATAGGTCTACTGAGATTAAAACCTCAAAAAATAAATTATTTTGGGAAAATAATTGATTGGACTTTTATACCTAAAGCTACAGACAAAACTGACGTATATTTTTTTTAACATAGTACAATGGGATGTTTCTGGAACAAATATCAGCTTATAAAGTTCCCACTGCTGGGACTGAGGCCTCCTCTCTGTGAGAAGGACTAGGCCGTGTCATACTATTTATTCCTATGGCCTTGTGATATTTTGCCCCTGAGGGTCTTCTGTAAACACGAAATGCTTAGTATAGACCAAAGTTACGGACGTTTTGTACTTCGTTTCACTTACGGACATTATATTTATTCGGGGCCCGAATTAAGAATGAACGACAAAAAGATTTGACAGTTGTCCCTAATCCCGATATCTTTTAGCCTGTTCCAAAAATTAAGTTATTTTTCACTTTGTATGTACTGTTTTTTTGGAAGACGGTTGTTTTTTTTTGCAAAATATTTTTATGTCTTGGTTTTTAGTGGGTCGGTTTGTAATTTATGATGATGATGATGATGTGTCTATAATATTTGAAGAGTTCCCTCGATTTCTCCAGGATCCCATCATCAGATCCTGATCAGGTGACAATGGGACCATTTCGAAAGTATAACCTTTCAAACAAAAAAATATTTTGCAAACCCTTTTCAAATCATTTCTTTTTTTATCGAACAAAAAAAAAAATTATAAACATCCGAATTGATACCTAATCCTATTTGAAGTCGGAAAAAAATTGAATTTCTCAGTTGTTTTGACGGAGCAACTACTTTCGGACGGACCCGTATCTTAGTTGACGGTCTTAGAAAGAAAGAAAGAAAATACATTAGAGTAGACCCCCTCTTTCGCAGTACATTTCGCCAATGTAGTTGACCCGAGACTCGATAGATGGCGTTGTGCGGTGAGACGCGGTTTCTGAATCTCGCAATGGTTTCGTTACAAGTGAATAATAAAGGTCGTCGGAAATTATAAAAACATCTGTCGGGAGTACGGAGACTACGGTCACTAATATATCGACCAGTCTTCATGTTCTCGAAGAATAAAACTAACAAAAGGTAAATAGGAGGTAGGTTCACCTAACACTTACTATGCTGTAATTACAGTACCTAATCAAAGAGTGTTATTTTATTTGTAATATTTACGATCAACTACATACATCAAAACCACCCCTTTTTCCCATGGGAAAAAGGCAGAAAGAATCAACTAATGGCTAATATTGCAGAAATATTTAGAAACTGGAGATTTCAATTTCCTCGAAACTGTCGAATTTTACTTGACGGAAATCGTGTTTCCAATAAGTACCAGTGACCAAACAGTTTCCATTGCTTTTTGAATTCATAATCATTCATCTGTTATTTATATGGGTACTAAAATGTCAGT
The DNA here is from genome assembly GCA_948473465.1 of Lithophane ornitopus. Classification (NCBI taxonomy): domain Eukaryota; kingdom Metazoa; phylum Arthropoda; class Insecta; order Lepidoptera; family Noctuidae; genus Lithophane; species Lithophane ornitopus. The sequence goes on along the minus strand of OX419624.1, from coordinate 13,271,767 downwards.
GTAAGCATTTTATTTTTATTTGAATTGTGACTGTGCTATTGGTGTAGTTATTATAAATAAATAAATGAACCTCTCCCAAGTGGCACCTCCCACCCACTTCCCCTTTCGCAGCCTACCAACCTACCTCATAGCCGTATCGAAGTATATCCTTGACGGGCATCTGATCCTCGCCCCTCATCCTGGCTCCCACCAAGTCGAAGGACATGTAGTTCCTCACGTAGGTGACCAGACCCTCAGGAGCGATCTCTTCCAAGCCACTGATGTGGAAGTCAGCTGGAAACGCACTTATGAAGGTGATGTTGTGGCCTCTGGAAAATACAAATAAGAATTATAACATCATAATTATATATAACCAGCCAATTCATATTCTTAAGTATGAATTCAAACTAGATTTAAGACGAGTCAATCAAAGGATAATTATGTTTATTTTAGGCTGGTTCCTAGTTATTTATGTTGCAAAATCTAGTCAAGCCCTACTAGGTAACGAGCTGAGTATAATTATTATGTTTCATCCGCTAATTGTTATTTAAATCGTAATTCGATAGTGAACTTATTCAGTCTATTATTATCGCCTGACATAAAATGATTAGCAATCAATCGTTTTTTTGTAAGTGTAACGTATGGAAAGTGCTAGGTATTTTTTTTTTTTTGGTATCAAATATATAAAAAACTGCTCCTATCACTTAAACAGGAGTAATTCTTTCAAAATTTAGGTCAAATGTGCTTTTAAATGCACCACGTGTAGCTTTTAGACATGATCGTTTTAGTAAGGGTACCTAATGCATGTAGGTATAGGACTCTAGTCATTAGTGGTCGTGGTCCTTTTAACCAACAACGCCCTGTCAGTGTCATTCAGTAGCCAAAGATCCTTATAGCACTTTAGATACTAAATATTAATAATTAAAACTTACCTTCTAATAAGGCCTCTCGCCAATTCCCAAAAAGGCATTTTATGTGACTTGGTGCCACCCATGGTGATCATCAGGATGTCGCTGCCGCAGACCGACGCAGCCAGGAGTATTGGCAGGCAGAGGAACGGCCATCGCGACCTAAGCTGAGAACAAGAGAAATAAATTTTGGTTAATAATTAGCTATTTTATGTAAAGGAGGAGCTCGTGGGTAAGTAATAACAGCCGCACGGGTCGATCGATAAGGTTAACATACGCTTGCCGGGTTGGTCCGTGGATCGGTGACGATCTTTACAGATTCCTCCATACCTCGGAAAGCACGTTAAGCCGTTGGTCCTGGCTGTCATTCGTGGATCTTTGACAGACGTTACGAGTCGCCAGAAACTCGAAAGTCTGACAACCATTCTTACCATGGGGTATCGTATTACCCAGTTACTAGGTTGTGGAGCTCAGATAGGCAGTCGCTCTATGTAAAATACTGATATTCTGCTGCATCCGGTTAGACTAGAAGCCGAAAAGGCTAGGCAGATTGAATTTACATCATCACCACTGCTCTCAAAACAGTGAAGGAACATCTTGAGGAAACCGGCATGTCTTAGGCCCAAAAATTCGAAGACATGTGATATCCAGCATCCCGCACTGAGCCCGTGTGGTGGATTATGGGCCAGTCCCTCCGTTACAGGCTGATTGCTTATGCTTATGGAATATTCGCGGCTAGTAAGACCGTTCAATCGATCAAACTTGTACTTGTCTCATCTAATTATTCATTACTCAACCTAAGCTTCGTATTCTATGATTATTCGGATCATAGGACACAATCATAGGTTTGGTTAGTATCGATTATCAATCGATTTTCCTTTGTTTTTCATTAGCCTCCAATCGGAAGTGGTTGCCTTCACCTAAAGTCTACATGCAAGAACCAAGAATATATGCCAACACACCCCTAACTGAAGACGAAAATTTAGAATAGCCCATGTGCTACGAATGTCACCGGCAGCCATGCCTTTTAAACCGGAACGCAGCAATGGTACTGCCACAGTATAATAAAGTAACAGTGATATGTCTTGGCAGTGATCTTGAAATAATTACCTACGGCCGCTCGGTAGATAGATCGACGTCCGCGTAACTGCCGTGCACTCGAAACTGTTGCGTACTGAGATTTCGAAACGCGTCGTTTCGGGCGTATTCTATCAAGACATAATACCGTTACTTATTTATACCGTGGTACTGCAGAAATAATTTGAGCATAATGTCATGTCATGAAGTAAACCCAGCAAGTTTAAATTAATTTTGCTTCTGCAAGTGAAAACTTGCAGAACGACTTATTTTAACATGTAGTGTACTTATTGCATTTTAACATAACTTATCATCACGACTTGTTTTCCCGAAGAGGTGGGGTAGAGGTGTCCCTATAGTACACCCACATTGCATTATAACTTTATGAAATTTGGCCCGCACGTGCTAGAGATTTGTTTACTTCTATAATTAAGCAAACACGGCACGACGATCTTTGACAGTCGTTACGGGTAGTCAGAAGGCTAAAAATCTGAGAACCAGTTTTACTAAGGCGTATCGTATTATCCAGTAACTGGGTTGTGGAGGTCAGATAGGCAGTCGCACCATGTAAAATACTGGTATTCTGCAGTGGCGTGCCAAGGGGTCAAAATCAGGGCAAACAGACAGGTTTTTTACGATTAAAAAAAATAGCCAAGTGAGCGATTTACGGATATTCTATCTTGTTCATGGTAATACCATTATTATATAGTGTTTTTTTATTTTTTTTATTAATTGGCTTAATTTTGAAGGCAAGGGCCCAAAAGCCCAAAAGCCCGGCTTTTGGGCTTCTATGGAAGGAACGCCACTGGTATTCTGCTGCATCGAGTTAGACTGGAAACCAACCCCAACATAGTTGGGAAAAGGCTAGACAGATGATGGTGATGAGTTTCAAGTAATACGGAAATATTATGTTCAAGGCAAGTTTTACATTCGGTATGGAGTAATTCCTATATAAAAATAAAGCTTCAGACTTCTCAAGAGCACTGCATTTTATTGATCTTTCTAACAATAACAACAGATACATAGCTTCGTAGAATCCTAGAACATATTATACTTGAATTATATACTTGATATCGTAACCTTTGTCTATTTTCATTTAAATGACCGGCACAATCGATTCTTAGTTGAACAATTGATTTTTCAGCAATAGTTGGGAGTACAGGTTACACGAGATTTGACCAACCCACAGGTGAAATGTGGACCACCTCTGGGTTGTTTAACCAACCTAGAGGTGGTACACCCCACAGTTCGCAAATTAAGTTTGTTTGGGCTTGCATGCTTGCCAAAGCCAGTCAAGCGGGAAAATAGTAGAATGAAAATGATTCGTACCAAATTTTTGTAATAGGTAAGTGCTTTATACAACATTAATTTTTGTTTATGTTAAACCCGAAAAGGGGTCATTGTACTCATCATTTTGGGACCAACATTGAAATCGAGAAAAAAAAATCAGCTGTTCCATACATAAATGTAGGGAACAGCTGATTTTTATTTCGCGATTTCATAGTTGGTCCCATAGAAAAAGTTGTTCAAAATGATGAGTACAATGACCCCTTTTCGGGTTTAGCATAAACAAAAATTAATGTTGTATACACTTTATAATTGTATCGATGTTTCTAGTTTTATGTGTAAATGCTAAAACATCTTCAATTCATTAATTACCTACATCAGCTAGGTAGGTAATAACAATAATATTCCCACGGCATCGCCATACGCAAAATGCGTGCCCATACATGCATTTTACCTACCAGAATTGGGTAATGAAATACCTATGTGAACAAATTCCTACGTGTAGTTTCTTGCTGTTCTTGGCAAAGAAATATCCACCAAGCTCTCGTGTGTGATAAATGTGCAACCAGTATCTAGTATCGAGTGCTATAATGAATGACACTAGACAAGACCCGGTGACACTTGCAAAACAAGAGGACAACACAAAAAAACAAACAAGAATGTACATAAAATGGCGCAATCAACGATGCATGAGTGTTGAGCGTGAAATCTGGAAGACGCGTTGCATAAAGCGGATCTCGTTTGACACAGAAAATTGTAATGCGCGGGCGCTGATAATCCTGTACAGTTGTATTGTCCTTTTGCAAAGTAATACTGAATGAAAAGACTATTTAGATATTCGAGTTACAACAAAGTAAATATAAGTTATTTTCGATTTATCTAAAATTGGAAGACGGGGATCATTCCTAGATAAGGGTAGACCCATCATCGCATACACTAGTTGTACTCTTTTTGTTCTCTCGTATCTGGACTTAGGGACTACGGGACTAGGGACTTATGCCCATAGAAAACAACGATTTTGTATGGAGACGCCTACGCATCTGAAAGCTGAACGGATGCGTACGCTTCTCTATACAAAATCGTTTTTTTCCTTGGGCATAAGCTGAATAGAGCTGAATAAGTGTGAGTAGTACCTAATTATAGAAAACTCAGCATTTCAGCGATGTAGTAGCGAGGCTCACAGCTCAAATTGCATTGGGTCGTACATTTAGGTAAGTATCATATTTTGTGCTTTTGTTACGCGAGTTGCACACTTTTTAACCGACTTCTTCAAAAAGGAGGAGGTTCTCAATTCGTCTGTAAGTTTTTTTTTTGTTTTTTTTTTATGTTTGTTACGCGATTACTCCGCCAATTATGAATCGATTTTGATGATTCTTTTTTTGTTTGTTAGGACATGCTTCCGAGGTGGTCCCATATAAATTTTATTAACTTTGCTTGCGTAATTTTTGAGTTAGCTTCAATATTACGTATTTTTCCCACTTAGTTTATCCAGACGATATCCTGTTTGACTCCTTCACTGTTATTTACATAGTAGGTAGTGGTATTCGGATTTGTGTGGGGTAGGTACCACAACTAAAAAGTGAAAAATAAAAACTTATTACAAAAAAAAAAACAACCGACTTCCAAAAAAAACACTAAAAAAGTGAAAAATAACTTTAATTTCGGAAGTCGGTGGAAAAAAACGGAAATTGAAAAGCAAAGACACCGACTTCCGAAATTAAAGTTATTTTTCACTTTTTTTGTGTTTTTTTTGTCTTGAAACTTTTCACCAAATCTACGTATGTGCATGACACACAAACCCACAGTCGTTATTATAATATCATTCCATGGGACATTAACCATGTGAAAATTCCAAATTCTCATCATAATTACATTCAAAGTTGGCAAATTTGAAGCAGTTAAGGCGCATGCGTGGTTCAAATTATGATGTGTGTAAAAGTGAAAGTGGATGATAGCATAGATTCGTTTGACATTTTAAGAGATCGGATGTTATCGCATGGTTCGTGTTTATTAGCCTTGAACTAGTGAACGTTTGGTAAGTAAAGAAAATTTAAGTTGGGTAACGCAAATGTTTATGCCATAATTATTTAGACTTAGCATTTTTTTAGACTTATGAAAAAGGAACAGTTGATAACAATGCTTAAATTCTTGTTGCCTTGGGCAGCTTATTCGAAAAAATTTGGTAAAATCATTAAGGTTGGTTATTTTTTAATTTTATGAATTATTTTTATGGTTTATTAATTATAATTATTTTTTAATGAATTATTATAATTAGGTAAGTCGTTACCAGTTTGGCATCCTTTGATAACATCAAGTACTTACTTATTGTTTAAAAAAAATGTTTTATTTTTTATTTTTTTAAAGAAATCATGGAGTTCGCAAACTTTAACAACGCATTGATCTGAAAGCGTGTAGCAACTTAGATTCTCAAAGGTGAAAAATTGATAATTTTGTTTGTTTAAAGATGACTAAATATAAAGTTTCAATTTCAACCAAACCATGTTGTTTAAGACACAAAACTTAGTCGAACAACTAGAATTAAACTCTAAAATTAAATCCAGGCCAAGCATAAAACATCTTTATCTCCCTCCACGAAACCCGGTTAAAGCAAACCATACCATAACTTACGCAACACAAGGTTGATATTAGAAAGTAGGTAGAGTTCATGTGTACACTTCCTTAGTTGACATAACATTTGCCAAGTGGCAAGTCCGCATAACTATGTGGAGGCACGTACCACCTATATCAAGTTGTCCTATAAACTATCTGGTAATCTCGTGGTTTTCTAGGCCTTACGAAGGTGATTTAGCTTAACATCACGCCAGTATTCCAGGAGGGGTGGGTAGATTTTGCCAGTTATAAATCATTTGAATAGTTAATTCAAATTCAAATAATTTGTTTCGAGTAGCATAGACTCATAGAATAGGCATATATCTTATACTAATATTATAAAGCTGAAGAGTTTGTTTGTTTGTTTGAACGCGCTAATCTCAGGAACTACTGGTTGGAATTGAAAAATTATTTTTGTGTTGGATAGTCCATTTATCGAGGAAGGTTATAGGCTATATAACATCACGCTAAGACTAATAGGAGCGGAGCATAAATGAAAAATGTTTCAAAAACGAGAAAAAATATTCGTTTTTGAGAGCTTCCGTTGCCTGCGCTGCGTAAACGGTTTAAGTTACGCAAATATCATGTATGGTGGAATTTTTCCTCTTTAAAAGTTCTAAAAAAAAGTCCGGGACAGCATATGTCTATCATTTAAGATTGACTCACTATAAACACAAATTTGTTCGAAATTAATGCATTATTTGCGAAGGAATTTTATCAATATAATATTTATTCTTATTCAAATAAATAGTTTTAACATCAAGGGTATTTATGTAGTAGTATAATACTTTTTAATTCATTCGAATCGGTCATTTAATTTCGAAGTTATGACGAGTATAAAATGCAATACGCGAACCGATCGACCCGCGACGCCGCGCCGCGACGTTCCCTACTCCTAGAGAGGAGAGGATGGGCATACAGGTAGACTATGACCTGGAATAGGACATAGGATACGTTTTATCCCTATATACCCACGGGATCGACCTAAGCGGGTGAAACCGCGGGGCACAGCTAGTTTACAAATAAAATTAAAAGAAAATATAAGTAAAACAAAATTACAATAAAATAAAATTAAAATAAAGTAATTTTTTTTTTTTTGTAAAGTTATAAAATAAAAATAATTAGATTACTTACAACATAAAACACAATAATACAGACATGGTCAGAAAGCTGAGCGACGCCAATATAGAAAAGCCGAAAGTAAATAATAAATAATTAATTATCAATCACAGTGTTTCCTTCAGACACATCTATTTTAATAAGCCTTTGTATAAGTAATTGTACAAAGCTACCTTGTTGCCAAACTATTATGAATTCAACTGGAATTTCAAAACTTCTCAATTTCATTGCAAAGTCCAGAAGCTACTTCCTAGTTTTGTACGTTTTTGGTACGTACGAATGATTTAATAATAAAGCTAACTTTCTGTTTCTTAGAAGCTAGTAGTTTTCACATCTTCACTAAGAATATTTAATGGCCCAGAAGTTTTAATTAATCATGCCTGAATTTAACTTCGCTCCGACTGTTACTGGTTAAAAGTTACACCATTTTAGGAATTCGCCTTTTTGTCAAACAATATCAATGTGTGAAGTGACTCGAAGCTAAATAATAACAGCCGCACGCATCGATGGAAGGTAAAGCTACGTTTGCCGCGGTCGGTTGGTGGATGGGTGACCATTGATTAAATGATTGACATATTGAGAACCCCTCAAATGTACCTTGGAAAGCACAATAAGCCGTTGACTCCCGGTTGTCATTCGTGGATCTTTAACAGTCGTTACGGGTAGTCGGACCAACCAGTCTTACCAAACCAAGGGGTATCGTGTTACCCAGTAACTGCGGTCAAATAGGCAATCGCTCCATGTAAAATACTAGTATTCAGTTAGACTGGAAGCCGACCCCATTAAATACGCTTTTAATAACATAATAATCACTCAATATTAAGGGCCTTACGTTACAAAATGTTTGTTTACACACAACAACACACGATCGGCGACGAAATATAAAAAAAAAATTACAAAAAAAAAATCGACTTCCACGTCGGTTTTTTTTTTTGTAAAATGTTTTTATTTTTCACTTTTTAGTTGTGGTACCTACCCCACACAAATTCTAATACCACTAGCTGATGTAAATAACAGTGAAGGAGTAAATGAAAACATCGTCTAGATAAACTAAGTGGGAAAAATACGTAATATTGAAGCTAACTCAAAAACTACACAAGCAAAGTTAATAAAATTTATATGGGACCACCTCGGAAGCATGCCCTACCATACAAAAAAAGAATCATCAATACAGACGAATTGAGAACCTCCTCCTTTTTGAAGAAGTCGGTTAAAAAGTAGGTAACTATTTATTTAAAGTTTAAACTATTGGTATATGATTTGCATATAGCAGCCACCTTCCAATGACAATATTTAAACAATTATTTCTTGGGTCAGTGAACTTTGAATATACATTATACTTATGACATGCCATATGCCAGCTAATTTTGTACTAAGCAGTGAGCTTATTTGCAAACTAGTCTTGACTTGGCTAGCCTAATTATAAACAGCAACAATAATTGGTAACTCAATAGCAAAATGAAATAAGTCTTGTCCGTATATAAGTCCATGACTATTTTGTATTGTGTAATTAAGTACCTAGTTACTTTTCAGCATAAGAATTATGGTATTGAAATGTTTTCGAAGATTGTTTTGTTGTTTTCCGGCATCCATGCATGGAGTCGCGGGTACAGATGTTCTCTTACCTAATACGAACTATACTCCATTTGAAATAAGATTAGTTTTTTACAGTCCGTTCAACCGATTTTGATTTCTATACCGTACACTCGCGACAATCTAAGAAGTCCGTTTTGACGTTTTGTTGTCGTACTTGTAATAAAACGTTAAGCCTTGAGAATCAGTTTTAAGCAATATAGATAAGTCGTCGATTTCAAACTCTCTAAGTATGTTCAATCGATATGTCTCGAGAATCAGTTTATAAAGAAACAAGGTTTTTTTTTTCATCGCTACACAAAGCATTTTTATAGCTGTCAAAACGGACTTCTTAGATTGTCGCGAGTTTAGGCATAAGGATGGCATTAAAAGAAAAAAAACGTTACACAACACCAACTGTCTACTGCAGCTGCCATTTGTCATACCACCAACGCAATAGAAGTTAAAATCGGTTGAACTGGCTGTACAAAAAAGCTTATTTAATAAATGTCTAATCTTATTTCAAATGGAGTATAAGTAGATAGTTTGTATTAACTATGAGAGTATCTGTAGCATTAATGTTAAAGCAAGTACATTCAATTTTCACAACATTCCGCGACGTCAAAAATATATAAGGAAGTATTAGGAATTCCTTTCTCAAACAATGCCTTTGCGATGGTGGTCTCCCATACAAGCACTAACGATCTCCCATGCCTTTTAGGGGATGCATGTGACTTATTGTGATGCTAGTCAGTTTGTTTACAAACATACGTGTCGGTAATTTATAAGGGAGTCACAGCGTAGTGAGTAAATGGAGTGCCTATGCTATACGCGATATTCAGCAAAAAAAACATCCTGTGGGATTTTTTTTAGGTACGTTCTACATTCCGCGATACATTTAAAAAAAAATACTTACTGTCTGTGTGTTAAGGCCTCAAGCATTGGCGGATAGAACGACCTCTCCTTGATGCTAATAGTAACTTAGATAAAATGACGTAGGTTCGCTTGTTCAGTTTTTCTCTCTGTTACGAAGGCTTAATGCGTCATATTTCTAGAAGCAGAAGCAAATACTCACATAGAACAGATGAGACTGTTGACCAAAATGACATAAGTTCGTTAGGTTCATTTGTTCAGTTTCGTCGCTCTGTATGGCTTAAAGCGTCATTAAATTGGTCACGTTCTCGTCAATGGTCACGTGGTTGTACGCTGTTAGCCCGTACCTACGTCATCACTCCGTGTATTTACTCTTCTGTGTTTGAAATCGTTTTTAATTAAATACTTTATATTGAGCCGTAGTATGTATGAGCCATTTGTATGATCAATTTGATTCATACTTAGATTGGTCGGTGCCTTATTTAGAGAGAGCCAGTGTTGATGAAAGGCAAAGTAACTTAAATCTGATAAAACACAAGTATAATTATAATATGGGAAAGCTCTGATTGGAACTTTTCTATCATGTTTTACACTGTGGCGGCATTTACATCGCCACATGCAAACTACGCATCAAAATCATGACGACACACAAAATCCTGCACCACGCAATTTGAGTTTACCGCGCGATAGACATATATACAAGATCTCGACACCAATCGTTGGGTCGGAGGATCCTCCCTTTTCAATAGAGGATGCGTGAACTTTACACCCTGTTCCTCATACCTTTAAAAAACCAACCAAATAATGACATATTCAAACCATACGCTCAATAATGAAATAAGAATATTTTTTTACGTCAAGAACATTGTGGTAGCACCATTCATCACTTACAAGTATAACTCCATGTATCGTAAAATGAATTACTCGCTTTATTCAATCATAAAAAGGCTGTTGTTTATCATTTTATTTTATTCAACACCTAATTCGCATTTAGTATCTATCAAGAAGTATATTATTTACCTTCCTCCAATTGAATATAATACCTACATATAAAAATATACAGCTACTATATTTGATACATTGTGCGTTTTACAGGCCTGAAACTTCATTTGTTATAGGCCTTTAAAAACAAGTGAAATAACAACATCTATGTTTATTAAAATCGAGAGCCGTGCGTTAGTCTCGTAATAACTTGAAAATGGCTCGAACAATTTGTTTCTGTTTTTGGTTTTGTTCACCTTTGTTCCAAAAGGGGTGGTTTAGGAAAAAGGAAAATTAGGAAATACCCATAGGAACAGCCGAAAAATCGAAATTTTGTCTCACGTGGTGTGAAGTTCACCGGATCATCTAAGTAGTCTCGTCATCTGCCTAGCCTTTTCCCAACTATGTCGGGGTCGGCTTCCAGTCTAACCGAATGCAGCTGAATACCAGTATTTTACATGGAGCGACTGCCTATCTGACCTCCACAACCCAGTAAATGGGTAATACGATACCCCTTGGTTAAGACTGGTTGTCAAACTTTCGGGCTTCTGACGACCCGTAACGACTGTCAAAGATCCACAAACGACAGCCGGGACCAACGGCTTAACGTGCTTTCCGAGGCACGGAGGAGTCTCGGTATGTAAATATGGTCACCCATCCACGGATCAACCCCGGCAAGCGTAGCTTAACCTGATGGATCGACCCGTGCGGCTGTTATTACTTAGCCAAGAGCTCCTCCATCTAAGTAGTCACTAATAAAAATAAAACAAATTAATACACCAAAACTGGAATTATTTAAATTTGAACTCGGAATCAAGTCCTGCAAAGCTTCTGTTTTAAGTTTAACTTGACAACCGTATTAGTAGGCTGTGAGGAACTACAATTTATTTTTGAACGAAACAACTCCAATTCCCGTAAGAATTGTACATGTTACTTATTTGTCTTTTACAACCTAAATCTTTTTATTGCTTGTTTTAATACTGTTTTTGTTTTTGATGTCATCATAGTCTGGTGAATGAGTCTTCATAACGTGCTTATGTACGTAATTTTGACGTAACGTACTTAAAAGCTACAATAGCTTAATGCTTGTTGACTTATTGAGAGAAAGGTTGTGAGTTCTAAACTCACCCGTTACTTTGTAGACACGAAACTGCTTCACAAGTTGCATATTTAGAAAGGGATAATTATTTTTAATCCCTTTGCTAGTAACTTTCTTCATTAATAACTAATTAAAACAAAAAAAAACGAAAATAATAAAACGGTGAGAAACGGAAATGTGGTTTCTGAGTAAAGGTAAATTAATCTGTTCCATCGAACCGCACTTATCAATTTTTTTTCCAGTGCCTTTAGTTGAATTGCCTGGTGCGTTTCGGACAAGTTAGTGCTGTTGAAAACAGTGCTCTGAGTGGAATACCTCATAATTTCTGCTGGCAATGGAGAATGTATGAGACTGGATGCTGATCCCAACATTGTTGGGAAAAGGCTAGGCAGATGTTGATAAATGGCGTATGTAAGAACACGAGGAAGAGTTTTTTATGCTGTGGATCACTAAGTATTGTACCCTCTGAATAACAAACTTTCTTTCCCTAGAGCCGTGACCACCGGTGGGATAAATCCACGATTCTAGTAGACTATCATAACATAACATAACGCCTGTATTTCCTGGACGGGTAAGGCAGATGTGTACTTATTAGTACACCCACATTTCAACAGTTATTTTTAAGTCCTGATTGCCATCAACCGGGCACAGATCCACAACGCGTAGCATGACCGCCATAGAAACGGGGTTTGTCGACGGCAAAATAGACAAAATGACAGATTGTGATTCTTTATCTGTCACTTTGTCTATTATTCCGTCGACAAAACTACACGTGCAGACTCCGGTTAAGAAATCCCCTAAAACACTTGGCAAAGTATTTTATTTCTATGACTTTGCCCGACCTTGGTATCGAACTCGGACCTCATGCTCAGCAGTTGCGCTTGCGTCCAGTTGACCAATGAGACCGTTCAGTGTTTTTTTATGTTATATAATAACCAAAAAACCGAGTATAAAATATTGTTAAAACGAATATTTATGAAGCTCTTTATGTTAGCGCTGTGTACGCCTCTAAGTGACTATAGCCCATTTGAAATAAGCTTAGACATTAAAACAAACCCTTTTACAGTCCGTTCAACCGATTTTGACTTCTATACCGTAGGCATAAGGATAGCATTAAAAGCAAAAAAAGTTACACAATACCAACTATCTACTGCGACTGCCATTTGTCATGCCACCAACGCAATAGAATTCAAAATCGGTTGAACGGAATGTAAAAAAGGCTTATCTATACGTCTAATCTTATTTCAAATGGAGTATAGTTCACCATAACTCAATACATATATTTTTTTGTTAATGTTTCCAGTGAACAGGTAAATCCACGCGTAACGTCCGCATACCAAAAAATCTTGCACTTACATTACATTCAAATCTTAAAATACATTGTAAATGTGAACCAGTATCAGTTTTATTTACTTACTTTGCCATAATTTAATGTACCTAGTATTGAACACATGCACCAGTTTCCGAAGGTCGAGTGAATGCAACGTATGCTTATATTTACAACCTTTAAGTTAGGTACTTAATAACTAACTCCATCTTTACATACCAAGTCCCCTCCGTGCCTCGAAAAGCACGTCCCGGCTGTCATTTGTAGATCTTTCACAGTTATTGCGGGTCGTCAGAAGCCCGAAAGTCTGACAACCAGTCTTACCAAGGGGTATCGTGTTACCCAGTAGATGGGTTGTGTAGGTCAGATAGGCAGTCGCTCTATGTAAAATACTGGTATTCAGCGGCATCCGGTTAGACTCGAAGCCGACTCCAATATAGTTGGGAAAGGGCTAGGCAGATGATGAAGTACTAACTTAATAAAAGTACATCTGTACGACCCGATTACATAACATAATCAGCCTATAATGTTCCCACTGCTGGGACACAGGCCTCCTCTCTGTGAGAGGGAGCGGGCCGTAATCTACCACGCGGGCCCCGTGCGGGTTGGTAGATGTCACATGTCTTCGAATTTTTGGTTCTAGGACATGCCGGTTTCCTCACGATGTTTTCCTTCACCGTTTTGAGAGCAGTGGCGATGAAAATAATTTACACAAAGTAAAGCGCCTGTGTTCGAACCTACGACCTACAACTCGTAAGTCTTGGCGTTACCACTGGGCCACCACTGCTCTGGATTTGTGGAATAAGTCGACTGCTCTACCCGATCTACTGCACGACCCGATTTTTTTTTTTTTTCTTTTGCTATCCCACTACTGGGCAATGGACTCCCCCATACTTTTCCAGTTTTCTTTGTACCGTCCCCAGCCAATCGGTCAGGAACGAGTCCAATATATTACCTACTTACTTATAAAAGTACTAGCTTCGCCCCACTACTTCGGTTTCACCTACGTAAGTCTCGATCCCGTGGGAATATCGAGATAAAAAGTCGTATTGTATCCTATGTTCTATTCCAGGTCATGGTCTACCCCTGTGCCAAATTTCATCCAAATCCGCACAGCCGTTTCAGCGTGAAAGCGTAACAAACAAACAAACTCACTTTCGCATTTATAATATTAAATTAATATAAATAAAATATATAAGTTAGGATAGTTAGGATTAGGATACATCTGCATTATACAGTCTTCCACTATTCTTAAAGTCTGCATACATTCTTAGGAGCTCAAGGACGACAAAGGCTTTTTACAAGCTGCAAAGCTTCCAGCGAAAATGTCTCGTTTAAAACGGCAAAATGGCAACATTGCTTACCATCATTTTTAGAATAGCAGAAACACAAAGCTTCTTTTGCACATTTCGTGAAATGATAGTCGCTACGTGCTACGACTCGATGATGCATACGATGCTACAAAATGAAATATGGATAATATGTATCATCTGAACGACCAAACGGTAGTCATATTTTTACATACCTACATAAATCATGAGCATAATTATGAGCTTATACAACGTGCCGCTACAATGGCGACATTAATTTAACACACGTATACGATTTCGCGTATTCGTTTTATGAAAATATATTATTTGAATTTCATTAAACGTTATTATTTATGGATTCATTTACAATTTTCTTAATTACCATGCAAACTGTACTTAAAGAACTGTAGCGAAGACGTCATTTGCCGGGGTCACGGATCATATATGGTAGGCGAATAGAGGAAAGCTGCGCAATTTCTTAGAAATTATGCCGACAAAGCATAGTACCGATAGAACGTAAGCCAGCTGGTAGGTAGCTTCATGAATGAATCTTTTACACAGAGTGATCTCAATTTTGGTTATGTTTTTGTTATTTAGTTTGTTTAAAATTTAATTTTTTAAATTTACGAATTATTTTATTTTATTATAACTTTTATGTTTACCGGCCACTAGCCCTACCCGTGTGTGAATTAATGTCGCCATTGTAGCGGCACGCTTAATAGCTAGATACTTTGAAAGGTAAGCTTGGATGATAATTAAAACTTCTTTCAAAACATATTTTTTCATGTTATTCGCAAACAATGCACCTTTAACCCAACTGAAAACCAGCATGTTATAAAACACATGTAATTCGAAACGGTGTCATCTCTGTCGGTCATCGTACAACAAAGTAGGACAACAACATTTCACCGTTTCGGTTATACGGCTATTACACGTTTAAAGCAAATTTATTAACTTTGATTGAAAGGTGCAGAAATGAAATGACTTTTATGTTTACATGTTCAATTTGTTTGGTTCATCCTAGTTGAAAGTTAAAGTGAACCGTGGAATTTCGTGGACGTTACTTGTTCAGCACACGCGATTCGGCTTATAGACATACATAACATAAACATATACAAATTCGGCTTTCATTCGGCTCGTGCCGATCGGAAAACTCCTTTTGGCATCTACCCTCACTGAATCATTGGTCAGGTCGACTTGTCGGTCGATAATTCGAGCTAAGCCGAGCGGTATTTTCCAAGATAGGTTATTGGTAAAAATGAATGAACAAAAAATACATTGCTGACATTTGCATAGGAGTCAAAGGGGTAATTTGGTTGTAAATTCAATTTTTTTTCGAGGAGCATAGACTCACAGAATAGGCATATATTTTTACAAATAAAATAAAATAAAAATCAAATTAAAATACAATTATAATATAATATAAAATAGATAAAATAAAAATAAAAATAAAAATAAAAATAAAAATAAAAATAAAAATAAAAATAAAAATAAAAATAAAAATAAAAATAAAAATAAAAATAAAAATAAAAATAAAAATAAAAATAAAAATAAAAATAAAAATAAAAATAAAAATAAAAATAAAAATAAAAATAAAAATAAAAATAAAAATAAAAATAAAAATAAAAATAAAAATAAAAATAAAAATAAAAATAAAAATAAAAATAAAATTTGCAAATAACTAATTAAATTAATTAGGGCGTCACGTGTCGTATACCACAGTGCGTCATGATGGCGCAATCAAACCTTCCCGTAAATGGTCTTTCCACATAATTATTACCAATAACCTTAACTTATTTTCAGTTTTGCCCGGATGTGCCGAATCATACCGACCCGATCAAGTGTATAGCACTCATCACCATATTCAGTAATGTCTCACAAACCGGGTGTCCAAACAAATCTAGGCCTTCCGAGTAGTCGAACAAAATGCTCGTCAAATGTTTCCTACATTTATCGATTGGATAACAAACCGGTCTCCTAGACTATCTTCCTCTACAACTATGTTGTTATTACGTGAGCGCTCTCTCGGACTAGTTTAGTGATTACGTTGATATTTCTTATTATTGTTTGTGTTATTAAAATGTTACGGGTATTTCCTGAGTGCGATAGATTAGGTAGTTTACAGTCAGATCATATCACATAACGCTGATTACACTGACTTTATGTCACATGTTTTCATCAAAGTTCATGTTTTTTTTTGGATCTCAATTTTTTGCTCACTTAACTTATATGAAGAGTATCACGGACTGATTGTATCTATTACAATACAGGGCGGCGATTTAGTCACATACATTCGTGAAGGGGGTGATTTTACCCGCCATACTAAACCACTTTCGTCATGAAACTCATCAGAGGGCCTAGACAAGTGACAATCGTTTCGAAAGCGTTTCGTATTTCTACAACGACTTTCAACAGGATTGACATAAGCTTTTCGATAGCTTATGTCAGTCCTATACATTTTTGCCTTTTCCATCATCGTTATCGCTGATAGAATGTCACTTTGTTTTTGTATACCTAGTCGATAGATACTAGTTAACTACATAACTATAACACAATCCGACTGGTTTATCTGTGCAGTCATCATACCATCCATCCATCACCTTGCACACCTAGGCATCCCGGTTGTCAACAGCAGAGATAGTCCTCCGACACCCGAGAGATGGTGACATAATGCTTTGTAACCGATCTAGCAAGGTGATTCAAACTCAAAACTCAAACACAAAGCATTTGTGGCGGTATCTACATCGCCACATGCGAACTACGCATCAAAGACCTGACGTCAGACAGACGTCACATAAATCCTGCATCGCGCAATTAAAGTTTCACCGTGCAGTGGACATATATACGAGAACCCAACATCAAACGTTGGGCAGTTGCCCGCCAGACACAACACCCGTCTGGTTGGAGGATCCTCCCTTTTCTATGGAGTATGAGTGAACTTTACACCCGGTTCCTCATGCCCCTAAACATTTATTTCAATTAAACCTTTTACAGGTACTTTTGAATTGTCAAAGAGTCGGTCAGTTAGTCAGAAAGTTGAAGCTAGTTACCCATTCCAAAACGTAGATCTCTATGGAGAAGAACGGGCAAGAAGATTAGTTATCTCGTCAGAGCTTCACCAGTACGTGGCGGGGCGTGAACTGCAAGGGCTAATGTACAAAGGATCACCAGGGGCCCCGACTCATAGTAGTAGTAGGAACAGTGGGGTTTTATAGCCGATTCCTATAGGTATTTACGGACCGTTATCGGTTAATATTAAGACTTGTATCTTTACCAATAATGAAGAAAATATCTCATCCTCGACCCTCCCATTAAAGTAGTAGCTATCACAGGTAAAATTGGTTTACGAATCTGTATATATGCCCAGTTTGGCAATAAAAAAAGCTACCATTGGTAAGCAAAACGATTCGTTTTTGTTTATAGGAACCGAGCAGTCGGTAGGAGTCCGACATAAACCTTCGTTCTCCCAAGACGGAGGGTATCTATGAGGATATCCCCAAGGAAAAACAAAAAAAGGGTAAAACTGAAACTGAAGAAAAGGGTTTTTTCGCCATTCGTTCTTAGCCATATTTTGCTAGTTTCATCAATTTTACGTCAAATCTGCTTCTCATGTTTGGCACAGAGTTAAGGCTCCCACAAACAGGCGCGACGCGACAGCGCGACGCGAAAACTTCAGCGAACGAAAATGAGAAAACTTCAGCGAACAACAACAAATCGCACCAGTATATAAGAGCCTTTATGAAGACAACCATGCTTTTTAACACTTTGGCGGATAGTAAACGCACATAGACGTAATAACAATAAAACTTCAATTGTGTCTCATTCACTATCCGCCACAGTGTTAAGTAAAAGCAATGCGGATTTACCAAGAAACCCAACGCCGAACAAAAACACATAACAATTTATTTTTATGTCCCGAAGGGCCTTCAATGTGTCTGCAAGGTCCCAGCAGTTCAAGAGAAACGGGTTGACAGGTGGACACCGGGCGGTTGTTGGGATATTTATTGTTTAATTAATAGGAAGTGCTAAATACTTTCTGAAAGTGAATTTAATATCGCAGTTCATGACCAACGGAACTGGGGGCTTAAAACGGTCACTTTAGCATATGAAAATAGAATCATCGTAAAATGTCTCAAATTGACAATTCATAATAATAATATGATCTGCGTGTAATTCATATTACGAAATAATTCATCTGTGTGACAGTTTTCTATGGAGATTCGTAAAATGGTCCAAAATATGAATTGCTTTTATGTCAAATTAGAGGAACAATAAAATAAAAAATAATGACAGTTGGGATGCAGGAAATGAACTGCTTTTAGGGGAATTGCTAATGTGGCCGAGTGCGTGCTGAGCGTATGGTAACTCTTTCCTACAACTTTGCGTACAACTGCGAGTTCATTTAGTTTTCTGAATTTATGTGTTTTTTTTTTTAATTCAATTTCGGTAATGATTATTTCCGGTAATATGTAAAGTTCAATTTAATCTCAATTGAATATATAGATTTAATATTACAGTCACCAACCCGCACTGGAGGAGGCCGGAGTCCCAGCAGTGGGAACATTATAGGCTGATTATGCTTGCATTCTAGTTTTCTTCATTTTCATTCGTTAAAAAAGGCAATTTCTCACTATCTCGAAACATTATGAAACGTAAAATATTGCGATTGCGCACCGAAAGAATTCACGATTTGATGTGAAATAATCGTTTATAACAACCATTTCTATCATTTGCTGTTTCGTTAGGTTTGTATAAGTGGTCTGTTCGCACGGAATGAATTAAGTTTTGAAAAGGTAAACAACAAAAACATGCAGTGAACTTAGTAGATTCAATCGTATAGACATGAGAATTAAGTAAGATACGGTAAGCCGCCTCGCTGATACCAAAAGCAGTAGGTATAAGGGATCGCGCACTTTGTCCACGACCAGCAGTCGCAGCTACCAGGCCATAGAAACCGACATGAATCATCAGGTTCTTGGTTGCAACGGCCAACTGCAACAAACCGCAGACCGGACCACGGACCAGGACTGGCCGGATTGCAGTGACTGTCTTCTCATTCTATAGAAATTCTGTACTATGCTAGGCCAGCTCAAGGGTCAAAGTGTTACCGTACTGTATTAGTTTAACACAAGGAAACACGAGCAGGGGAAGAAGTAGAGCAGTTTCCCAGGAATGATGGAAATGCAAGCGAAGGTATTAGCCGATTTATGATGCTGTGGCGGTATCTAAATCGCTATATGCAAACTACGCATCTAAGACCTGACGTCACACCAAAATCCTGACGTCACTTATATCCTGCATCGCGCAATTAGAGTTTACCGTGCAATGGACATATATACAAGAACCCAACATCAATGGTAGGGTAGTTACCCGCCAGACGCAACACCCGTCTGGTCGAAGGATCCTCGCTTTTCTATGGTGGATGAGTGAACTTTACACCCTGTTCCTCATACCCCTAAATTGGGAGGATCCTCCGACCAGACGGGTTGGGCAAAGGATAGATGCGACTTGAAGATGCGACGTACTATTTAATAAAAATCATAAATTCATTCTCTAAGTTACAGACAAAGAACCCTACGCACAGCCTAAACCGCTAAGTTTAGAACCATGAAATATAGAGGTCCTTATACATAATAACGAAGTGAGCACCAAGGAAGAATTTTTGAACATTCATCCTCTAAAAGGGTTAAATTAGAATGAAAGTCTCTATTAAAATTCGTAATTTTTTCAGATAGAAAATACTATCGAGCATTCGGCTTGTTATGTCATAACTTGTATTTACGACCTTCACTATCACCAAACTAAACGGCACAACTTTCTTGCCACATGTGGTACATTGCTCTAGTCAAAACAATTTCGACAGAACGTCTACAAAATTAAACCACATCAACGTATTTTTATCTGGTCGTGCAACAGGGCAAACGAAATCATTGGGCAATGTGAAATTAATGTTGTATTGGTGAAATCAGATAGAGGTGATTGACGTAATAGCACGTGATAGACCTAAAGATATACTCCTAAAGACGAGACAAAATCTACTGATATAGGAGAAGGGAGGCTTATACCTACCAAGGAAGATAAAGGAAACAGATGGAAAGATGATTAAGAAGAAGTCTAAGTGTAAATGAAATAAAGAATTTGTAATGAGTGAATGAAGAATGAAGCCTTATATCCTAGAAATAATAAGCACCTAAGGAAGGGCTGTAAAAAATATAGTGAGGAAGTAAAGGTTTATGACGTAATCTATTTAAAAAGGCAAGAGAAATGAAGAGTGTAACAAATGAAACGAAGGAAAAAATAAGTGAAGTAATTAACGTCGAAGTAAGAATACAAGGATGTTACAACAATAGAATTCAAAATGGCTGGATATCTGTCACTTATCACAATGGATGTCACTTACCTCAATAAAAAGGATTAAATAACAATTTGCATAGGTACATTTAATGACTGTAAAGGTATTACTAATCAACATAATATTACAAAAGAATATATTGAACCTGATCAACATGATAAAAGCAAAGACCTGCCACAAGTCCACAAGATAGTTATTAAAGAAATGTCGTAATTTCAAGAGTAATTTAGTACTGCGAAACAAATTGCAACGACAAGATAGAAGCTATAAAATCCTATGAATAAAGTTTCGTAACTAAGAGTCTTTTAGATGCCAGTGCATGTGTATTAGTGACTTTTTGCATACTCAATTCAATTTGTTATTATCCTCGTCTATAATGCTACAGCTATCGTGCTGATTTGCTGAATGAATTAGCATCTGTAAATGACAATTATGTACGTCTGACGCATCACCGTACTGACTGGTTGTTTTACTGGAGCGTAAGATTTATTTATTTAATAGGCACTTATAAGGCACTTTTGAACGTCAAAAAAAAACAAAGAAATAGTCTCTCTACTCTACACCTCAGTTCTAGGTGTAGAGTTTGTGAAGTTAGGGCTATTAGGGCGTGTAGAGTTACAAGCTTGGATCTACATGAGATCTGATAACTTTTTGACCATATCGTCTTGGCAACATTTTATATGAAAATGTTTTTGGTGGGATAGAATATTCATTATTATGTACGCCATATAAATACAGATATTAATGTCTATGTCTCCATGTGTTTCTGTCATATCAATGCTAAGAAAATGTTAATTTGGTAATGTATTTTATAAATTGCATGAGTTTTTTGAGAAAAAATAATGTTCGTATGTAATTTATTTGTAATCTATTTATTTTAATTTGATATTGGTGCATATCCGACATGGGTACACTGTTGAGCCTATTTTTTTTACGTTTAAAATAAGGACTGATATACGCAGTTATGCAATTATATATCTTTATCTTCAATCAAGAAAAGGATGGGCGCTTCTGCCCATCCTTTTCTCCAGACTATTGAATATAGAACAACGAATGTAGACCCACCCCCACGCGAGATACAATGGCTTTTTAATTGTTTCTGTAATTACCGGCATGCGGAGGGTTAACGTTTGCGATTGTGGCCATTTGGAGGCTTGAACTTTAAAAGGAAAAAATACAGTTAGATTATGAAGTCTCTTCAGAAGAAGATATAAGTTAAAAATCGTTTTTCAACAAAGTTAAATGACTTTATGCAGAATTCAGAGAATCCATACAAATGAAATGATTTTCTCAAACAAGTCGGAAGATGTATAGTTTATCCTCAATAGTTCTTGAATTATACTAACAGCGTTATTTAAGTAAGTATATTCTTTATCAATTTATAAAGAAGTTTATGAAAACTTATTCGGAATGGTTTCTCAACTGTTAAAATAACAAAAGTTGAATCTGATTTTCAAATAAATAATTTCGGATAAATATTCATGAATGGAACAACTTTGTTATTTTACTTCATATTCCTTGTGTTTTTCAAGTTATTCTTTTGAAACGTGCCATAAAAAAATAACTAATTCTATGGGGACAATGATCTTGTCCCTATAGAATTAGTTATTTTTTATCAACCAAAATGATAAATAACTACTCAAATAGCGATGGACGTAAGTAATTCATTCCAAAGTAGTGCGTATGATAACACTATCTGTAATAAGAGTGACACATTCATCTGTATTTCGAAGGTTTCAACTTTATATCTCACCAATTTTTACAAAAGTTATTGATTGAACATTATTTCTACCTGAAAAATCATCGACGATATTTTTTTTATTTTATTTTATTTAAGTATTTTACTTTAAAACATTTTACTGCAAAAAAAGCTTATTTAAATGTCTAATCTTATCTCAAATGGAGTATAGGTAATTTAAGCATTCAAATAATCAAATCTAAGCACTCCATTTGTAAGTGGGAAACCAATTAAACAGAAAACGTACATACCTACGCATCCACAGGTACTTTTACTTTTTGTGTTCCATTTGTTTACATTCTCATCAGAAAGTTTTTGAACAGACCAATGGACCGGATCATACCCAGTTCTCGTGTCAAAATAATAAAGAAAGTAAATAAATATTTAAAAAAACTAGGTGGAATTCCTACCGCCAATACTAATAGTGTAATTATTATTGCGTGTGTTACGTAACACAATAGTCGGTTACTAGGAAAAGTTATTACGCCTCGTGTGCAGACCATGTTTACCTTTCTTTTTCTTCCTATTGCGGTTTGGAACAAGTCACAGACTGACGTCATAATTTTTATTTATAAGTAAAGCCATCTATCCGCCTTTGTACCTCTTTTGAGTGCGAAAAGTTTAAATAAATAAATTAGTTCTACCTATTGTGTTTGCTTTTTCAGGTCATTGACATTACAGTAGTACAGAATGTACGTATATGGCGTTAATTAATGTCTTTAAAAAAAAAAACGAACTCTAAATCCACTTTCTCTTAGATAAGCATTTAGGTAATTAGCCTTAAATTCGCTACGAAGAAAAAATGTGCAGACAAAAACAAAAACCAGTTAGTACTACAGTTTATAAAAGAGGAGGAGAGTTTAGAGGGGAGGAGCTCGTGGCTAAGTAATAACATCCGCACCGGGTCGATCCATCAGGTTAAGCTACGCTTGCCGGGGTTGGTCAGTGGATGGGTGACCGTCTTTACATACCGAGACTCCTCCGTGGCTCGGAAAGCACGTTAAGCCGTTGGTCCCGGCTGTCATTCGTGGATCTTTGACAGCCGTTACGGGTCGTCAGAAGCCCGAAAGTCTGACAACCAGTCTTACCAAGGGGTATCGTATTACCCAGTTACTGGGTTGTGGAGGTCAGATAGGCAGTCGCTCCATGTAAAATACTTATATTCAGCTGCATCCGGTTAGACTGGAAGCCGACCCCAACATAGTTGGGAAAAGGCTAGGCAGATTGACTAGTTTATAAAAATAAAATAAACGGTACTGTTTTGATTTTCTCTAGAATTGTTTCAATTTTCATTTGTCTTTTTAATCGTCTTTTTTATAATGTTTACATAAGTATCATAAATTTTATTGTGTAATCCAACAAGTCTTTTAGTTACCTTAATTCGCTATAGTTTATAACTTTCAAACACGATCTCCAAATATGAACCTTCAATGTATAAAAAACCGAAAACACAAAATGATTGAGTGGTCAACAAAAAATAATATTTTTGTCGTGAGAGCGCTTTCCAAATAGCGCTTGTGTGCAATTTCGTTCAGATTTTAATGCCCTTTTTAGTCAAAATTATAGGAATTAGCATAGATCTCTCTTTTATTCAATAATGTATTAAAATAAGGGTAATTTATGACTTCCTTGTATATCATTTTATTTAATTGATTTTTTTTATTTAATAAACAATTAAAAACTTACGGACCGTTAACTATTAATACACGTAGCTTTTCTTGTAAATGATAAAATTACCCAGTATAATATTAGCAGTAAAATTCAATTTTACAGGACTACTTTGACATTACCATAGGTAAACATAACCATTCGTTTTTTGGATCGGTGATCAGAGAAGCTACGCATCACAAGGTCGTTAAACCAGTCCATGTGGTGGCTGTTGCGGCTACGTACAACCGTTAGTTACAGTGCGGTGCGTGTTAATTCATACACTCACCGGTTTTTTTTTTAACTTGGCGTTTCCGTCGTACCAATAGCTTAATTTGGTACAACTTACAATTCGACGAAAAAACATCACTATGTAAATGATGGCTTGTTACCCGACTGCCCCAGAAGGAGGGTAATGTTTTTCGAGAGTATGTATGTTTTTTCATCACCTAATAGGTAAGGTAATGTAGTGTGAAGTTTTGCTTACAAATTTTTGACCCTAAATAATAATGCATAATTTAATTCGTAATTTCTTTTCTCTCATATTAGGTCTGTTATTTTATATTTTCTCAAAAGTAAGTAGGTATGCTGTAATGAGCTGCAAAACTATTTGTGCTACATGAAACTCGGCAAATTACTTGCAAATGGGCGCAAAAAGTTCAAATTAACTTTTCAATGTTTTCGTCATATTACTAAGAGTTGAGTCTTTTTTGTATTGCAAAATATAACAACTACGACTAAAAAGGTATAAACAAGACACCACAGACAGACAAATAAAAAATCCGGAGTCACACGTGTTAGGGCATAAATCGAACAGATTACGTGTGACTCCGGATTTTTTATTTGTTTGTCTGTGGTGTCTTGTTTATACCTTTTTAGTCGTAGTTGGGTTTTAGTTTTTATTACTTTAATTTTTTTAAATTTCTTTTGGGGTAATAATATATTTTTTAAATGTGCTCATTAAGCCCTTTCATTTGATACCCAACATGGTAGGATTAAACAATTTTTTTTTTAGTTCCTGACTTTATGTCCTCTAGAGGGTGCCATTTTTAATTTAATGTGACGTCACATAGCCTATCATAGCCTATAACCAGCGGACGATCAAGACGCTTCCAACGATACCTCATTTGTCAAATTGTGATGAGTCGTTTAGAAGATATGAGGGAACAGATGAACATACATACATACATAACGGTCAAAATCATAACCCTCCTTTTTTCTTCGCCGTAGTCGGGTAAAAAGGATTTTGTTAGTGTAATAATAATAATAATAAACCCGCAGGGTAGCATGTGGCGAGCTGTTGGGCAGTTGCGACCCCACGGACCCTATCTCCCGGGGGAAATCTTGTTCTTCACCTCTGGCTTGCCTTTATTGGCCGGCTGGAGTGAATACTGACGAGGAACAGAGCTCCCACCTCATTCTTGCCTTTATTGGCCAGCTTGAGTGGAGATTCGCAAGAGCAAACGTGCTCGGAGGAAGGAAGTATTTCAGTAAGTGCTCGTAGGGATCTTGACCATCTTCCGGGCTCTGGGATTGTTCTGAAAGCCGTGGAATACCTCTCCACTCCTCAAGCACCTCAGGAAGTGTTGCCCCCTTGTCGCTACGTTACTATGTGCTAGCGACTGTTTTCGGGGGCCCATTATTGAGTGTGCAAGTCACCCCCTGCCATTTTATCCGTGTATACCATAACATTGATCAGGTAGGGGCCATAGTCCTTCCATAGGTATCTAGGTATCTAGTCCACTATAGCCACCCAAACCCATAACCGAATATGTTTTGTTTCCATGTTCTGCAATAGTCCTACACCAACCGGGGGTTGTCCTTGGATGCACTTGCATAGTGCATACAGGGATAATTGTCGGTTGGTGCCTCATTCCTTTTGAAATTGTCTAAGGGGCCTCTGCGAGTTGGCTTCGGCCCCTCGTACGCCTTCAAAAAGACCGGGACCCCATGGTCCCGAGATATGTAAACATATACAAAATAATAATAATAATAATAATAACCCCACCGCCGTATCTCTACGTTGACGTCGTGGTGGGGCTTGCGCGCTCTGAACTCTGGGTCTGTGCCGGTAGAGTTTACTTTGCCGGAACGGGTCTAGAGTGAGGAGCCAGACCAAGAAAGATACAAAAACCCGCAGGGCAGCATGTGGCGAGCTGTTGGGCAGTTGCGACCCCACGGACCCTATCTCCCGGGAGAAGTCTTGTTCCTCACCTCTGGCTTGCCTTTATTGGCCGGCTGGAGTGAACACTGACGAGGAACAGAGCTCCCACCTCATTCTTGCCTTGATTGGCCGGCTTGAGTGGAGATTCGCAAGAGCAAACGTGCTCATAGGACGGAAGTATTCCAGTAAGATGCTGGTAGGGATCTTGACCGTACTTCCGGGATTGTCCTGATAGCCGTGGAATACCTCTCCGCTCCTCTTAAGCACCTCAGGACATGTTGCCCCCTTGTCGCTACGTCACTATGTGCTAGCGACCGTTTTCGGGGGCCCATTATTGAGTGTGCAAGTCACCCCCTGCCATTTTATCTGTGTATTTCATAAACATTGGTCAGGCAGGGGCCATAGTCTTTCCATAGTTCAAGATAACCAGTTCACTTAGCAACCCAAACCCATAATCCAATATTTTTGTTTCCATGTTCTGCAATAGTCCTACACCAACCGGGGGTTGTCCTTGGCTGCACTTGCATAGTGCGAACAGGGATAATCGTCGGTTGGTCCTCATTCCATTTAAAATTGTATAAGGGGCCTCTGCGAGTTGGCTTCGGCCCCTCGCACGCCTTCCAAAGGTCCGGGATCCCAGGGTCACGAGATGTAAAAACATATTTAAAAAAATAATAATAATAATATGTAGAACATCTCTTGCTTGGCAAATGCCTCTCTCCTCTTGATTTTTGACCATGTCCAAACTAGTATTATCACGAGGTAAAATTGTTTGTTTGTTTGTAAGATGTAATCTACGGAAGTACTGTTCCGATTTTTAAAAAAATCTTTCACTAATTGAAAGCTAAACTACTATAATGTTTGATGGTAGGTATTTCAATAAACAATAAATTTTCCTGACAGTACTTTGTAAAAAAGCTAATAAAATATTCATCATCATTTCAGCTGCAAAAAATATCAATATGAATGAATACTGTAAAAGCATAGATCTACATTCTCTATGCAGCGACTTGATTTGTTTCGTCATGCTGACGGTCACGATATGGCTCCACAGTAGCTAATATTTTATAACTTATTCTGCCAAAACAAGAATGACATAACGTTATACAACTTTAAGTTACACACATACACTTACACATTTATATTATCTCCTTTATTTAATTAATTACATAGAAATTATATTTTTAAATATTAGAATTTAAAAAATATAAAAACATTTAAAAATATAAAAAATAGTAGCCCACCGGTATCGGGAACGGGGTCGAACACGGTCAGGGGTCCAGAGAGAGGAACTTCCTAACAATTTATTATTATCACACTTAGTCATCACATTCTTATTGCTATGCTTATCACAAATAAGGAAAAATTACATGTAATGATATTACCTGCTTACATTTTGGGTCAGAAGTATACTTACCTTCTAAGCCTATCGCAATGTACTGCTAAACATTATTATATCAAAAAAATTATCAACTTTCTTCTATATTACAGTCGTAGGTAAGTAGGCAAAAGAAACTGCCGAGTTTGCAATCGTATTTTAACACGCAAAATGCTCGGAGATTTTGGATGATAATCATAGAAAGCTGATGGTAGGTACAACTTTTACTTGAGCCTAGTTTTAGAAATGGGGTATGTTTATACCATCGATCTGTTTATTAGTGAATAAAAAAGCGCATAGAGATTTATAAAATGCAAGATGTATAAAAAATCTACGGTTTCGTCGTTCCCACTATCGAAATATCAAATTATCTACATCCATACTAATATTATTAATTCGAAAGTAACTCTGTCTGTTTGTCTGTATGTTATCTTTTCAGGCCTAAACCACTGAACGAATTTCGATAAAATTCGGCAAGGAGACAGGTGGCGTCCCGGGGAAGGAAATAGGCTACTTTTTATCGACATACCACGCGGGCGAAGCCGCGAGCGGAAACTAGTATTTTATAAATAATTAATTTTACTCAATATCAGAGTTACTTATTGTAAAACTAAACTCAATTATTTCGTGATCCTTGTTTCTACAAACTCGAACTATGGGAAATCGATTATATATTATTATGGGTAAGATTTATAAATAAGTATTAAGATTTTTAAAAATTTATAGGGTATTTGATTCCAAAAAATGGTAGGGTACTCCCCTCTGGCAATACTCTCGTTTGGCAACTCTAAAAACATTGGTTATGTTTGTACATATTACATCTTTAAACCATACTATAACGTGTGCGCAGTCAGAGTAAAAAGTTCTCGTGTGCCAAATTCATTTAATATTTTCCTATGGTCAGTTCTAATTTTATATTTGCCACCCAGAGGTTGGTCGACTTTTCACGTGACCAGAGAGCTGGCCAATTTCTAGGTCAAAGAATCAGCATTGCCGTCCAACGTGGCAATGCTGCCAGTCGTTTCGAATTACGAAAAGATCGTTTAGAAAACCATAAAAAATCAGGTGTTTACAAATTAAATTGCAATGATTGTAATGGTATTTACATAGGTCAGACTGGTCGTAATTTCCAAACAAGATATAAGGAACATATTGCAGCTTATAGGAATAGTTGTCCAGAAAAATCTCATTTTGCTCAACACTTAATAGATTCAGGTCATTCATTAAATAATAATAACACTTTCAAAATTTTACATACTTGTGATAAAGGATTTAAAATGTCAGTATTAGAGAGTTTAGAAATTATTAAAAATAATACAGCGAACGTTACACTGTTGAACGAATTAAATACCAGTATACCAAGGTCGCCTTTGTTGCGATTGTTCGCCCCTTATCGCGCTTATCGCACTGATAACGATTCTAGCCGGTCGGCGCCGAGCAGCGATCCTATATAAGTGGGGGTGACGGGCGATTTGATTCACTTTGCGTCCAGCGCTCGGTGTGGTACTGGTAACACGTCGCGTTCTGGTTTGCAATTGGTCAATCGTCATCCTGAGGATGCCTCGTTGAGAGGTGAAACACGTGTCGATTTCTTACAGGGTTTTTTAGGACTCTTGAAGAATAGTCAAGCGGAATAGGTTACTAAATATATCTACGTCTATTGTATTTTATTTTATTTTAAATTTTCGACCTTTACTGTACATACTTGTTTTTTTTATTTATTTTTAATGGCACACTTTAGATAGACTTAAGTATTACAGAACAAACAAAGTTGACCTATTGTATCAATATACAATAGGTCAACTTAGTAACGAAGGGCCAGCGTTTCTTTCACAGCATTATTCGCTATTTTTAGTTCAACAGAGCCTTGAGTCGGAGTGAATTATTCCAGGCACCTTTGATTCGCAGTAAAAATACTTACAACTCTGAAAAGACTTTGATTACCCGACATTATTAGCACCTCCGTTATTTGATTAGATACCCGATTTTATTAGTACCTAGGTACGTTTGATATCAGAGATATATTTCGTTTTTCCACCTTCCTACTCTTTTGCCAATTACCAGTTATTCTACGTAGTCTTTGAAACAAAAATCACTGGATAATGGGGCTTCTACGTTGTCCTTTATAACACTGATAAATTCGTGTATATTTTTGTGTTTATTCGAATGTGTTTTGTTATTGGTTTCTTAAATGTTAGATAACTTGCTTGATAACTTGAAAAGTAGCCTATGTCCTTCTCCAGGTCTACCCCTGCACCAAATTTCATCCAAATCAGTTCAGCCGTTTTAGCGTGAAAGCGTAACAAACAACTCACTTTCGCATTTATAATATTACTAGCTGCGCCCGCGGTTTTAACCGCATAGTTCTCGATCCCGTGGGAATATTGGGATAAAACGTATCCTATGTCCTATTCCACGTCATGGTCTACCCCTGTGCCAAATTTCATTCAAATCCGTTCAGCCGTTTTAGCGTGAAAACGTAACTAAGTTTAAAACAAACTCACTTTCGCATTTATAATATTACTAGTTGCGCCCCGCGGTTTCACCAGCGTAAGTCTCGATCCCGTGGGAATATCGGGATAAAAAGTATTCTATGTCCTATTCCAGGTCATGGTCTACCCCTGTGCCAAATATCATCCAAATTCGTTCAGCCGTTTTAGCGCGAAAGCGTAACAAACAAATATACAAACAAACTCACTTTCGCATTTATAATATTAGTTAGGATACTAGCTGCGCCCTGCGGTTTTAACCGCATAGTTCTCGATCCCGTGGGAATATCGAGATAAAAAGTATCCTATGTCCTATTCCAGGTCATGGTCTACCCCTGTGCCAAATTTCATCTAAATCCGTTCAGCCGTTTTAGCGTGAAAGCGTAACAATAAAACAAACTCACTTTCGCATTTATAATATTTTAATTATGTCCTTTTCAAGAAAATCTATCTGTAACTTAAGTACAAGGTAAATACAAAATGTTCCCCTGTGTTCACACAGTCTTACTTCATCATCGTCCTGCCCTTATCCTATGTTACTTGGGGTCGGCGCAACACGTTTTCTTTTTCCACTCTCCCCTGTCAACCGTCACGCTATCATTTACTCCCTTATCTTTCATATCATTCCTCACACAATCCATCAATCTTTTCTGTGGCCACCCTCTCCCGCTCCATCCATCAACATTTATATTCATCACTTTTTAGTCACATGCGTTTCGTCCCTCCTAATCACATGCCCATACCAGGCCAAACGATTACCTTTCAACTTTTCTGTCACCACACCTCCAATCAGCTCTGGACCTCTAGGCCGCTGTCGGCAACCAACACAATGTCATCGGCAAACAGCATACACCAGGGAGCCTCTTCCTGGATATCCGACGTAAGAGCGTCCATTATCAACAGGAAGAAAAAAGGGCTGAGTGCCGACCCTTGGTGCAAGCCGACAGCCACATGGAAGATGCCAGTAGTGCCCACTGTAGACCGGACTTGGGTACTGCCTCGACTTACTTAAATCACACAGACTTACTTAAACTTATTAAAAAAAAAGTCAGCTAGCAAGTGGATGAAGTGCAGAAATCAACTGTAGCTCAAAAAAATTTGCAAGAATTGGCACTTGTCACACTTGTAGTTAGGATAAGGAACATCTGTAGTTAGGATAAGGATAGTTATAATTAGGGTTAGGATATGTCTGAAAGAATGGTTAGAATCAGGATATAAGGCTGAAATCGCTAACCAGTCTTGAGTAAGCTTGGTGATCAAGTGGGACAATATAGGTAATGCTGGTATTATTATACAGGGGGTTAGGGTAGACACCGTTATCCTTGAAACTAGTGGTTTGTGTCATCTATAATATACTTTTTCTATGGGACCAAGAAAGAAATCGCGAAAAACAAATCTGCTGTTTTATACATTTTGTCGATTTAAGTGAACACAAATGTATGGAACAGCTGATTTGTTTTTCGCGATTTCAAGGATAACGGTGTCTACCCTAACACCCAGTATTAGTGTATTTTTACGTGGCTAAGTAATAACAGCCGCACGGGTCGATCCTTCAGGTTAAGCTACGCTTGCCGGGGTTGGTCCGTAGATGGGTGACCATCATTACATACCCAGACTCATCATATTACCCAGTTACTGGGTTGTGGGGGTCAGTCAGATAGGCAGTCGCTTCATGTAAAATACTGGTTTTCAGCTGAATTCGGTTAGAATGGAAGCCGACCCCAAGATACTTGGGAAAAGGCTAGGCAGATTGATTACTGCGTTGTGGAGGTCAGATAGGCAGTCGCTCCATGTAAAATACTGGTATATAGCTGCATCCGGTTAGACTGGAAGCCGACCCCAACATAGTTTGGAAAAGGCTAGGCAGGCAGATTGATTATTATATTATTTTATAACTAACTTATTATGTTACCAATTAATTATGTTCATCTCTTCTTTATTTAAATATTCGAAAAATGTAAACTTTAAGTTTCTGACTGCTAAAGCTTATAATATTTCGGAAAATTGGGTAATTTCGTTGTAAATGAATCATATTTACTGCAGCGTATAATTATTTTGTAAACTGAACCCGAATTAAGAACTATTTTCGTTTTAATTGGTGGGTACTCGATTATAATCGTTGTTGCGTTAGACTTTTTCCACAATAATTATGGCTTTTATGAAAACAATGGATGAACACGTTATTAAAATAAAGCGTAGTACCTATGGAAAGTCTAGAATGTAAAAGTCTATGAAGTTATACAGTATGTTAACTAACAAAGAGCGTTCACGTTAATCTGGAATAGTATAGCGTCCACACATGCTAAAAAAATATAACTTACTAAATTAAAAAAAAAAAAAAAAAAAAAAAAAAAAATATTCACAAATCTATTAAATTGATAGAAAGAAACACTCTGTACACGCACGCTTGTATTGCAACGGAGAAAGACAAGTGTGACAAGAGTATTCGTGTACAGAGTGTTTCTTTTCCGTATCAATATAATATTTTTTGTGAATATTTTACTATAAAAAAAATTAAAAAACTTTTTGGTTTTTAATGGTAATATTTTTTATTTTTTAGCTTGTATATATACGCTATACTAATGCAGGTTAACGGGGACGGCTTCACCCGCGTGATATCTTTATAAATTATAGCCTACTAGCTGCGCCCCCCCGGTTTCACCCGCGTAAAGCACGATCCCGTGGGAATATTGGAATAAAAAGTATCCTATGTGATAATCCAGATTATAAACTATTTGTGTGCAAAAAAATCCGTGCAGTAGTTTTTGCGTGAAAGAGTAACAAACATCCATCCATCCATACTTACAAACTTTCGCGTTTATAATATTAGTTAGAAATTAGATAGCCTACGTTACTCACTGATAAGCATTCCACTGGTGAAAGAGTTTTTAAAATCGGTCCAGTAGGTTTCGAGTTTATTCATTACAAACCAAAATACAATTTTTTTTTCTTTATAATATTACTCGTAGTATAGACTAAAAATTGTCAAGTCTTCGCCCTCACTCTTCTAAGCAAGTCCAGTGCATAAAGAGCTTAGCATTAGAAGTTGCCTCCATCCTTTGATTCCAGCCGTTTGAAGTTGAACCGTTGAACGTATGCCAGCTTTTAACTTACGTAGGTACTTAAGGGCCTACCCTACCTCAAATTGCTTAGCATGATCCTCCGTTATGGCGAAAATACTGCAGCGTTAATTTTGAAGCATTAATTTTAATGTCAAATCTGAGGATTGGTGCGATGTTTAACGAAAACACGAATACATAAAATATTTTCTTTAGAAAAAAATACCAGTCACCTCTAAATCGAACTATAAACCGCTTGTATTAAAAAAATACTTCAAATTAGATCATGAAACTTTGAACATAATAACTGAACTAACTAAAGCAGGTCTTATGTTTTTTTTTCAATTACCATTATTTTAACCGTAAAAAGCAATTATCTAAACTATTCGAGGCTTGAGAGCCACCAGCACCCCACTCCGTCTCGCTCTCACTCAGGCCGCGAGTAGTATGGTGCGAGCGAGATAAAAAGTGAATTTGAGCGAACGTAGGCCCTTAAACTCCAAGCAGTATAAAGCGCAGTTTAAATTACTTAAGTTTTGTACTCTGCACTTTATCTCTCCGTGGTCTAAGATTGTGGATAAAAGAGCAATCTTGTTTTTTTTTGCCCCGTTACAACTTTTACTGCGAAAAAACTTAGTTCCAACTGAGGGGTGGAACATAGATACAGTGGTGAGAAATTGGAATGCCTGTACTGATTTTCTGGGACGGAAAAGACACCGTAATATCTATGTCCATTTCAGCATAGCTATTCACAACCACAAACGACTCAACTATGAGTATATAATTATATAGGTACCTATAGTGTATTTATGTTTATATATTTAAGCTTTATGTATTTATTTAAGTATATGTTAATTTTCTTGCGTATATGTGTAGTTATATTTAATATTTTAGTTAAGACTTCGCATAATCATGTTTTTCTCTTCTTGTTCTCACACACTATTGTCTACATTTCTTTCTCATTTCTCCTTTCGCAGGTCTGCTGGAAGAAATTTCTTTAGAAATAAGCTGTACCTTTGTACTCATATCATAATTATGTCATATCTCTTTGTATTTTACTGTGTGTACATAAATAATAAATAAATAAATAAACGACGGGTTGGGGAATCGAAAATGAAAAAAAATTAATCCCTCCATATCATGCAATAGCATAGTATAACCAGCCTATAATGTTCCCACTGCTGGGACACAGGCTTCTTCTCTTCAAGAGGGAGTGGGCTATAATCTACCACGCGGGCCCAGTGCGGCTTGGTAGATGTCTCCGAATGTTTGGTTCTAGGACATGCATGTTTCTCACGATGTTTTCCTTCACCGTTTTGAGAGTGATGATGGAATCCCTACACAAAGTATAGCGCCTGACTGAGTTTGAATTCGAACCCACGACCTACAACTCGTAAGAGGCCGTCACCACTGGGCCAACACTGCTCACCCTTTCGTAAAAGTCCTAATAACAAAACAACCTATAATCAAAACGACACTTTAGCTAACTGTCCTATTAGCAAATCGTCCCACGAGCAAAAATTTTATGGTCCTAAAAACAAAATCACGGAAATAGTACTCATACCACATTAATTTGCCTTGCCCCTGATAACAAATAGCTAGTCAGAAGAATGGCGGTCATCTATTTGATTTAAACTGACAAAATTCTCGGGTTTTGGATTTGTGAACAGCCTTTATAGAACTCTTTTGATAACATTAATGTCACATCAATCCCGGCTATCGCTGAATGCTGGGGCTCTATCTCGCATAGGGTCGCAGCATTATGCTGAGTGATCACCATTTTGCGTGGATGTGACGCATATTTACCTTTTTTGTGTTTATGTTCTTTCTTTGCGTCATGTTTACCGCAAATAAACATTATTTTCTTTTTTTATTTATTTATTTCTCTGATTGATGTTCGATTAGGCACGAAAAGGTGTCGAACGGTTGTGAATAGCCATGCTATTAGCTATATATTAGGTATTTGTGTAATTTTTACAATATTTTTACATTATAAGTTAGTCAGTTTCCAAAACGATTCCATTGGTTATTAGGGAGTTTATGGAATAATTCTGGGCCATCAACCGAAAAAGCTCCACATTGCTATAATCGAACTGGTTCCTGATCATATTTTATTGAAATGAAATGAAATGAAATTGTTTATTCTGTAAATAGGATATTGGAATCACTTTTACACGTCATATAAAAAATATTAAAAATAAACAAGATGAGGTGTTTCCTATCTGACTACTCTGTGAAGAAAGGCCGAAACAAACTCAGAGGTCACAGTCTCTTTTATTTTAAAGTCCAGACATAATCTTGGTCAAGTCATATGAGGACCATGTAAATTAGCGTCTGAAATGGTCTTTTGAGGAAAGTACCACACAGATTTGAGTGGACCTGTCCAGTCAGTGCAAGCATTTGTCAGTAATAGTGGAGCTCAACTCAGAACTTAAGGAGCTCAACTATTAGAAACCTAAGTACCTATACCTGATGAACTAGTCATTATTGTCTAGAACAGCTTTTGAACCGGTCCTTATATCGGTACGTCTTTACATAACATGGCCTTTGTCTAATTTCTCTGCTGGTGAGTGTTGCACCGCCTCAGGGGAACGATTTAGCTTATTTGGATTCGTAGCGTTTCTTCTGTATGCATCTTCAGACGGCCACCTACATTCAAAGTTTTTGCAGTCTCCATTTTTTTCTTGATCGAACAGCACACAATCTTACTTACTTCAGCCTGAATAACATAGTCTGAGTTTGGAGTGCAAGATTTACCGCACCCTCTCTCCTGCCCGTCATGCAAAACACTCCCTGAATGTATGGCGTCAGGTGTCCACATGTGGCTCCGTTTTGGTAACGACCGTCAAGCGTCGGGGAATAAATGCCCAAACTTGAAACCTAGCCTTTATGCCAAAGATTATTGCGGAGATTTCCGTCTGGCGCCGGGTGTCCACACAATACCTGACGCGTGACGGTTTTTGACAGTTTTTGACGCCTGACGCTATAAAGGTAACGACAGAGCTGTCCAGTTGCGTAACACATTTTCGTAAACGTCTAAGACTAATCTGTTTCATTTTGACGGTTCATCAACATTCATTGCGTTATTTACGTTGTTGAGCAGATTTATTTTCGAACTTATGAAGCAATAGTTTAGCAATCTGTTTCTAAACAATTCAGATTGTGATTGATGGTGTATTACGCAATTAGGACCCTGGTCGCTCTGTACCTATACAGGTCGATTAAAATATGTGTCCTCGATACGAGAAGAAAAATAACAGGTACAATTTTATAGCGGTCAAATCGCATAATTATGGCGATATATTCCAGTTTGCGTTGATTAATATAGTAGAAGAACCTTATACATACTAGAATTACTAGAACACATAAGGCGTTATCCTAAGAGGTCGAAACATAAATGGTTACGCAACCACCACTATATCTTCTAAACTTCGAACCGCATTAAAGGCTCCTGTAGACAGGCGCGATGTGAAAGCGGGACGCGATTCTAGTAGAACTCAAACTCAAAGCATTTATTTCAATTGAACCATTTACAGGCACTTTTGAATTGTCATTCAGTTAGCGATAAAGTTGAAGCTAGTAACACAATTTCTATAAAAACTTCATGGAGTGTGTTTATTTGTTTGTTACTGTTTCACGCTAAAACGGCTGAACGGATTTAGATGAAATTTGGCACTTAGGTAGACCATGACCTGAAATAGGACATAGGATACTTTTTATCCCGATATTCCCACGGGATGGAGACTAACGCGGGTGAAACCGTGGGGCGCAGCCAGTACTTACTAATTAGCGGTTGCTCGTGATTTCATTTGCGTGTATATATATATAAATAATGTAAAAAAATATAATATATATCAAATATCATATTATATTATTTTATTATTTCTATAAACTTCAAGTGAGAGACCGATTTCGCGTAATCGCGTTCTATTTTGTTTTGACAAAGCTTTACCCGGAAAGCTGTGCGATCCATTTCCGTGATTACAGAATATTAAAATAGCATTTATTGTAAAGCATTTGGTACTTACTAAGTCTCTTTTAACGAACCCAGATGAACAATATCGATTTTGTTCAAAGCCTTTAAGCCACGAATGAAGCCATGTGACAAAATAATATTGTGTTTATATTTTTAAGTCCCTTATAAAGCACTACCATATGCCCGCGGCCTCGCCCGCTTGGAGATCGGAAATTATCCCACGTCGATCGTTAAGTATATTAAAAAACCTGCCAAGTGCGAGTTGGACTCGCGCACGAAGGGTTCCGTACCATTATCTATAAAAACGGAAAAAAAAACACGTTTGTTGAATGGGAGCCCCCTTAAATATTTATTTATTCTGTTTTTTAGTATTTGGTGCTATAGCGGCAACAGAAATGCATCATCTGTGAAAATTTCAACTGTCCAACTATCACGGTTCATGAGATACAGCCTAGTGACAGACGGACGGACGGACAGCGGAGCTTTAGTAATAGGGTCCCGTTTTACCCTTTGGGTACGGTACGGAACCCTAAAAAGTAATTATTTATGTCCTAACTCAGGCGAGGGTCTACCTCTGTGGCAATTTTCATCGAAATCAGTTCAGCCGTTTTAGCGTGAAAGCCAACAGACAGACAGAGTTACTTTCGCATTTATAATATTATAAATGTATGGATTAATAACGTATTGTATATCCATTTGTCGGATGACGGTATTTGGATATATTTGGGAAGATAAACCGTTTCATTTACCGAGCGTAATAAATACAGTAAGCATATAAAAGCGAATTTTTGGTTCAGTTAGCATGATAGTGAACGTTAATTAGTTTATTATACAGGGTGTAATTAAATTCATGGGCATCCTCTTAAGGGGTCATTGTACTCATCATTATGAACTTTCACTATGGGACAAACTCTGAAATCGCGAAAAAAAATCATCTGTTCCCTACATTTATGTTCACTTGTCTCGTCAAAACGTAGGGAACGGGAAATTCTCGTGACTCTCAGTTAGCCACACAATGATACAAACATGGCATACATAATCAGCCTATAATATTCCCACTGCTGGGACACACGCCTCCTCTCTTCGGAGTGGGCTGATTAGGTACCACGCGGGCCCAGTGCGAGTTGGTAGATGTCACATGTCTTCAAATTTTTTGGTTCTAGGACACGCCGGTTTCCTCACGATGTTTTCCTTCACCGTTTTGAGAGCAGCGGTGATGACATTATTTACACAAAGTAAAGCGTTGCCACTGGGCCACCACTACTCTCAAACATGGCATAACTAAACAAAACTACTATTAAACATGTAGCATGACTCTTCGAAGTCTAGATTCTAATTTAGTAAAATAGAAAGTACTAATAATGGCCTTCCTAGTCTTGTCTCATTTTAATTGTGGGTAATTACTGCACTTTAATTGGTTCCTTGCCATGCCTAGTTAAAATGAACAATTACTTTCTATTCCCGATGATAGGGTAGCGAAGTGGGAAGATCAAAGAGTGATAAGGAATGACAACCGGGACCAACGGCTTAACCCGTAGGTCCCGGCTGTCATACTTGGATCTTTGTCAGTCGTACCGGGTCTTCAGAAACCCAAAAGTCTGACAACCAGTCTCAACGAGGGGTATCGTATTAGCAATAGAACTGGGTTGTGGAGGTCAGATAGGCAGTCGTTCCATGAAAAATTCTGGTATTCAGCTGCATCAGGTTAGACTGGAAACCGACCCCAACATAGTTGGGAAAAGGCTAAGCAGATGATGATGACTTTTTATCGCTTAAATTAAAAATATCAGCCGAAACCAAAGACTGAAATTGAGACTGAATATATAGGACCAATTTTCACCAGCTTCCTTGAAACTATAACACCATTATATCCAACCAGGAAGCAATTCCATGGCCATAGCCACGGGTATGCAGCCGCTGAACAGCCAGTGAAAGTACTTAATTACCTACAGCTGATTTGTGAGACGTGTCACTCACAACCTATGGTTATGGGAACTGCCCTAGATCACGAAAGTGAAGACCAATGTCCTTTGTTTATGCGTTCAAGATAATGAGTGAAAGAGATAGATATAGGTTTATCAGCTTCTGATTGAGGGGTTAATTGAAGGTATGGAATTTGAGGATCGGTAGTCAAGTAAATCCAATTATTATATACCTATTAACCTGTAGTTTAAGACCCTATTTTGTAAATACCATTTATGTAAATCAATTATTTCAATAAACAATTTCAAGTTTAAATTACAAATAGTTGATTATATTATACTATTGCTCAATTAACGTCTATTATTGAAACGGCAGAACCTTTTCTGAAAATGAAGCCTCAAGGTATTTATTTAAATTGGCCTTTTAAAGGTTAGAAATAATTAAACGAAAGAAGCTCCTACTTTTGAAAAACGAGAATTACCTTATTTATTATGTTACATAACATAATATCACGCTTGTATTCACCGAAGGGATAGGTAGAGGTGTACCTATAATACACCCACATTTACCCACGATGTTGTAATATCTATATCCATATTTAAAAGAGTGTCCTTGGAGGTTCTTCTCCATAGAGATCTATTTTTTTTATTTCTTTTTGTGGTTCGGAAATCATCAAATGACTTCTCTCGCTCTGGGCGGAGCGGAAGGGCGTGTCAGACTTTTACTGACTAAAACCCACCCTTGTTCCTTCAGTTGCCTGTTGCCAGGGTCCCGGTATCCCTTTCGGACTATCCCGCAACCCTGGCAGGTCTCCATAGAGATCTACGTTTTGGAATGGGCAACTAGCTTCAACTTTCTGACTAACTGACCGAATCTTTGACAATTCAAAAGTGCCTTTAAATGGTTCAGGGCAAATTCGACCAAACTCTTATCCCAAGTA
Organism: Lithophane ornitopus; assembly: GCA_948473465.1. NCBI lineage: Eukaryota > Metazoa > Arthropoda > Insecta > Lepidoptera > Noctuidae > Lithophane > Lithophane ornitopus. Next base: position 13,231,959 of record OX419624.1, on the reverse strand, counting down.
TAATTCTAATCCAGCGAATAAATATTTTTTTTTTTACAGATTTTCTATACAAAATCTGTCAGATGTCAATTTTATTCCCCGAATAAAAGATAGCTTTGGTTAAATCGGCCCTTAATTGAAATAAATGCTTTGAGTTTGAGTTTAAAGAGAAAGAAAGAAAGAAAAATTATTTATTCTGCACAAATTAAACGCACAATACAAAATAAAGAGTGGCATTCACTATAGGTACAATAAGCCAAAAGCCTCGTATTTAAAACTAGACATTATAAAAGTTTGTCAAGTTTTGTCTATTGCTTGATGAGAGCAATACACCGTTATTTGTGGGTGAGAGGCCAAAGAAAATTTACTTGCGTAATGTGTTGCGACATTACCAAATGTAAACAAACAAAACAATCACAAATTAAACGAAATGCCGATTACTGTGTGGAAAATTATCCATCTTTGAAACAACACTAACAAGAACAAATAGGCTGTGCGTCGCATCTGTGCAAGAATAGGTCATTGCTCAGCTTAATGCCGTGACTTCAGACGAACCTATCGTCAACAGCGCTGATTTTCAGCAAAAACCTCGCGAGTGACGTAATGACGTCCCCCCATGTGAAAATACTATAACTTGTAAGCAAAATTTCGAACGAAAATGAGTGTGACTGAACATGTTGAAAGTAAGTACATATATATAAAATAAAAAATATATATCACAGTCTTATTATAAACTATATACCTATGTCTGTATTTAAGCGTTACATATAAAAATAAAAGTAAAAATATACATATTAATAATCTGAGAGGTATAATAACTACACTGAAAATAAAAATAAAATACTATGGTATGTGTATTCCTAAATCTAATTTAATAATCATTATGTTTTATGTTAAGTGATTATAATTGAAACTATGGTACCTATATGCACCATGGGAATTGCGATGCCATGGCGGCCATTAAGCCATGGCGTTGGCAAACGACAACCTTGCTTTTCAGTTTGAGTTTGATTTTGCCAGTTATGTTTAAGTCCCGTGTAATAGGAGGTGAGCCTATTGCCATCAACATTCATACATGTCTTATCATGTTCCAGCTGAAATATTCTACACTTCAGACTCGTTTAGCTCTTCAAACCTCATCTTCATCATCATCAGTCCTACCCTTATCCCAATTGATTTGTGGTCGGCGAAACATGTCCCTTTCTTCTGAAGTGAACGTCACGTCGGGGTCATCAATTTAGGGGTATGAGGAACAGGGTGTAAAGTTCACTCATTCACCATAGAAACGGGAGGATCCTCCGACCAGACGGGTGTTGTGTCTGGCGGGTAACTGCCCAACGATTGATGTTGGATTCATGTATATATTCATTGCACGGTAAACTTCAATTGCGCGATGCAGGATTTATGTGACGTCAGGTCTTTGATGCGTAGTTCGCATGTGGCAATGTATTTGTACTTCTCTAGTAGTAATGTCGGTAGTCACTCAAATTATCGGCCCTTCTAGCTATATCATCTTTCACACAGTCCATCCATCGTTTCTTTGGTCTTCCCTTACTACTTATAGCCATCGCCACATCTAGCCACATTCATAATCAAAACTTTCCTCACATTTTCTTCATTCCTTCGCATCATAATGTATTCAAACCTCATCTTATGCTACAAATATAGGTACAATTTGAAGCATACAGCAAGAAAAAAAAACAAATAAAAACCATACTTTCGTGCGTGTCACACTCTAGGTGCCAAAAGTTCCCCAACTTCCGCACAATTTCATATCTGAATCACCATCATTAACGTGCCAAAACCACCCATTGTCACGTATCTCCGCCCATAGCAGGCCGAAGACATCGACCGTGACCGCAGCTAACAGTGAGAGTAAAAAAATATATGAGCCAGTGTACGCGAAACACTTTCGCCACCTCCCCACGCTCCAACTCAATTCAAACTTTATAACACTATAATTAAAGATTAAAATTCCTTGGCCTCAAAACATGCGGATATCCTACACAGTTTTTCCTAAATTACACCTTAAATATATAAGTATTAGATACATTTTCGTGGAACAGGATGTCCGTATTGTGTAACCGATCCAGTTGTCTGATCTTAACGATATTAAAAATTATGTTTATGCTCAAGTTATATCACGCGATGTTCGCAATGGTCATCGATTCGGGTTATCGTTCGTTTTCGTTATTTATAACTTTATTTGTTTGTGGCGAAACGTGGGTGTACTATAAGAACACATCTACCTCCCTTGGGGGGAAAACAGACCTGATGTCGGTAATTTTATGTGTTGTTCGGATACATGGGAGAAAATCATGTATGTTAATGATAAACAGAGTTATATCACTAGTTTCAAGTTCACTATCTACATTGGGAAATCATTTCGTAAGTTACGTACACTCAATATAGCGAGGTATGTAGCAAATTAGCGGACGAGAATTGTTTCCGAAGTCTCCGAGATAATTATGTATAATTAAAATTGACATAAAGTGGCGAAACTAGACTTTACGTTCTTAAAGTGTGTGTTTTTAACTTGTCTTAATTTGTAAACAAATATTGCGTACTTTGTGAGATTTTAGGTAAAAAAATATGTGTTTATAATCATGGGTAATCCGAAGCAATCTTTATATATATGAATTCGGATTTCCCTTACTGACTACTCAGAGAAGAAAAACCGAAACAAACTCAGAGGTAGAGAGGAGAGGAGAGGTAGGTAGGTAGGGAGGGAGAAGGTAGGTGGGTATACTATCAACTATTACTTACAAATATCAAGACGTAACGTAAATTGTGAAATTAATGCAAAATCTCGAGATTTTCATAACGTGTTTGTTTACCAAATATTACATGTATAAATACACTAGGTGGGTTTCGCAAATTCACGACCCACAAAAGACCTACATTACATATTCCAGTTATTTTATATTAACGTTTTACTTATACGAGTTTGTTTTAACTAGGCTAATGAAAGTAAACATCGTGGAGAAGATTATAGATGTAAATAAACCGTTTTAAACCAAAATCGGTGGTTTAAAGACCGTTTTAAATTTGTTTAACACGTTTTTTAAACCACGGTTATTGGTTTAAAACGGTTTATTTGCAACTATGGAGATGAGACAGGCAGTACCTACTGTAGCGGTTTTTTTTCTATTTAATATATGTATAGGTCGGAATGTTGCGAAACAGATGCTACCAACACTTTTTCAGTGTAAAATTAAATAGCGGTCTTGATTCAGGAGCTAAGGACCCGAGCTTCAACAGTAACTATCACCACTCCATAATCAGTAACCCCTCCTAAGTCCCTCACCATTTACGTGATTTCTTTTAATCGATGACGTATGTGACCGTACCGTTTTGTCGATTTAAGTGAACACAAAAATGGAACAGCAGATTTTTTTTTTCACGATTTCAAGTTTGGTCCCATAGAAAAAGTAGTTCAAAATGATGAGTACAATGACCCCTTTTCGGGTTTAGCATAAACAAAAACTAATCCATACTAATATTATAAATTCGAAAGTAACTCTGTCTCTCTGTCTGTATGTTACCTTTTCACGCCTAAACCAATAAACGGATTTCGATAAAATTTGGCAAGGAGATAGATGGACATCCCGAGGAAGGACATAGGCTACTTTTTATCGACATACCACGCGGGCGAAGCCGCGGGTGGAAGCTAGTGTTGTATAAATCACAGTCACGCGGTAAACTTTGCTTGCGCGATGAAGGATTTTGCGTGACGCCAGTATGTGTAGTTCGCATGTGGCGTTGTAGATGCCGCCACAGGTATAAGTACTTATTAGCGATTTTGATGTCTATTGACGGACATTGGCTATAGTTTCCACTTTCAATGGTTTGTAATCTCATCGAGAAGTTTCCAATGATCTTCATGAAATTTAAAAAAAGAAACAAGTGCCTCTAGAAGCACATTTCAGGAAGTTCCTAAAATTGTTTCACCAAAATATCCTGTTACGCTTAACATCTGAGATTTATAACAGGATAATCTAATTAAATCATTTGCACTCAGAAATGGTGCCTTAATTTTATCCTTATGTCTTCCTTGTCATCAGTCGTTACTGCGTCTAAACGAAGCTGTCTTAAGTACCCATTGTGGTCTTGATAAATAATAGAATAATGAGCCATTTTGACAATACATGGCTTTACGACGAGGAAGTTTAGGTGTTGTTGTTCTACGAATGTTTAGAGGACTTAAGGTCAATATTGTGCAGGGACGAGTGATATTTTAAATGAAACGGATTTGAAGAAAGTGATCTTTAACCAAGAGAGGCGTATGCTCAGCAGTGAGTTTGAATCTTTGTCATTATAAATCAGTACTTTGTATGCTCAGACCAAATAAAAAAGCAAGACAGCGCGGCAGCGCTCGCTGTCAACAGTGACGTGAGGCCGGTTTCAAACATAAACATGTGTGCAATAATTAACGAAGCATTATTGGTTAAAATTAAGACTCTTGTATCTTTACCAATAATGAAGCAAGGACCTCATAGCTTTGCATAGTAGACTCTCCTATAAGGAAGTAGCTATCACAGGTAATATTAGCTTACGAATCTAGTTCTAGATGTTTGGTAATAAAAAATTATACTATTGGTTAGCAAAAGGATTCGTTTTTGTTTATAGGAACCGAGCATTACTGAGGTCTAGTTTGTAAAATAGTGTGTAAATGCGTGTGAGCGTGTAAGCACAGAGCTTAGGGATAGTTTTATCATGTTTCACTGTATTGTTCACAGCGCTCCGTCTTGGTTTTTTATTTGGTCGACGGGGACGTAGGTCGAAGGTATTATACCCGTCTCCTTATAGATGTATTAGAGGTGAACTCGCGAACGAGAGTGAAACTCCAATTTACGGTTGATCTTTATAATACTTTTACACTTATCATAGTTAGGGTTAGGTACATTGTTAACACTAGAATATAAATAATTAAACTGTTAGGGACAAAGTAAACTTATGACTGACATCTAGTCTGTGTCCCGCGACGGTTGGTAAGGTAAGAGAGCGACGCTACTTAAAGGACGGTATGGGTAACGCTCCGGATCGTGGCTTAGTGTTGCCACTTGAAAAGGGTACGTTTCTGACTAACCAAAAAATACTTAACTTAACATAATACTGGCGACGCCACGTATACTAATGTGTGTTCACAGACGTGACGCCACAGTATGTTTAAAAAAATCACAATCTTGACCTGCGGGTTAAAATTGAATTCAGTACCATATTATTGCCCGGCTGGACACCAGGTTTACAATGACTTACTTTAGGTTAAGTTTGCATGACAACTTATTAGACATTATCGAGCAGGTGGTGTGAAAACTACTACTTATATTACTATGAAAGTGCTTTTTTGTTTGGCATTTCTGACAAGCATACGGTAAAAAGTATTTAGAATATGTCTACCTAATTTCTACGTCTTAAGAAAATACTTAATTTTAATAATTAGGTATACAATTAATAGACCGTAAATAATCATTAAAATTCAATTGAAAATGTTTAAATGCATATCTAAGTAATTGAGGAATAATTGGTTGGTATCGATTCAAGTTCCGGTGCTAGCCACGCGATATAAATAATTATATAAAATGATGCTTATTGCTCTCAAATTATCTGCAACGTGGGCTTGAAATAGTTTGCTAAAATTATTATCTAATGCAGAATTCTTCAGGTTGTTTACAAATAGTTTACGGAACATATTTTTTATTTATGTAACAATTAACACTGTACCGAGCATATAAACAATCTGAATTATGTAAACTGTGTCCTGATATATATAGATTAACTGCCTAGTTCGGGAGGCAGAACTTTTATGTGTGTAACAGTGACACTTATGTTTGCAAATAAATGAATTTTAACTAATTATTAGGTAAGTATTTAAGCAACTGCATGATCCTCTCAAAACTTAATAACTTTCTATTGATGGACATTTTTTTATATTAATGAACCTCTAAAAACTTTTTGACATTATGAGGTTCATAAAGAGGCGCAATCATTATATTAGGTGTTCAATTATATTTTTAGGAGCGAAAAATAGAAATTATTAAAGGTTATATTTTAATACAAGCCATAATTTAAACCTTAGCCAGCCATAAATAAAGGTTGTTTTTTGTTTAGAAATAATATAAATCATAACACAACATAACATCACGCCTGTTTTCACCGAAGGGTTAGACAGAGGCGTAGCCTATAGGTAGCAAACCCACATTTCACCAGTTATTTTTTTCCACCAATTTCCTTTTGCCGTATCGCATACGCATCAATAGATAAATCTTATAAATGCTTGTCCAACTGAGCAATTTGTTTGGGAATCGTGTTTTGTTTTTGCCTAATTTTTAAATTATACCTATAGTATCATTTTGTTTTGCAACAGTAGTGTGCAATAAGTATATTTATGCTATTTCTACTCTTTTTATACGTATTTAATGAGATGGTTTTCGTAATTATTCTAATTACTTAAACCGAAAGTAATCACTTTTTAATTTATTCATAATTTTATTTCGTAATTAACTTTCAGACTTTGTCCCAGTATAGAAGTTGGGGCATAATATTATCAAATTATAACTGACTTATAATATTTCACTGATGAAGTTTAAAAACATGAACAAAGCTTGTTATACCTTATAAGTACTTCGATGCAACTTTGCAAAGTTACCACTTTTTTGTTAAAGAGTTTTTTATATGGATCAATGCAAAGTTAAAAAAAAAAATTGCACAGACGTTTAGGTTTCGGGGTTTATTTAATTTATTAAAACGACAATTAAAAACAAAAACATTTCGTTTTAACGCGGGAAAATATGCCATCTTTTCTATTCGCTAACAATTGACAAAGACACGCACTCATACAGCCTAATTGATAAACAAAAATAAAATAAAACTCACCATTTTCGTAGTTGATCTTCACAAAAACAAACTAATATGTACACTTATCACATAAAACTCACTAAACCAACAGGTATTCACTTTAATTCACAGCACTGTCTGAATTGAATGCACCGAATACTAACACTTCCTTCGGCTTCGACGCCTGCAAAAAAAAAAAAAGAAGAATATAATAGTTAGTGAAAGTGTCTGTCTCTGATGGTTTTTGCTTCGCTCTGAGATGGTTTCGATACCAACCGATAGTTTTGGTGGGTTATTGGTAAATGATTAAGGTGACGGTCCATTGAACGCCATTATGTAAATGTTTTGCAACCATGTTTCAGATTGTGGTTGGCAATGAGGTTTCCCAGTCGCGGTTTATGAAAGTAAAAACAAACAACAATAATTATTTTATATTTTTTTGTTAACAAAAATAGATGTTAAACGGTAGTTTTATGACTTGTTCGCTTTAACTGCGTTAATGTAACTAATTATAATTGTCTCGGATGTTATTTGCATCTCTATGACTAAGTAATAAATGAATTATTATCGCTACCGTGCTATTATAAAACAAACTTAATGTTTACATATTTTATAACAAAATTTACATAAAGAAAAAGAAATAAAATAAGTTAGCGGTGAACATGACGCAAAAAAAAAACACATACACGAAAGTAATAAGTTAGGGGATAATATGCGTCACATCCACGCAAAACAAAGTATTCCCGTTTGAGCACCTATTTTTTAAGCACCTATGCATTGAATACTTACTAAAGGTACCTATTTCAAATGAGAATACTCAATGCATAGGTGCTCAATGCATAGGTGCTCAAACGGGAATACTCCCGAAAATTGGCCATCGCTCAGCACAGAGCCCCAGCACTGGTTTTCAACTACAGCCGGCGTTGATGTGATAACGTCAACCGGTGCAGCATAATAATGAGATAAAAATAACAAAACAAAATAAATACAATACATAGTTATGTAGTAAGTACCTACCTATCTAATAATCTCTCACTAATTACAGCACGTAAAGTTACTATCGTGAATGACGGAGCCGAATCGGAGCCGTACCAAGCAGCTTACCCAACTACTATTCAACTATATCTGCAGGTAAGTATCACTAGTAGGTACCAGTAGTAGCCAACCCCACCATACTTAAGGAAAAGTTTTTGTTCGTCAGATACTTAAGTTCTGATAGCCCACTCAAAAAGTGTGATGACTAGGACAGTATGTATCATGGGCATGGCATGGGCTATTGTTATTTTTGCACACGGGGGAATCCATCAAAAGTAATGTGATCAATAATATTTATTAGTGACTGCGAGGTTTAAGGCTCTCACAAACAGGCGCGATATCGGGGGCGCAACAAGGGTCGCGCTGCCTGTCGCGCCAGTTTGCACGAGCCTTTATTCATTCAGCCAAAAGCGATACAGTGCGTTTCATCAAATAGTTCCTTTGCCGTAATGTTGGCTCCACTAGTAAACTTAAACAACGGACCTTAGGGCTTGTACACAAAACTGAGAATTCGTGCGAATTCGCAACGCAGAAGCTAAGCGCAGAAGAAAAATCTTAGTGTACCGTCGCAGATTTTTGCGATGCGACGTCGCAACGCAGTTTTGTGTACAAGCCCTTAGGTAGCGCCGGCGGCGCCGCCGCCGTAGCGTATTCGTGTTCGTTCCTACAACAGTGAAGCCAACATTACGGCTTATAAACTATTTGATGAAACGCACTGTAAGTACGAGCACGTTTTAAAAATAATAAAACATATACCTACTTAAATTATACTCAAATAATCTAATTCAGAAAGGTAAAAAACTAGCCTAACTTTAGCAGGTTTTTTAAATTTCTTTCTCCTGTCTTCAGACAGAAAAAATTAACAAAAGACCGCGTACTTTCAGTTTCAGCATACCTAGTAAGAAAGCAGTATCTCGGCTTTTTACTTTCTGAACATTCTTTTCAGTCAAGATTCGCGTCAACTAGAACTGAATAAAAAGACAAAAGAAAAAAATAAGCTACAGCTATTTCTTTTTTTTACTAATGCAGACGTTGGTTATGACATAGGTACTGCCTTGAATATGTTTTCACCAGATATTTAGTACTGTGAAAAAAGTTCTGTCGTCAATGAGGAAAACATTTTTTCGACTGTAAGCCTGAACAAACTGAATACAAAATACAATAGACGTAGATATAAGTAGTAACCTATTCCGCTTGACTATTCTTCAAGAGTCATAGGATTATAGGATTGCTGCTTTGCGTCCAGCGCTCGGTGTGGTAACATGTCGCGTTCTGGTTTGCAATAGGTCAATCGTCATCCTGAGGATGCCTCGTTGAGAGGTGAAACACGTGTCGATTTCTTACAGGGTTTTTATGACTCTTGAAGAATAGTCAAGCGGAATAGGTTACTAAATATATCTAGGTCTATTGTATTTTATAACGGATTTCCGCAAAGTCACGCCTGAATCAATTAACTAAACTGAATACATACAAAGGTATGTGTTCAGTCTGTCCATCAATCAGCTGGTTGTCATAAAAAAAACCCGCCCAAGTGCGTGTCGCTCCACGCTCAATGAAGGGCTCCGAAGTTAGGATGAATTTATCCCAAGAACAAACGTAACATTCCAATTCTAAATGTTTGTACCTACGCACAATATTGAGAGGTTTACCATATTATTATTAAGACCATACACTTCTTATAGGTTTTCCTGTAATCTATGAGTAAAGAACCATAAACATTCCCTGTATTTTTTTCGTAAACTGTAGTTTTGGAGATAAGGGTGGGCGACACTATTTTTTAAGTTTCCAATTTGCCCCCGAAAAGTGTGACCCCCATACCCCTAAAAAGTCCAGTAGATTTGGAGCAAATTGGCCGTGCTGAGACAGACGGATCCTATAAGGGTTTCGATTTTTTCCTTAACAAACCCTAAAAGGCAACTTTTGGCTGTTTCCTCAGTCCTTCATGTAATGAGACCACGTGTGGCCCTAAAATAGAAATGTTGCCGTCTTAACTTTAGTGAAAAAGATTTCCTCAAACCGTTCCCCTTTTAGGAAACTTCTCGTAAGTTAAGGATAAAACATTATTACAGTTACGTAACTATATATTATTACTTTAAAAAGTTTTAATGTCTGTCTGTGTCATCCTTGTTCACTTGCGTAATGTCCTTACTGCTGCTACAAACTTTATGCTGTCATTTTATTTATTTCGGATTTTTTTTAAAGAATTATTTTGTTAATCTGCTCTAGATTTTAGTTTCTTTTGACTAATTAACACGAGTGCCTAAATTTTATCATTATTTACAAATTATTTTACTAGACCAGAATTTCTAATTGCACTATAGCCATTATTATACGACTGCGGCGAAGCCAAAGTTATGTGTTTGACCTGTATGTATGTATGTGTGTCCGTCTCTATGTTCTCTCATAACTACTAAACGGCTGAACAGATTTTGATGAATGATTGTTATATTCATTATTGCGCGAGTGTCACTGGGTATATATTTATTAATCTCCCTTCCCTATCGTATCAAAATAAAGGGTTTTTAACGGTGATTATAAAATTACAAATTATAATGTTTGAATATAATTTGGAATGATAAAAAACTAAAAACCTGAAAATAAAAAGGTAATTTAAAAAACTAAAAACCCGACTGCAAAAACACTGATGCAAAACACAGGTGGTTTGTCCCGCCTGCAATACCGAAATTCTATACATTATAATGTTCGTTTTTATTTTATTTTCAGTTATTTTAAAATTAGTTTTATGATAAATGATTTATTTCTGTAAGTGGGTTTGTACAAATACTTAACACGTTAATCACATTTTTTTAAACTAGATGAGGTTGGTGTTTCCTATCTGACTACTCTGAGAAGAAAGGCCGCAACAAACTCAGAGGTCACAGTCTCTTTTGAAGTCCAGACATAATCTTGGTCAGATCTTGTGTATATATTTTTAAGCCACAATACATAACATAATAGGTGTTCTGTCCTCTCTTCCGCATAAATAAGGAAAGAATTGTTAATTATCATTGAATGCTGAATTTCCTGTCATCTTTCTTTATTGATAAACTATAATTACATTATGATAAACACTTCCTTATGGAAGACCCTTTAATTTTTATTTATCAGAAATAAACGTTTATTTGAAATTGCTCCACGAATGCATTGGAATGCTGTATATTCAATTAAAAAGCAAATATTACAGGTATTTATTCAGTTTTATAGTACCTATGTACATTTGTACCTACGACTAAAATCATTTTCATAAATTCAAAATGAATTATTCCAAAAAGACAGTTGAATGTAACACAAAATTAGGATTTAATAAAACAGATACTTAATTAAAAGTTGTTTCGTCAATTAGTGCGATTGGCATTAACCTTTACGTCAAACTTAGTAGCTATTTACAGAGATTCATTGAAATACCTACTTACCTTTAAGGTTCGGCAATTATTAAATGAAGCTTTTAAGTCTTTAGCACTCAATTATGTATTTCATTGTAGAATAAATTAAATCCTTTATTCATATCGCTTGTTGTACTAATGGTGTTTTTTTTTTCTACATATTAAATGATTTGAGTTCTAAGGTTCTAACAGCGTGCATCGGCTAACACCTTGTTTAGTCGATGCACGATGTAAGAACCTTAGAACCAAATATTATTTTGAAATTATAAAAATAAAATAAAATATATATTTTGGATTTTTTTTTTCCTAGCTGTAGCTACACTTCTTTAACCTTTACAAATCTTTTCCTTATAGTTTCGATTGTTGCCTTTAAAAACCAAACCTAACTAACTACAAACAACTAAATAAAGCGATTTTTTTTTTAAACCTTTTTTACTACTACTTTAGAAAACGCAACTTTTTAAAATACAGAAAAAAGCATTAGGTCACGTTAAGGTGGGTTTAGACCGAACGAACGTAGATCGAAACAAGAGCTAGAGCATTATTTTGTTTTGATATTTTAGTAATTTAGTATTTTATTTTTAGTATTTTAGTTATTGAGTCACACTATGTAAAATTTTCAAATTTATGTCTGTAATTTTTATGGTGTACATAATAAAGAGTATTCTATCTATCTATCTAGCTATCCCTGCAGGCGTAGCATGAGCACCGTTTTGTCGACAGAAGAGTAGACAAAAATGACGTTTCGTGTAGACAGTACGACGGCAACAAAGTCGAAAGGGTCAACTGCAATTTTTACGAAATTCACTGTTTTACATAATTCGACTCAGAATTCTTTGTTTTGCCATAGGATATTTTTTTTCTGTTTGATTCTCAATTTTTACTGATTAAGTCAACTACAAAATATTTTCTCAAAGTGTCGCAGTACCGTATTTTGGATCAAACAATTTCAGTAATATTGGCCTTAACTATTTTCTTGGTAGGTATTACTACTTATTATTAACTAAATTATGTAAAATAGGAGAAGATAGCTTTGTCCTTCTATTAATTGTCACAATTTTGCGTTCAAAACGCTCCCCTGTAAAATCATGATTTTGTAGATAACCGTTTATACTTTGCGGCCGTCGATTAGAAAGTTTTCTACTGGTGATTCCAAAATCAAATTGTCTTCACTACCTTAGACAAATATCAGTTTTGAGTTAGTGTGATTTTGACTGTTTGAGTAGAAAACTTTCTTCCGAAATAGTCTACATATAAAAAGACCTAGACAAAGATCGTTAGAAATGAAAGACAAAATGACAGATTGTAGAAAGATTTCTACGGTGCGATGTCAAAAATGAAGAAACGAAATGTCAGTTTGTATAGAAAAAGCTATGTCTATTCTTCGTAGAGATAGAAACCGTCATGCTACGCCTGCTGGAGGTCTACTCACTAAGCAAGAAAACCGTAGTTCCGGCCGAAGCTACGGATGTTTCCTACACTGTATCACCTAGGGGCACAAGATTAGTTCGCGACCCGAACTAAGAATTAATGACAACACGATTTGACAGTTGTCCCTATACCCGTAAAATTAGCCCGTCCGAAAAATTTAAATTTGACACTTGTTTTGACGGATCATCAACTTTCGGACGGACTTATATACAGAGCAGACAGTGTTAAAATAAAAATTTTTTTTTGGAGTAGGAATAAAAATGTGTTTTCCATAGAAATATAAAAAAACTTATTTCTTATATCTATGGTGCTTTCGCTCCTTTGGTCTAAATCGACCTTTACGTATAGGTACAAACAAGTTTTCTAAAAAGAAACAAATTTATACAAAAAACTACATACATAATGAGACGCGTAAAAAATTTGCATTACCTGCCTATCGAATTTCTCTAGGAAAACTTTGTAATAATGTATTTAGCACCATTATTTAACTGGTGTGGCTACTATCACTGTTACGACGTAATCGTAAAACTTGTTTGCAATAAGCATAGGCAGTGTATTGTATTGTTCGTTTGTTTACTGAGATACCTGCATATAAACCAAGTACTTAGGTACTATACTCCATTTGAAATAAGATTAGACGTATAGATAAGCCTTTTTTACATTCCGTTCAACCGATTTTGAATTCTATTGCGTTGGTGGCATGACAAATGGCAGCCGCAGTAGATAGTTGGTATTGTGTAACTTTTTTTGCTTTTAATGCTATCCTTATGCCTACGGTATACAAGTCAAAATCGGTTGAACGGACTGTAAAAGGGTTTGTTATAATGTCTAATCTTATTTCAAATGGATACCCCATTAGTAATTTATTTTAATTAATTAGTAACAAATATACAATTTGGTTACTTATTATAACAGTACCTAGTTGAGTCGACCAATATGCGTTATGGACATATGATAATATATCTGAATCGACTGTAGTTATTGTAACAATATTCTGATTTAAAAGAGTGTCCGTGGAGCCTTGCCCGTTCTTCTCCATAGGAACCTACTACGCTTTGGAATGGGCAACTAGCTTCATCTTTCTGACTGACCGACCCCTTGACAATTAAAAGTGCCTGTCATTGGTTTATTTGAAATAAATGCTTTGAGTTTGAATTTGAGTTATCTTGAAAATAGTTGGAATAAATACGATACGCAACACGAACAAACAGTTTCATTTAACTTAAAGTCATTCAATTTTATTAAACAATAGCTTCAGCCCGTGACGTCATCCACGTGAAATTTCGTGAATGTTCCCCACCGCGTCGCATCGCATCGCCTGCCCACGCTATTTTCTTTGGTTTCGCTAAGCATTTTTTCTGACTTTTTTTTCTTTTTGCCGTGCAGACTGGCGCGACAAAGGTCGCCCTGCTTAACGCGCCAGTCTGCACTAGCCTTAAAAGTCCTAGCATTCCTAGCGTGATGTCAAATAGCCTATAGCCTTCCTCAAACAAGGTTTTTTGTAAAAATAACCTTTCTGTTTTCTACTATTCCTAGCTCTAGATACACTCCTTTAATTAAGTAATTTGCTCTATTCCTTAAAGTTCCCTAGCTCTAGATACACTCCTTTGACTAAGCACTTTGCTCTATACCTTAAAGTTCTGGTAGTTCAAACCAAACTACCAAGTCATAAACAACTAAATACAGCGAAAATGTCTTATCAATACTTTTTAAAATACAGAAAAAAAACATTAGGTTACGTAAGCATACAAACAAGTTTCCAAAAAATATAATTTATACAAACAAAAACTACATAATATGGAGATGCGTAAAAAATTTGCATTACCAACCTATCGATTTTTTCTCTCTAATTACAGTAATCACAGTCACAGTAGGCGCGAAGCCGAGCGACCAAATCAAATACATATTTTGCAGACCAACTGTGCCGAATCCTTGCCGACCCGAACACGTTTTTAGAAATCCCGAATAAATAAAGGACTGCTAAGTTTCGTTATAGACTACTCCCATTTTTAAGCAATTTAAAAAAAAAAACCGAAAGGGGGTCATTGTACTCATCATTTTGAACAACTTTTTCTATGGGACCAACCTTGAAATCGCGAAAAAAAATTCAACTGTTCCATACATTTGTGGTCACTTAAATCGACAAAATGTATGGAACAGCTGATTTTTTTTTTGCGATTTCAGAGTTGGTCCCATAGAAAAAGTATATTATAGATGACACCAAACCACTAGTTTCAAGGATAACGGTGTCTACCCTAACACCCTGTATAATAGTCTTTATAATCTTATTCTCAATCAAAAGATTTAAAAAGGTGCCTTGTTCCCAATAATTATTACTACTTTTTGGCAGCCGAGTACACAAAGTGGCTCGCCTTTAAAACGAATGTTTATAATCCCAGTGAATTAAATGATTCGTTCCTTGACCGTCTTTAACATTACCTTGATCAATTAAATGCCTATAATGCAGGTAAAGTATCCTAAGATGGGAAGTTGTTGATTACATGTTTATATGAAAATCATGTCAGAAATCCGCAGGCTTATGAACTGTGTCAATTAAAAACCTATACTCCATTTGAAATAAGATTAGACGTATAGATAAGCCTTTTTTACATTCCGTTTAACCGATTTTGAATTCTATTGCGTTGGTGGCATGACAAATGGCCGCCGCAGTAGATAGTTGGTATTGTGTAACTTTTTTTGCTTTTAATGCTATCCTTATGCCTACGGTATAGAAGTCAAAATCGGTTGAACGGACTGTAAAAGGGTTTGTTTTAAGGTCTAATCTTATTTCAAATGGGGTATAGGTTATTCTAACTAATGCAGGTAGGGGACGCCTTAAGAGAACATATAGTGACCTTAATGGTAATGTGATAGTACCTACTCGCAACCGGCGTGCGTGTATGACCAGATGTATGAACGTAAAGGCTCCCACAAACAGGTGCGAATAGTCGCGCGATGCGACGCCGCGCCGCTGCATTATTCGCCGTGAAGTTTTCTCAGAAATTGTTTTGTTAAAAGTCGCGTCGCGCGACAAGTCGCGCCAGTATGTAAGATCTTAGCCGGCGGCGTTCTGTAGTTACTGCCTACCCCCATGGGAAGAAGTCGTGAATTCAATTATGAATGTGTGATAAACTAACTGCGTCATCTTGAATATTCTTTCTGAAGTCATCGATAGAGTGTATGTGTAAATAGATAGTCAGTCTATCAGTCATAGCCACTCAATCAATTTTTCTATATGTATCCATGTTCCGTTCGTTGCAATACAAGTTTTGACCTGCCACTGCCGGTGACGCGGCTTCGACTGAGACGCGCCGGTAGTGAGTGACGTGACTGATATGTGTGGCCAACGTCCTACAACTTCTAGTTACTTTACTATATTTATTGACGTGACTGATCGGTGACTTGACGTTGACGTGACTGACGTGTGTGCAACCTTAGTCCATCTTTGTACAGTTATTTTTATTTGTTAATAAATCATAAATAAATAATTATTTAAATTATAATATGTAGAGTGTGCCGTTCTGCATGCTAGTTATGCACATTTATAACTGCCTCTTATAGCATTAAAACCTTCAAAGTAACATAAGCATTTTATAGTTAGGTACTTATTAATACAGGGCTGACTGGCCTAAAGGCTCCCACAGACAGACGCGACGAGACAGCGCGACGCAACACTAGATGAACAATTTCTATGAAAACTTCATGGAAGTTCGGTTTGAAGAAATTTATTTCTCAAAAAGAACACTCATAGTTCACTTAAATATCAAAATATTCTAGATAACAAACACAATTGTTCGATCTATCGAGTACCTAAAGTGCGTAATTATTTATTATTGTTGGTCAGCCAAATACAACTTTAATCTATTCTTAAATGTTCACTGATGAAGAATCTCTTATTTATTTCCGTAACTTATTATAAAGCTGCTCTCCCTCAAACTTAATAGTTCATAGAAAAGTTGTTCTACAGATTCACATCGCACCGCCGCGTCACACCTGTCTGCGGGAGCCTTATAACTACACAAAAATCAAAATAACGCACAAAAGAACTACCAATTCCAAGTAAAATCTCACAATGTCAACACCACCTCCCAGACGTAAAAAACAGCGACGCTCTAAGCAGTTCAAATAAAAACCTTTACATAACTATGACTTAACTATGAGTTAGCACCGAACACGTCGGTTATCTAAAAACCTTGACACCTGGTTGACCGGGTATGCCAACGCTAAACGAACGTTAAATTGTTAAACAAGCATACTTTCTTACTTCAGATTGTTTAGTTTACTTTGTGAACAGATACTGGTTTTTGGCAGCGATAAAAATAGTGGAAAATGCGTGTTCGAATCCACGTAAGTTGTGGCGTGTGTACACACGGCTACACATCAAGTTATACATTTCCAGTATAAGCTGACCTCGCATTGTACGGAAGTCCTATACAATGCGAGATCAGCTTAAACTGGAAATGCATAGCTTGATGTGTAGCCGTGTGTACCAATATGTTTAAAAAGATTTCGTAACACAATTTACGACATCAAACCTGTTCTTCCCAAAGGGTTCGGCAGAGATATGGGTTACGAACACCCACATTTCGCTAGTTATGTTTAAGTCCCATGTAATAGGGAGGCGAGCCTTGCCATCAACCGAGCACAAATTCAGACTTCCAATATCAATTTGGCTACCTTGGGAATCGAACCCAGGATCTCATGCTTAGCTACTGCGCATGCGACCACTAGACCAACTAGACGGTTGCAAGACAATTTTTCCACACCTACATATTATATCGATACAAGTAGGTATAATAGATTATGAAAGAGGTACATATGTCGCAGTTAGATGGTTGAAACCGTGATATAGTGATGTCCCTAGGGATATAGCTATATACCGTAATATAGTTATATGAAAGCGGTTCGTAACTATCTTACTAGGAATATAACTATGATACGAGCACGATCTAGTAATATAACTATTAGGGCATTCCGACCAAATAGGCTAGGTTAGGTTAGAATTGTGACCAACAACTACGTCGAAATTGGTCGCAGCAACAAAATTACGGCACTCCGACATTTATTAACCGGTTTCCTATAACTGTATTACGGTATATAGCTATACCCCTAAGGGTTTAATTATATCACGACTTCAACCATCTTACTTATGTCGTATAGTTTTTTTTTTTTTTTTTTCATCTCCTAACGAAAAGATAAGATATACCTAAGATAAGATATACGATAAGAGATACCTAAGCCCATGCTTGGAGCTTTCAGTATTTACTGAAAGCTCCAAGCATGGGCTTAGGTAACATTAAGTTAGGTAGGTCGTACTTACTCGTAACTTAACACCTTTCGTTAGTAACGATACATTCCCACACTGAAAGTCAACATTCACATTTCCCTCGAACATGTTCTACGATTTACGTAGAAAATTGTTTAGCAGTGAATAAAAAATAGACGCTATACTATTTCAGGTTAACGGGAACGTCCTTCGCTAGATAACAGACTGTATTTTATGTTAGTATTTAAGTAACAATACTCACAAATGGTGTGTGTGAATAACCAGATATACGACCGTAATCGAAGCAAAAGTATGTATGAATCGTACTTAGCAGGTGCCGTTCTGTAATTTGTATGCATATACATGGTATTGTTTTTCAGTGTGAGTTTGTTCCAGCGCACCTTTGCTAGCAAAATCCTATTAAAAAAAACGCCATTTTATGACTAGCTTCCGCCCGCGGCTTCGCCGCGCGGTATGTTGATAAAAAGTAGCCTATGTCCTTCCCCAGGGTGCCATCTATCTCCTTGCCTTTTGTCGAAATCCGTTCAGTGGTTTAGGCGTGATAAGCCAACATACAGACAGACAGACAGACTGATAGACTATATTATGTCAATTAGTAATAATTAAGATAAAGGGAACTCATGGTATATATTTTGTCGATAAGCTTGGCTGAACTTGCTGTCATAATTTTATTGCAAAACTGTTGCAGTAGTAAATTGAGTGTGAGGTGACATCCACTTGGTACAATGATGCAATTGTTTAGCGCTGTTGAGAGAAGAAGTAGTCGCACAAATCCGGTACTGTGCCAAGTCCATCCGTATAACTAAACCCGTTCAAGAGGCTTAATTTTCAACTTATCATGACTGCTAACTTTTTACAAAAAAAAAAACAACCGACTTCCAAAAAAAACACTAAAAAGTGAAAACGGAAGTCGGTGGCAAAAAAACGAAAATTGAAAAGCAAAGACACCGACTTCCGAAATTAAAGTTATTTTCACTTTTTAGTGTTTTTTTTGTTGTAAAAAGTTTTTATTGTTCACTTTTTATTTGTGGTACCTACTCCACACAAATTCGAATACCAATATCTGCTATGTAAATAACAGTGACGGAGTCACTTAAAACGTCGTCTACAAATACTAAGTGGAAAAAATACGTAATATTGAAGCTAACTCAAAAACTACGCAAAAAAAAGAATCATCACCTCTGAAGCATATCCTACCAACAAAAAAAGAATCATCAAAATCGATTCATAATTGGCGGAGTAATCGCGTAACATAAACACAAAAAAAAAACAGACCAATTGAGGTCCTCAATTGTTCTGTTTTTTTTTTTTTTGTGTTTTTGTAGTAGTATGTTTTCCTTTTTGAAGAAGTTGGTTAAAAACCTCATAATAATGGCCAACAAAAAGATGGTTGGTTGCCTGCCCATTATTGTCACACTGCAGGGCGAAGGTTGCTTGTTTAATACTGGTTTTTATAAGTCCTCATTAACTCATCGTTCTCCTAATGTTATGAAATATTTCGAAAACAACAAATAATTCATTGAACGTCACGGACTTTAATTGATGAGCCACTTGGCACTGTTCGAATTTTAGCCGTGTAATGCAAATCGGGCTTACTCGGTTATACTCGTACATCCAGACACGGAAAGTCAAGTCTTCGTTTATAGAAGAAGCAAATTATATTGAGTATCTTTACCTCAGTTTATCTTTGGCTAAACTGAGAGCCAGAACTACAAACTTGACAGCAGAGTGACTACCCAAAGTCAACCAATTGCAGGTCTAGCAACTGTACGTAACCTAGCGACGGTTCTTTTAGCGTAGCTCATTATCGAATTAATGAGCTCAGATTCAAAGGAGGTCAGTATCAAATAGTTTTTTTTTTTTTTTTTTAACCCCTTTTTTGTCAACCTTTATGGATAACACTATTTCCGATTACTAGTAATTTGTCATCTTGTTTACGAGCATAATCTTTGAGTTCGACTTTAATTTTTTTAATTTTTATTTTGTTTTATTGATTTGGGAAGACAAACAATTGTACAATGAGAATCCCATAATTAAAAAATTCAAATAAATCTAAGAATGGTTACAGTACAATCCACTACGTTTCCACGGATAACAACAATCAATTATGGTACAGTGAAGATACAATATTATAAATGTAATCAAAGCTTGAATTAAAAATATATATATATATATCTACAATATTATGGGGGTACCTAATTAAATAACATCAAATTAAAATATATATAAAGATAAAACATATATAAAAATAATTAAACTATAAATTAACAATTAAATAATTAGCTGCACTATATCCTTGTATATTATTATTAATGAATCCTAAGATTAAGACCGTTATCAGCATCAACATTCCTTATTTTAACGCGTTTAATCGTGTAATCTCGTGAATGTATGAAACTGCAAAATTGAAAAGTTTGAAAGTGGCTCATCAATTAAAGTCCGGGACTGTATCAAACATATTACTGACGGGACCAATAACTTTGCTGAGCAAACTCCCACGAGGGGTCCGAAGGTACGACTATAAACTGATGTTCATCTCTTGCAACCTTCATGAAATTGTTATAGAACCTTCCAGAAACGTTCGATATACGATTCATCGCTTTTATGAATTCAACTGGGTCGGATAGATTGGAGAGATATATTGTAGTAACATAAAAATATGTGGGAAGGCGAAATAGGGGAAAAGCTACACATACATGACGATACATGCATGATTTTTAATTAAACGATTTTGAGTCAGTAATTAGAAGATCCGCAAGGAAACGTAGGCCAAAGAGTTGGTGAGAATGTGTGCCGTGGCATATTTCTGGATGCGAATTGACAAGACCGGTCGGCATGGCGACGCTTCAAGGAGGCCTAGAGGCATAGTTCAGCAAAAATTATGTTGAACAATGTGACGTCACCGGTATTGCAATTTAAAATTTAAACTTGAAAAGGTGGAGGACTTTTGACGGACATGAACCACTTAATATTATGTCAAAAGATTGTATCAACAACGCATAATTTATTATTTTTCATACAATAAGCGTATAATTATGTAATTCTCAGCTTTGGGTCAGTATGTCGAATGGCTGACATTAGTAGTGACAATGATAATTATGTAAAGAGAACAGCAAGGAAACAACAAAATTATCTTGAGTGTGCCCACATCAGTAAAAAAATATTTATAATATACAATAGACGTAGATATATTTAGTAACCTATTCCGCTTGACTGTTCTTCAAGAGTCCTAAAAAACCCTGTAAGAAATCGACACGTGTTTCACCTCTCAACGAGGCATCCTCAGGATGACGATTGACCAATTGCAAACCAGAACGCGACGTGTTACCACACCGAGCGCTGGACGCAAAGTCACTATTCTTCAAGAGTCCTAAAAAACCCTGTAAGAAATCGACACGTGTTTCACCTCTCAACGAGGCATCCTCAGGATGACGATTGACCAATTGCAAACCAGAACGTGACGTGTTACCACACCGAGCGCTGGACGCAAAGTCACTACTCTTCAAGAGTCCTAAAAAACCCTGTAAGAAATCGACACGTGTTTCACCTCTCAACGAGGCATCCTCAGGATGACGATTAACCAATTGCAAACCAGAACGCGACGTGTTACCACACCGAGCGCTGGACGCAAAATATATGGACCGCCGACAATCTTCTTTTTAAAAGGTTGTTAGCCAAACACTCGTGTACAACGGGCGTTCACCATGCTTGTTGACAGACACGGCGGCACTACAGCATTGCGTTTTTTTTTTTCCTAAATGTCATCTCATCTCTTAGTTGACCTCAGAGGTCGTGACTACTTATCTGGCTTTTCTGTGGCTGTCTTAAGGTGGATGCGCTAAGGTAGCCCGCGAAATTCAAATTTTCTTTAGTTTTTTGCAATTTTCAGGTCAGTATTAGGTTGTATGTTGATCTTAATATTATTTGCGACCGTAACAAATATGGATTTACAGAATTATAAACATTAAAATCAGCAATACAACTCCTTATGTCCATGTAAGTGCATTGAATGACTATTTCATGAAATCCTCATTCAATGCACTTACCTACATGAACTTAGAGAGTTGTATTGCTAATTCTAATGTATAGCAAACGTAGCTTAACCTGATGGATCGACCCGTGCGGCTATTATTACTTAACCACGAGCTCCTCACACATATCATGGATACACGCTCTTTTTTTTTATAATCTTTGTAAATTTTCATGTGACTTTTCCCGCTCTGGGCGGAGCGGGAGAGCGTATCAGACTTTTACTGACTAAAACCCACCCGTGTTTCATCAGTTGCCTGTTGCCAAGGTCCCGGTATTCCCTTTCGGACTTTCCCGCAACCCAAGCATGATGGATACACCCTACCTTTATCTTTCTCTTATATCACCAGACTTTTTGTACCTTACTTCAGTGTACGAAAGAGATGAAGCTCTACAGGACGTATAGCTCCATCTCTTTTCCCCACTGAAGTAACATTAAAATAATACTGCTGTAAGCGGTGGTGGTAAGCCCCTTGTACATGACCGAATATGGCATTACATTTTAAAGTTCACAGTGCAGACGTGATAGGGCGACTTTGATAAGGTCACAGCATATGAATTTTCAACGCTAAGTATACTTACATTTTAAAAGGTGGTTGGTGATTGTAAAATCGTTAAACAAGTTAAAGTTTCATCCTCCAATATTACAAGCTGGCAGATCAAAGAAAAGATGGATAGATAGATTGTGTAAATTATTCCATCAGCACTGTTCTCAAAACGGTGAAGGAAAACATCTTGAGGAAACCGGCTTGTCCTAGAA
This sequence comes from Lithophane ornitopus, assembly GCA_948473465.1. Lineage (NCBI taxonomy): Eukaryota > Metazoa > Arthropoda > Insecta > Lepidoptera > Noctuidae > Lithophane > Lithophane ornitopus. Next base: position 13,209,218 of record OX419624.1, on the reverse strand, counting down.
CCAAAAATTCGAAGACATGTGACATCTACCAACCCGCACTGGGCCCGCGTGGTGGATTACGGCCCACTCCCTCTCACCGAGAGGAGACCTGTGTCCCAGCAGTGGGAACATTATATTATGCTACTCGCGTGGCAGGTTAAGATTTGGTGTGAAGCCAATTAATAACACGAATTAACTTTAATAAACCTATAGGTAGGTAATTATTATTATTGTTGTTTAAACAGCTCGTTAATTTTCATCGAACTATGTTATTAGAACGAAGCTGTTTGCCCAGTTTGCCGGCAAAATTAATAATAATATTATACAACAAATAGTAGAAGTTAGTTAATTGACTTTGTAATAATATTGACATAATAATTATTAGCCGGAAGAAATACATAAGCAAGTGGACTGAACGAAAAATTTGTAAAAGGTTCATTTTGTCCTCACTGAAACCGGCTACCTAGGGCAGCTTTAGCATTTTGTATCATTTAACCTAATTACCATTCAATTTTATCCTGTACTGATAATAGACACAAGTGATAGACCTACATACAGTACCATATTCATTGGGTTTACACAGGATAGACGGGGACAAATTACCCCATAAAACCGTTAAGTATTTTTTTTTTTTAATCGAGTCATTTGACATTTTATATTTTTATTTCATACATTTTAAAATGTCAAATTACTCGAAAATGGTTGACAATGGCTTAGGGGTCATCAGAGGTCATTTGGTTGCAAATGATCTCTGCTATATCTCCATGGATTGCCAATGCAACGTATCACCAATAACCCTGCACAATTTTTTTTTTTTTTTTAATAGTGACCCGTGGCGCAGAAGCTCATCGTTCAGCCATTGTCCCTGGTCGCAGAAGTATGCTTGACGGTTATAATGACAGTCTACCTTTCCATCTGACGTAAAATTCTTTCCCACAGCCAAATGGGACTTCTTTCCTCTCTTTTGTGGTGGTCGTAGACCGAAATTGTATAAATATTGAAATTGCCCGTTTTTGCACGAACTTAATAAAATTAAGACTACCAAATTCTCATTAAAACCATGTGCAAAAAAATTACAAGGTCGTTGTACGAAAAATCTTGAAGAGAAAAGGAAACTATACCCACGACATGCAGACAACAATGCAATTATCTAAACCAAAATTACTAGCTGTTACGCTACTTCGTCTGCGATCCAGGATAAAAAGTAACCTATGTCCTTCCCTAGGCTACCTATCTGTCTAAATTTCATACAAATCCGTTCAGCCGTTTTAGCGTGAAAGCTTAACAAACGAACTTTCACATTTATAATATTAAAGTTAGGTTAGGATTAGGATAGTTAATTGATTCATGCGGGACTTTGCGGAAATTCATTAAGTACCCCTTCTGTTTGTTTTAATAAGGGTTTTTTATGTCTCTTGAAGAATAGTTAAGCGGAATAGGTTACTAAATATATCTACGTCTATTGTATTTTTTAGGATTAGGATAATACAATTCACGAGGCAAGATAAAAAGCTGTCAAAATACAATGCCAAGATTTTTTGAAGAGTACATCGTAAACTCACGCCTTTTTCTATAAGGGTAGGCAAATACTGCTGAACGCCACTCGCTACAATCCTTACATACGCCTTCTGCCTCGTTTACGATACACGCACGCGCCGGTTGCGAGTACTACGAACCTGACTTTTCTGACGAGTAATCCTGCAATATTTCGCATGTTAATCTTGTGCTATCAGAACACGTAAAATTATTAACTTTGTGTAGAATTTGGGTCACCAAGATACAGGCTGTGCCTAGTTTAGGACCCGATGTTCAATCTGTCAAAAGTCTTCTGTTAACTAGTATTTTATTTTGTTACCTGTTTTGTTTGTTTTGTGGTGGTATCTACATTGCCACATGCGAACTACGCATCAAAGACATGACGTCACACAAAAATCCTGACGTCATATAAATCCTGCATCGCGCAATTAGAGTTTACCGTGCGATGGACATTTATAATATACAAGATTCCAACATCAATCGTTGGGCAGTTGCCCGCCAGACACAATAACCGTCTGGTAGGTAGATCTTCCCTTTTCTTATGGTGGATGAGTAAACTTTACACCCTGTTCCTATAGCCCTAAAGTTTATTTAAGAGCATCTCCGTTCCCCTACACATAAGCAGGTTGGTGCATGGTTGGTTGGTAGGTCCAACAACTTGGCTACCGTGAGATGTTGCGATTTAATCTCACTAGAAATTCAATCTCTATCAGCATTAACAGCTAAAAGGAAGAGAAATATCAAGCATTGTAAATAGTCGCCTCGAATATTTCCTTATTGAAGAGAACAGCTGATGCAGACTGGATCGAAATGCGGACGGAAACGGAAATAATACCGAGATATTACCGTCCATTGTACAGTTTAATATTGGAACTGTGTTGCCTGCTAATATTTGGAAAGGACGTAGAAAAGGGTTGAAAATTACTACCATATTTTAAAAACTTCGTGCAGAGAAGTTCGTGCATCCGTTAATCACTCTGTGATTTAAAGAAGCGTAAATGATAAAACTAAATTTTAATCCAAAGTAAGCGTAACACTTTAGACTTTGCCTTACTTCTATTTTCTTACTTATGCCTTTTTTCCATGGGATAGCCATAGTACAGTAACATACCTAGCTACGTATTTAATTACTTTATAATTTTTAATGTAAATATTTATTTTATTTTATTAATATTAAAAAAAATATATATTTAGTATTTTTACTATTATTTTAACATTTTAGAGAAGTTTGTGAATGTTGCGAATTTGGAAAGTACCTGGGTCCGAAATGAATGGCCCATAATACGTAGATTTACGTTAAAACATATACAGTTGGCAATCCGTTTTAAAATCTAGAGTAATATCTGAGGCAGAAACTATTTCGATTGGAAAACCAATTTGATCCTTTACTCATCTCTGACCGGCTTAAATATTTTCTTTTGTTTTTGTTCTTAGAGATTGAATCGGAATTTTCAAATTAAACTAAATTATTATAAAGTCTATTCTGGAAAATAGCCTTTATGTTCAAGATTGGAAATGGCCCTTTTTAGGCCAGGGTCAGGTAAGCGTTGTTAAACTATTTTAGCTATAAGACATGTATTTCTCACCGCTTCAATGATGCATTGAATTAACAAAACACGAAGACAATAAGCTACACAATTCCTTTGGTTCTCTAAGCTGTTTCGGTTTTTCTTGTGTCTATGGCTACATTGTTTACATAACTAGGTACAAGTTTAGAGGCTCATAATTAAAAACGAAGGTTAACTAACATTCTGGTTGAAAAACCCTCCTCAAAATTCAAGTGATCTTTTTTCATGTATTTCAGTGAAATGTTCCAAATGTGTATTATCAATAAAAAATCTGCCTAGCCTTTTCCCAACTATGTTAGGGTCGGCTTCCAGTCTAACCGGATGCAGCTGAATATCAGTATTTTACATGGAGCGACTGCCTATCTGACCTCCACAACCCAGCAACTGGGTAATACGATACCCCTTGGTTAGACTGGTTGTCAGACTTTTGGGCTTCTGACGACCCGTAACGACTGTCAAAGATCCACAAATAACAGCCGGGACCAACGGCTTAACGTGCTTTCCGAGGCACGGAGGAGTCTCGATATGTGAAAATGGTCACCCATCCACGGACCAACCCCGGCAAGCGTAGCTTAACCTGATGGATCGACCCGAGCCGCTGTTATTACTTAGCCACGAGCTCCTCCTGTGTATTATCAATACTCTCCTTAATTTATTTATTTATTCTTCAGAAAGCTCATAGTCTAATATCTTTTAAGGTAGGTTATGTACAATAGCGCTTACAATTGCCATTTACAAGCTTCCACAAATTAAAAACTATGTACCTAAAATTAATGAGGAGACCATTTGTAATACACATTTGGAACATTACTTACGTAATAATTCGAACGGTTTACAGAAAATGGATCTTATTCTATTATTCATAGCTTATTTATTTCCATAAGCTTTATTAGTTTATTAAACTCATTTACTCGTTCATCTCCCTAGACTGTTCGGGATCGGCTTCCAGTCTAACTGGATGCAGCAGCTGATTATCAGTATTTTATTAAACTCTGTTGTCTGTCTCATATTCATTATCAACGTTATCAGCCCGATCTAAACGTAGGCAAAACAGCCCGTTTCACCACTTTCAAATCAAAGTTATGATGACAATCTGGCTGGTGACAGAAAATATTATTTAAATACAGGATATTATTACCTTTCTGTCTGATAAGCTCTGACTAAGTTATCGGAACCTTATCACTGAGAGCTGAAACGGGTTGTAAGAAGACAAGCGTAGCGAAATCGCGATATTGGGTCCTAATGACATTACGAACAATATTAGTACTGTTGAGATTGTCAACAGTGCGCAGTTGTCTTCTACTTATTAATATGAGCCTCTTACTGAATAGTTTTAAAGAAGCAATGCGATAATTATTTCGATGATGTCATAGATTAAAGAAGGTGCTAATACAGGAGGCTCTAGAGTCTAGATTGTAAAGCGTAGAAGGATCCCCAGGGAAGAAACAGGACCTCTCTAGCTGAGTCAAGTGAAAGAGCCCGTGGGTCAAATAATTTGAGAGCTTGTTTTCTTTGAAAATGTTAAAAAGAACATAGTTAGTAATGAAACTAGTGCTAAAAATAAAAGAGAATAAGAATGGCTTAATAGAAACAAAAACATCCGCTGTAGAACAACAAACAACACGTATTTAACGAGATAATACTTTAACAATGAAAATTCTTAGAACCTTATTTTACAAAGTGCTTGTAACAAATAGTATAAGGTTAACGATGACATCTCATCATGTTATAATCATACTTTACCGTTTCAAAGTCTTGGAAACAATAGCTTTAACTTTGAAGATTACCCATAAATTCTCCTGTAGGCAGATTTAGTATGATAGTTGTACTACTAAAATATGTCGTTATTTTGATATGCAAGCAGTTCTCAATGTCGTTGATAGGTCATTAAACCGGCAACCTCGATGGTCATGCAAGTTTCTATGGAAAACAAAGACCGAAAGTCTGAAACCCGGTCTACGTAGGTAAAGTGCAAGAATGCTGTGAATCACGGAATAAGTACAAGCCTCAATGATTGACGATACCCTGAGGCAGTCAACGCAAACACCTTGGTGACAAGCCAATATTTCTTTGGAATCTGATCCCAGTACCTAAATCGAAGTGGATAAATCTTTTTACTCCAGAAATACCGTGTATTAGATTAATCGGACAGCTTTCGCCGACATATTCCTCCGATTTCTTAGAGTTTCAGGAGAGTTTGGTAGGTCTCATTATTTTCTACGGGTCGTCCCCGAAAAGTTTTGTTTATTGGCATACCAGACAACGAATTACCTCAAGGTTAAAGGCACAGACGTAGGACAACGGTTCAGAGACCAAAACTTAGCAAGAAAATAATAGATGAGGCATGAATAGTGAATACTAACGATTTCTATCCGGCTTCTTATTTTTAAAGAAATATAATGTCACTTTGAATGAAGATTACAAACTTATGAATATATTTTTTATGACGTGTTATCTTTTCATTTCTTCGTTTCGTTTGGTTTAAGATATTATTTATTACAAGTAGGTACTTACCTAAAGTTGTTGTTTAGCGGTGAAAGGGTTGACTTGTAGGTACTTACTACCAAAATATTTCAAACACTTTACTGTATATTTTTTTAAGTTAATTTATTAGGCTCCTATATCACCAATATACACCTTGTTATAAATCACTATTTCCCCCTCATTAGTAAGCTGAGCGCTCAGAATACCAAGTTGATTCCGCTAATCCACTTTATATCTGTTATTATATTTGATGTATAACATATATTACTGCCATACGGTAGTGTATGAACGTATCAATTTGAATAGCTCTAATTCACCACTTTCTCTGCCTTGAATATCAAATGGAATCTTGCATGGTTTAAATCTGTCATCCATCATGAATGACAGATTCACAAGTTAGATCAAATAAGTATCTAATGATTTATAATATTATTTCTCTTTCAGTTTTTGTTAGATTTGAACAAACATAATTATATGTATAGTGGTCTGAATAGCTAGAGTAGAACCAAGGTAACCGACATAGCCCGAAGTATTGCCAAACGTAAGTGGCAGTGGGCAGGGCACATTGCTCGTAGAACAGATAGCCGATGGGGCTGAAACGTTCTGGACCGGCGACCGCGTACCGGAAGACGTAGCGTTGGAAGGTCCCCACAAGGTGGACCGATGACCAGGTGAAGGCCGTAAAGATCCGCTGGACGCGAGAACCACAGAACCGGTCGAAGTGGCGGTGCTTGGGGGAAGCGCCAAAAATATTACCATTAAAAAAAAGTTTATTTTTTATTTTTTTGGTCTATTTCACTACTCATATTAATGTTTTTTTTTGTTATTGGTTATATTTTTTTTAGCATATATTTTTTTTAGCATATATTTTTTTTAGCATATATTTTTTTTAGCATATATTTTTTTTAACATATTTTTTTTTAAGCATATATTTTTTTTAGCATATATTTTTTTTGCATATATGGACGCTATGCTATTGCGGATTGTAGGGAACGCCCTTTGTTAGTTAACATACTGTTTAATTAAGTATCCCATCAACAAAACTCGTTTGGATCTAAGTACAGAATATTCCTGTGGTCACGAATGACGGTGCTCTGAAAGATAAAAGTTTATACCGTTCTACCCATTCCATTATTATGAAATGCTATTCCGCTTACAATGGACAGAAATACATTCCTAGCGCGCTGTATCCTGGTTTAAGCTCAGGCACAATCTAATCGCACGGCTTAATCGTATGCCACCACGACTTAGCCACCATATGTCTTGGATTAAAATGACATACTGGCTCGGAAGTTAAAGGACCAGCTTCTCAAGCACGAGATGGCGGGTTTAAAACTGGCAACCGGCAAGTAACAATGTGAAATTTTCAATATTTATTGTATAAGTTTGTGAAAAGTACCAACACTATTCTAAGTTTTAAAATAATAATTACTTTAAAAAAATAAAGTAGATTTAAATTGCTTATTTGTCTTATTGGCTCGATTGTAATTAATTATTAAGAAGGAACCAGGTTCTTAATAATTTATATTAAGAATAACGAATAAAAAAAAAAAAAATTGTTTTGTAATCTTACAATTTTTTGAGAAAAACTGGGTGAAAAATTGGTTTGATCGCCAAAACGTAGTGAGCAAGCGTAACGATCAATGCTTGACTTCTGTAGGTACCTACAGAGAAGATGCATTATATAAAGTAAATATTATGTTCGTTTTCAATATTACTTTAAGCTGATACTCTATAGAATCGGTGTCATTCATGGCTAGAGATATTTAAATATCACCTTATTTAGCTCTCCTAACCGGATACGCACTTTCAAGTTTCAAGAACATGTACACAATTAAGTTATTCCTTATGTAATTTAAGCGGCATACATACTACCAGATCATTAAGAAATAATTACTAAATTCGCGTGTTACTGCAATTGAAGTAGCAATATATCACTGAATACAGATCTAAGTATGAACAAATGTTTATGATGATGTAACTGTCAGATTCCGTACTTAATGTGAAAATGTGTAAACAAATGAAGTAAGATTTGCTTAAGTTGGTATTTTTTTTTTGTTTTTAAGTATGTTGAACTAGAAATCTAGTTAGTTGGATTATGTTTTAGAAAGAAGTGCTTAATTATGGGGAAAATGGTCAAATCGTGTTTTATCTTATTTATTGGACCAATATTATAACAGGTTGACATAATTATTAAAACTTCACCATGAAAAGCTCGCCATTTGCACAATATCTAATTGCGAAACTTATTTTCATAACCGATTAAGACTAATCTGTTTCATTTTGACAGTTCAACAACATTCATTGCGTTATTTACGTTCTTGAGCATTTTTTTTTTTCGAACTTATGATGTAATGGAATAGCAATTTGTTTCAAATCGATTCAGATTGTGATTGATGGTGTAATACGCAATTAAGGTGCAGGTGACTAGTGACTAGTTTGTGCAGAATAAACAATTTTTCTTTCTTTCTTTCTTCTAGGTGACAAACTGTTTTATTGCTCAGTGCCAAAGTAAGTTCTGTAGTTTTGGGATTAAACATTCTAAGCATAAATCGATAGATGAACTGGGAGAGACTTCCTATTTCTTAATAGTTTAGTGTCTATACCTAATATTTTTTTATCGAATCGATCTTTTTTTTTAAGTTTTTTACAGGTGGGAAATCATCAAACGACTTCTCCCGCTCTGGGCGGAGCGGAAGGGCGTGTCAGACTTTTACTGACTAAAACCCACCCGTGTTCCTTCAGTTGCCTGATGCCAGGGTCCCGGTATCCCTTTCGGACATTCCCGCAACCCTGGCAGGGATCGAATCGATCTAAAGTTTTTATCTCTTTGAAAACAAAACTTAGTTACTTACTTAAACTCGACTTATGCAATAATTAATCTGACGAAAGATGGTTAGTACCATTCCAAATTATTTCAAATAATAATTCACCAAGAAATGTCCTAACCAAATCCAAGGTTAGCACTAACTTAGATGTAAGCCTTAAGTTGTTACTTAAAAGTCTGTAAAGTTACAACTTTCGCTTTATTTCATTGTCAAAACGGACAAAATCAATTAGTACCTCATTTTATTGCTCCGACCTGATTACACTTGAACCGTATCTTTTGAAAGTGACCTTAGTTTTAATTTTAAAAGTAAAAATTATTTAGGTATGTATATTATGAAATTTTTATAAGAACACTAGCTGCTGCCCGTGGCTTCACCCGCGTAGATGTATGAAAAATATATTACGACCGATTCTCAGACCTACCGAATATACATATAAAATTTCATAAAAATCGGTCAAGCCGTTTCGGAGGAGTACGGCAACTAACACTGTGACACGAGAATTTTATATATTAGAAGAAGATTAGATCAGGATGATTCTATCATACTCTGTTTTTAAAATTATGAATTTAAAAAATCTAAAACATCGTAAATTATTAAATTAAAAAAAAAACAATAAAAACTTACCTTTCAAAAGAAGAGAAACAAAAATCCAAAAAGAAAAAGTTGCAACGTAAACAAGATCGTTCGAACTTCAAAAATAATCGATAACTATTCGATGCGCGTGCGTCGAACGCGCGTTACCACAACTAACAGTGCCCTACCACGACACTCGTGAAATACAGGGTTGCCCCTACTACGAGTACAACAATCGCTATGCCGTGTACCTACACTAGGTAGCATATTCTGATTAAGGTATTACTGTGAACAGGAGGTAGGACAGGAGGAGGTATTACTGTGTACAGGCTGGTGTCCGTAACTCCACGTCCAACCGCATATTTAGCGCACGGATAGAAAAATCCAATTAAAAAAAAAAGCATCCGGTTAGACTGAAATGAAATGAAATGAAATTGTTTATTCTGTAAATAGGATATTGGAATCACTTTTACACGTCATATTATAAAAAAAATATTAAAAATAAGCTAGATGAGGTCGGCGTTTCCTATCTGACTACTCTGAGAAGAAAGGCCGAAACAAACTCAGAGGTCACAGTCTCTTTTAAAGTCCAGACATAATCTTGGTCAAGCCATATGAGGACCATGTAAATTCGAGTCTGAAATGGTCTTTTGAGGAAAGAACCACACAAATTTGAGTGGACCTGTCCAGTCAGTGCAAGCATTTGTCAGTAATGGCGGAGCTCAACTCAGAACTTAAGGAGCTCAGCGACTCGACGAACAATACCAAAGAAAGGACATTTGAGTAGGCCGCATAAAATTCTCAAATTGCCAGACTATTGATAAAATTAACTGAGAACGAAAAAAAAACATTAAAAAAATTCACATAGTCCTCACATTCACAATAATAAAATACTTTACAAAGTAATCATGTCATTTTGTATAGAATATTCAATAATGTCAATTTGTGAATAAAACTGGTTGATATACTTTGATGATTTTCCATATTATTCAAAATGTTACAATGCTTAGCAGAGCGAGCAGCTCAATCCCATGCTTTTTTGTCTTCTAAATAATCTGAAATTTTATAGTACCCTTTTCTACAAAGTTTGGTTTTAATGCAGCTTTTAAATCGTTTAATGGGTAAGTTTCGAATGTCAATGGGAAGTTTGTTATAAAAGCGTATACATTGACCCATGAACGAGTTGCCTACTCTGTGGAGACGAGTGCGATGTACAGCAAGATTGTGTTTATTCCTGGTATTTAAACTATGAATATCGGACATTTTCTTAAAATTAGATATATTTTTGTGTACATACAATAGGTTTTCAAATATATATTGTGAGGCTACAGTCAGAATATCTATTTCTCTGAATTTTTCTCGAAGGGAATCCCTTGGACCTAGGTTGTAAATGGCTCGAATAGCCCTTTTCTGTAAAACAAAGATAGCATTAATGTCCGCACAGGCTCCCCAGAGAAGAATCCCGGACTGGAAGCCGACCCCAAAAATAGTTGGGAAAATCAATCTGCCTAAGATTGATTTTTGGATAGAAAAATCCATCATTTGATCCACACCCCTCCGTATCCGGATCCACATCGTTAGGCAACCGGCATTTCCTAGCACCAAAATCCGAAGACATGTCTTGTGACATCTATCAACCCGCACTGGCCCCGCTTGGTAGATTATGGCCCTCTCCCTCTCACAGAGAGGAGGCCCGAGTCCCAGCAGTAGGATAATTATAGGTTGCTAATGAACCACACCAGCTCCTCAAGGAAGGCTAACTACCTACGCCTTGGTAAGACGTAGGTATTTAAGGATTAACAGTCTCAAGCTTGTAGTTATCAAACGTAGCGTAGGACGATCATGGACCGTATACCTTAAGAGGGCATGAGGCATGATGCGGAGAACTGGGTCTTGGAAGGTCTTGGTGCAACTTGGAAGAGACCAATGTCCAGCAGTGGACTGTGATAGGCTGATGTATTGTTGATGCTGTATGGTACAAAATGGAAAATAAGCCTGTCGGAGGAATGTACCGAGCGGTCCACAATACGGAAGACCACATATCATATGGAGACGCATCATATTGTGGTCACTATCCTTAGCAATGAGGGAATGACGAAAAAGATCGTAGAAAATATTATAACAGAAGGACAATTTTTGTATTTTTAAAAACAATAATAAAAAAAATGACATTCGCATTTTAATCTCAATCTGTCAAAAACAAAACAATCCATACTAATATTATAAATTCGAAAGTATCTCCGTCTGTCTGTTTGTTACCTTTCCACGCCTAAACCACTGAATGGATTTCGATAAAATTTGGCAAGGATGGCATCCCGGGGAAGGACATGGGCTGCTTTTATCTACCTTCCACGCGGGCGAAACCGCGGGCGGAAGCTAGTTATCATATATTTTTTTGACATTTTTTGTTTTTTTTTGTAATTTTTTGACATGGGATAAGTGTAGGAAGATGATGATTGTCGTTGAGACGAAACTGCGATTAAATTTTGAACTTTTTTAAATTCGGGAATTGGCCTGCAGGTTCTCCCCTACCTTTTAATTATACGTAAAATAAAAATCTAGGACGCTTGTCAAGTGCATTTGGTTTATACTTAACCATTTTAAAAGCAAAATAATTTAGGGCAGTGTACTTAACATACACCATTAACGGAGCAGTAATTAATCATGTCTTATGTCAAAACCTTTACCTTTTTTATTTCTTAATTTTGAGTGTCGAAAGTCCAATTAAAGAATTGCCATTTATCAAATTAATTGACGTTGGTCATTTACTCCGGATCATCGAAATATGAGAACAAATATCGAAAGGCTAGTAGTAGAACATAGAAAAACGTTTCGCTCGATAGCTCGTTTGCTTGAGTGATTGGCTTTCTATGTTTCATATACCCCAAAAAAGCTGAAATATTTGCGCTCTACTTAGCTTTTTGCATGTTTTTTCCAAGTTTGGCTTTTTGGATATATGAGATTTCTATCTGCAAACTAAATTCATCGACGATAGGTATTAGAAAAACATGATTTTGGACAAGGTGAAGCGCTCTCATATTTAATTCAAATAAAATTACGAACGCGTGTCACGTGCGCTCCTTAACTGCATTTACGCATCGATGATGCATTTAAAAACCAACATGTGATAAGTTTAGAACTTATTTAAAGTAACTGAATATTGATACACATAGGACTTTGTTACACATAAGCACAAAAAGGCTAGTCTGAGGGCCCCAGGCCAGCAAAACGATCCATGGATCAAATCATAATTAGGTAGGTACCTACTGTCGTGGAATAGGATGCTTTTTTTTCCGGGGAATAGACGATGGGCAGTCAATCTTCAACTATAATCAGCACTCTAATTGCGTAAGACACGATCGATCACAATCTGAATCGTTTTGAAACAGATTGCTAATCCGTTGTTTCATAAATAAGTTCGAAAACAAATTCTAAATTATCCGATTTTTTTTTATTTCATTTCAAACTATGTAGTCTAGTACACCTAGGCGATATAGGTATTATAATACCTTTATGATATTACCTTTCTTGAACATGACGGAGGATGTGGAGGCTTGTTATTAGCATTTTTTTAAATATTACTTTCTTATATCACTGGTTTGTTAGTCTGTAATACATATTTAAAATAAAATAAATAAATAAATAATGACTAACCTCTCAACAATGCTTGACCAGAACATCATCTAGTCTTACCCCCAGAAGGCTAGGCTAGGCTATACAACAAAGATAGACTTAATTACTCTTATTAGGTATGCTCAAACAGCTAACTCCGGTCGGATTGCAAGATTAGATAGCCAACCAAGAAGCAAGATTATGTAAATGCTTAGTGGATGTGTACAATAACGGCCCCCGCGACACACTGTGTGCATTTAAGGCTCCTGCGAACAGGCGCGATGCGGCAGAGAGACCGGTTGAAAAATTATATGAAAACTTCACGGAAATTGTTACACCGGTGTCGTGTCACGCCTGTCTTTAGGAGCCTTAAATATGGACACAGTGTGTCTGCTGCAGAACTAAGCAACCATAAAATCTCATCCTTATTAGCAGCAGTAGAGCTCTTTGTGAAAGCGTAAATACAAAGGTGGACGAATGCGGATGAATGTTATAACGCAATGAATGTTGTTGAACTGTCAAAATTAAACAGATTGTAACAACATGTAACTGCATGGTGCTCAAAAAACTTCGTTCGGTCTTTTTTCAGTTTTTGGCTTATTACTTACTTGTAAAAGCGTATAAATAACTCTGCATTCGTAAAATATACAAAAAAAAATTGCTACAATTTGGGTGCAACCGCAGCTCTGCAAAACTGTAATTTTGAAAAAAAAACGGAAAAATTGCGAATATCCAAGTAAACCTCTAATGGGTAGTTGATGGGCTACCTCTAATGAGAGAACCCTAACTATCTTTACCTAAATATACAGGGCTATCTTTAGTTACTTTAGTATGTATCTGCCAGGGCTGCGGGAAAGTCCAAAAGGGATACCGGGGCCCTTGGCAACAACAGGCAACTGAAGGAACACGGGTGGGTTTTAGTCAGTAAAAGTCTGACACGCCCTCCCGCTCCGCCCAGAGCGGGAGAAGTCATTTGTTGATTTGCCAGCCTAAACAAAAAAAAAGTGTTGTTATGTATGTTATTGTAGGTACTGGGGGCCTACCACCACCGCCTACAGCAGTATTATTTTAATCTTACTTCGTGGGGGAAAGAGATGGAGCTATACGTCCTGTAGAGCTTCATCTCTTTCCTACACTGAAGTAATATTAAAATAATACTGCTGTAAGCGGTGGTGGTAAGCCCACAGGTCGCGAGCATAAATTGTACCTACCCTACATTTTTAAATTCAAAAGCGATTAATAAAGTTTGTAAACATATCGACGACAAAGGGCGACCACTTCCTTGACCACTCGACGGACATAAATAAAGAAGTGTCCACACTTGCCTCTAAGCCTCGTATATCTATCAACCTTAAGATCACGTACACACTACACTCGTATTTTACTGAGCCTTCGAGTGCCAGCCTATAGATTTATTTAGAACTCTAGTAAATTAAGTATAGAAGTTTTCCTTGTACCTAATAATAATAATTTCTTGATGATGTTGATTGTGAATAAGTATTTATACATCTACTTTACGAACGAGGAACCCCTATTGAGCTTTTGATAAGATACCTACATACTTAACTGCATAAGTAAACGTGGGGAAAATGCTACCCCAACTAACTTAGAAAACAAAAAAAAACAATAAAGATGAGTTTTGAATAAACGATAAGACAAATGCCCAGACTTATGGCACGCATTATGGTTACGCATGTATAATATGAAATACGTTATTAAAACGATTGTAATATCGTATACTTTTACAATGTTTCTAAATATTTGAGCACCATGTCTCTCCATCCACCATGTCCATCTATCACATCATTAATTTATTTGTCATTGCTCCATTTATAATTCTTTTTACCTTTTGTTGTTCAATAATCTTATTGTAGGTGTATCGTCTTCACATATAATTATATAGGTACTTGATGTATACAAAATATTGAAAAACATTTTTAAAAGAGTAACGGTGGAGTTGCCCATTCTTCTCCATACGAAAACTACCTTTTGGAAGGGGCAACTAGAATCAGATCTATTTCTTTGTTTTTGACGTTCAGAGGTGCCTTTTATGTGCCGTATTGAAATAAATTATTTGACTTGACTTTGATTCTCTCGAACTATTTATATTCATTTTTTTTTCTTTTTCTGTTCATATGCTAAAAGATAAATAAAAATCAACTATCAAAGACCACTCTTTTAATTAATTTCATAATTGATTACGCAGCAGCCCTAACTAGCCTGCGAGATACGCACTCCGCAGATGACGAAACCTGACCCTTACGTTTAAGATAACATCTAAGTAGGATATACTTACCTACTGTTAGGTGTTACCAGATCCACAAAAAGTTTATTTTTGGGTTCCGTAACCTAAGGGTCAGTTCACACCGAGACGCGACGCGACGCGCACTTTTTTATGATCCGATAAGTACAATATTGAATTTATATTTAGAGCCGCGCTCCACGCATCTCAGCGTAATTTGACACGTGTCAACCTTCGCACTGAAATTATGATACCTTTTCGTGAAGAAAATAAGTTCGATAATTGTTAAAAAGTGCGCGCAGCTTCACGTCGCTGTCTGAACTGACCCGAAGGCTGCCAAACGGAACCCCATTACTAAGCCTCCGCGGTTTGTTCGTCCGTCTGTCCTAGCGAGCAGTATCTCATGAACCGTAATAGGCAGACAGTTGAAATCACAGATTGTGTATTTTTATTGCCGCTATAACAACACATAAAAATTCAATAATTAAAGGTGTCCCCACAAGAAACGTTTTTTTTTGGCGTTTTTTGCTCGATTTTATTACGGTACGGAACCATCGTGTGCGTCTGACTCGCACTTGGCTGGTTTTCCTGATGTTTTGTAAAGGGATACACCTTGTAGGTACCTTCTCTAATTATTTCGTAGCAAAAATTTACATAATTATTGTGTGTATTTAATTGCGATATAAATATTTAATGGTTTATTTAAATAGCCTGATTGCTATAACTCATAATTATTTAATGCAGACCTACATGCAATGACATACTAATTTTGTTAGTGGTAACTTTAATAGTTACTACTAACAACTGTAATTTACATAAGTAATTATTCGCTCTAGTATGTACGTAGGCTAAGCCTAATCGCAGGCCTAGAAACATTTTACCTTGCATAGCGCATTAAGAACATTACCTATCGGCCTATGTGCAGGGCCAGCGAGCGGCTTCACGTACTTTCCGAGACACGGGGGTATCACATCGCCAACTTCCAAAGTCAGGACTGTCACTAAGACATTCCTAATGGACACACCCAATAACACTGCTCGGGAATCGAACTAGGACTCCACCCTCAGTAGTCGCTATACCTATACTCCATTTGAAATAAGATTAGACGTATAGATAAGCCTTTTTTACATTCCGTTCCACCGATTTTGAATTCTATTGCGTTGGTGGCATGACAAATGGCAGCCGCAGTAGATAGGTGGTATTGTGTGTTGGTGTTGGTATTGTGTGTGTATGTAAGGTAAGCACTATTTCAATATGATGTTGTTTAAGTTCAAGTAATTATAATGTAATAGGAGTGTTTGCGTTAGTTTCCAATGTTATTTAACAATATAATCAGCATTGATCGATTATTGTAAATGAATACCATGAGGTTGTATTTTGATGTTTTTTTAGAGTTAAGCATTTGGGGTAAAACGATCCTCTCATAGAAGGGCAAAATGATCCCTGCCACATTGTTATGTTGATTTGTTGTGGTGGTTATGCATTATTTTTATAATTCGTTTTTATTGAATTGGTTAACAATAATAATTTTCATTTACAAATTACAACTATCAATAATGGATGTTGTACTTTTTATATGAAATTAGATCAGTAACTTATCTAGTTATCTTTTATTTCAGGAACATTGCCACGGAATAATTATGTAAGAAAAACTACGCGCCAAAATTGGAGCAAAATCTCCATGGTCAATGCTTTAGATGCTCTGAAACGTGCATGCTGTATAAGGGACTACCTACACTTATTCAACTCTATTCAGCCATATAGCCCATAGAAAGCAACAATCGCGTCGCGACGCGCGCTTACGCGTCTCCATACAAAATCATTTTTTTCTATGGGCATAAGCTTAATAGAGCTGAATAAATGTGAGTAGTCGCTAAAACTCCCAGTGTAAGGAATTCTCCGTGCCGATTAGGTATGGTCTTAAAAGGACGAGCTAAAGGAAAAAATATACACCCTATTAGAGGTGCCAGTCTTGGAGAGCATAAATAAATTTTATTTGTTATTAAAAAGATTTAATTATTAGAAACATAGGTGAGTTTTTTAGCAAAGTATTTGTACTTATTGGGTTAAAATTTTTGTTGAAATAAACTGGTTTACTTAATATTTAATTTTTATTTTTACCTATCTTTAACAGCGGGGTTAAATGATCCCAGGGATCATATTACCCTAACCCCAGGGATCATTTTTGGACACCCGGGTGTACAAAATGATCATTTACCATACCTTTACAAAAATGTATATGTTTAAAGATCTAGAGAATAGAATTGTATTCTACTCTTACTAAATTATAGGCTGATAGACTAGGTTTACATAAAACTCATCAATTTCACAAAATTCATTGTCCATGTAGTTTTTATATCTGTTCTCCCTTAGGGGGATCATTATGTACCACTTTCCCCTAGAATTAGACTATATGTGAGCAGCCTTATAGTTACCCATACAGTTATGAGTTGACCTATCCTATCCTATCCCATCCAACAGGACGCGCATTAATCAGTCATTTTGTGACTAGAACACAATTTTCTAAGAAAACCTTTTCACCTACTGATAGATAGATATGTGAAAAGGTTCACTTCAATACCTAGATCAGCCTACCTAGATAGGTATGCTGATCTAGGTGATGAAGTTTAATTTTTTCCAGCCTAAATTAAAAGTCAAACGCTGAAAGTCGAACATATTACCTCTTCCTTTTTGGAAGTCGGTTAAAAATATAAAGGCAAGTGCACATAGAGTGCAATACAAAACCACACGTAGGCGCACCAAACTCCGCATCAAAGACCTGACGTCACACAAAATCCTGCATCGCGCAATTAGAGTTTACCGCGCGAACAACATATTATTATACAAGATTCCAACATCAATCGTTGCGCAGTTGCCCGACAGACACAACACCCGTCTGGTCGGAGGATTCTCTCTTTTCTATAGAGGATGAGTGAACTTTACACCCTGTTCCTCATGCCTCTAAAGATACTTATAACTCCTCGTGTCAGAAAGCATGCGTTTGCGTGATAAAGTTGACGGTTGCATTACTATGATTATTGCCTAATACTCACATAAGTGGAAAACTAGGTAGTATTGAGTTTCTGTTCGTTTTCCGCGTGACTCGTAACATATGGGTGGGGCAGTGCTGGACGTAGAAGTACTCGTAAGTTCAATATCCTTAAGCAATGTAATCTAACTCATTCTTTATGTGCCAAACCATACAAAAATGTATTATGATTTAAATTAGCCTTTAGTCCATGCATGGCGAAGACTACCCTTCCCTCGTTCCAGTTATTCATAATAATATCATCATCAGCCTACAGGAAAAAAAAATTAACAAGTGACAGGCAGGAAATCGTGAAAAAAAAATCTGCTGTTCCCTACATTTTGACGAGTTATGCGAACATAAAAGTAGGGAACAGCTGATTTCATGTTTTTTCCCATATTAAAAGTGGTTAATAATGATGAGTAAAGTCACGTGTACAAGTTTGCGTACTGGTTAAAAAAAAAACCCTATAAAGCATCAGTCCACTGCCGGACATAGGCCTCTCGAATTGCACGCCATTCAACTCGATTCTCGGCAACTCTCATCCACCTGCTACCAACCACCCTGCTATGATCGTCGCTCCATCTAGCCTGAGGGCATCCTACCTTACGTTTGCCTATTCGCGGTCTCCACTCAAGAGCACGTCTACCCCAAATTTCTTCGTATTATATTCCTAAAGGATTTGGTATTCATATAAAAATAAGTAGTTAAGTAAGTTCGTCTTCCCGCCATCTCCTTCTGGGCCGCAGTCAGTCACCCCCACTATTTTTTGTCTAAGCTGAATTACCGAAAGGAAGGTGCATCTCTTACACGTACCTACCCTAAAACCATGGATTGAGATAGAAGACAAAGACATACACCTTATAAGAAAATACCTACTCATCACTCGTCACCTCATTTGCATCCGCTGTCAATGGGTCATTCACCGGGCCCAAGTAGGTACTATGCAGTTCAGTCATCATAAAGTCCTGACCGCAAATTCACGATTGCATTTGCGTTAGTTCGTAAATGTCTACGCGTGAATGAATGAAAACATTTCATCCATCTTAAATAACGTTGAGTTTGTGGTTTCCTAATGCGTTGCCTCATGTTTGTTTGATTGATGGTCATGAGGTTTGTCCCTTCCCACGAAAAGGACCACAACTTTGCGTACGGGCCCCTAATTATTACCTTTTGCTGAATATTTAAATGTACCTACTTACCTAGGGAAAACGAGCACCTCAGATTACCTAGGTAGGTAACCCAAAGACTGTCCAGTGCGTAGGTATGCACCTGATTGAAGTGATTATCAACTTCTTCGTTGAACCTACCTAGGTAATGCCAATAATGTTCCCCGGAGGACTTGATGCAGGATATAGAATTAGGTAAGTCTACGCATCATTTTCAAAATCAAAATCAATAGTCATTTATTCAAACTAGGCTGAGAATCAGCACTTTTCGAACGTCAAAATTACATAAGACAGTCCCCCAAAACGCCCACCCTTCACCACTTCCTAGTGCTCTAGCTGGGAAGAAGAAGTGGCGGAACAAACTCCCCAGTTGCAAGCCTAATATGGCGCGTGGCCAAAATCAAAACTAACGCCGCCATTTTGTTCAAAATTACTCTGACAATTTCAAAAAAAAATTACCAACAACGGCCACCTGTAAATGCGGGTCTATAATAAGTAAGTAATGTATGAAGAGTAACGAAGTAAATTTTTAGGGTTCCGTACCCTAAGGGTAAAACGGGCCTATTACTAAGGCTCCGCTGTCTGTCTGTCTGTCCGTCTGTCACCAGGCTGTATCACATGAACCGTGATAGTTAGACAGTTGAAATTTTCACAGATGATGTTCTGTTGCCGCTATAACAACAAATACTAAAAAACAGAATAAAATAACTATTTATGGGGGCTCCCATACAACAAACGTGCATTTTTTCCTTGTTTCTGCTCGATATTGATAACGGCAACAGGTAGACGCTTGAAATATGCACAGAATATTTAGTCATATATTCACTTTAAAAATAAATAATTAAATTAAAATAAAAACAAATATTTAAGGGGGGTGATGCATGATTTTTTTGCCGTTTTATAGATATTGGTACAGAACCCTTCGTGCGCGAGTCCGACTCGCACGTGGCTGGTTTTTTTGTTAAAAAACGCTACCTGAGTTTAATTAGAAAAATAAACAAATGTTGTTGATTGGTGGTGGTGCCAAAAGATAATTTTACCCAAGATCGGTAATGTCTTCGACATTCGCGTGTCGCAAGCTATCTTCACCGCAACCATCTCCAATTACGTGTGACGGGCAGGTCGCAAGTCAACCATGCAGATGTTTCTTCGGTTACACTATGTGCAATTTCTTCTTGATTTCACCACAACTGTAGCAAAGCTTTCCTTTTCGATCATGGTTACATGCCGATTTTGTAATTTGATGGTTTTTAGGGTTCCGTACCCGAAGAGTATCCGTACGGAACCCTATTACAAAGCCTCCGCCGACCGTCTGTCAGCGGGTTCGTAATAGGAAGACAGTTGTATAAAAAAAAAAAATGAGGACGGTACGGTACACAACTGAGTACGCAACATAGTGTGCGAGTCCGACCTGCACGGTTTGTCCCATTCCGGTACAAACGGGTCTAAGACCTACATTAGACCTTCGTTTACGAATATAGTCGATGCATATCTACGTTTTGGGGAATATTGGAGATCTGGGGGGCTACCACCACCGCTTACAGCAGTATTATTTTAATATTACTCAGTGTAGGAAAGAGATGACGCTCTACAGGACGTATAGCTCCATCTATTTCCCCCACGAAGTAAGATTAAAATAATACTGCTGTAAGCGGTGGTGGTAGGCCCCCAGATAAACGGACTATACAAATAAGAGCACCAGTATTAGTTAATAAATCTTCTTTATTATAAGAAAATGCAATAAGTTTAATTTTATGTAACACATGATAAATCGAACACTTTTATTTAGGTACTTAAAAATCACAAGAATCCATTTTTTCACTATATTTATATTGATTCGTGTAGCCTATTCGAGGCACAGAATCACAGATGAATATAATATGGATGGTTCACTCAGCATTTTAGGTATGCAGCTAAAAGTACGCGGCGGGCCCGTCTTGTCGGGCCAATTCAGTGAGTGTAATGTAGTCAGAAGATGAGTTACGCGATAGAAAGAGAGGCAACTTCTAGTAATTATATAGCTATGCGACCTGAATTGCACTTTATTGTGTCGTAGCAAGAGTCGCTTTTTATTTATTATTTAAATGATTTTGCGGAGTCAACCATCTGTATTCATCTGTAACAGAACAGGCAATCTAGCTAGATATTGCTTTCCGTTAATAGTTAAGAACACATTATGGTCCCCCAATACAAATCCTATCAAAGCCACCACAATTTTAAGGCGCTCAAAAAATAGGTCTGCTCCCAAACTTGACATATTCAAGTCCACTCCATCTATAGGGCCTAGACAAGGTGCAATAGCTTTCAAAGCGTTACGTATTTCTACAACGACTTCCAACAGAATGAGGGTTTAAAAAAAAACACACACGCCCCCAGTACGCGCCACTGACAAGAGGTCTTCCATTTCGACACTGAATATATGATGACGTTCCCTTCATTCGTTCATCGTTTATCATTCGTTTCCTTCATTCGTTCATCATTCAGTCACGACTGAAAAAAATATAAGCGGTTTGACACTTTTGAAAGGTATCGTATCAGTGCTGTTGCTAGAGTGAACCTCATTTCAGAAAAACCCTAATTGACATAATGCTTTTCGATTGAGTATGTCAGTTCCATACATTTTTTTCTTTTCCATCATCGTTATCGCTGATAGAATGTAGCTTTGTCTAGGCTTTCAGATCCTTGCTTGCTTCTTTCAAAGGAACAAGTAGTTTTTCTTGTTTTATTTATAACTTGTTTTATTGAATAGTCAATCTGCCTAGCCTTTTCCCAACTATGTTAGGGTCGGCTTCCAGTCTAACCGGATGCAGCTGAATACCAGTATTTACATGGAGCGACTGCCTGTCCGACCTCCACGACCCAGTAACGGGATAATACGATACCCTTTGATAAGACTGGTTGTCAGACTTTCAGGCTTCTGACGACCTGTAACGACTGTCAAAGATCCACGTTTGACAGCCGGGACCAACGGTTTAACGCGCTTTCCGAGGCTCGGAAGAGTCTCAGTATGTAAAGATGGTCACCTATCCACGGAACAACCCCGGTAAGCGTAGCTTAACCTGATGGATCGACCCGTGCGGCTGTTACTACTAAGCCACGATCTCCTGTTTTATTAAATAGTCTTATCAATACTGTTTTGAACCACTCCATTTTCCTGTGGTACTCTCACTGTACTATCATTACTGGCGATCAAGGCTTGCGGTTTATCTGTATTACTCATTTTTAATGCTTCCAGTTGTGAAGAAATGAAGTGTTCCGATATATGCTGCCGGAGTTCAGTCTTGAGTCTGAAGCTTTGGGCACATTGATTGCATCTGTGAAATAAATATTTAGGTTAGAAAATGCTGTACTTAATTATTTTGGCAATCCCTCGCCGACATTTTTTTTTTGAATAGTTACTTCGCCATCTCTCGGTGGAGTTACCTCCTACTAACAGCAGTCTTTTCTATCTGCCCAGTTTTTCCCCAACTATGTGGGGATCGGCTTCCAATCTAACCCGATGCAGTTAAATACCAGTATTTTACATGGAGCGACTGCTTATCTCTCCAAAATCTAGTTAAGGGGTGTGAAGATACCCCTTTGGTAAGACGGTTGTCAGACTTTCGGGCTTTTGACTACCCTTTACCCGTTACGTAATGACTCAAAAATGTTAAACGACAGCTGGGACTTACGGCCTAACATGCGCCAAACTTAGGTCTTTCCAAACCGACTGAACTGCTCAAAAGCCACAAAGCTACAAGTCTCTAGCGAATAGTGGCTACTAAACTTACTTATACAGATTAATTCCTAAGTGTGAGCGGGTATGCTTTATCAAGTCAGTGCTTTGCGTAAAAGTTCGATCACATAAGTCACACCGGTAAGGTCTTTCACCAGTATGTATTCTGTTGTGCCGCTTCAGGTGGTCTTTGGATGAGAACCTGAAATAAAATAAAAACCTATCAAGTATTTATACTAATTTTGAATTTTTGATATCAGCGCCATCTAGCGATACACGTCTACATCAACTTCTAACAAACGACTCTCTCGACCATTATACGCTGTATATTTATCAATTTCTGAACCCAGACCAATTATCAAGAGGTCTAGCCACAAACTGGCTGGTTAATGCTCATACAACTTTGCATTTTATGATTCAAACTTTAAAGCAGATTATTCAATGTCATCAGAAAGCCTTTTTATATTTTTTATTAATATTGGTAATATGTCTTACTTCATCGGACAAGCATCACACTGATAGGGTTTGATGCCCAGGTGCCTCAGCTTATGTTTGTTCAGAGAACTGCACTTTGTGAATGTTGCATTACATTGATCACATGAGTGTGGCTTCACGCCTGTATGGGTCACACCATGGGATTTGAGTTCACCTGGAATGATTGTAATGTTCATTAGAAGCCAGTCACTTGATAGTACGATTTAAAAATATTTTGAAATTCCAATAAAGGTTGTTACAAGAAGTTAAATGGTAAAAACCAGCCAAGTGCGAGTCTGACTCGCGCGCGAAGGGTTCCGTACCATTATCTATAAAACGGCAAAAAAATCAATGTCTGGAATCAATTCTGTTGTATGGGAGCCCCGCTTAAATATTTGTTTTATTTTAATTTAATTATTTATTTTTAAAGTTATTATAAAACTAAATATGTTGTGAATATTTCAAGCGTCTACCTGTTGCCGTTATCAATATCGAGCAAAAAAATCACGTTTGTTGTATGGGAGCCACCTTAAATAGTTATTTTATTCTGTTTTTTTAGTATTTGTTGTTATAGCGGCAACAGAAATACATCATCTGTGAAAATTTCAACTTTCTACAACAGTCTAACTATCACGGTTCATGAGATACAGCCTGGTGACGGACGGACAGACAGACAGTGGAGCCTTAGTAATAGGGTCCCGGTTTACCGTTTGGGTACGGAACCCTAAAAAGTACCTCATTTGTTTTATTTAAACACTAGCTGCGCCCCGCAAAACTCACGATTCACCCACATAAATCACGATTCTGTGGGAATATCGTAATAAAATGTATCCTATGTCCTTTTCCAGGTCATGGTCTACCCATGTGCCAAATCTAAATCCGTTCAGCCGTTTTAGCGTGAAAGCGTAATAAACAAACAAACTCACATTCGCATTTATAATATTAGTTAGGATTACAGTAAGACCTTTTAAAAATCAATCATTTTCAAAGATATTTCAAATATTTACCAATAAGATATTTTGCAAAATATTGATAGTGTGAGGAACTGGAGATTTCTTTTTTAAATAGAAATAATTTTGGAAACGCACCTTTACTTACAAACTTCCTAGGACACAAGTTACAAGCAAATAACTTCAATCCTGAATGCCGCTTCATATGCTGGTTCAAGTTAGTGCTAGAATTAAACCTCTTTCCGCAGGTAGGACATAAGAAGGGCTTTTCTCTTGTATGAATCTTTATATGATTTGTTAACGTCGAAAGATGAGCAAAAGACTTTGGACATATCGGACAGCAATGAGCTTTTATTCCATTGTGCTTATTCTCATGTTCTATTAAAGTGACTTCCGTAGCAAATGACTTTGGGCATTTAGAACATTTGAATGGGCGATTATTCTCATGACATAGTTCATGTCTTTTTAAGTGGGATAGTTTTTTGAATACCTTGCTGCAAACTGAACATGATAGAACTCTGTCTTTCGTTGCATGTTTTCTTTTGTGGGCAGATAAAGAGTTCACGGACTTGAAATTCGCTGAACAAACATCACATTGTATTTTTTGGTCCGTATTATGGTTGATTTCGGTCATGTAAGATTTTCTTTCGGAATCTGATCTGTGCAATACCAAATGCTTGACATACTTGTAATTGTAAGTAAAAGTCTTTGAACAGATATTACAGATGTATTGTTTATGTTTATATTTTCTTTTGTGGGTGTTTAGTTTTGTTTGCGATTTAAACATTTTATTACAAACTTCACATTGTAGTTCTGTTTTTTGGCGTTTGGCTTGATGAACTTCAACTTGACTTGCATCTGATATATCTGAATACGTTACTGCTATATTATATGGATCAATTTCTCCTTTAACTGTCATTTCAGAATCAACACTATCATCTAAGTTATTTTCAATTTGATAGTGATTGTATTCATCTTCAATTTTAATGTCAGTAACCATGTTGTTATTATGCTGTATCTTTAAGCTTACATCTTTGCTATCACCGATCATTTCGGCAAAATGCTCTCTCAACTCAGCATCAGCATTTAATGCAGTGATCTTAAATTCGTGAAAGTTTACTAAACAACCATAGCAACTATTGCATATCTTCTTTGGCAATCTGTCCTCCATGTTCACCTGAAAAAAATAGAGACAATAACAAACATTCAATTTTTAATCACAATTTTGAAAATAGGTTGTTTCTTAACTTGATGCATAGCAGGTAAACGCGAAATACCGAATATCTTACCTGTATTAAAGTATATGATGTTATTAATTCAGCAATATTTACTACATTAATTCCTTCTTGAAATATTTCATACATTTCTTCGGAAACATCTCGTAAGCAAGTACGACAACAGAAATCAAAGGTTTTTAAATTCAAATTCATCGCCATTGAAATGCTATTACAGCAATATTTATTAATTTCTTCAACTTATCTGTCAAGTAAATATTTTCTCCACTTGATAATGAAATAAAAACACAACACAACACAAAAACACTAAAGGAGGTCGGCAGCAGTCGGTTTTTCAGGTTTTGTTTGTTCGAATTCGGCCAAATTATTTCCCCGTAATGTCAAAGTCAACATTGACAGTAATAGTGAAGGAGTAATAGTTTTCAGTGTAACGAAACATGCTCATATTTATTTTGTTTTTTTTTTTTCCAAATAGATGGAAGCTTCCACTTTGATAACTGTTGTGAAAACTCTAGAAAACAAGAAAAAAACATAAATCATCATTGTCTTACCTTTATTCCAATTTATTTAGAAGGGAGATTTTTTTTTTTTTAATTAAAATGGCCGTAAGTGCCCTTTATTTTTTTGAGGGTGGGAAATCATCAAATGACTTCTCCCGCTCTGGGCGGAGCGAAAGGGCGTGTCAGACTTTTACTGCCTAAAACCCACCCGTGTTCCCTCAGTTGCCAGTTGCCAAGGTCCCGGTACCCTTTCGGACATTCCCGTAAACCTGACAGGCATCGGTCCTAGCGGACCCCGCCAATTGTGCTGATATCTCTTTGAGGCCCGCGTGGAACACGACGTGCCATCAACACGGGCCTGGTCCTTATCGGACGGCGAGCTACCCATTGCTCGCAGTCCGCAAGCCCGCGCCTATGGTAGCCGGGAATCCGCCTGGGATTCCCGACGCCCTGCGCATCTCCAGCGGTGGCGGTTAGGGGCGTGAGGGCGCAAACTTTGCCTCTCCCTCACACGTTCCGCCTCCGCGAGCCTTATTGCTTCGCAGAAGGAGGTGATGGCTTCCCATGCCCCTCGCTCCGTACCATGGCCTGGACCAGGGCCGGGCGTGAGAGATCATCGCCGCCAATCGCCTCCACGAGGACACGGCGGTACCCCGCCCAAGCAGGGCATATCTCCACCGTGTCCTCCGAACGATCCGCACAGTGGTGACACCCGGGCGTTTCCTCCCGCCTAATCCTATACAGGAACCTCCCGAAACTGCCATGTCCGGTGAGGACCTGCGTCAGGCGGAAGGTAAGAACGCCGTGGCGCCTCTCTAGCCACTCCTCAAAGAGGGGACTTATCGCCGCAAGTGTGGCGTGCCCAGCCGTAAGTGCCCTAACGATTTAATCCCGATGTCCACCACTTCAAACGTCACACATACGTACGTCACACGTACACTGTCCTCCCATAACTAACACTGTAAATCGAAAATATTGTAAAGCCAATTATTTTTAAAAAGAGTAACCGTGGAGTTTCTTGCTGGCTCTTCTCCATAGGAAACGACCAATTGGAACCGTGCACCTAGCTTCTGACGTTTCATAAGTGCCCATGTAGGCTTATGTGAAATAAAATATTTTGATTTTGATTTTGAATTAAATATTCATCAAGGGAAGTAAAAAATATATTTTGTGTTGTTTGTCCAATTTAAGGCCGATTTATCCCACAAAATATTCTATTTATTATTATTTCTAGGCTATTTATTTCTCTATATAAAATCTGTTCTATTTATCCATTAAATTTATTTCTCCGATAAAAGTTGTCTTGCAATTATTTAGGAAAAAACGATTGTCATTCAATTGAAATCAAGCACAGCCTTATCACAACACTATTTTCTAAACCTTTCATTCATTCAGTTCAGCTGTCACTTCACCAAGTTCAACAGTCAACTTGTGTAATCATTTAAAAATTCACGCGTGCATAATTTTACAAATAAAACACGAAATTACCGAAATACATAGTCATTACGTTTGTTTTCTACTTTACCGGTAAGTTGAAAGTCATTATTTATCTTATGTGTCTCACTGTTATTCCCTGTTAACTATTGTGTAATTTAATACCTGCGCATTATTGAGTTAAAATTAATTAATCAATTATAGTTTTTGATTGTTTTAGTACTTACCTACAATTGAAATAAAATGTAGTCTCTACTTATTAAATTAAAATAAATACATTACATTTTGAACTTTTTTTGAAAAACATTTTTGTGTCTGTTTTTTTATTCAGACAACTTATTTTTTTAATTACTGTTGATAGTGTTTTTTACATCATTGAATGAAAGTAATTTGATTAAAGTTTTTGTTTAACAAAGATTTTGTTTTTTTTGCTGAAAAAATTAAATAAAGTACCTAGTTGTTTATGGACCCATCTGACAAAAAACTGCTAGGTACTTACTTTAACAACTTACCACCTTAAAAAATCTTTAATATACATCCTTGAAAACTCAAACCTTCTCAATTTGAATGCACCCTATTTACAGCTTTGTTAAAAAGCTAATAAAGTATATATTCCAATGCACTTGGTTAAAACATTAGTGTGAGCATGGGTTAAAACATAAGTGAAGTAATAAGTACATATGTAGGTAGGTGTTACCTACTTATTTTATTCATTGAAAGCATATCAAGGTCTGTAAGTTTATAATTAAGTTGGTTTCAACCTTTTTTTTGTGAATTTTCTAGTGTTTGTAAATGCTATAATATATAGTGATAACTGCCCTTTCTTCGTTAGGCCTATCCATAATAATTAATATAAAGTAATTTCTGCCAATATCATCAGCTGCTGACTGACCTGAATGCAATCAGCAAAAAATTTTTTTTTTTAATCACAAGCAAATATAGCTAGGTCATTTAGTTTAAATACCCTAAAAAAATTGACGTTATGTATAACCTTACCTAGTTTTAAATAATAATTAAAAAAACGTCAGTCAACGTCTCTTCGGGATTTCCCGCGGAACAGGTATTCGTTCGTAGGTGCATTATACATGATATTTAATGTAATCTAATTGTGTACACATAGCCTATGCAATCAATGTTAATGGAGTACCTAACTGATCGATTTTTGCATATTTTACATCACACGAATAACAGGATACCTACAAGTTACTTAATTCTAGAAGTACATACTTATTTAATATTTCATTTAATACTTGCTGTTGCCCACGACTTCGTCATCGATCCAAGGATGAAAAAATTGCGTATGTTCTTCTCTCCATGCCCCTCTATTTTCTTTCATATTTCATAACGATCAGTTTCAGCACCCTAATTGTGTACAATACACGATCAATCAGATTTGGAATCGGTTTCAAACAAATGTCTAATCCATTGCTTCATAATTTTTTTTTTTCGATGAATGTTGTTGAACTGTCAAAATGAAACAAATTATTCTTAATCGGTTACGCAATTAGATAGCAGAAAATAAGTTACGCAATACGAAGAAAATAAGTTACGCAATTAGATAACAGAATTCAGTGGTTTAGGAGATAAAAGAGAACTGACAGAAAGAGTTACTTTCGCATTTAAATACTTCTTATTTTTTCGTCCACTATTTACTTCTAATTTCCATGTCTCTCACAGACTCAGGGTTTTAATTTGGGCTGTAAATTAACTGATAATCTTTGTTTTATGTTAGTATTTGATTTCAGTTGCTCATTGATGTGCATTGTTTGTTACGAAGAAAATACATTTTCTCCATTCTGTTTTTCTCTTCGTGGCGTTATCAATCTAAATTACGTAATTTATTTATTTATTTATATGTACTTTATTGTACACCAGAAAATACATAGCGAAAATTTAACACTACAAAACATACAATGGGCGGCCTTATCGCTTACGCGGCATAATTACGAACTAGAAGTGATCGTATTTTCAGCAGCGTCCATAAGTTCCTATATGGAACAGGTTCAGGTATCAGGGTATGCAGGACATTATAGAGGAATCGTATCACATTAGCATTCCACTCCTTGCTTGTTTACTCACATGCTTTCACAGAGCACGCACAGGTCGCACAGGGAACGGATGTGTACTATACCGACATTCTGTCGCCAAGCGCGTGATTTATCTCCTTTTCTTGTCTTGTGATCTATTTTGGGCACAATGCCACACACCTCTGCCGTATAATTCCAGGTTTCTACGTAAGTTTCCTGAATTGGCAACATTGACATCTTGCTTTATCACCTGAATCAATCGAATCAGGAATATAGATTTTTCAATTCCTG
Organism: Lithophane ornitopus; assembly: GCA_948473465.1. Taxonomy (NCBI): domain Eukaryota; kingdom Metazoa; phylum Arthropoda; class Insecta; order Lepidoptera; family Noctuidae; genus Lithophane; species Lithophane ornitopus. Next base: position 13,179,570 of record OX419624.1, on the reverse strand, counting down.
ATTTTTTCCGTCCAACTTCCCTCTTTACGAGACACCAGCGATAAGGTAGGGTGGATCACCAGTAATCACCACAAGACTGCGGTATTACCTATGAACCGCAGAGCTCTGAATAAAACCGCAGGATTCGTTACTGTGTGCTTATGGCTCGCTTCTTGCTTGCTATTCTCCTTCAACCCTGAGAGTTGTGTCCAAACTGGACAAGGAACGAAGTATATGTATACTTAGGTAACTTGAATAAATACTCTCAAACTACCCTTTTTCTATTTTACGTTTTAGGACATTATAATTTCATGACCAATGGTCTTACACGGGAGACTCGAAGACCTTGGTATTTACCAGCAGAAACTGCTGTACAAAGATGTAACTAATTACTTAATTGTTGTTCTATCAAAGAAAGCTCCAGTGCCAACGTTTACACATGTCCGGACAAAAATATATTCGTGCATTCCCTGTGTCCCCTGCGTGTACATTATGCTATTTCTGTACAACATTCTCTTGGCACTGTCTTCTCGCGTATTATTCTTTTAATGGTCCCTTAACGTTTTCTGAATGAAATGCTCTTAAAATAATAATTTACCGTTAAATTATGGCGTAGTGTTTGCTTTGTTGTAGTTTTGATTTATAACCCTTTGAATCATAAGTGTGATAAAACATACACATGAGAATAGTTATAATATTTATCCTTACAGATAAACTTCTAGCGAAAACAAAATAATATTATGAATATCAAAACTGCGACGGTGATCGTCTCAGGGAAATCTGATGGGATCTGTATCTCTAAGTTGATGCTGCAATGCTTCAATCTGCCCCTCTGCTATTATGAAGTTAAAGTTAAAAACATCTTCGACTCATGGGAAAAATTTACTCACATTTTCATTAAAAGCTACATCATTAGTTCATTACTTCTAGAGCTGCATAATCCAGAGTCCAGACATGACATTTTCATTGACTGGGCTGCAGCACGATCACGTTTCCAATATCCCAATTACGTAACAGATATCGCCAGCCGTTTATTGCCATTGAACCTAGCTGATAAGCCTCATTAGAGGTCACTGTGACCTGTATAGTTTAACAAAACCCCACAAATCTTTAGTTGCGTGCCGGCAGCCGGACCGTGTGGACGTGTTTTGTTTTCGCCATCTTTGTTTATATTCGGGTGCGAGTTTTTTAAGGTAAATTAATTTAATTTTTGTTTATTATTTGTTAAATCCTTTCTGAAATTATCTGGATTTACATTGGCACTGTGTGAAATGTAAACCATATATTATTTACAGTACATATGGACGACCTTCGCTCATTAGTAACGTTTATCATTCAAAGTTATCTTAAACATGAGAGTCGAGACATAGTAATTACTCTTCTAATTATATGTATCATTGTAGGGTTTCAAGTACAAATTATATTGAAGATGAAATGAGAAAATCTATATAGGTTTATTGCACAGAACTCAATTAATCTGTGAAGGTTTTTGTCGCAACGACATAATGAAATTAATTGAAATAAAAGTTACAAATTGAAGCTCAACCTTTGACCGAAGATAATAAATTAACCTACATATCAATCAAGAGTTGAACTTAAATGTTGCTATGACAGTTACTGTAACTTTCCATGGTAATAACCATAAAAGTAACACCCTTATTACGATAAATTCAAAAAATATTTACAAAAACTTTTTTTTAAATTTTCAATTTTCCTACACCTTCCCAAGTACACAATATTACACATAATCATCTACATAATAGGAAAATCGCCATACAGTATCTGCAGAGCTAATAACTTTAGCTATTTATAGGTCTGCTAATAATGAAGGGTCATCGGTGTCCCTTGGACCTTTGTAAATAATTTATTTGTGCGTACTGATAACTTTTAGAGGATTAATGTCAATATAATGAAGAGTACCAAGTCCTCATATTTTTTATCGCTATTTGATAATAACCGCTCTTCGTGTCAATGCCTAGAGGGGTCAAAGTCCGATGTAACCGGTATTTTATGCAATTTACCTGTTTTTAGAGAAATTACGGTTATGTAATTATGAATAAATGTATTAATAAAGAATAATAAAATCTTAGAGTCGTGGTTTAAGTTAATAATAAATTGTTAAAATGATTAGTTGACTCAACTAATTACTTTGCAAGTAATTTGTAGAAAACAATGCGAATTAAATAATTTTGTCTAACCAAATTATGATCACTGGCAATTTATTATTTAAGAAGGTATTTATATTACAAAATAAGGCGTATTTACCAAAGTGCAAAACAAAAAGTTACTTTAAAAAATATGACCCAGTCATGTGACTCGTTCGTTAATCGTTATTTGCATAACCACAACAAACAGGTATGGGTTCAATGCCCGGCATTGGCACTCGAGAGTGTTGCCAAACAACCGTACGTTCAGAGCGCAAGTTGTGGTTCTGAGTGAAGTGTCAAGACAGTCACCAAAAGGTTTCTTGGACATAGTTTTTAGTTGAAAGCGGAACTCTCGCGTAGCACTATTCTTGATAAAATCGGGATACCCGGGGTCAAAATGATATAAGAAAACCACAACCAGTGCAAATAATGTAACTTAATTTATCTTCTTTTTTGATGCAAGCGACATCGACACCTTAAAAGACCAAAGACACCAAACCTCTGGGATCCGCCACATTCTTATGATATTTTTATTGGACTTCCTGCTTTGCTGTCAAATCACAGGGCACTTTACTTAATCAAAAATGGTAAAACGGTTTGCCCATGGTAGATACATAACTACTACTTATGTAGGTAGTTGGGTACATATTTGTTTTCCATTGCTTATCTCCTCGCGGATTCTAGGCAAAGTAAAAAAAATACTTTTGCGTCATAGTACCTACCTACTGATGAAATAAACACCTAACCGTAGTAGGTAGGTATGTCTTAATTAATTTTTTACGCTGAAAAACAAACAATTATTTTCTTTAAGTCGATATTTATTTACTGATTTACTTGTAATCCTGATAGATACCTACTATCGTTATTGCAGTAAGTAAATAAATTGAGAAGTACAAAACCGTGTAAATGCAACTAAGTACAAAGTAAAAATAAGTAAATAAGGTAACTAGCTACTTAGATGTAAGTAGATTTACCTACTTACAATACGGCCGTTATAACTTGGCAGTTCCGAACATCGCGCACTCCCGGCGGCACACGCGCAGTAACATTTTTCAGGAACAAAATGGTGACATGAGGCGAGTGTGTGTGAGTGAGAGAACATGCGTGAAAGTTATATGCGCCTATGTTCAGACGTGCCAAGTTATATAGGCCATATTGTACCTACTTAATTTTAATTAAATCTACAGGGTGTTAGGGTAGACACCGTTATCCTTGAAACTAGTGGTTTGGTGTCATCTATAATATACTTTATCTATGGGACCAACTTTGAAAAAAAATTTGCTGTTCCATACAATTTGTCGATTTAAGTGAACACAAATGTATGGAACAGCTGATTTTTTTTTCGCGATTTCAATGTTGGTCCCATAGAAAACGTATATTATAGATGACACCATACCACTAGTTTCAAGGATAACGGTGTCTACCCTAACACCCTGTATATGTCAAACGTGCGTCATCATAAGTATCTAATATCGTACTGTTAAACCTATTAGGGTCTCCATCCGACCTCGATTTAGCGATTTATGTCTAGACTAGGCATTAACCTTATTAAGGAAACCTGTGAAGGAAAAATGATTTGTGCCAAGTAGTAGCGATTGACCGAGGCTTGTGTACTCGATACGCACTTACGCACACAAATCGATTTGTGTACTTTGTACTTTGCCTTCGGGTGTGGTTATGTTACCAAATATTTATCAATATCTCAATGGTTCAAAGACTTATTACTTAAAAATCACAACATAAACGTATACCGTTTATGTTGTGATTTTTGTGATTAATTAAATCTACTTATTTACTAAAAAAATACTGCAAGCAAGCTTATCTACATAATCGGTTTGATATTGATCGTTAGCCGTTGCCTGTTGCACTTTGCACGGCTTAACTAAGTATTTAGGTTAACTAAAGCCGTTAATACACATGCTTAAATCTTGCACAATGCTTTATACCGACTCTTACTAGGAGGTCTACGCCTTAAGCAGGCAATCCGTAGTTTCAGTGGAAGTTATGGGCGATTCCTACTCCGTATCTCTTAGGGACATAATATTAGTTTGGGTCCTGACCTAAGAATGAATGAAACCATGATTTGACAGTTCGATACTCCCGATTTCCCGTATACCCGTTTTCCCGTCCAAAAAGGTTAGAAAATTGGGTGTAAAGTTCACTCCAAAGTTTCGAATTTCTTGCGGACGGGCTCATATCTTTGTTGACGGACTTGGAGAGTAGGCCCCCGGAACACAAATGTCATGTGGGATCGGCTAGGCTCGACAAACGATAAATCCCAGAAATGCATCATATACTATCATATATCTAACTGCCATAATAATATCATTTACATAACTACGCAGCTCACAAATTATAAAATTACCCATAATGTGTCTATTTTATAATTTCATTAGTTAAGTCATAGATCTATGATCATAGATATGATAGTATAATACCCTCCTTATTATAAATTGTAACTAACTAACTAACTAACTAACTAACTAACTAACTAACTAACCGACTGGTCGACACTTCACGTGACCAGAGGGCTGGCTTGTTCTTTGGTCAAAGAATTAGCATTGCCATTCAACGTGGCAATGCTGCCAGTCTTCTGGGCACGTTTCCGGATGACAGCGATGCGGACGAATACTTCGACGCCTAAAGGTCCCTTTGTTTTTATATTTATTTAGTTAGTCCCTTTAGTTTTAGTTTTATATGTAAATAGTTAGTAGTGTTCTGTAAATATTGTGTATAAAAAAAAAACTTTAATGTACCTAACCTTTTAAATAAAAAAACTAACATAAATATCACAAAAGTTAATAATACTATCTGCTCAATGATCATCTTCAGTTGTAATCATTAATTTGTCGTTTTCGAAGACACTCTGTGCTAGACATAAATCTGTCTAGACAGTTCCAAGTCGGGACTAAAATAGTTACAAACACAACTCTATGAACATTAATTTAGTATGCAATGGCAATTAATTGAAGCCATGCAAAGGAGTTGTAAAAATGATTGTCGATTGATTTGTTTCTCCGCTGAAACAATCGGAAGCCTGAACAATGCTGAAACGTTTGTCATACACATACCTATAATGTATAGGTACCCATACATGCTGCAACTGCAACCGAATTCATTTTATATCTATGCAGAGTTTTTAAACCTGTCACGAGTTTTGTATGTTCGTTTGCCTATAGTGTTTACAAGTGGTCTAGTAAAATCTTTCGATTCCCAGGTCAGACAAAGTGATAATGGGCTTTTATTTATTTAAATTTTCCCGGACAAAAAAAAAAAAAATGACGAAGGCGGAATTAATGCCTTAGGCATTCTCTACCAGTCAACCAAGGGTGGTGAAGAGATTAGATGGCGGGTGCTCTGATTGAGAGGAAAAAAGAGAAAAAAAAAATAAGGAAAAATATATATATCATAATGCATTATAGATAAAGCAGTTTTTACAGTACAGAAATACGCAATCAACTTATGGTACATAATTACTTACATACATATTTACTATAATATATACCTATAATATATATATATACTTAATATACAAATTCAAGGCAGAGAGGTGCATATGACTCTACTCTATTTATTTTGAAAAAATCTCTGCAATTTCCGCTTAAATGCATACCGACTGGTGGCCGTCCTGATACCAAGAGGAAGCGCATTCTAAAGAAGAATGGACTGAATATGAAAAGAAGAATGAACAAAGTCAGAAGTATGAGAAGGGCAGAGTAGGAGAAGATTGTTAGAAGAACGCAGATTCTTAGTGTGTGAAGAACATAGATATTGGAAGTGAGATACAAGATATGAAGGAGGAGTGGGAGAGTTGAGAACGGAGAAAAGCGTGGTCAGAGCACGCAAACTTCTTCTTTGGCGAATGGACATCCATTTGAGCTCAGACCTATAGCTCGAAACATGGTCATATTTCCTAAGGTTGAAAATGAACAGAATACAGTTGTTGAGTAGTCTATCAAGCTTATCCAACAAAACTGCATTCAAGTCAAAGTAGCACACGTCACCATAGTCGACGATGGGGATGGGCTTTTCCATCTCAGAATAGCCCAGAGACAGGATTTGTGGCCGGTTAATGTTAACAGCAGCCTCGCCCCTTTACCTTGATGGGACTTAAACACATTATAGAGGTCTTATAGGAACAGGGTGTAAAGTTCACTCATCCTCCATAGAAAAGGTAGGATCATCCGACCAGATGGGTGTTGTTACTAGTGGGCTACTGTACTGCCCGACATTTGTTGTCGGGACGTTGTATATATGCCAGTCGTGCGGTAAACTCTGCTTGCGCGATACAGGATTTTGCGTGACGTCAGTGTGATGCGTCGTTCGCATGTAGCGATGTAGATGCCGCCACAAACATAACTGGCGAAAGGGCGTAGGTAAGTACAATACAAAAACAATACACCTCTGCCCACTCCTACGGGGAATACAGGCGCGATGTTGAGTAAGACTAGAGTTTACAAAGTTTATTGGAGTTAAGAGATAAGACTGCACAGTCAGCCAACTGTTAGATCTAGATTCTTGGCATACCTCTAGCTATCAGCAATGGCGATGTGATGCATATCTCTACCGTGGTATTACTCTATAGTATGATAAAATGAATATATAGTAGGTACCTACTATGTAGGTCCGTAGTTGTGACGCCATCCTTAGATTAATTTTCTGTAAGTATCCAGAGAAGATTGTCTAACCACTAACAACCGGTGTTTTGTGATGAACTGTTGATTCAACATAATGGCAAGCCAAGATGATAAGTAAAATATGCATCATACATTCATAATTCATTTCTGTAGCCTGAAAGTAACGCTGGTGCTGCAGTAACCGAGCATTTGCACGTGATGCGAAGGAATGGTGGTCTTGTGGTGAAGAAAGTTTCAAGTATGAATTGGGAGGGACACCTTTAAGAGAAGGTGGAGACCAAAGAAACGATGAAAAAGATGATAATTGGCTGGAAAAAGGATATAAATACTGTGATGAGGGCCGTCCCCAGGAAGATCGCGATAAGGGCAGGAGCATGGTGATTTTTGCAATCGATGGCGAATTAGGGACACGAAAATTGGAATGAAACTGCGAAGTCCAACCCTGAAAAAAGCTAGGAACAAGCAAAAGCAAAACTGAGTTTTAGTTTCAATGAAATAAAGTTTCTGCGACTGCGGTACCTATCCACGTTTATTTTGTTTTTGTTGAACATTACCTTTTTTGCTCGATCTCTCCAAAATAAAAATAATATAAGCAGCAAGACTGGAATCGTGTCAAATTGACCGGTTTTTGCCATTTGGTATTTCTTATACGCGCCTTGTATTTTTATGGTTTCGCTTCAAGTAAGTATTTGTTGTTTTTTTGATGTCATGAAGCCTATGCTATAACGAGTTTGCAAAGAACCGTATCTATACGAAATAACGTATCTACTTAAATAATTAAAATTTGGAAGCCTCAAAAGCCAAAACCTTTCGAGCGTACTCATTATGTGCTATATTGCTGTTTTTCGTTTCGTGGGAAATCCAACAGTTCATGTAATTGCACTCGTGTAATAAATGTTACATGGTTGCCAGTCACTCAGCCGTCTTTTGATAAGCCAGTCGCTACGTCACAAAATTAAGTACCTACTTACCAACTTATGCACTTACAATCAAGTCGCTCGATTTCACTTTAAGTATCCATATCCGTATCCACTATATCATCCATAAAGCGTAAGTAAGTTTTATAGCAAAATAGATCTCATACTTATCGATATTATATCAGCCTTTATCCTCGATCATAAAGATAGAAAGTCTATCAGTACATATCAGTGCAATGTCCCTAACACAAATGCAAATGTCTGACGTGACCGGATCGTGGTCTTAAGCTTGGACTGTGTTGTTGCGCTGGGAATAGCACTGCACTGACAGTGTTGTGAACGTGTTAAAATAAACGAACAGATATTTTTTGCCCCTGAAGTAATACGGCCGTTACACGTCCCTAGCACTGAACACTGATGTAGGCACTGCAAATAATATTTGCCATTTTATCATCTGACGTAGCCTTTGAACATACAAATTATTTAAACTTAGAACATTTCAAACTAAGTAACTTTTAAGTAATTTATAAGGACTTTGACGCAACAAATATTACGTAGTTACACATAATCCTTATACTTACGGCCTTATTTAAATAATAGGTTTCTCACTTGTCTCACGTCCTATACTTACATAATTATGCGCAAACACAAAAACATGGATGTCTGCTGTCTATGTAAACGTGACTCAAATACATAGCGAACCGCCATTGTTATGTAAAACCTATTTGGTTACCATATACGCCGGTTAATTCCGATTTTTAGCGCCACTCTAGTGACAGATGTCAAAATAAAAAGCAATAGGCGCCAAAAGCCAAAACCTTGAACCACTTGAACTGAAGTTCAAGAACCTCTGTAAAATGAACGTCTGACGGTTGGACGGGGACGGTGGACGGGATGTTCACTGCAAAATAGCAGAAAATCATACATTTTGGTATTTCATCTAATTACCGTAGGTCTTTTATACAAATTGCTAATTAAAATTAAGTAACTTCGTTGTTACACTTATTCCTATTTCTTATTAATTTGTAGATCTGTGACAATAGTTACGAGTAGTCAGAAGCCCAAATCTGACAACCAGTCTTACCAAGGGGTATCGTATTACCTATTACCTGGGTTATTGCCTATTACTGTTATTCAGCTGCATACGGTTAGACTTGTTATGAAAATGATTTCATAACAAAACTGTTATGAAATCATTTTATCCATTAAACCATTTTGCCACACTTTGATTTTTTTATCTCATTTTCTATTAAAAGTCGTCTGCGCATCCTATTGAACCAATATTCAACACTTTACTGAATGTCGAAGTTGTTACTAAAGTGAAATAATATTCATATAGTGAAGGCCATTTTTTTTCTGCGTTAACTGCTCAATTTCCATCACGTTTTGCTCAACGCATTCAGTCCATTATTTTGCACTATGTGTAATGGTTGTGTTTCGTTCTATACTTGGGATCTAAGTACTATATCCTGTGGCCATGGTCAACGACTAGTCATGGCTGTAATCAGCACGACCAGACATATTTTTCTACTTTATTAAAGATCTGTACACGACGGGAACTTCGTCACCCGTATTTCAAAAGACTTAACGTACGTATACATATTACTCATGTCTGTTATTTTCTTCTTTTTGCAAAAGGTATGAAGGTAGGTTTTGTTTTTGGCAAAAAAAATACTTTCTAGATCTTGCGTGTCCAATAAAATGTTTTAATATACTTGATGGCTACGATAATTCTCAAGGCTATTCAAAAGAATGCATAAAAACCGCGCTTTAGTTGAATAAAGGACCGAGTATAGTCCCATGCGGCACTCTTTATACAAACATAGCATGCATCAACCAATCACGTTCATGGCTCCAGCTGCACTAGTGCATGATTAGCCTAAGTAAATACGTCAGCATAGCGCCAACAAGTCCTGCAGTCACGATAAGGTCGAAGATCGCAACTGCATAATAATTCAAGTTGCTATGTAATAGGTATCATGATTGATAACCTCTTTCACTCACAGACTTTTACATTTCAACAAATGTTACACGAGCAACTATTTATAGTACCTACCTACTTCATGTTTCATAGGTTCTTTTAATGTTACTGGCAAATTGCCTACTACCTGCGCAAGAGATCTCTACCTATATGGAAAAATGTTCAAATCATGTCGGCATTTAAACTTAGCTAAGAAAATTATAATTGCTCTTCAATTATCGCCATGATCGTAAAAAAATTCAGTGCTCGAAGTTTTTTGCCTGTCGTTTATCGCATCTATGTGGAATTCGATAAGTTCATACACCTTAGCATTACTATCAAGGTGTTTGTTTGTTTATTTCTGTATCTTATTTTTTTTTATTGTTATCTACACAACTAAATATATATCTGCGTCAATTGATATAAAGCTTATACCTAGTTATTAATTAGATTATGCGATCATCTATGTTGTTTATTACCTTTCACTTACAACTTATTGTTATCGTAAGGATTACGTCATCATCAGTAATAACTGCAATACCTACCAACGTATTTTGGGAGACTTAATTCAAGTCAACATTTTGAGAAAATATTAATTTAGGCAGCCGGGCTATTCTTTAAAAATCTCACCGTGGAAAAGGCCTGTCCTTCCACCAAGGATTGACGCCATTGACAACACACTTCATCTAAGCTTTCACGCTGAGAATTTTACAGAATAGACCGGTTAATCCCAAACCAGAAATAAATCATTACGAGGAATGGCTTCTAACTTGAGGACACTGACGATTGCAATATGAACCTAATCTTCTTTAAACTAGAGATTTAATTTGCTAAAACTATAAAATATTTTTTCAGCTTCTTTCTTTACGAAGTTTGAATACAGATTGCCTTATTCCATCTAAAATCACATGTGCGGAAACTGTATCGACAAGACTTGAGTACAAGATCAACTTGTTTATAATAGAATAAAATAAACTTAACAGAACGTTATCCAAAGGTGATTTGACATCGCAATGTCATTCAGGGCGTTTCGGTCATTTGAGACGCCAATAGACGGAACTTGTAAGCAGTAGGTTAACTTAATTATTTCAGATTTAAAAGTATTATCTGTAAAGAGGTAATTTTGTTCGACATTAAAAAAAGTCTGCAAGTAGACTCCAAATCGAAGAACTCGCAGATTTTTTATGGACTGTACATGATTGCTTTGGATCCCTGGGAATGGTCAACTATCTGCATCCTTTTCTTGCTATTTGAAAATAAATTGGAGGAACTGATCGTGATCGATTTGAATTTTCTGGTACCTGTAAAAGATATGTATCAAATCAGTATAGACCATCATGGGCATAGTAAAGAATGCGTTTGTATGTCCCGGGGGTTCGCCCGCGTGCAGGTCGGAATTATTCTCACGGGAATGTAATACCGGGAGTATCCTATCCAGTTCATGGTCTACCTGTGTGCCAAATTTCATCTAAATCCGTTTAGCCATTAAGCTATGCAAGCAAAGGTAACATAGGTACAGATAGAGTTAGGTACTAATATGGAAGTATGGATGTCATATGACGTGAATGTAACGTCCAATGAGAAGACGAATCAATAACCCAGTTTTCTCGTCACAGGATGCCCTATTCAGGACCAATCGATTCTGCATACTGAACCTAAAAGCTGTGTGATGCAAATGGCGAGATAGATATAACTTCAAGATAAGCAGATACTGGCAGATATGAATTAATGTGACGCACATAATAGTCTAGAACAGTAAAATGTAGAACTGTCTACTATAAATATTTTAGTCAATAAAATAGACTAGCGACTCGCTCCTGCTTCGCACGGTTTTTACGTCTTGACAAAATATCGAGGTTTCTTAGTTATTTGTAAGTTTAATATTAACGTATTAAACACATAAACCTTCCGGAATAAATTCCCTAAACGATGGTGAAAACCTCATCAAATTCTATTGCGTGGATTAGAGAACAACGTGGAAAGCGACTTCAATTTATGACATGTATAGTTGACCGCTTTGGGCTGTAATAAAAATAAACATTTCGCAGAAGTGTTGTTGTAGGTTAAAACAAAATTAGTACACGATTTTATGACCAAGGCCAGGATAACAAAAAACAAAAATGTAGGTATACGACTGGTCCTATGGCTCGCATATGGGTGCTTTACATATTTTTTCTAATGTTTATGTTATGTACTTGGTCCATCCAAGTAATAAATACGGGCATTTTTCATAATGCCCGCGCATTATGAATAATGACAAGCTACTTAGGGCAAAATAATTAATTATAATTTAACTTCCTTATTTATCACATTGGCTCGTCATTATAAATATTGCCGTGTGGTCTTTGGGCAATCTAATAGTACACAGGTATTTAATTATGGTAAAGTCATCATAGGTCAGCAGAGTGTCTATGAATGGAAATATTTTATTTGATTTTAAATATTGATTCTACGTTTGAAATCAAAATAATAGTAATAAAACCTGGTTTTAATAGTGCTGCCCCAAAGGTGACTACCATAATAAAAAATGCCCGGTCGATTTGATTATTTCAATATTATAGTTGTTATCATACTGCCCTCTCATATTGGGCATTTTTCAAACTGCCCGGGCATTTTTTATAATGCCCTAATAATCACTTGGTCCATAACATTTATACATAATACGTAAATAGATGCATCACGTACACGCGTATATCAGTGTTATATAGCGTTTAAAGCCAATTAACTCTTGTTGAACAAGTTGACATTGCTGTTTAATGCAGTGCAATGTTTATGGAACAGCAATGATATTAATAATGCGTAGGTACATTTGCTCGCCAAGCTGTCTACTAAAAGTGGACCTTTTAATTTTTTTTTTGGAGTAGGTATATACCAATATAAGAAACGTTCACGGGCTGGCTCGTGGTTTGTTGTTGTCATCAAAAACGGACTATCGAAAATGACAAAGCATTTTTACCTGCTGATCATCGATAGTTAGATAAACACACAGGTACACGTATTGTAAATGATTAACATTAATTTTAGGTTATATGACGATGACAGCCTGATGAAGTGATGACTCATTTAATCTAATTTGCGTTTCTTTTGTTCCAGATTTGAAACCGAAACACGCCGAAGACACGACTCGAAACGAAATAAAAAACCTCTAGTCAATAATAAATTCACAATTTTTTACAAAATATTAAAAATGAGATAAACCACTGTGTTAATAAAGTAGTTTAAGATTTGTACTTATTTTATTCGGTAGTAAGTTTTGTTTATAAGTGTAAATATGCAGATTTTAAAAGCACGTTTCGCTCTGAGAGCGACTGCTTCACAGTTTCAAGCATGGAGTTCTGCGAAAGGCAGGACTGCTTCTTCGGTGAGTTATACTTCATTTTACTTTCCATTTTACTCATTATCTTACAAGAAATTAACTCTAGAGTACTGAATTTCTTATCTATCCTGTGTGTGGCGAAAATTAGACACCTTTTTAAGGTTCTCGATCTGACCCCAACCGCGAGTGTTGAATACATGTCCAACATTGAATTTATTTTTTCAGAATCTAATAGCTAGATAACTGTAGGAGTACGGAAGTGCAATGTGGTTGGACTTTACATATTTCATCCCTTCTCATAAATCTATCAGGGGAGCAGCTTGAGTTCTTGAATACCTCTCAAAACCTGATGTTGGTTGAGTAGTTAGACATTAGCAAATTATGTATCGGTTGGTTTGGATAATTGGTTACGATCGGTTTATCATCCAGACCGGAAATAATTATAAAGGGACTTTGGCCCTTAGAAGCAATAATACTCCACTCTTCCCTCAGTTCCGTCTAATAATTAGTTTATTCCATACGCATAAAGAATAGCTTTTCTAAATAAGAAATTTATTTTTGTGCGTCGTGCACGAGCCTTATCAAAGTTCAAACAATATAAATCATCGCGGCAAACATTATTAAATAATAAAAATGCCACGGAAAGACGCGCAATAAATGTTATATAAATAAATGTAAAAATGTATATATAAACAGACAGGTACAGTATTATCAACCTCACTTATAAGCTACTTACTAAAATAAAAATGTCCCTCATTTAGTGTCATTTCATTGTTAGTAATGACGTTTTTATCGAATGCATCAACAATAAAATTGAAGTTGCAATGGTACACTCCTAATAGCCCGAAGATTGGGCGAAGAGATTTTTACTGATGAAAATGGCCCCGTAATAAACAAACCCGAAATATGCAAGGCCTGAATCTAAATTTTAATGATGACTATAAATAATTATGATAAAGGAGGAATCTGTTAGCGTTAGAAGAGATGTTTAATAGGTAATTAAAGAAATTAAATGTCGATGGAAGGAGTGGGAAGGTCAAAGAAAAGAGGAAAGGAAAGGCTGATAGGAGAGAATGGAAGAAAAAACATTTGTCACTGACCCCGAGCAAAGCCTGATTTACACAGTGCAATTTAATTGCCTTTGGCATACCTAATTACCTACCATAACTTGAAGCCACAATAGAAGTTGCATAGTCTAAGGGCCATCACGCAAACCATAGCCATCACCACATATAACCATAACCACAGCGACATCGACACCACGTAGACGAGCGCTAATTTGGATGAAAATGAATAGGGCACTAAACACAAACAGTTTTAAGACGCCGCAAGTCAATTGTTTTTTTTTTTTCAATTTTATGGTATGCCATCACAGTTCTGGTAAGAAACTTGCATCGCATAAATAGGGGGTTAACATGAGATGACGGCAAGCAAAAGAAAATAAAAGGTTCTCTTGTTAAACGCCTTAGACACCTCATATTTTGAGATATATGGCCCATATAACTCACAATATGAGTTGTGACGTGACATGACCTACGGAATTGTGTGAAAATTGTATGCCTTAACCTGGGTCAAATAAATTTAATTTCTATCTTTTATCTCTTTTCTTCCTTCCAGAAAACTATCAGTCATCATTTCTTATTTTGAGGTTTAATCCTATCTCTACTCGGATAATCTTTTATTCTGGGTGTATCTGTCCAGCCTTTGTCCATTGGTTACTTACTTAGATTGATTAGATTCCGCTGTTGTTTGTGTCAATATAGTACACGCTTCTGTTATCTTATCGAGAAAATTACATGGCTTACCCATTATCATATTCATCGTATTAGTAGTAAGTATGTATGGAGAAGGGATTTGCAGTTGTGTTCGTTTGTTTCGGAAACTATCTACTCGACTGCTCTCACTCGAGAACCGTCAGATCTGTTGTTTGATTAACTACAAACGTTGCCGTTTATTTTTTATTATTTCCAGCTCCTTGTTCTATCCTTTTGTCTTCTCTTCTCTTCCTCTTTACTAAAGAGTTTCTTCTTTTGTCTATTTTTCTTACTGCTATAGATTAGTGTAGTTGATTAGTGTCGTATTGATCTTGCACTCTAACATTCAATGTCAGTACATAATGTACAGTGCATTGAGGAAAATATAAGAAATATAGATCATGCTCGCTTATAGGGAAGATTCAATGTAATTATGATAGTTATATGTCAATCAATGTAACATAGTGGGTGGGTAGGGACCTACTTAATTTTACGTATGAATATGAATAAACTATTAGATACCTATCATTTTCAATTTGTGCATTGTAGGTACACACATCTCGTTGAAATAATGTAGGGACATTTAAATACGTGGTGTGTGTACACTGCACTCAGTGAATTCTATTGTGTTTTATGTTGAATGGTTCATACTCCATAGGTACTCCATGATATCGATATAGATTTAGATATGTTCGGTTTGTGATGTTATGCAAGCCAGGCTTATATGACTTAATAAGCATGATGATATTGTATCAATATGTAAACAGATAATGATATTCGAAGGAAATAAAAACTTTTTACAAAAAGTTTTTGTAAAAAGTTTTTATTTTTCACTTTTTAGTTGTGGTACCTACCCCACACAAATTCGAATACCACTACCTGCTATGTAAATAACAGTGACGGAGTCAAAGAATATAATTATCGTCAACATATAGGTACGTCAGTTTGAAAAAATACGTAATATTGAAGCTAACTCAAAAACTACGCAAGCAAAGTTAATAAAATTTATATGGGACCACTTCTGAAGCATGACCTACCAAACAAAAAAAGAATCATCAAAATATATTCATAATTGGCGGAGTAATCGCGTAACAAACACACAAAAAAAAAAACATACAGACGAATTGAGAACCTCCTCCTTTTTTAAGACGTCGGTAAAAAATTAAGAAACACCCTTGATAAGGCAACAGCAAAATAAATAATAGTTACTAAAGAATCCTTAAGCCGTAGGCTAGTTAAAAACTACAGGATGTTGTTAAAAAAAAAATCTGCTGTTCCATACATTTTGTCGATTTAAGTGAACACAAATGTATGGAACAGCAGATTTTATTTTTGGGATTTCAAAGTTTGTCCCGTAGAAAAAGTATATTATAGATTACACCAAACCACTAGTTTCAAGGATAACGATGTCTACCCTAACACCCTGTTATTTTATAAACCACATTGTGCATTCTGTAGTTTCTGAAAAAGGCCTGAGTACTTATATGTATGTGTGTGTGTATTCTGCAGAGTGGCAAAGATAAACCCCCGAATATGAATTGCTTAGATATAAGAAAATAGGTAGTCCAAAAGCACGGATGGATTGTGCGAAAGATGATTAGGCTACAAACGGGGTACTGAGACAACGGCTGATCGCTGATCGAGATGTCTGGAAGAAATCATGCTACACCAACCCAAAGAATGGATAAGAACAGGATAATGATGATAATATAAGAAAGGTACATGAGACCTATGCTTTAAAAAGCTCATCCATGTGCAGTGGACGATTACGAGATGGCATAGATGATGTCTTCCACGACTAATGTAATTATATGAATATTTCAACTAAATAGATGTTAATATGTGAATACTATGATGATGAGAAAGAGTCTCATTTAGATTCCATCACATTAAACCTAACCGTTACAAAATTAGCTCTTAACTTTAATGAAAATACAGATAGAATTTTCGTTTTATCTACGCGCAATAATTCTAGATAACTAGATAAAACTATCTTATCATAATCGTAATATTAGATGTGCCAATCTTACTCTAAAAGTTCTTGTTCAGTGCAGTAATCTCAAGAATTATTGAACCGATACTGATGAGATTGTGTGGTTTTGCCACTCCTCAAAATTGTGACAGCGTGCATTAATGCAACATTATTCTGCTCATTACCCGAGGAGCTCGTGGCTAAGTAATAACAGCCGCACTGGTCGGGGTTGGTCCGTGGATGGGTGACATCTCTACACATTGAGACTCTTCTATGCCTCGGAAAGCACGTGAAGCCGTTGGTCCCGGCTGTCATTCTTGTGTCTTTGACAGTCGTTACGGGTCGTCTGACGCCCGAAAATCTGACAACCAGTCTTTCCAAGGAGTGTCATATTACCCAGTTATTGGATAAACATTCAATTGATCAGCTCCTGTTGAAGGTCTAACTTCAATCATTAACTCTTCGCCTAGACGCCTATGCTCTTTGTACTAGCTTATATACTTCAGATACCTTACTTACTTCATATGTACTTCAGCTTCTAGTAATACTTCCATAAATAAGTACTTACTCTAAGTAAAACAACACCTTTCATTCATTTTCCGACAGTAGGTACTAATTCCACGGTGGGCTGCCATGACAATCATTAACTGTTCACTAGCATTATCGTTATCTTCAGCAGTTGAGCGTAAAGTTTATGTGTTTATTGCACTTGTGTCTTTATCTGAAGTTATGCTTACGACCACGAAAATTTACTACACTCGTAAAATATTTATTTATATAAGGATTTGTTTAACTGTTTTAGTTGATTATGTGAATGACGCATTGAGTTGAGAAAGAAGTATGTTTTCAATGATGTAGGAATTCTCATTATTGATGTACCTATTGGTAGTTACGTTGCATCAGCTGTCCGTGTAATTATTGCACTTCGATCTCAACGTTATTTAAATGATAATGATGTTGACTCAGCTTTTGTTGACATATGATAAGATTGTTTATCTTTTTTTTTGTAAAGTTCACATAACAACAATGGGTGTCAACAAGGGCTGCATTCATTCCTTCTCATTGCTTTCTTGGTAAAATTTTGTATTTACAAAATGTTGTTTCTATTCATCTTGCCACGTCTTCCCACGCTTCAATTGCCTGCTCTTGGCCATGATTCCGTATCTTAGATCTTCCTTAAATATATTCCCAAGTGTACCTATTTTATAAACAACTCAGTGACCGACTTGACGTAGAACCACAGTAGAACAAAGCATTGCCCGGCGAGGTTAGCTCCATAACATCCGTCTTCCAACTATGAAACATCTGTATATTTAGCGCCAGGATAAACAATCAAGTTCAGTTTGGTTGTCATCTATTTCAGCTCAACGTTCATTTCTAAATAGTACTACTACGGACTACGACTACGGTACGACTACGGTAGTTAGTATGTACCTTCAATATCTACTGAGCTTAAGCGTACGACTAATGCACAGACTAATGGTTGGGTTCAAGGATGTCAAAATAGGGTCCGTTTGCCTAGCAGAAAAACAAAGATGTCGGAATTCCCCACCACGTGAGTGACGTGGGAATAAAGAGTGGGTGCGAGCAGATGACAGGTCGCTGCTGTCTATTCTAGACACACCTAGTCGTTCTGTATTTTTAGGATTATCTAATGGCCTCTTCCTGTCCGAGACCCAATCATAATCCATATCAATGTTTCCTTATTCCAGGACGCGAAGAATGTGGAATACAAGCCAATCAGAAGCATCCTGGTGGCCAACAGAGGAGAGATCGCCATCCGAGTGTTCCGAGCATGTACCGAACTGGGCATCCGCTCCGTCGCTATCTACAGCGAACAGGACAAACTGCAGATGCACAGGTAAGGATCTATCTTGGAGCGGTAACACAGTGGGTAAAGGTAGCCATGGCTACGTAGCCAGCGACATCGCCATGGCTACCTTTGGCTACCTACCGCCGCCAAATGAGATTGCCAAATATACAGTAACACGTGGTGGGCGTCCGTCCTGGCGATCATTTGGCCACTGAGTGAGGGAGGCGTAACTTACTTGTATACAAAATGCTGGCGATTTGGCTACGAATCGCCAGATCGCCAGAGTATCCAGTCGCCACGTCGCCGGTCGGTCGTGGCTACGATTCCAAATTGGCGACGTACTCATTCGCGTTTTCATCGACGTTGCTCTGACTGACTACTGATTGGCGGCTTGAATTACCTATTGTTTAACTTATCAGCAGGAGAAGCCACTGTAGTAGATCCATACAGCCACGATACCTCTCTCTGAGCTACCCGAAGTTGGAAATAAATAAATCAAAGTAAAATACAGCCGTTTTATCTTGGCAGTTCTGAACATAGGCACTACGAACTTTCATGCAAATTCTCTCACTCACACTTGTCTCGACATTAATTTTAAAAAAAAAAAAACCCGACTGCAAAAACACTTACCTGAAAGAAGTTCGGAACTGCTTAGTTAAAACGGCAGTATTGCAAAAAATCTTGATAACGAATTGTAGATGATAGAATTTAATCAGTTGATTTAGTTATAAACGTAAACATTGTCCAATGACTAATACAATAGACATGGTACGTTGTGCCTAACTGTGTGTATTTTTATTCACAGAATTATTAATTAATGCGAGTATCCTTATATAAAATGATTAATTACTTCGTACTCGTGGTAGTGCTGGTACCAATAGCTTCACGGAATTTGCATTGAGTAAAATCCTGTTAATAAAATAATTAAGTACCTACCTAGTTAGAGCTTTAATTGGTAAAAAAATTATATTGTTATTGTTTATATTTGTAGTAGGTATGGGTGAATAAAAACTTTAATATTACTTACAGACAAAAAGCCGACGAGTCATACATCGTTGGTAAAGGTCTGCCGCCCGTAGAAGCGTACCTCAGCATTCCGGAGATCATTAGGGTAGCCAAGGAGAATGACGTTGATGCAGTACATCCCGGTTATGGATTGTTGTCTGAGAGGTAAGGATAACTACTTTATTTTTGGGCTAAAAACTGCCACAAACATACCTAAAGATAAAGAGTTCTTATTTTGAACGCGCTACGCACTGGAGATTCCGAACGACATCACAGAAGAGCCAGGCGAAGTTGTATAACATTGTGGCGGTATCTACATTGCCACATGCGAACTACGCATCAAAGACCTGATGTCACATAAAAATTCTGACGTTACATAAATCCTGCATCGCGCAATTAAAGTTTACCGTGCAGTGGAAATATATACAAGAACCCAACATCAATCGTTTGGCAGTTGCCCGCCAGACACAACACCCGTCTGGTCGGAGGATCCTCCCTTTTCTATGGTGGATGAGTGAACTTTACACCCTGTTCCTCATACCCCTAAAACATTATCGCCTATTTTACCCTTTTTATAAAACTCTCTACTATAATACCTAATTTGAAAATCTCACGTCCGTAACGGCCAATGGGCCACGCTACATTTAAAAAAAATTGTGGGTATCAACTGAACCAGTTCTTATATTATTATGATCTGTGAAAGTCAAACGACCATTATTATTACTGCAAAGTTTTCTGAATAAGACAATATTGCCACATAACAATAATATACTATTATCTATTGCATTACAGGGCAGACTTCGCGCAAGCGATCCTCGATGCTGGTCTCCGGTTCATCGGACCCTCTCCCTTCGTGGTGCAGCAGATGGGTGACAAAGTCGCCGCCAGGAAAGCTGCCATCGATGCCAGTAAGTTCTTGTTTGATAGATGGATGTTGAAAGCCAGGATTGCAACTCGACGCCAACTGATTAGGATAAAACGCGCCTCATCCGTGACGATTCCACGGAGATAGATGCTTTTAGGCCCAGTTCCCATGTTTTTTTTTTATATCATGGCAACCTTGGCCTTTGGCCTTAACCTTTGGTATGCCGGAACGTGGATCCCGTTGAGAAACAATGGATTTTTAATTGTGTCTGTAATTACGGCATACGACGGGTTAAAGTAGTAAGTACCTGTACCACGTCCACGTGTACAGAGATACGGTGTAACTCTCTAACACATGAACAAATTTAATTGAATCTTGAATCTATGCTTGATCTAAATAAAATAAATTTTGAATAATGCAATACATGACCGACTGATCGTCTAAAAACCGCAACTTTATCGGTAGTGAAACTCCATAATTTTTGTTTTCAGAGGTGCCAATCGTTCCTGGTACTGATGGCCCAATAACCACAAAGGAAGAAGCTTTGGAGTTCTGCAAACAACATGGTCTTCCAGTTATATTTAAGGTACATTATTATTACCTTGGTTCTCCTGCGAATCTCTTCATTTCTAATTCGATCACTTGACATAGCCCGAAGAATTGCCAAACTTAGGTGGCAATGGGCAGAGCAAATTGCTCGCATAACAAATGGCAGATGGGGCCAGAAGGTTCTGGAGTAGCTACGGTTTACCGCAAGACGTAGCTTTGGAAAGCCTCCCACAAGATGGACCGATGACCTGATGAAGGCCGCAGGAATCCGCTGGATGCGGGAAGCACAGAACCCTTCGACCGGTTCTGTGCTTCCCGCATCCAGCGGTGGTCTTTCGGCTAAAATGATGACATTAGTATTTACATACTAGCTGCTGCCCGCGGCTTCATCGCGTGGAACATAATTAAAAGTACTTTTCTCCTTATAACAATAGCTATCTGCCAGTGAAAGTCCCGTCAAAATTGGTCCAGCCGTTTTGGAGATTAAGAACAAACAGTCAGAAAAACATTTTTTTTTTGCTATTAATACAAATAATCATTTTATTTCAGAACAAATATCCATAATTTGTTAGTAAACAATTTACCTTAGATAACTATGTTAGTATACATGCAGATTTGACAAGTAATGAACGAGCGGGCAATCAAATTTCCCCGCAATGACCCTCAAGTGACTGTTCGCACTGCTCCGTTCCCTCTGCAGTAGCGACGCGGCATGCTTACGTCTGATCGCTGCGAAGCCATCTGTGTGCGCATCAGCAAACATTCCTGACGCACTGCAGAAGCGTGGCAGCCCCACCAGCATCCTGAATGCATTGTTGTATTGAACTCGAAGAGCATTGATGGCCTTCTGCGTACAACTTGTCCAGAGGCTACACGTGTAAAATGTTTGACAATATTTTACACGTGTAGCCTCTGGACAATACCTCCTTTCAAACATTTAGTAAAAAGGTGTTAGCAGTCGTATCATATCACATGCAAATAATGATCTTTATTTACCTTCCAGGCTGCATTCGGTGGAGGCGGCCGAGGCATGCGCGTAGTGAAAGAGATGAACGAAGTGGAGTCCTCGTTCGAGCGAGCGTCGTCCGAGGCGCTGGGAGCCTTCGGCAACGGATCCATGTTCATTGAGAGGTTCATCGAGAGGCCAAGGCATATTGAAGTGCAGTTGTTGGGTGAGGATATACTTACTTACATATCAAATCGTAGCATCATGGTCATATTCCCCGAAGAGGAACCCTGCCGGTCTATTCTTTAAACAATTCACCGTGAAAACTTATGTAAAGTGAGCTGTCAATCCCTAGCGTCAGGTGGAGTGACAGCTCACTTTAAGCTCACTTCACGTAGGTTTTCACGGTGAGATTTTTACAGAATACCACTATCGATCTATTCTGTAAATCGTGAAAACTGAGGTGAAGTGAGCTGTCAATACTGACAATCCCTAGCATCAGGTGAAATGATAGCTCACTTAAATTCAAACTGAAAAAGAGATTTTTACAGAATATACCGACTGCACCAAAGTGCATGTCCAGACAAGGCGTTCTTCTCGCACGTAATAATTAATTTGGTCCCACAGCAAAAATTGTTCATATTCATGAATAATTAAAGAAGTGTTTAATTGAAAACGGTATTTTTTTAGCCCAAAACCAGAAACACGTCAATATGTGCTCCTTATTCACATGACAATCACATAATGATGAAAATTTACGAATGTTTTTTTTTCCTTCAGGTGACAAGGCTGGCAACGTAGTCCATCTATACGAGCGTGATTGCTCTGTACAGAGAAGACATCAGAAAGTAGTAGAAATCGCACCCGCACCCGGTTTGGATCCTGAGGTAAAGTGTGATAGATTTTTGATAAGAAAGAAGTTAGACAAATAGTAGTGATGCTTGGAAAAGAGCTCGTTTGGCGAAGAAGACCGCATAAGATCAGTAATTTATCCATTATTGCCTTGAAGTCTTTGAGTCTAACATATCTTTACAAAATTTTAAAACATTAAAAAAAGGAGTAACTATGGAGTTTCTCGCCCATTCCTTTTCATACGTAACTACCTTTTGGAAGGGCAACTATGTAAAATCAATTCTATTTTCTTGTAAATGTTGACGTTCAAAAGTGCCTTTTAATGACCTACTTGAAATAAATGATTTGACTTTGAGTTATAAATGCCTAGACTGAACCCCAGATAATTCCCTTTTGATGTCTTAAAAATCTAGACTCTAATTTTATAAATGTGCCTCTTTTTATTCCCCTCAAATGATTCTCATTTTGTTGTCCTAAAATACTATATAGTCAATTAACTGCGACCATCTTGGATGTAGCGCGGTTGGTCATAGTTCTAACCTTACCTATTTGGTCTGAGTGCTCTAGCTTAGTAACTGTGACCAACTTTGAGAAAAGGCCGGAAAGATAAAAAAGGGGCACATTTATTATAAAAAATCGTACGTCACAATAAGAACAAAAATATTTGGAGCCATATTTATTACAAAAAAACCTACTTCGTTAAAAGCCCAAAAAGTTTTTATCAGATATTTAAAAAAAGAATCATCATTAGAATGTCAATAAGTTTTTAGAGGATCAATTAAATAGTTCCTATTTAATATTTTCAGACAAGAAATAAGATGACAGACTGCGCTACGCACTTGGCTCGCTCTGTGGGCTATGAGAACGCGGGTACTGTGGAGTTCCTGTTAGATGATAAGGGCAACTTCTACTTCATTGAGGTCAACGCTAGGTATGTAACCCTAATTCTTTACAATAGAGTCTAAAATAGACTGACAAAAGATGACAGACAGCGCCACGAACTTGGCTCTCTCCGTGGGCTATGAGAACGCGGGTACTGTTAGATGATTCGGGCAACTTCTATTCATTAAGGTGAACGCTAGGTAAAAACCCGTGCGCATTAACATGGCACCTGGCTCAATGACGTTATTACCTCCGGGGGAGTATCGAGTTCCGAGCCAGGTGCCATGTTAATTCGCACGGGTTTGTATGTATTATGAAGTCTAGCCTTTGTGAACCTTAAAAACTCCACTCCAGAAACAAAGGCTAATTTTTCGATTTCTTCATACTTATCTCAAACAAATTATCGTGGCTATATGGTAACAATGTGAAAAGAAAATACCTTTTTGAATACTTGTGTCCCCAGGTTGCAAGTAGAACATACAATCACAGAAGAAGTAACAGGCATTGATTTAGTACAATCTCAGATCAGAGTAGCAGAAGGTATGACTTTACCTGAAATGGGACTGACTCAGGACAAGATAAGCGCTCAAGGATACGCCATACAGTGCCGAGTGACTACTGAAGATCCCGCTAACAACTTCCAACCCAGCACCGGAAGAATTGAGGTGTTTAGGTAAGTAATATAAATGAGAGTAAAGCAATTTAAACTTTGTTTCCAGTCTGTTAAGATTTAGATTCGAATTTGAGTAGAAAATTTAGATGTGAAGGTGATTTTAACCTAGTGTCTTTAATGTTAGGTTCTTATTAGAATGTTAGGAAAAATGTGGTGTGAAAGGTAAATTGAAATTTGTGTCTTGAAAACAGTTTTTGAATACACCGAGAGAATAATTCTGGTATTTCGGTGAGGTGGACTATATCTGTATTGGAGTAAGTTTGAGTTTAGGTAAGTTGAACTTTGTGTCTTGTGGGTTAAAGTTCATATTTTAATGAAAAGAAAAGAATGGGGCGTGAAGGTAAATTGGACCTTTTGTCTTGTACGTATAGGGTAAAGAAAAGTTTTAGTGTGAAAGTAGAACGTTACGGCCAAAATTTGAATACACGGAAAGAATTGTGGAGTTTAACCGATCGACCGCTTGGTTTTTTTTCTCTTATCAATTGCAGTGCCCCCAGCGCCCAGCTCTAAATCGAGAAATAAATACCTAAACCGAATAGGGTCGTGCAATGAAATAAAAAGCAAAAAACGAACATAGGTTCTCAGTCGTATATATACGACTGAGGCGCTACGGGCTCGAAAACTTTTGTCATATTAATCCGACTGGGGCGGTCAATAGGTTAACTGTTTTAGTGAGGTTTATATCGTGGCCATCATACTTATAGATTATGTTGAATATTGTTGAACTTTAACTCTTTTCAATAAAGTACAATTTCCTCTCAGGTCTGGTGAGGGTATGGGTATCCGACTGGATTCCGCTTCAACCTACGCTGGTGCCGTCATCTCTCCCTACTACGACTCGCTTCTTGTCAAGGCAAGTATTTTGACCACTGCCACCTATTAACCAACTATACCACCTCTATTCACCTATTTCTCGACGACATGTGAAGCCAAGTTAGAGGCCCTTGGGCGGCTTTAAAACTCTGACACCAGGTTAGTCACTAATTAAACGAAAAGAAGAGAAGATTAACCTACTTCAAAAAGGAGGAGGTTCTCAATTCGACCTCTCTCTCTAAATATTGGAATTTCTAAGCCTCACAGAAGGTAATTATTTAACTTCAGGTTGATGAAAGGAAGTTCAAAACTTATAATTTTAATGAAAAATCCTTTCGATGTCAATAGCCCTAATACGGAAACAAGATAGTAGTCTATTCAAGTTTTTAAACCTCTAATCCGAGTTCTTCTTTAGTCTTAGGTTGAGATCTACAACATTATTTTTTCTTTATGATAAACCCGAAAATGGGTAATTGTACTCATCATTTTGAACAACTTTTTCTACGGGACAAAGCATGATATCTCGAAGAAAGAAAACAGCTGTTCCATACATTTTGTCGATTTCAGTGAACACAAATGTGTGGAACAGCAGATTTTTTTTTCGCAATTTCAAGGTTGGTCCCATAGAAAAAGTTGTTCAAAATGATGAGTACAATGACCCCTTTTCGGGTTTAGCATAAAGAAAAAATAATGTTCTATACAGCGTTTTTTAAGTACAGTAGCGTTTCATAATAAAACCTTATTCATTTATGAATTTAATGCACATATAAGTGACAATTTATATTCGTGTGAAAATCGTGTTGAATTATTTTGTATGAAAAAAAATATTCAGTAGGCCAGTTGATTCTTTGCCATGGTCTCATTAATAGGGAACTAGAACAATGGGGTATCTTAAGGAATACGTTGTATAGATCTCCACTTTAGTGTTATTTTAAATTTCAAATGACGTATTATTTAAATAAACTCTAAACCCAAGCGGTCTTATTACAAAACAAGGGTTTTCTTTTGACATATCTATAGAGCCAGTTTTTGTAAATAAGAATGTAACTGTCACTGAGAATACAGTTCTTTATAGTATTAAGAACTTTACCAAAGTCGGAATAAAGTTCCACATTAAAAAATGGGTCCATCATACAAGGGTGAACACAATGTCACTCAAACCATGGGTAGTTGACTTAAATATAAAAATAAATGACCGAGTAACAACAAAAAAAAACGTTATTTTCATTAAAAGATTTAAAAAAGTCTCTATTCGACACCATGCTCGCAGGCGAAACAGCTGACTGACTGAGGGAGGGGTCGCGCTTGCGGCCGGTCAGGTCACGTCCCGCGACCCCTACCCGTGTTGAGACGCAAGTTTGTTGCTCTAGCGCATAGGTGAAAGGGTGGTAAGGGTGGTACTCGAGTGGTAAAATGTAATTTAAAAAAAAAGTCGTAATTTTCCATTGATTTTACGTTCAATAAATGACATCAAACCACTG
Source organism: Lithophane ornitopus (assembly GCA_948473465.1). Classification (NCBI taxonomy): domain Eukaryota; kingdom Metazoa; phylum Arthropoda; class Insecta; order Lepidoptera; family Noctuidae; genus Lithophane; species Lithophane ornitopus. The sequence goes on along the minus strand of OX419624.1, from coordinate 13,153,009 downwards.
GTTTCAAGGATAACGGTGTTTACCCTAACACCCTGTATAAACCTGGATCTGAACATAAAGCTTGTTTTGTAATAAGATCGAAGACGTTTTCTACAAATCTTTATAATAAATACTCTCCTCGGACAGGTTATCTCCCATGCACACGACCTGCCATCCTCAGCCGCTAAGATGAACCGCGCCCTCCGCGAGTTCCGTATCCGAGGCGTCAAGACCAACATACCTTTCTTACTCAACGTACTCGAGAACCAGAAGTTCCTTAATGGTAAGTAACAATGGCCATTTAGGACAGGCACTTTTTGTGTAATTTATATTTTATCAGCACTGCTCTCAAAACGGTGAAAGAAAACATCGCGAGGAATCCGGTATGTCTTAAATCCACAGATTCGAAGACATCTACCAACCCGCACTGGGCTCACGTGGTGGATTATGGCCCAGCAGTGGGAACGTTATGGGCTGATTATGTAATTACCATTTACATCTGAACAAAAAAATGCCCTTTTGTCCGATTTTCCTCATTTTTTTCTTTACCAGTTTTTGATCCTTTTCAACAACACTATCGTCCGTTTTGCTAAAAGGTTTTGGGGACTTCTGGCTATATCACGATTTTACAAAAACGTTACCTGCATTTTTTTTTTTTTTTTTTTTCCTTTTTCTCACTATCATCCCGGACTTTGCCCGGGAAGTCCCATCTCAAAATTCACACTATTTAAAGATCATATATGAATGAAAAAGTACAAAGGCTGTTTTGAAAAATTCAAGAGACGTCAAGAAACCACAACCGACCCATCAAGGGGCCTAAAACGGCCACATTAGCAATTCCTCTAAAAGCGATTCATTTTTTGAATTTCCAGCTGTCACTCTAATTTGATACAAAAGCAATTCATAATGTGTGGACCATTTTACGAATCTCCATAGAAAACTGTCAAACAGATGAATTATTTCGTCAAATGAATTGCACGCAGATCATTTATTGAATTGTCAGTTTGTGACATTTTACGATGATTCATAATATTTTCCTATTATAATTCTGCCAAATTGACTGTTTTAAGCCCACAGTAATATTGTTTCAATAAAATATCGGTAATTTCCTCCACAGGCGCCCTAGACACATACTTCATCGACGAGAACCCTCAACTCTTCATGTTCAAAGCATCACAGAACAGAGCCCAGAAGATCCTGAACTACCTCGGCCAAGTCATCGTCAACGGCCCCGCAACTCCTCTGGCCACTAAAATCCCTCCTGCAGTAGTCACACCATTCATTCCAACGGTACCGCTGGGTAAGTTGTGCACAAAATGTAGGGAAAGATAAAATACGACGTGCTCCATTTTAGGTTCCCCTGAAGGTCAAATTGAGTCCGAAAGGTGAGATTTAAAACGCTGTTTTTAGAAAATAATGTGTTTGATATATAATGGTGTAGTTGGGTGTTAGATTTCTAATGAATGGGAATAGTTTTGCCTTAATGCCAAAAAGGCCAGAATAAATGGTTCATTTTAAACCAACTGGAAAGCACAAATCGGTATATTAACTTGGATTTTGCATGAGCAATAGAAAAAAAAAAACAATAAAATTAATTTATTTTATTGAAACTAGCGATTATTAACATCATGCAACATTTAACACGAAATTAAACGGTTTCGTCCCCCATTAACAAAATTAATGGTCATCAATGGAGGATGAAGTTTTATGTAAAAAGAAGCTAATTTAAACAATTTTTGAACGATTTTTTCCAGTATTACGCAAAGGGTATGGTAGGTTTCCAGATGAATTTTATAAATAAGCTATATTTTGCGATATTATACTATTATATGAGCAATGTATAACCTAAAGCTTCGCCTATTTATTTAGCAAATTAATTATAATAATTATATTTGGGACACGATACATGCCATTGGAGCACGGGCTATTAATAAGAACTTTATTTTATGTTCTATACATTTTTATGACTAAAATTTCATGCTTCATTATTTTATTTTTAATGAATACCTATTATGATTTATTTTTATTGCGACTAATTTTGTCTTTAATCCTGTTTGTGAACTCACAGGAGATATCTACACAGATTATAAAAGTTTTGCACCACTTAAAAATAGTTTGCTTGACACTTATTATAACATGAAACCAAAACTAGGAAGGAACTTTTTTTAAAATAAAATTAAAACACCGCTTTGTATAAAATCACATCTATTCCCCGAAGGGGTTACAACAGGTGCATTTGCCAACACCAAGCGCCTATTGCTATTTTTTTATTCACACACAGGCACACAAAACACTGCTATTTTATAAGTGCTAAAAAACTTTTATGATCACAAAAATATAATTGATGTTGTATTTCTGTACTGGAATTCATAGCCATTTTTTTTTTAATTCGCACGTCACGCATTCCCGCACAGTCATTATTTCAGTTAACATGTTTTTCAGACCTATCCCCTGAGGCTATTAAAAGACAAGAACTAACAGGGGAGAATACAGGTGAGCCTACTTTATGTTCTAGATTTAGCTTCGGACTAGTGATGGAATAAAGCAGTTACATTCATTGTAGCTGCTGCATTCAAAAATATTGCTAAAGTTCAGTCCATACTACAACCGTTGGCGTTCTTGCAAAATATGACTACCTCTTAGCACCCTTTTTATAAAAAATAAGTAAAATCGTAATAACATTCTTTGATTAGTAAAAGGAGAATGTTATTACAATTTTACTTACTTGGGAAAAAAATTCCCTTTTTTACTTCAAGAAGGTTTACTAAAATAAAATCGTGAAAATAGCAGTAGGAATATAATAGCATGCTACTATAATACGTTATAGTAGCATACAGCATAGCAATAGCATGCTATGTTGTAAAGTTACGAATGCTATGGATTTTATATCTCCATGACTACTTGGAACCCGTGTTACAGGATTTTATTATGTTTTAAGCTTCGCCCGATCATTTTCTTGGTTGTGGTGTACAAGCTTTATACATGTTCCAGATTGGAATGTGCCTTGTGATTAATATTTTCAATGTTTCTATTATTTATTTTATTTATTTTGCTTTTTTTATTATGATATTTAAATTTAATTTGCGATTTGAATCTACACACAACAAGTTTTTACAAGAGTGAATCTCGAAAGTCGAAAGTGTTGAATTCGGAGGGAGAATTTAATAAATTGTCTGGACAGACTGTCCCTACATTTGCATGTTTTAAAATATAAACAAAAAGCAGCTAAAACTAGAGTGTTTTAATTACTAGTTTGACGAATTTCGCCTAATTATCGCATGGCAACAAAATAAATAATTTAGAATAGAAAATATATCATAATACCAAAACATGGTGTGTTAACATTGTGCGTTGTGTGGGCGTTAGAAATTGCATAATTGTAGATGCGTTTAGGGACATCCTCATTAAGTCGGTATTGTTAAAAAGTACATCTTATCTTGGATAGCCTAACTAAACCAACCAAACCACAATTTTGGAGCCAATCCGGTGACCAAGCTGCCACGGAAACCGAATATGAATGAAAAAACTAGACATCTATTATGAAATCTTACTAACTAAACATTCCATACCAAAACCTTGCAGCCGTCCAACCACCGAAAGGTTACAAGCAGATCCTCAACGAAGGAGGTCCTGAGGCTTTCGCGAAGGCCGTGCGTCAGCACAAGGGTCTACTCCTCATGGACACGACCTACAGAGACGCTCATCAGTCTCTCCTAGCGACTCGAGTCAGGACACACGACCTGTTAGCGGTGTCCCCGTATGTGGCCCATAACTTTAGCAACCTGTACTCGCTTGAGAACTGGGGTGGAGCTACCTTTGATGTCGCTTTGAGGTGAGTTTGTTAATCTTAATGTTTCCTTGATTATTGCAGGATCCACTTAGTTTTAAGGATGTTTGTGGTTGGTATTTAAATGGCGAGCTTTTTGTTAGACATGATGTCTGATGATGTAATTTTTGTTAATGAATTTGAATAAGAAAAGATTGAATAAAAATATCAGCGCGACTATACTTATCTATTTGACTATTCTTCCTAAAAATATGCACTGTCTGTAATAATGTTGTTATCGAATGAGCGTATAAGAAATTTAATAGCATACTAGAATGTGGGATATTTTATTTTTGACCTTTCAGCTGAATTGGCCATGTTCACGGTTGGACGATACCCGAGTCACCTTATAGTGTGTAAAATATAAAATTATTTATTTTACCAACAGGTTCTTACACGAGTGTCCTTGGGAGCGTCTCCGCGACATGCGTCAGCTGATCCCCAACATCCCCTTCCAGATGTTGTTGCGAGGCGCCAACGCTGTCGGCTACACCAACTATCCCGACAACGTGGTGTTCCAGTTCTGTGATATGGCTGTGAGTTTATTAATGTGTTATTGAGGTTAAGTGATTCGGTGAGGATAGGGGAGTTCGGGATCAGTTCAGTGTCAATGGTAGTTCAAGAGCAAAGTTCACCAGCAGGGCAGTGGATATTTTATCCCAAATTCCTAAGGTTCATAATGGTAATGAAGGTTAGGCCTGTACTACGGGTGGGTAAACACAAATTAACTCCAAGACCAACTTAAAAATAACATTCAACTTAAAAACACCTTAAATCTTCAGGTCAAAAACGGCATGGACATCTTCCGAGTCTTCGATTCCCTCAACTACCTGCCCAACTTGATCCTCGGCATGGAAGCCGCAGGTAAAGCCGGTGGAGTGGTCGAAGCCGCCATCTCTTACACGGGTGATGTATCAGACCCTAACAAGAAGAAGTATGACCTCAAGTACTATTTGAACTTGGCTGATGAGCTCGTTAAGGCTGGTACTCATGTGCTGGCGATAAAGGATATGGCTGGGTTGTTGAAGCCTCAGGCTGCTAAGTAAGTAATATTGTTTAATTAATGCATGTAATTTGCAGATTCTTCTTAATTTATTAGCAAAATACACAAGAAAACTGTACAGTCGGGGGACCGTATGATCTAAAACGAAAACAAAATTTTCGCAGCCGCTATCTTAGATTAACGTTTTGACCTCACTAACGATTTTAGCACCCTCGAAAACTATGAAAACGACACACACTAAAAATTTTAAAAATTGCGCTGCCGCCATCTTGTATTTTCATTTTGACTTCACCTTTGGTTTTAGCACCCTCGAAAACCATGAAAACGAGACCAACGACGAAAAATTTGAAAATTTTCGCAGCCGCATCTCGGATTTTCAGTTCGACTTCATTAATATTGTTGAATATTGTAACTTTTCAGGATGTTAATCGGCGCGATCCGCGACAAGCACCCGGACGTGCCCATCCACGTGCACACGCACGACACCGCGGGCGCCGGCGTGGCGGCCATGCTGGCGTGTGCCGAGGCCGGCGCCGACGTCGTGGACGTGGCCGTGGACTCCATGTCCGGCCTCACGAGCCAGCCCAGTATGGGCGCCCTCGTAGCCTCGCTGCAGGGAACTAAGTTGGATACTAGTGAGTGTCACCGTTCATATTAATTCAAGGTTTTGCAGTCGCTCTAGAGCCCCTTTGACTGGGATATCCAATAAAAAATCCTCCAGTAAGCAGTTACTATTCGATAGCAGTTAATACAGTTAAGATTCCGACATCAATCGTTGGGCAGTTGCCCGCCAGACACCAACACCCGTCTGCTCGGAAGATCCTCCCTTTTCTATAGAGGGTGAGTGAACTTTACAGCCTGTTCCTCATGCCCCTAAAAGCCTTTCTACGCATTGTACTGCTTGATGTAGGTCAGGAATAAAAACTCTAAATTCTTCGTACCATTGTGTGACCATTTCAAAGCATAGGTTTTTCTACCAAGTTTCGATGTTCAGAACGTTATTGAAGATCACGTTTATACGATTTTTGGAGAACTTGATATCCGAAGAATCATTTAAAAGCCGTAATTATTACCTACTTTTAATCAATTTAATCCTTCCCTTCCACAGACATCGCCCTCCAAACCGTATCCGAATACTCAGCATACTGGGAACAGGCACGTACCCTTTATGGACCCTTCGAAGCCACAGCGACCATGAAGTCAGGCAACGCAGACGTATACCTCAACGAGATCCCCGGAGGACAGTACACCAACTTGCAGTTCCAGGCCTTCTCACTTGGTCTTGGCAGCCAGTTCGAAGAGGTTAAGAAGGCTTACAGGTAAGATTTTGAGTATTTTTTTCTGACGAGGTTGACGCCGTAACAAGACCCCTAAGAATTGGATAGAATTAGAAGCCCAAAAGGAAAGGAAAAAGTCATTTGCCGTTAGTGGGTAATATGTTGGCACACAGGCCATGTTCAGGAAAGTGGTTACCACCGTTTAAAAGTCCTGCACCAACGAGAGGTTTTACGATCCATTGGAAAACTTACAGACAAAACTATAGTCACTAACGGTTTTAATATTTCTTTGGACGAGCCCTGTCATAAGCACTGTACTACTACCGAAACAATCAGATTTCTCTTGAAATAATTTCAAAACACTATGCGCTATTAAAACGGAAATAAATCCATTACCCAATTTCACCTCTTTCCAGGGAAGCCAATCTCCTTCTAGGCGATATCATCAAGGTCACTCCATCATCGAAGGTCGTGGGAGACCTGGCACAGTTCATGGTACAGAACAAGCTAACAGCAGACGAGATCAAGGAGAAGGCTGAAGAATTATCGTTCCCGAAGTCTGTTGTGGAGTTCCTGCAGGGAGCTATCGGTATTCCTTATGGAGGATTCCCTGAACCGCTCAGGTAGGTTTATAGGTTAGTTATTTTAGGACCGGTTTCACAGTGACCGATTAAATAAAAATAGTGAAATAAGTAATTGAGTAATTCATAAACATTATTTTTCTTCACTAGGCATGTTATAGAATAGAATGCCTAAGGCATTAAGTCAGTCTACATACCTTTATTTTGTAAAAAGATGAATAAATAAATACTTTCTATATATAAAATCATCGGCCATGTATGTTAATCGAAACTTATATGGCAGATGATTCGGCTGAGTATGGATGGCTGGAAGGATGGCCATATTGTATGTGGCTGATAAAGCACTAATTGTTGCCTCGGTTCCAAACGGTTTTGCAAATGAATTTTGATTTGTTTGGTCACTATTAAATTAACTTTACTGTGAACTTGTAGGGTACGGTTTGAAGATCGGATTCTGCGTTTCTACTTATTTTTCTAGTTGGTAGGCTAAAAGTAAGAGGAAGCTCTCGTAAGTGAGAGAAAATTCCATATATCACTATATTATTTTAAATATACGCACATTTGAAACTTATACTTATAATTCTAGATCTCAAGTGCTGAAGGACATGCCAAGGATCACGGACAGGCCGGGCAAGGAGCTGGAACCTCTGGACTTCGAGAAATTGAAATCAGAGCTCAAGGAAACGTATCCTGAGGTAAGCTGTAATCAAATCATTTGGAAAGAGTAAAGAATAATAATATATAGAACACATAGACAGTCTCAAAATGACTGCACAGGGGCCTTACAACAGTCACTTTGGCAGAATCTTATTAGGAATCATCGCAAAATGTCACAAAGTGACAATTCATAATATGATCTGCGTGCGATTCATAGTACAGACGCCGTAACGTAACTTGGCAAGAATCGCAGATGCGCAAAATTAATTTTCGCTTGATTTTCATAATAGACATGTTCAACAATAAATTATGGCAATAACCATAGAATTATGACATGCAATAAAATTGACAATATTTTTGTTGCACTAAGTGTACGTGCGCTAACTTAGTCCCAATACTCCAAAACCTTGCCAAGTTACGTGCCGGCGACTTTATGACTGTTTGACAGTTTTCTATGGAGATTCGTAAAATGGTCCACATAATATGAATTGCTTCTGTGTCAAATTAGAGGAATTGCTAATGACAGCTGGAAATTCAGGAAATGAAATGCTTTTAGAGGATTTGCTAATGTGATCGTTTTAGGGCCACAGTTTACCACTCCATTTTAAGAGCTGGTAGTAGTGCAACTCCCAGCAAAACGACTGCCAGAATCATAGAAAAAAAATTGTAGGTATGCACCACTTGCATGCAGTATAATTTTTTTTTTGTCAGCAAAATTAAAAATATTTGTCAACGTAGCGTAAACTTGTTACTCATAAGTTCGTTTCTGTGATAAAATTCGATCAATCATACAGAGAGTGTGTATAATCCTGAACTGAAAAGGAACCCAAAGTTATTATTGTGTTACAATTTTATTTTCATCGTTTCAATATTTTCAGGTGACCGACCAAGATGTTATGTCTGCGGCCATGTACCCTCAAGTTGCGAATGACTTCTTCCGCATCCGTGACAAGTATGGACCCGTCAAGCATTTGGACACCAAGACTTTCTTGACTGGACCTACTGTGAGTACCACAAGGTTGACTTAGGACACACAGTAGGCAGAAAAATAAAATGCTGTGCTGTGTGCCTGGCTGTGCAACGAATCTATCTTGATAGGTAATTGATTCAGGCGTGACTTTGCGGAAATCCATTATAAAATACAATAGACGCAAAGTAAAGTTCTTTGCGACCAGCGCTCGGTGTGGTAACACGTCGCGTTCTGGTTTGCAATTGGTCAAGTGTCATCCTGAGGATGCCTCGTTGAGAGGTGAAACACGTGTCGATTTCTTACAGGGTTTTTTAGGACTCTTGAAGAATAGTCAAGCGGAATAGGTTACTACTATATACTACTATATATCAACGTCTATTTTATTGAATCTATCTTGTTTGTACCGGGAGTTAAAGTAATTTATGAAACTCTTTATTTAACTCATCACTTTCAACAGGTTGGCGAAACGATAGAAGTAAAGATCGAGCGCGGAAAGACGTTAGATATCAAGACAGTCGCCGTGTCAGACGAGATGACAGCGGCGGGAGAGAGGGAGGTGTTCTTCGAGCTCAATGGACAGCTGCGCTCCGTGTTCATTAGAGACGAGAATGCTAGCAAGGTAAGACGTCTGACAGCAAGACAGTCGCCGTGTCAGACGAGATGACAGCGGCGGGAGAGAGGGAGGTGTTCTTCGAGCTCAATGGACAGCTGCGCTCCGTGTTCATTAGAGACGAGAATGCTAGCAAGGTAAGACGTCTGACAGCAAGACAGTCGCCGTGTCAGACGAGATGATAGCGGTGGGAGAGAGGGAGTTCTTGGAGCTCAACGAACAGCTGCGCTCCGTTTTCATTAAAGACGAGAATGCTAGCACGGTAAAACGGCAGACAGCAACACAGTCGCCGTGTCAGACGAGATGACAGCGGCGGGAAAGAAAGAGTTCTTCGAGCTCAACTAGCAGTTGCGCTCCGTGTTCATTAGAGACAAGACTGCTAGCAAGGTAACACGTCAGACAGCAAGACAGTCATCGTGTCAGACGAGATGACAGTGGCGTGAGAGAGGGAGTTCTTCGAGGTCAACGGACAACTGCGCTCAGTGTTCATTAGAGACGAGAATGCTAGCAACGTGGGATAGGATATATAAATATTATTTCTCCTTTACTTTCAGCCTATTATCTTACAGCAGAGAACTTATTGCTTGACATGATCTAGGTACTTACCGAAAAACTTTTTCAAAGATAGTTCCAGCTGCAATGGCATTCGATACCTAACCTAATTTGCCAGATCAATATTTTAGAAACTTAACAACAATGCCGAATATAAAAAACTGTTTAATATTACGTTATTAAGTAATTGGTACACCAACATATAACTAAATACGTTTATTTTTATCAGGAAATGAAAATCCACCCCAAGGCAATCAAAGGAGACAAGAACCAAGTTGGAGCGCCCATGCCAGGAACAGTACTCAGTAAGTATCACCGCATGGCGACAGCGCCAGGGTAGTCCGCGAAATTTAAATGTTCTTACTTTTTTATAGTTTGCAGGTCAGTATTATTTTGTATGTTAATTAAAATATGATTTGGGACCTTAACAATTATGTTTTTTACAGAATTATAATCATTTAAATTATCAATACATTTCTCTATATTCAAATTACCATATACAACATTATTTTTTCTTTATAAACCTAAAAAGCTAAACCTGAAAAGGGGTCATTGTACTCATCATTTTGAACAACTTTTTTTATGGGACATTTTTCAGCTGATTTTTTTTTAAAGAAAAAATTACTTTGTATATATCATATACCAAATTATGACATTGGAGTTCAATTCTAACTTAGGGAGTTGTATTGATGATTTTAATGATTATTATTCTGTAAATACATATTTGTTACAGTCGCAGATTATATTTTAACCAACATACAACTCGACACTGACCTGCAAACTGCAAAAACGTAACAAAATTTTAATTTCACATACTACTATCGCATCCCCCCGAACCTTTTCAAATAGATTTTCCCACGGCCAACAGTGGACATAAGGGAAAGAGAAATATTAACCGTCTCATTTCCCTACAGCAATCAAGGTGAAAGAAGGCGACAAGGTCGAGAAAGGTCAACCCATCGCAGTCCTCTCCGCCATGAAAATGGAGATGATCGTGCAAGCACCCAAAGCGGGAACAGTCATATCAGTATCCATCACCAACGGACAAAAACTAGAAGGAGATGACCTAATCTGCACCATCGAGGACTAAACATAAAGTCCAATTTTGAATGACAGCTTTGTGATAAGACTTAATCCGGCACAAAATCCTTTTCACAGAAACAGTGAATTATGATTTTAAGAAATATTTAGCATTTTAATAGTTAATTTTAAGAGTGTTTTTATATTATGAATGTTCCGTTGAATCAATTTTTGAAATGTTATTGAAAAAAGACATTTTTTTATATTATAAAGAATGATCATGATTGGGTTTACATATTTTATATAAATGTGATATTATCACACTATTTAATAGTGTCAATTTACAGTGACTTAAGCATCACAGTAGGTAGGTACAAAAGTGAATGGAAATTAGTTTTAATATAAAATGGAAATTATCTTGGAAAATCGAATAGTTATTGTTAAGAGTGAAATATATATGGATGTAGTGGAAAATGGAACGAGTCACCAGGGTGTAATGTTAGGAGCCTCACAGACTGAATTCAACACTAAACATTAATAAAGAGTAGAACTTTAAGATAATTTACGGTATAAGATATTTATTTTCTCAAAAGAATTACAATTCACTTAAAGAGAAAACTTATATTTAACCTTTTATAAAGCCACATTTCCACATGTAGTCTTGCACAAGCTTTCTTGTTTGTGCAAAACTGTCCGATAGTAACTTGGCAAGTATAAACATATGTATACTTGCTACGCAGTTTCCTTGCAAGTTGTTATCGCACAAAACGGCGACAATTCTTAAAGAAATTTCGTCGTATGAGAAAATGCTGCCTTATATATACAATACTACTATTCAGAATATATGAAACCTACAAGGTTTTATGGTTGAATCTCTGAGAGCATTTAACCGATTATTTATACATTTTACGTAGGTAACATACTTTTTAAGGTATCGTTTAATTACATTAACTTCAGAATTCAGTCTGTGAGGCATTAGAAAAGTATAGACACGTCACAACACTCGATTCCCATTGTTTATAACCTGTGACCTCTCTGTACTTATTAAGTTATTGTTATTATTTGGTTATCGTAAAACGATTCGAGTTCCGGTGCTCATTTGTTATTCATTATTTGTTAATTTCCCAGCATCACTTTGTTTTTATTTAATAAAATGATTTTTATTTAATGAACCGGTATATTTTATTTATGTATTTCATCAATATTATTTGTAGACGTGTGTTTGATTAAAAGCTCTAATTGTTAGTAAATGTGTAAGTATATAAAACTTTGAAAATATAATTCAAAAGTATATTTCTGTATTAATTCGATAATACAATATTTTCCATGCTAATCATAATATTAAAAGTACAAAACCGTCAAGTGCATGTCGTACCATGCACAATGAAGGGTTCCGTAGTTGGGATGAATTTATAAAACAAACTTAAAATTGTAGTTGAAAAACTTGTTCTCCGATACAGAATGTATGGGAGAACATGTTTTTACAGCTGCAAATTTAAGTTGGTCGATTATTACTCGGTAATTTGTGGAGCCTACGTAGCGGTGATAGTTTTCCTTTTAATTTCGTTATATATACTACTGCCGTGAATTTTTTCAAATATCCAAACCCAACCATTTAGCTGGCAGGGGGGGCACTTGGCTCTAACAAAAATTAGCACTTTAAAGCTTAATATTCCGCAAACGGATCCCTGAATCCAAAAATGCTTTTAAACGAAACAAAATCCCATTATTTTTAAACGACCTTTTCAACGATACCCCACACCATGGGATTGACGAGAAAAAAAAAATACAAACAAGCATAAGTCAATCCTGTTGAAAGTCATCGTAGAAATACTAAACGCTTTCGAAGCGATTGTCACATGTCTAGACCCTCTGACATCGTGGCTGATTGTACCAACCTCTCAGAAAATGGGATGTTACCACTGACGGCCAACTAGCACTGCGCGCTCCAATGAGCGCGCAGGCTTTCTTTCCAGGCTTCCTGTTACACACTTCATCCCTATTCACGAAATCACTCGCACAGATTGCAGAGTCCCACAGAGATTTAAATATGTGGATTAACCGCCTCGTTCTGGAGATTACAACTACTCAACTATCAATATTTAACGTGTCTACTATCAATATTTAACACCCAAATATTTAACGTGTTCCGCACAATGCAAATGCCAAGAACTTACCTAGTTCTTGCAATTTGCATTGTGCAGTTATCCTGGGAACGGCAGATATGAGCTCTAATAGAGAAATTATAAGGTGGTTTTTAACTTAGGTGATGGAAAAGGGCACATGGTTCGTTTTAAATACGTTAAGCGATAATAGATTTTTGTGAGCCAGTTCATCTCGTTCAGATAGGGAGTATTCTGCACTTGCCTTGATGGCGTGCACGTTCGGACCCCAGACGAAGATAGCAGTGTCATCTGTATAGGTTAATAGTTTGGTATATGGGAGAGACATTAAGCAGAGGTTATTATATACAGCAGAAAGCAGAAAGAGAGTAGGGCCCAGGATGGTCCCTTGCGGAACGCCATAGTATCATAGCATTAAAATATTAGTTGGGATTTGAAAGTAACTCTGTCTGTATGTTACCTTTACACACCTAAACCAAAGAATGGATTTCTATAAAATTTGGCAAGGAGATATGCATCTTGGGGAAAGACATATGCTACTTTTTGTCTAAAAATGATCCTAAAAGAGGGGGTGCGGGGCCCAGAACCAGGATGAAAAGTAGCTTATATCCTTCTCCAGGTCATGGTCTACCCACGTGTCAAATTTTATTCAAATCCGTTCAGCCGTTTTAGCGTGAAAGTGTATCAAACAAACACTTTCGCATTTATGGCCAACCATGAACTGTAAAGTAGGTTTCATATATTTCAAGAATCCGGAGACCAGAATCAATGACCCAGTTTTCTCATCACAGGATGCCCTATTCAGATCGATGCCTTTCTGCTTAGTGCAGCGAGAGTTCTACGGTTTCAACCTATTTTTTCTAGTTCATAATAACTGGCCATCATTTTTTTATTCTAATTTTTTCCTATTTTCAAGACGTAAATGGGACGTAAACAAGGCTGTCATTTCTTTATCCGCCGAAAAGGCTGAAAAATGAATTGAATCCAATCGATTTTATAAATTTCGGACCGTTTTGGACTTTTAATTCTAAATTGAGCCGAGTGAATTTTATAGGTGTACTTTTCCTTAGTTCCTAAAGTTATTCTGCAGTGACCCAAGTTATATTGTGAGTGTTGGTTGAGTCCTGCACAAATGATGCAAGATATTCTCTGAATTTGGTATGTATTTTTTTCCTTAATTGCTTTTTCAACCGAAGTTTAGCCTTTTCGCTGGTGTAATACACAAATTTTTATTTGAAGGGTGCTTCGAGCCGCATTATTACTTGCTGATCATCGATACTTAGGTACACTCTGTATCTATTTGTGTATTATAAACAAACAGTTATGTACACGTAATGTAAATGATTAACATTCATTTAAAAGGCTGAGCCTGATGACACGTAAAACCTAATTTGCTTTTCTTTTTTTCCAGATTTGAAACCGAAACACGCGACTCGAAACGATATTAAAAAAAACTAGTCTGTAAATAAATTTATCGTTTTTTTTTACAAAATATTTAAAATGAGATAAACCGCTGTGTTATTCAAAAGTAGTTTAAGATTTGTACTTATTTTACTCGGTGGTAAATTTTATTTATAATAATTATAAGTGTAAAGCTCGACTTCGCGGGGGCACGGTAGTGCCCCCGGATATGCAGATTTTAAAAGCATGCATCGCTCTTAGAGCGACTGCTTCTCAGTTTCAAGCATGGACTTCTGCGAAAGGAAATACTGCTTCTACGGTGGGTTCTATTTCATTTTAATTTCCGTTTTACTCATTATCTTAGGGGAATTTAAACTATAAGCACTGTCTGGGTACTGTTTTTTTTATCTATTCTTTTGTGGCCAACCTTTTTAAGGATCTCTATCCCGACCCCAACCGCGACTGTTGAATACGCCCATTTTGAGAAAATGTTTGCAGAATTTTTATAGGTAACTTTGGAATTTCAGAAGTGCAATTTGGTTGAACTTTATAATACTTTACTTACATATTTCATCCTGACTCTTACCTATATCTAGAAGGGATTAATGCTTTATTTCTTGAATACGTTGGGTAGTTAGCATAGGATGTACTTATCGGTTGGTTTAGGTAATTGGTTCCGATCTATTTATTATCCACAGGAAATAATTATAAAAGGAACTTGGCCCCAGCATCAACTCCACTCGCTTAAAAAAAATAATTATGACTATATTATGATAAAGTAGGAATTCGTTAGCATTAGAGATGGTTAGGTAATAATTAAGAAAGTCATCATCATCTGCCTAGCCTTTTCTCATCTATGTTGGGGTCGGATTCCAGTCTAACCGGATGCAGTAGAATTAATTTTTACAACTGATATTTAAACATTAGGGAGGTTATTATATCTACCCAGATAGGTGCTTTACTTTGTGTAAATTATTTCACCACCACTGCTCTTCTAAAAATTCCATCTTTCGTAAACAACGGTTTCACCAAAGGTACCACTGAGCCACTAACGCCGGTGTCACGCTAATAAATAACATTTTTATAACGCCTGGGAAGAAGCATAAGATGCCATTGGAAACTTTTGCGACCTTTCTAAGGTGTTCGATTGCGTAAATAAGAGCATTATGGGATAAGGTTAAAGTTCAAGTAAATGGCATAAACTCATTAGGTCTGAAATGGCAATGGGCGTTTCTCAAGGCTCAATATTGGGTCCATTCCACTTTTTAGTGATTTACCCCAATAACTTCAAAATCAACCGAAGATGGTGTTATTTGCAGATGAAAAATCATTGATCTTTAAAATAGACCAAGGCTCACAAAATCTTTACGACGTGAATAACTCTATTTTTCTGGTTTATATGGTAAATAATTTGGTACTAAATGAGGAATCAAAAACCAAAAGCATTAGATTTATTAGCGGATCTGCTATCCGTTTTATTATTGCACTTCGATCTCAACGTTATATATGATATCACTCAGCTTTTGTGGACTTGATAAGATTATTTATCAAAATTTTATTGCAAATTTCACATAAATAACAGACTGGATTTCTTTTTCATGAGTTAGTTCCTTTTCATTGCAATCTTACTTTATTTTACGCTGTTTTTCCCCATTTTGGTAAAATGTTACCTTTCTAAAATGTTGTTTATGACTTCTATTCATCTTGCCACATCTTGGCATAAATTCCGTATCTTCTCAACATATATAATATCTAGAATTCTAGATTCTCAAAGTGACAAACCAACAAAAATCTCATCATCATTGACATCCGTCCTACAACCATGAAACATCTGTTTAATTAGCGCCAGGATAAACAATCAAATATTCACTTCACTACTCCAATTTGGTTGTCATCGGTATCAGCTCAAAGTCAATTTCTAAACACGCTATTTCCTACCTATCCTTCATACAACTAATGCTCAGACTAATGCTAGGGAGTTCACAAATGTCAAAAGCAGGGAGCGTTTATGGGTCTGTACCTAGGTATTTATTACAAAAACAAAAATGGCGGACTTCACCACCTGCTAGTGATGGAATAATTAGCATTCGCATTCATTGTTAGCAAGTGAATTCTCATTTATCATTTAGCGAATGAAATGTAGGTGCGAAATTCTGTGAAATGCTAAGTGAATTTATTCGTAATTTTTCATACTATTATACGTCATAGCGTCGACACACGCAGCGGTAGATATACTTAAATAGATAATACACGCCAATATGTACGCAATAAATACACGCCAGGAGACGTCCTAAGACGAACGCACTTTTAATTCGCATTTTAACAAAATTCACATACATCATTATTATCAATTATCGTCATTATAGCTATTAGCAATTAGCATAGCAAAAGCCATTATCATGCTAAGACTCAAGAATTCACATGCTAATGAAATTAATGCAAAATCGCATTAATTGCCATTACTACCACCTGCAGAAGACAGGTCGCTGCTGTCTATTACAGACAAAACTTATGGCTTAAGTCGATTTACTGTATTCTTAGGAATATCTAATGGCCTCTTCATGTCCGTGAACCCCCAAGGCCCAGTCATTTTCTATTTAAACAATCATAATCCATATCAATATATCCTTATTCCAGGACGCGAAGAATGTGAAATATAAGCCAATCAGAAGCGTCCTGGTGGCCAACAGAGGAGAGATCGCCATCCGAGTGTTCCGAGCTTGTGCTGAACTGGGCATCCGCTCCGTCGCTATTTATAGCGAACAGGACAAACAGCAGATGCACAGGTACAATACGGCAGCTCTGAACATAGGCGTATATAAAAAAACTGGGCTTATTTTAGTTTTTTCGTTCGTTTAGTTTTTTTTTCACTTTTGGGGGAAAAATATCACGTGGCCATGCGGGCCCAGTGCGGGTTGGTTAGCTGGTATGAAAAGTCAGCCCTAAATGTTATTAACTCTACTAACAATAAGTTAGTAGTAGTTCTGATTCACCCAGTAACTTAAAATATATTAGTACTTAGTACCCTATTCACCAACTTCTATTTAACGTAACTTCTATTTACTTACAGGCAAAAAGCTGACGAGTCATATATCGTTGGTAAAGGTCTGCCGCCCGTACAAGCGTACCTCAGCATTCCGGATATCATCAGGATAGCCAAGGAGAATGACGTTGATGCAGTACATCCCGGTTATGGATTGTTGTCTGAGAGGTATGGATTACTTCTTTACTTTTGGGCTTAAAAGTACCACAAACCTACCTACGCGCTGAAAATGCCGAACGACATTACGACAGAGCCAGGTCAGCCAGGCGAAGCTGTAAGTATAACATTATCGCCTACTGCAGCCTATGTTAGGGAAAACTGTGAATAACCACACTCTACCCTGCGGACAGGTCCAGTCAAATCTGGTTCTTTCCTCGAAATACTATTTCAGACACAAATCTAGGTACATGGTCCTCAAATGATTTGACCAAGATTATGTCTGGACTTTAAAAGAGACTGCGACCTCTGAGTTTGTTTCGGCCTTTCTTCTCAGAGTAGTCAGATAGGAAACGCTGAACATCTACTTAGTTTAAAAAAAGGTCAAGGTCAGAAATAATTTCAATATTGCTACCTAACAATAATATACTATACTACTTCCTCTATCTGGAGCCCTGAGCGCCGCGCCGATAGCTTGTACCCTGTTCCCGATACCGGTGGGCTACTATTTTTTATATTTTTAAATGTTGTATATATTTTTTTATTCTAATATTTAAAAATATAATTTGTATGTATTTAAAATGAAATAAAGGATATACTATTATCTATTGCATTACAGGTCAGACTTCGCGCAAGCTATCGTCGATGCTGGTCTCCGGTTCATCGGACCCTCTCCCTCCGTGGTGCAGCAGATGGGTGACAAAGTCGCCGCCAGGAAAGCTGCCATCGATGCCAGTTAGTTCTTCTTTAATAGATAGAAGAAAGAAAGAAAGAAAATACAGTTATGATAGATGTTGAAAGCCAAGACTTTAAAAGAAACACTAGAAAACCGTAATAAAATGTAGTGTGGATCGTTATTCAACACCAACTGATCAGGATAAAACGCGCCTCATCCGCGACTGACTGATTCCACGTAGAGGTTATTTTAGGCCCCGTTTCTATTTTGAATAACGCAATACCCGTTACTTTATCGCGTTTCCAACCGATAGTTTAAAAACCGCAACTTTTCCGGTAGTTAAGGGGGATGCGCCAGGGTAGCCCGCGATATTCAAATTTTCTTACGTTTTTTGCAATTTGCAAGTCAGCGTCAGGTTGATTTAAATATGATTCGCGACCGTAGCAAATATGACTTTACAGAATTATAATCATTAGATTCAGCATACAACGTCTTATGTCAAAATAATCAAATGTCATGATTTCATGAAATAGGCATTCAATAGGATTAAGTATATGAAATTGAGAGTTGTATAAATCTATAAATAAATATTTGAGACGGCTGCGAACCATATTTAGATCAACATACAACCTGATACTGACCTGCAAATAACAAAAAACGTAAGAATATTTGTATTTCGCGGGCTATTCTGAAGCTTTCGCCTTATTGTAAACTCCATGATTTTTATTTTCAGAGGTGCCTATCATTCCTGGTACTGACGGTCCAATAACCTCAAAGGAAAAAGCTGTGGAGTTTTGCAAGAAACATGGTCTTCCAGTTATGCTCAAGGTACATTATTATTTACTAACTTGCTTTTTGCTCGCGGCAATAAAGGGCCTACCCTACCTCAAATTGCTT
Organism: Lithophane ornitopus; assembly: GCA_948473465.1. Classification (NCBI taxonomy): domain Eukaryota; kingdom Metazoa; phylum Arthropoda; class Insecta; order Lepidoptera; family Noctuidae; genus Lithophane; species Lithophane ornitopus. Next base: position 13,134,238 of record OX419624.1, on the reverse strand, counting down.
AGTATGATCCTCCGTTAAGCCGAAAATACTGCAGCATTAATTTTTGAAATACATGTATGTTAAAGTTGAGGATTGATTCTAGGCCCTATGATTGACGAAATCACGATTACATATATAAAATTTTCTCTATAGAAAAAACAATCCAAAGTTACCTCTAAACCGAACCATAAACCGCTGAAACTTCGCATAATACTGAACTAATTATAAAGCAGGTCTTGTTTTTGTTTTGTTTTTTAATTACCATTATATTCACTTAAAAAGCAATTAGGTACCTAAACTATTCGAGGCTTGGAGCCGCCAGCACCCCACTCCGTGTCGCTCTCACTCAGGCCGCGAGTAGTATGGTGCTCAGGTAGGCCGTCGCTCCGTGTAAAATATTGGTATTCACGGGATTAACGGGATGCAGCCGTGAGACAGGGAGCCGACCTCAACATACTTAGTTGGGTAAAGGCTAGGCAGATTGAGCGGCAATAGAAATACACAATCTGTGAAAATTTCAAATGATTACCTATTACGGATCATGAGATATAGCCCACTGACATACAGACGGACGGACAGCGGAGGCTTAGTAATCGGATTCAATATAATAATTATGCTGACTCGAAGGCTTGGTCTTGGATAAAATCAGAACTTTTTTTGTATGAGACGGTATTAGTTTCACTTATCAAAATAAAATTTGGAAAATATTAAATATCATTACAGAGTTATAACAGAGCGACCTATCATATCACATGAAAAGAATTATCTGTATAGAGCAGTGGTGGCCCAGTGGTAACGGCTGTGACTTACGACTTGCAGCTCGTAGGTTCGAACCCTGTCCAGCGCTTTACTTTGTGTAAATTATTTCGTCACCACTGCTCTCAAAACGGTGAAGGAAAACATCGTGAGGAAACCGGCATGTCCTGGATCTAAAAATTCGAAGACCAACCCACACTTGGCCCGCGTGGTGGATTACGGCCCACTCCCTCTCACAGAGAGGAGGCCTGTGTCCCAGCAGTGGGAACATTATTACAGGCTGATTATTACTATAGATTATTATTTATACCAGGCTGCATTCGGTGGAGGCGGCCGCGGCTTGCGCGTAGTGAAAGAGATGAACGAAGTAGAGTCGTCGTTCGAGCGAGCCTCCTCCGAGGCGGTGGGAGCCTTCGGCAACGGATCCATGTTCATTGAGAGACTCATTGAGAGGCCAAGGCATGTTGAAGTTCAGCTGTTGGGTGAGGATATACTTACTTACATACTGTTGAGACCCTCTTCTCAACATCGCCGCGCGCTGGCGGCACTGAACGAGGGATGCGGGGACAGCGGCGAGTCAGCCGGCCTCACGGCCGATCGCGAGCCCCGTCGAGACCAGTCAGCTGTTGCACGCCTCCACGCACGGCTGCGCTTGCGCGTTTTATTGTTCATAACTATTATTTGTTCTCTCAACTTCCTTTAACCGTTGTATTTCCATTACATCATTATACATGTTATACAGTCCACTCATTTTAATGCTTCTCCTGAGACCTATCGTCGCGATCACATACCTAATCAAATCACGCTTAGGTATATTTCCCGAAGAGGAAAGGTGAGGTGTTCCCGGTTTTGGGCTGACAATAAAATACTGTTTCCAATCTTCACCTCAATTTCACAGTGAGTTTTTTACAGAATGGATCGGTTGATGTACTCCTTATTGACAATCACATAATGATGAAAATTTACGGTTTTTTTTTCCTTCAGGTGACAAGGCTGGCAACGTAGTCCATCTATACGAGCGTGATTGCTCTGTCCAGAGAAGACATCAGAAAGTAGTGGAAATCGCACCCGCACCCGGTTTGGACCCTGAGGTAAATATTAATAGATTTTTGATAAGAGTTCACACCGAGACGCGATGCGACGCGGCGATGCTTGAAGACGCCAGTGGCTTCGCGCTGCGCAGTCCGCAGCCGCGAGACGCATCGCGACGCCTCGCTGCGCAACGAAACCTAACTGCATCAAGTCTACTCGAAATCTGGACGGAAAAGCTCGGGGCGCCCTAGATTAGTTATTGCGACCAATTTTGAGAAAATTCCAGAAAGTTAAAAAGAGGCTCATTTATTACAAAAACGCGTACTTACATCATTAGAAGCATTCAGTTTTCGGAGGATCAATTAAATATTTCCCAATAAATATTTTCAGATAAGAAAGAAGATGACCGACAGCGCCACGCACTTGGCTCGCTCCGTGGGCTATGAGAACGCGGGTACAGTGGAGTTCCTGCTCGATGATAAGGGCAACTTCTACTTCATTGAGGTCAACGCTAGGTATGTAACCCAAATTCCTTCTAATAGAGTCTAAAATAGACTGGCAAAAGATGACAGACAGCGCCACGCACTTGGCTCGCTCTGTGGGCTATGAGAACGCGGGTACTGTGGAGTTCCTGCTCGATGATAAGGGCAACTTCTACTTCATTGAGGTCAACGCTAGGTACCTGGCTTAAGTCTTTATAATAAAGCCTAAAATAAACTAGCAAAAGATGACAGACAACGCCACGCACTTGGCTCGCGCCGTGGGCTATGAGAACGCGGGTACTGTGGAGTTCCTGTTAGATGATAAGGGCAACTTGTACTTCATTGAGGTCAATGCTAGGTACCTGGCTTAAGTCTTTATAAAAGAGCCTAAAATAAACTACCAAAGATGACAGACAGCGCCACGCACTTGGCTCGCGCTGTGGGCTATGAGAACGCGGGTACTGTGGAGTTCCTGTTAGATGATAAGGGATTGAGATCAACGCAAATGTATCACGAAGTGTGAGCTTTGTGAACCTTCAAAAATAGCGATAACGATAACGTAGTAGGTTCCTATGGAGAAGAACGGGCAAAAAACTCCACGGACACTCTTTTAAATCAGAATATCCTAACTAATATTGTAAATGCGAAAGTGAGTTTGTTTGTTTGTTACGCTTTCACCCTAAAACGGTTGAACGGATTTGGATGAAATTTGGCACAGGGGTAGACCATGACCTGGAATAGGACATAGGATACTTTTTATCCCGATATTCCCACGGGATCGACTTACGCGGGTGAAACCGCGGGGCGCAGCTAGTTGTTACAATATATTGGTAAATACTTTGGTCCCCAGGTTGCAAGTTGAACACACAATCTCAGAAGAAGTAACAGGCATTGATATAGTACAATCTCAGATCAGATTAGCAGAAGGTAGGACTTTACCTGAAATGGGACTGACTCAGGACAAGATAAGCGCTCAAGGATACGCCATACAGTGCCGAGTGACTACTGAGGATCCCGCTAACAACTTCCAACCAAGCACCGGAAGAATTGAAGTGTTTAGGTAAGTAATATAAATGAGAGCAAAGCAATTGCAACTTTGTTTCCATTCTGTTAAGATTTAGATTCGGATATGAGTAGAAAATTCTGGTGTGAAGGTGATTAATAATCTAGTGTCTTAAATTTTATGATTTTTATTAGAATGTTAGGTAAAACGTTGTGTGAAAAGTAAATTCAAACTGGTGTCTTGAAGAATACACGGAGGGAATAATTTAGGTATTTAGGTGAGGTGGGCTTTATCTGTATTGAAGTAAGGTTGAGGTTCGAATGTAAGGCAATCTCAGATCAGGGTAGCATAAACGCATGCCATACAGTGCCGTGTGACTACTAAGGATCCCACTACCGATTTCCAATTTAGTACCTACGGGCAGGATTGAGGTGTTTAGGTAAGTTGAACTTTGTGTGTTGTGGGTTAAAGTTCATACTTTAATGAAAGGAAAAGAATGAGGTGTGAAGGTAAATTGAACCTTGTATCTTGTCAAGGGTTAGATTTGAGAATAAGGAAAATAATGTGGTGCTAAGGTAAATTGTACCTTGTGTCTTGAATGCTACGACCGGTATTTAAAAACACCAAAAAAAAAATTGTGATGTTCAACTGTTCAAGTGAAGTGGACATTGTTGCTATAAGAATAGAACCATTTTGAACTTTAACTCTTTTAAATAAAGTGCATTTTCCTCAGTACTGGTGAGGGTATGGGTATCCGTCTGGACTCTACTTGCACCTACGCTGGTGCCGTCATCTCTCCCTACTACGACTCGCTTCTTGTCAAGGCAAGTATTTTGAACAATGCCACCTATTTTTGAACCAAAACAAGAAATTATTTCGAGATACGAATTTTTAAGCCACATACAAGATAAGTACTAATTTTTATCATGAACACGCTTACCGTGCGTTTGCACTGGCAAAACATTACAGCAAAACACGTTTAAATCTCTAGTTCCTGTCAAAAATTGTATGGAAAATTGACAGGAAATAGAGATTTCAACATGTTTTGTCGTGAATGTTTCGCCAGTGCAAACGCACGGTTAGCATGACCACAAACGGGTTTTGTCTACGGAAGAATAGACAAAATGTCAGATAAACAATCACAATCTGTCATTTTGTCTATTCTTGCGTCGACAAAACCCGTAAAAAACCCGTTTCTATTGTTGTCATGCTACGCATGCAGGTCTATACTTGTACTTATAAAGCACCAGGTTTTCCGGTAGGTACAGATCGCTGCAGACTGATCTACGGAGAGAAACTCTTAATGTTTTACCTGTTTCTTTATCAATCACCCTAAGGGCGTCGCGTCGCGCCTGTCTGCTGGCTGGAGCCTCTGTTCCAAAAATCGGAAAGTGCCCTCTATCAACACATTCTAGGTTCACCAAACAAAAAGTTCGAACGTTCGTGTATTCGCGTGACGATGGCGTTTATATAGGACGCGGGGTTAGGGTTATGCTGAGATCTATAGACCTTACTCAGTCTAAGTACAGTAGCGTTTCATACAAAAATGAAACTTATGAACTTATGCAGTCAATGTAGACATTTTTACAATCTACGTGATCAAGCGTTTCACATAATATACGAATTAGGCTGATTTTCGGATGAAACGCTTCCGTGAAGTCCAAATTCGCTCTACAAACCTCAACCCTTTTTTTTTTTGAGGTTTGGGAATCGTCAAATGACTTCTCCCGCTCTGGGTAGAGCGGGAGGGCGTGACAGTCAGACCTCAACCCTAGTGTTATATTTTATAAATTTAAATTTATACTTATTAAATAATAGGTTGTTACACAACCTATTATTTAAACACCTGAGCAATGATTTTTTATAACAAATATTCCCTACACAGGTTATCTCGCACGCACAAGATTTTCCATCCTCAGCCAGTAAGATGACCCGCGCCCTCCGCGAGTTCCGTATCGAAGGCGTCAAGACCAACATACCTTTCTTAATCAACGTACTCGAGAACCAGAAGTTCCTTACTGGTAAGTAATAGCGATCATATTGTTATCTCCCACCCACGACTTCCCAACATCAGCCACTAAGATGACCCGCGCCCTCCATGAGATCCGTATCCAAGGCGTTAAGACCAACAGAAGTTTCTTACTGGTAAACGATCACATTAGCGTTATCTCCACACCCACGAGTGCCCACGACTTACCAACATCAGCTACTAAGAGCCCGCTCCGCTCCTCGGATACGGAACTCCGCGAGTTCCGTATCCAAGGCCTCCATACCTACCTACCTATCTTACTCAACGTACTGGAGAACCAGAAGTTCCTCAATGGTAAGTAACAATGGCCATTTAAGACAGGCACTTTTTGTGTAATTTATATTTCATCACCACTGCTCTCAAAACGGTAAAGGAAAACATCGAGAGGAATCCGGTATGTCCTAGAACCACAGATTCGTAAACATCTACCAACCCGAACTGGGTCCGCGTGATGGATCAGTCCATCTCTCAGAGAGGAGGCCTGATTCCCAGTAGTAGGAACGTCACACAATTATACTGTGAACAAAAAAAAAATGCCCTTTGGTCTGATTTTACACAAAATATTTCTAGTCGTTTTTTTGTGAAAAGGTTTTGGACTTCTGGCAAAATCAGGAGTTTTCAAAAACGTTAATCGCATTTTATTTTTTTTCTCTCTTTTACTCTATTTATTGGATTGTATTTTTGCCCTGGAAGTCCCACCTCAAAATTTACACGGTTTCAAGATGATTATATTATTATGAATGAAAAGTACAGAGGCTGTTTTGAAAAAATCACATACTTAGCAAGTTGTACAGGTCATATCAAGTAACGTCAAGAAACCACAACCATACCATCTAGATGCAAACAGTAATATTGTTTCAATAAAATATCGGTAATTTCCTCCACAGGCGCCCTAGACACATACTTCATGGACGAGAACCCTCAACTCTTCATTTTCAAAGTAACACCAAACAGAGCCCAAAAGATCCTGAACTACCTCGGCCAAGTCATCATCAACGGCCCCTCAACTCCTCTGGCCACTAAAATACCCCCTGCGGTCGTCAAACCATACATTCCAACGGTACCACTGGGTAAGTTGTTCACAAAACGGAGGGAAAGATAAATTAAAGAAAGTTAAATGTAATTTGCGATTTGAATCTACACCCACCAGCTTTTACAAGGGTGAATCTAACGTTGTATCCACCTATGCGCAATCCGGTGGCCGACCTGTCACGAAAACCGAATACGAGTGAGCCCTCTATTATGAAAGCTAACTAAAACCTTCCAGGCAAAGAACCACCGAAAGGTTACAAGCAGATCCTCAAAGAAGGAGGTCCTGAGGCCTTCGCGAAGGCCGTGCGTCAGCACCGGGGTCTACTCCTCATGGACACGACGTACAGGGACGCCCATCAGTCTATATTAGCGACTCGAGTGAGGACACATGACCTGTTGGCCGTGTCCCCGTATGTGGCCCATAACTTAAGCAACCTGTACGCGCTTGAGAACTGGGGTGGAGCTACCTTTGATGTCGCTATGAGGTGAGTTTTCTTTGTTATTGCAGGACCCACTTAGTTTTAAAGTAGGCGCCACTGAGTTTATGTATTCAAATGGCGAGCTTTTTGTTAGACGTGATGTCAGATCATATACCTTCTTAATTTTTTTTGTTGTGATTTTGAATAAATAACCGGCGAAGTGCGTGTCGAACGACGCACAATGAAGGCTTCCATAGTTGGGATGAATTCATCCAACTTAACATTGTGGTTGAAAAACTTGTTTTTCCATACAGAATGTATGGGAGAACTTGTTTTTGCAATTGCAAATGTAAGTTGGTCGATTATTACTCGGTAACTTTTGGAGCCTACTTAGCTGTGATAGTTTTATTTTTAATGTCGTTATATGTTTACATAATACTACTGCCGTGAATTTTTTCACATATCCAAAACCAACCATTTAGCTGGCAGGGGGGGGCCACACTTGACTCTAATATATTTCGCAAACGGATCCCTGAATCCAAAAATGGTTTTCACAAACTCACACACACCAATTTACGAGTAGGGGTACACAAAAAAAAAAAACTGACTGAATAAAAATATCAGCGTGACTGTGCTTAGCTATTTGACTATTCTTCCTAAAAATATGCACTGTCTGAACTAATTTTGTTATCGAATGAGCGTGTATGGAATTAGCATACTAGAATCTAGGAAATTCATTTGTTCTATTAGACGACACCCAAGTCACCTTATACATATATAAAATTATTATTACCAACAGGTTCTTACACGAGTGTCCTTGGGAGCGTCTCCGCGACATGCGTCAGCTGATCCCCAACATCCCCTTCCAGATGTTGTTGCGAGGCGCCAACGCGGTCGGCTACACCAACTATCCCGACAACGTGGTGTTCCAGTTCTGTGATATGGCTGTGAGTTTATTACTGTGTAATTGAGATTAAGTGATTCGGTGAGGATAGGGGAGTTCGGGATCAGTTCAGTGTCAATGGTAGTTCAAGAGAAAAGTCAGGGCAGTGGATATATCCCAAATGTCTATGTTTTCCTAATGGTAATGAAGAATTTTGTAATAACAAAAAATAAATTTAGTACATTTAGCTTTAAAAAATGTTTTTTAAGTGTCAGTATTAGTCACCAAAGAGATTCTGTCCCTTTCTTTTTCATAGGAAACTTTTAGAATTCCTACTTAGGCATTTTTTTACATCAAGGTGGGTCGTGGCCGAAGAATTTTATTTTAAAGGCAGATCGCATACACCGGCTGTATTACGGTATACTCAAATTAACTCCAAAACCAACTCAAAACTGCATTCAACACCTTCAGGTCAAAAACGGCATGGACATCTTCCGAGTCTTCGATTCCCTCAACTACCTGCCCAACTTGATCCTCGGCATGGAAGCCGCAGGTAAAGCCGGTGGAGTGGTCGAAGCCGCCATCTCTTACACGGGTGATGTATCTGACCCTAACAAGAAGAAGTATGACCTCAAGTATTATTTGAATTTGGCTGATGTGCTTCTGAAGACTGGTACTCATGTGCTGGCGATAAAGGATATGGCTGGGTTGTTGAAACCTCAGGCTGCTAAGTGAGTAATTATAGATTTTATACAAAGCCCGTCCCTATCTTAGTGAAGAAATGCGAGTCTTGTTGTAGATTCTTTGGTGTTATCTAAGTTAAATTATGCGGACACGGTGTATGGCCAACTACTGTCAAAAACCGAAAGAATGATCCAAAGACTTCAAAACGCCTGTGCACGATTTTGTTTTAGGGTACCTTTTAGAGGACATGTTACACCTTTCTTCAACGAGCACAACATTTTAAAAATGAAGGCTAGACGGAAACTCCACTTGGCGAGCCTACTCTTTGGTGTTATTAAGTCTCATTCCCCTGCTTATTTATATGACAGACTATCGTGGACAAGCAGACACAGAATCGGTGAGGGGAGGAAATGTTCTCAACAGCTTTCCATCCCACGGCACAAGTCGGCGGCGTTTAGAGGCAGTTTTCGCTACGCAGCTACTAAAAGCTGGAACAATATCCCTCCTCTCATAAAGTATAGTAAAAGTTGCTCCACTTTCAAATTGAAACTAAAAGTCTTTTTATTAAACCACCAAAAAGATTTTCCAAATGTTCGAGCTGACGTGTCTGCCATATAAAACAATTTATTTGTACAACTAGCTTTTGCCCGCGGCTTCGCTCGCGTGGATGTCGGAAATTATCCCACGGGAATGTGCTACCGGGATAAAAGTATCCTATGTCCCATAACCCACGTGGTCTGTCTAGGCGACCTAGGCGTTACGGCGTAAAAGTAACAGACATGAGACAGCCAGTAACTTTATATATTAGTGGTAGTCCATATCTATATTGTGGTGATAGTGTGGATAGTATGGACAGCAGTATGAAACTGTCGGAAAGATTAATGAAAAAACTATGGCATATTGTACCTATGGACGATGGAAACTAAGGCGAAAGCTTTGGGGGAGCCTGCGAAATTCAAATTTTCTTATGTCTTTTGCTTTTTACAGGTCAGTATCAAGTTTTATGTTGATCTAAATAATGAGTCGCAGTTGTATCAAATATTTATTTATCTAATCTAACTAATATTGCAGGAGTTGTATTCCTGTATCTAATGGTTATTATTCTGTAAAGCTACTATTTGCTACGATCGCGAATCATATTCTAATCATATACACATTCGAAACTTACCCATTAAACGATTTAAAAGCTGTATTAAAACCAAACTTTGTAAAAAAGGGTACCTACTATACAATTTCAGATTATTTAGAAGACAAAAAGCATGGGATTGAGCTGCTCGCTCTGCTAACATTTGTCATTTTGGCATTGTGACATTTTGAATAAGTACTATGGAAAATAATCAAAATATACCTACCAATTTTATATACAAATTCACATTATTGAATATTATATGTAGGATATTGACAAAATGACATGATTACTTTGTAAAGTAGGTATTGTATTTTTGTGAATGTGAGGATAAACAATTTCATTTTAACATACAACCTGTCTGACACTGACTTGCAAATGGCAAAAATGTGGATGTTTATTTTCTTTTTATTCTTATATTTTTTCGTTCTCAGTTAGTTTTAACAATGGTCTGGCAATTTGAGAACTTTATGCGGCCTACACAAATGTCCTTTCTTTGGTATTGTTCGTCGAGTCGTTGAGCTCCTTAAGTTCTGAGCTGAGCTCCACTATTACTGACAAATGCTTGCAGTGACAGGACAGGTTCACTCAAATCTGTGTGGTTAATTCCTTAAAAGACCATTTCAGACTCATCTACATGGTCCTCATGGGACCTGACCAATATGCCAATATCTGACCTAGGTGTGTCCGGACTTTAAAAGAGACTGTGAGTTTGTTCGGCCTTTCTTCTCAGAGTAGTCAGATAGGAAACGCCGACCTCATTTATTATTACGACATGTAAAAGTGATTCCAATAACCTATTTACAGAATAAACAATTTCATTTCATTTCATTTCAACATACAACCTGCCTGACACTGACTTGCAAATTGCAAAAAACCTAAGATTTGAATTTCGCGGGCTACAGGCGCATCTCCCTTAAGAAAATCGCATCATTTGCACAACGCCATCACTGGTAAACTCAAATTCTTCGTTCCAAGCCAAGAGCCAAGTAGTAATAACTTTTGATTGAGTGGACAGATTCTCAAGATACGGACTATGACTATATTCTCAATCCCTTAACGCTCTTGAAGAGAGTCCCGCAAAAATGTCAATAATAAGTACTTAGATGTGAATTTTAAAATCAAGAGGGCAAAGAAGGGTTTTTACCCTCATGAGGGATGATTTTAGAAAAACGTAACTCTTTGTTAGTTACAAAAAGCATAAATTTTCACAGCCCTAACTTTAAAAAAAACCGGCCAAGTGCGTGTCGAACCATGCACAATGAAGGGTTCCGTAGTTGGGATGAATTAATTTATCAAACAAACTTTCGCAAAGTTTTATTGTTATTACGTCTATGGGCGTTTACTGTCCCTCATAGTGTTAACATTGTAGTTAAAAAACTTTTTCTCGCATACAGAATGTTTGGGTTTTTGCAACTGCACCTGTAAGTTGGTCGATTAAAAGTTTTTGAGCTAAGTCGCGGACAGACAGACAGATAGACGGACATGGCGAAACTATAAAGCTTCCTTGTTGACTACGGAACTCTAAAAATGATAGGTTTCCCATAAAAACTTTCATCCCCTATATCCCCCCCCTTAAATTTGTTTTTGAGAAAATAATTGCCTATGTTCTTCCCCGGGATTCCATCTATCTCTTTACCAAATTTTATCGAGATCCGTTCAGTGGATCAGGCGTGAAAAGGTAACATACAGAATTACAGACGGGCAGACAGACAGAGTTACTATCGAATTTATACTTTTAAGCATCGATTAGTATGGATTATGTGTTCAATTCAAAATGAGCCAAATGTTCGATAATTATGAATTCGGCGAAAGTCATTCTTCTACGGAGACTCTTAACACCGCGATTCAGAAAATGACGTTAAATGAACAACGCCATCTATCGAGCACGAAGTGATACTGTCAAAATATATGGGAAAACGTTCGAATACTTTGTAAGCTATGTAGAAAAGACTGTTTTTAGGGTTCCATGACTGACTTGACCTGACTTGACTTGACTTGACTTGACTTGACCTGACTTGACCTAACTTGATTTGGATTGAGTTGAGTTAACCTTGAGCAGGTATATTTTATCGCAGCAGGTACATTGGTAGTTGAAAGAAAAGTAGATTACGTACCTTGCTAAAGTGAGTAATTAATGCACTCGTGTTAATTTTGTAAGCGCATTCGTGCCTTAATGCACTTTTTGCTCGATGTAACAATCTACAATTTTTAAGAAATTAAAATTTATCACCATTTTTTCATGATTAATTTGTATCATGATTTAAAAGATAGATAGCGCCTCCTATGGCACTACTACCAAACAATGGATTTGGAAAACTTGAATTAACCAAACTTTAGATTGGGTAAATTCACAATGTATCGCGTTATGTTTCCGCGCGAAGTATGTGAACATATGATGATTATAATCGTGTGTTACACACGTTCTCACAAACCTACCTGATTTTACGACAATAGATGTCGGTACGTGTAGGTATAATATATCTACATTACGTACCTAATGAAAATTTCTTCTTGAATACTTTAAACTCTTATATCTTTTGATATTTTGAAGCGATTGCGATGAAACAAAGACTAAATGAAAGATCGAGTTACACACAATATTTGAGTTTATAAGTTAACCATATTGATTTCGTACTTTTTACGTGATACTGGAACAATCAAACAAACGAACAGACAAACAGACAAAAATTCCAAAAATGGTAGAAATGGCATCTGTTGGTTATTCTTGGACACTCCACCTACATTTTTTTTTTTTTTCTTTGTACAGAAACGCCTCGTCTACAGATTTATTATATGTATAGATTTATTTTATCGTGTAATGTTTTACCAACTTTATCGATTTTATCATGTTTCAAGTTTATTATTCGATTATTATTGACTTTCTTTTATTATTTTGTTTTCTAAATGATGATAAAAACCTTATCAAAATCCGTTTTCGTAGTTTAGAAGAACAGCGTAGTCACACGATTTTGTCTTGTACCTTTTACCTATTATTTATTTATTAGATTATTAGATTACATGGATTATTCGCAGATATTGGGTATTTATTTAATTTTTCAATTAATAACAACACTACACGCACGCAACTACACACGCACTCGCATGTATGTCACAAAATTTTATTTGTTTTTGTATGAACTATTTTATGTTATCATTGTGATGATTGATTTAAACGGACACATGCATTTCTTTATGTGTTTATTATTCTAGCGTATAACACTCGTGGGCTGCAGCTGAAAATCAGCGTCAGATGGTATACTTGTGTTGTCATTTGACATTATGCTGAGCTGAGGCCCTTTTGGCATTAAAATCATGGTTTTTGGTTAGGTTCGTTAGTACGTTAGGTAAGATTTTTCTTCTGCTCAATGCCAATAAACGTATTTTTCATTTCTTTCTTTTTTTTCTAATTTTGTTTAATTGTATGCATGTAATTTGCAGATTCTTCTCAATTTCTAAGCTCTCAACGACCTCAAATTTCTATCAAAATATGCATGTAGGTATCAATCAAAACCAAGCCAAACATACCCAAGACTGATAAGTATCTAAGTAGTATGTTGTAATAAAGTACTTATCTATACATATAATAAATCTGTAGACGAGGCGTGTCTGTACAATGAAAAAAAAAAAAAAAAACGTAGGTGGAGTGTCCAAAAATAACCAACAGATGCCATTTCTACCATTTTTGGATTTTTTGTCTGTTTGTCTATTTGTCTGTTTGTCTGTTTGTCTGTTCGTTTGTTTGATTGTTCCAGTATCACGTAAAAAGTACGAAATGAATATGGTTAACTTATACACTCAAATATTGTGTGTAACTCGATCTTTCATTTAGTCTTTGTTTCATCGCAATCGCTTCAAAATATCAAAAGATATAAGAGTTTAAAGTATTCAAGAAGAAATTTTCATTAGGTACGTAATGTAGATACATGTAACGACATCTATTGTCGTAAAATGACACTAGCGTAAAATCAGGTAGGTTTGTGAGAACGTGTGTAACACACGATCATAATCATCATATGTTCACATACTTCGCGCGGAAACATAACGCGATACATTGTGAATTTACCCAATCTAAAGTTTGGTTAATTCGAGTTTTCCAAATCCATTGTTTGGTAGTAGTGCCATAGGTGGCGCTATCTATCTTTTAAATCATGATACAAATATTAATCATGAAAAAATGGTGAAAAATTTTAATTTCTTAAACATTGTAGATTGTTACATCGAGCAAAAAGTGAGTAATTAAGGCACGAATGCGCTTACTAAATAAACACGAGTGCATTAATTACTCACTTAAGCAAGGTATGTAATCAACTTTTCTTTCAACTACCAATGTACCTGCTGCGATAAAATATACCAGCTCCAGGTTAACTCAACTCAATCCAAATCAAGTTAGGTCAAGTCAGGTCAAGTCAGGTCAAGTCAGGTCAAGTCAGGTCAAGTCAGGTCAAGTCAGGTCAAGTCAGGTCAAGTCAGGTCAAGTCAGGTCAAGTCAGGTCAAGTCAGGTCAAGTCAGGTCAAGTCAGGTCAAGTCAGGTCAAGTCAGGTCAAGTCAGGTCAAGTCAGGTCAAGTCAGGTCAAGTCAGGTCAAGTCAGGTCAAGTCAGGTCAAGTCAGGTCAAGTCAGGTCAAGTCAGGTCAAGTCAGGTCCAGTCAGGTCAAGTCAGGTCAAGTCAGGTCAAGTCAGGTCAAGTCAGGTCAAGTCAGGTCAAGTCAGGTCAAGTCAGGTCAAGTCAGGTCAAGTCAGGTCATGTCAAGTCAAGTCAAGTCAGGTCAAGTCAGGTCAAGTCAGGTCAAGTCAGGTCAAGTCAAGTCAGGTCAAGTCAAGTCAGGTCAAGTCAGTCATGGAACCCTACGTCTTTTCTACATAGCTTACAGAGTGTTCGAACGTTTTCCCATATATTTTGACAGTATCACTTCGTGCTCGATAGATGGCGTTGTTCATTTAACGTCATTTTCTGAATCGCGGTGTTAAGAGTCTCCGTAGAAGAATGAGTTTCGCCGAATTCATAATTATCGAACATTTGGCTCATTTTGAATTGAACACATAATCCATACTAATCGATGCTTAAAAGCATAAATTCGATAGTAACTCTGTCTGTCTGTCCGTCTGTAATTCTGTATGTTACCTTTTCACGCTTGATCCACTGAACGGATCTCGATAAAATTTGGTAAAGAGATAGATGGCATCCCGGCGAAGAACATAGGCAATTATTTTCTCAAAAACAAATTTAATGGGGGGGGGGGGATATAGGGGATGAAAGTTTTTATGGGAAACCTATCATTTTTAGAGTTCCGTAGTCAACAAGGAAGCTTTATAGTTTCGCCATGTCCGTCTGTCTGTCTGTCTGTCCGCGACTTAGCTCAAAAACTTTTAATCGACCAACTTACATGTGCAGTTGCAAAAACCCAAACATTCTGTATGCGAGAACAAGTTTTTTAACACTTTGAGGGACAATAAACGCCCATAGACGTAATAACAATAAAACTTTGCGAAAGTTTGTTTGATAAAATAATTCATCCCAACTACGGAACCCTTCATTGTGCATGGTTCGACACGCACTTGGCCGGTTTTTTTTTAACTTAGGGCTGTGAAAATTTATGCTTTTTGTAACTAACAAAGAATTACGTTTTTCTAAAATTGCAATTTGCAAGTCAGTGTCAGGCAGGTTGTGGTTGTATGTTAAAATGATTTTTTTTATTCTGTAAATAGGTTATTGGAATCACTTTTACACGTCGTAATAATATCAAAAAATTGTAAAATTAAGCTAGATGAGGTCGGCGTTTCCTATCTGACTACTCTGAGAAGAAAGGCCGAAACAAACTCAGTCTCTTTTAAAGTCCGGACATACCTAGGTCAGATATTGGCATATTGGTCAGGCCCTATGAGGGCCATGTAGATTAGAGTCTGAAATGGTCTTTTGAGGAATGAACCACACAGATTTGAGTGAACCTGTCCTGTCACTGCAAACATTTGTCAGTAATAGTGGAGCTCAGCTCAGAACTTAAGGAGCTCAACGACTCGACGAACAATACCAAAGAAAGGACATTTGTGTAGGCCGCATCAAGTTCTCAAATTGCCAGACCATTGTTAAAACTAACTGAGAACGAAAAAATATAAGAATAAAAACAAAATAAACATCCTCATAGTCCTCACATTCACAATAATACAATACTTTACAAAGCAATCATGTCATTTTGTCAATATCCTACATATAATATTCAATAATGTGAATTTGTATATAAAACTGGTAGGTATATTTTGATGATTTTCCATAGTACTTATTCAAAATGTCACAATGCCAAAATGACAAGATGTTAGCAGAGCGAGCAGCTCAATCCCATGCTTTTTGTCTTCTAAATAATCTGAAATTGTATAGTACCCTTTTTTACAAAGTTTGGTTTTAATACAGCTTTTAAATCGTTTAATGGGTAAGTTTCGAATGTCAATATGATTAAAATATGATTCGCGATCGTAGCAAATAGTAGCTTTACAGAATAATAACCATTAGATACAGGAATACAACTCCTGCAATATTAGTTAGATTAGATAAATAAATATTTGAAACAACTGCGACTCATTATTTAGATCAACATAAAACTTGATACTGACCTGTAAAAAGCAAAAAACATAAGAAAAATTGAATATCGCAGGTTCCCCCAAAGCTTTCGCCTTAGTTTCCATCGTCCATACATTATGCCATAGTTTTTTCATTAATCTTTATACAATATTTTTTCATTAATCTTTCCGACAGTTTCATACTGCTGTCCATACTATCCACACTATCACCACAATATAGATATGGACTACCACTAATATATAAAGTTACTGGCTGTCTCATGTCTGTTACTTTTACGCCGTAACGCCTAGGTCGCCTAGACAAACCACGTGGGTTATGGGACATAGGATACTTTTATCCCGGTAGCACATTCCCGTGGGATAATTTCCGACATCCACGCGGGCGAAGCCGCGGGCAAAAGCTAGTATGTAAATAAATAAATAAAACGTGTGCGGCCGGGGGACCCCCGTCAGAAACGAGTTCCTTTTCATTATAAATTTGTCTGAACCTTGCTAGATCGATTTTTAGCCCCCGTAAACTCCTATAATGCAACTTTGGTCGAAATCATTAGAGCTGTTATCGAGAATGTGGTTACAAATACAGGTTGTTTGGCAGAACGTTGAACATACGAAAATGGTGGATAGGTGGGGTCATCTGCTACTTATTGCTAGTATATGCTATAGCTATATGGCCTGGCCCCCTGGATATTTAAAAAAAAATGTTTTTGCTTTTTTCTAGTTTCACCAGTTTCTCAACTTTAAAGGGTAATTTAAAAAAAAAAATACAAAAATAAAAAAAATCTTGCCTGTTTTACCCATTTTTAATCAAAATTACACTTTAAAGTTAAGAAAGTGGTGAAAATAGAAGAAAGAAAAAAAAGATAGAAAAAAATCTAGGGGAGCAGGGCCAAATAAATTAGGGCTGAATAAGTAGCAGATGACCCCACCTATCCACCATTTTCGTATGTTCAACGTTCTGCCAAACACCCTGTATATAAACATAAACTTAAAATATCTAAACAAATATTGAGGAGGAGCTCGTGGCTAAGTAATAACAGTAATAACACACGGGTCGATCCATCAGGTTAAGCTACGCTTGCCGGGGTTGGTCCATGGATGGTGACAGTCGTTACGGGTCGTCAGAAGTCCGAAAGTCTGACAACCAGTCTTACCAAGGGGTATCGTATTACCTACCTAGTTACTGGGTTGTGGAGGTCAGATAGGTAGTCGTTCCATGTAAAATACTGGTATTCAGCTGCATCTGGTTAGACAGGAAAGCCAACCTAGGCAGATTGATTGAATATCTAAACAAATATTGCTCATTTTATAGTATAGGATAGATATTACATTTTACAAGCGAAGCTAAGGAACGGTACGGACCTAAAGTTTCGCGTACACTTAATAATAATGTATTAACTTACGCAAGGACTTACAGAGGGCGCACCTCTACCTATAGGTGCTCCATTGCCTAAGCCTTCGAGGAATACGAGCGACATGTTATGTTAATAAACGTTTCAATTCCCCGCTTCAGGATGTTAATCGGCGCGATCCGCGACAAGCACCCGGACGTGCCCATCCACGTGCACACGCACGACACCGCGGGCGCCGGCGTGGCGGCCATGCTGGCGTGTGCCGAGGCCGGCGCCGACGTCGTGGACGTGGCCGTGGACTCCATGTCCGGGCTCACTGGGCAGCCCAGCATGGGCGCCCTGGTTGCCTCGTTGATCGGAACTAAGTATGATACTAGTGAGTGTGTCAATGTTCATATATCCATCCAGGGTTTTGCAGACGAACTAGAGCTCACTTGGACTGGGACATCCAATTCAACCTAACTGCTTACTGGAGGAGTTTTTTTTGAAAACATACGAAAAGCGACTTGAATTTATAATAATGTGTTTGTCTATGTTGTATGTCTGCGTTGTTCTTGTAAACCACGCAACCGAATTTGATGAGGTTTTGGGATATCGTTTAGAGAATTTATTCCGGAAAGTTTATGTGTATAATATATTAATATAGTTACATAAGAAATCTCGATGTTTTGAAAAGTCGTAAAAACCGTGTGAAGCTGGGGTGGGTCGCTAGTAAATAATAAAATAAATAAATAATAAGTAGGTACATCAAGCATCATCAATATTCAGCCTTTCTACGCATTGTAGAAAGTTGTTGTGTCCTTGATGTAGGTCAGGTATAAATACCCTAAATTCTTCATACTTGTGTGACCATTTGAATTATGAATGCCTGGTATTTTCCACCATCTTTCAATGTTAAGGACTTTATTGGTCTGCAAAATCACGTTTATACGATATTTGAAGAACTAAATATTCGATGAACCATAGAGGTCTTATTACCTTCAATGAATTTAATCCTTTTCTCTCACAGAGATCGCCCTCCAAAACGTATCTGAATACTCAGCATACTGGGAACAGGCACGTACCCTTTATGGACCCTTCGAAGCCACAGTGACCATGAAGTCAGGCAACGCAGACGTATACCTCAACGAGATCCCCGGAGGACAGTACACCAACTTGCAGTTCCAGGCCTTCTCGCTTGGTCTTGGCACGCGGTTTGAAGAGGTTAAGAAGGCTTACAGGTAATATTTTGAGTTTTTTTTCTGACGAGGTTGACATCGTAACAAGAAGCTAAGAATTGGAAAGAAGAAGCCCAAAATGGCGATACTTGACAGTACACGTAGCATCACCATTGTAGAAACGGGTTTTGACGACGGAAGATAGCCAAAATGACAGATAAACACTCACAATCTGTCACTTTGTCTATTCTTCCGTCGACAAATTCGTTTCTACGATGGTCATGCTACGCGTGCGCGTGCAGGAAAGGAAAAAGGTCTTTGCCCGTTAGTGGAGCATTATAGAAATGGAAAACTTACAGACAACTTTTAATCAGTAACAGTTTTAATATTTTTTTGGACTAGCCCTGTCACACGCATTCTGTACTACTTCCGAAACAATCAGATTTATCTAGTGATAATTTCAAAACACTATGCACTATTACCCAATTTCAGCTCTTATTACATTTCACCATTCCAGGGAAGCCAATATCCTTCTAGGCGACCTTATCAAAGTCACTCCATCATCGAAGGTCGTGGGAGACCTGGCGCAGTTCATGGTACAGAACAAGCTGACAGCAGACGACATCAAGAAGAAGGCTGGGGAGTTATCGTTCCCTAAGTCAGTTGTGGATTTCCTGCGGGGAGCCATCGGTCTTCCTTATGGAGGATTCCCTGAACCGTTCAGGTAGGTTTATAGGTTAGTTACCAATTCATCTTTTTATTTAGGTACACACGTATTTACATAATTTAAAAACTTACAGATCTAAAATAACAATCATAATATGTTACCCCACCGCCGTATCTCTACGTTGACGTTGTGGTGGGGCTTGCGCACTCCAAATTCTAGGTCTGTGCCGGTAGAGTTTACTTTGCCGGAACAGGTCTAGGATGAGGAGCCAGGCCAAGAGAGATACAGAAACCCGCAGGGCAGCATATGGCGCGTTGTTGGGCAGTAGAACAAGACTTCTTCCTGGGAGACAGAGTGCGTGGGGTCGCACGGACCCTATCTCCTGGGAGAAATCGGACAGATATCCCACCTAATCCCACCAGCGTGTCGGGAGCGGGAGCTGAACCCGCTTTTCGTGTGCTGACATCCATATCTATACTAATATTATAAAGCTGAAGAGTTTGTTTGGTTGTTTGTTTGAACGCGCTAATCTCAGGAACTGCTAGTACTTAATATAAGGAATTACAACACCTATATACAAGCTCACCGTACTCCCGTCCCGACCCACGCCCGACCCGCACCCGCTTTATGTGTGTAAAATAAATACTTTCTATAAAATAATCTGACATATAAATATGACAGATGATTCGGCTGAGGATGGATGGCTGGAAGGATTCCGAAGGATGGCCATATTGCATGTGGCTGTTATAGCACCAATAGTTACATCGGTTCTAAACAGATTTTGTTTTTTTTTACTGAAGATCGGATTGTGAATTCTAGGTACCTATTTATTTTTCCAGTTAGTAGGATAAACGTGAGAGAAGCCCCTCAGAATGCGAGAAAATTCCAGATATCGCTACATAATTTTAAATGTACGCACATTTAAAACCTGTAGGTACTGATAATTCTAGATCTCAAGTGCTGAAGGACACGCCAAGGATCGCGGACAGGCCGGGCAAGGCGCTGAAACCTATGGACTTCACCAAACTGAAATCGGATCTCAAGGAAGTGTATCCTGATGTAAGCACTTAATCTCGCGACAATCTAAGAAGCCCGCTTTGACACCTATCAAAATACTGTTAGTAGTGATGGGGAAAAAAATCGGTTGTTTTAAAAATCGATTCTCGAGACATATTGATTTATCATACTTGTAACATACGAGTTTGTAATCGACAATTTATATACACTACTTCAAACTGATTCTCGAGTCATATCGTTTTATTACACGTCATTATCATCATCATCATCATCAGCCTACAGCAGTCTACTACTGGACCTCTCCAATTACACGGCATTCAGCTCGATTCTCGGTAACTCATCCAGCTGCTACCAAACACCCTGCGAAGATCGTCGCTCCTCTTTTAGAGAAAATGTTGACGAGTTTACACGATAACACCAAAATCACATAATAGCCGAGTCAGAAAATATAACAATAAACTTTAACCATTTCCTTTAATGACATATTAAATATCAAAAGAAAGCTAAAAATATAATGTGATGACATTGTATTTGTTATGTTACTCTCTTTTCTTAATGTAATGTTTGTAAAAGTATCGATTTTTCAGATCATAGATTTTATTCGGTCAAAAAACGGGTTAAAATCTTCACAACACTACCGTTGCCATAGCAACGAACCCAAAGTCATGACATTATAGTAACGTCCTGACAGAATATTAATCAACGATTAATTCGTGTTTTTCAGTGCATTTTTCCAATATAAAGTGAAACTTGGTGCTTTCGAATGATACTCATTGTTATAGTGTATGGATAACATAGTAATTAATTAGGATTATGAATTTGATTTTTCGATCTCTTACGGATCGAATCGATCGATTTTTTCGATCTCTCTCTCTTATCTCTTACGTTCATACAAAGTTATCGCGGCATGTATGGATAAAAATAAAAGGATATATAGAAAAAAATACAGTCTCAAAAACACTGCACATTTCACCAATCCAGTGTTTGAGCTGTTAGTGGCACAACACCCCAGGAATACGACCCTGCCAGACTAAAATAATAAAAAAAATATGTTATTTTCAGTTCGTTACTGAGATAAAATCCGATCAAAAAACCAATCTGCCTAGCCTTTTATTACTATGTTGGGGTCGGCTTCCAATCTAACCGGATGCAGCTGAATACCAGTATTTTACATGGAGAGACTGCCTATCTGACCTCCACAATCCAGTAACAACCAGTCTTACCAAGGGGTATCGTATTGCCCTGGCAATACGGTCACTGCCGTAAATAGGGCAATGCCAGCGGTGCCCAGGCACAGGGCGCAGGCCCTGGAGGGGCGCAGAAATGACCAGACCAGGGGCCACTAACAATACCTATTATTTTTATAGACAATCCATTTTATTGTCAAAACCGGTTATGATTATAAAATATTTCAAGGGCGCGGTTATAACAGCTCGCACCGGGCGCAAAAAAGGCTAATTATGGCACTGAATACAATACCCCTTGGTAAGACTGGTTGTCAGACTTTCGGGCTTTTGATGACCCGTAACGACTGTCAAAGATCCACGAATGACAGCCGGAACCAACGGCTTTCCGAAGCACGGAGGAGTCTCGGTAGGTATGTAAAGATGGTCACCCATCCACAGACCAACCCCGGCAAGCTTAACCTGATGGATCGACTCGTGCGGCTGTTATTACTTATCCACGAGTTCCTCACTCGTGCGGCTGTTATTACGTAGGCACGAGCTCCCCCGATAAAAACCGATCAACCAAACTAAAAATTTGGAACCCAAAGTTAGTATTGTATTCAATATTATTCTCATCGCTTCAACAGGTGACCGATCAAGATGTTATGTCTGCGGCCATTTACCCAGAAGTTGCGACTGACTTCTTTCGCTTCCGTGACAAGTATGGACCCCTCAAGTATTTGGATACCAAGTCTTTCTTGACTGGACCTACAGTAAGTACCAACCACCAGGTTTGCACCCGCACACATTGTTTTAGTCTTACAGTGTTTTACCTATAAAATTCAATATTTGGCGTGCGCTGAGAAAACTATTGATAACTACATGATATTACTTGCTCATTATTCCTACAAACAAGTGTTTTTTTTGACGTTGTGACTTAACTATGTTATAATAAATATAGCAGCTTTTGTGTTCTAAAATTTAATTGGCAGTCATGGGTAGACCATGACCTGGAATAGGACATGGGATATGTTTTATCCGTATACTCCCGAGGGGTCGAGACATACGCGGGTGAAACCACGTGGCACAGCTAGTCGAGTATAAAATGCATCAATTTCAAAAGGTTGGCGAAACGATAGAACTAAAGATCGACCGCGGGAAGACGTTAGATATCAAGACAGTGGCTGTGTCAGGCGTGATGACAGCGGCGGGAGAGAGGATGGTGTTCTTCGAGCTCAACGGACAGCTGCGCTTTGTGTTCATTAGAGACGAGCATGCTAGCAAGGTAAGATGTCAGACGGCAAGACAGTCGCGTTGTCAGACGAGATGACAGCGACGGGAGAGAGGATGGTGTTCTTCGAGCTCAACGGACAGCTGCGCTTCGTGTTCATTAGAGACGGGCATGCTACCAAGGTAAGATGTCAGACGGGAAGACAGTCGCGTTGTCAGACGAGATGACAGCGGCGGGAGAGAGGATGGTTTTTTGGTCGAGCTCAACGGACAGCTGCGCTTCGTGTTCATTAGAGACGAGCATGCTAGCAAGGTAAGCTGTCAGACGGCAAGAAAGTCACCTTGTCAGACGAGATGACAGCGGCGGGAGAGAGGGGTGTTCTTCGAGCTCAACGAACTGCTGCGCTCCGTTATGGTTTATGTATGCATTTATTGTATATTATGTAAATGGTACACCACTGACTACCTGAAGTATTGTCTCTCCTTACTTTAATCCTTCCAAAAGTTGTCTGTAAAAGATCGCTATATGCGATATGACCGCCCATTGTGTCACGTCAAGGGGGGGCAAAAGTAATGTCATAATTGGCATAATTGGCGTCCTATTGTCATTGTGATTTGATACATATGTATGTATTATGTACCTATGTTGTAGACAGATAGAGAATTACACACAGCTCAGGCAATATATCATAATAAAGAGTAATTCTATCTATCTAGCAACGTGAGGTAAGTATAGGATACATAATATTATTTCTCCTTTTCAAGGCAATCAACCTATTATCTGGAATTACAGCATAGAACTTATTGGTTGACATGATCTAGGTAGTCTAGGTACCGAAAAACTTTATCAAAGATAGTTCCAGCTGCAATGGCATTCGATACCGAACCTAGTAGCGAGATCAATATGTTGTAAACTTAACTGCGATAGGTATTATATTTTAAAGTTTCAATTATTATCTACCTAATATGTAAAAAAAACAGTTTTAATATGTCATAGAAAAAACTGTTCAATGTATCGTATGTATATAATTGCTGCGTCATGTTATAACTTATATACTAACCTACGTTGAATTTTTATCAGAAAATGAGTATCCACCCTAAGGCAATCAAAGGTGAAAAAAACCAAGTGGGAGCGCCCATGCCAGGAACAGTACTCGGTAAGTATCAACTTAAGAGTCTTTATTACCGCATTCCTTGCTTAGCATGATCCTCCGTTAAGAACTTTTATTGAAAATAGGTACCTACTGCAGCATTAATTTTGAAATAAATATAAGTAATTATGATAAAGTTGAGGATTAATGTTAAGTACCTACTATGTTTCACGAAAACACGATTCCATAAGATTTTCTCTGTAGAAAAAAAAAACCAAAGCTACCTCCAAATCGAATACCTAATAAACCGCTGGTATTCAAAACATACTTCGAATTAGGTCATGAAACTTTGCATAGTAACTGAACTAACTATATAGCAGGTACTGATATTCTTGTTCAATTGCCTACCTTTATTTTCGCCGTAAAAGAGGAAAAACCTAAACTATTCGCGCCTTGGAGCCTTCTCCCCGCCGCCGCCGTCCACAAGCAGTCAAAGTCAAATATTTATTTCAATTTCACTTTTGAACGTCAAAAACAAAGAAATAGGACTCATTCTAGTCGCCCCTTCCAAAAGGTAGTTTTCGTATGGAGAAGAATGGGCAATAGAAACCCACCGTTACTCTTTTAAAAATGTTATAATATTTTATATACCTATCCTGCGAGCGAGACCGCTCAACTGTCGATCGGCATTCTAAAGGCCGATAACAATTAACATTCTATTGCGTCTTGTTAATGACAGTTGGAGGTAAGGAGTAAATTTGAGCTGAGGTAATAGGTATAGTTGTAGTGTTAAGTTTTTTGCACTTTGCAGGGTATTTTCAGGTTGTATGATACAAAAAAATCAAAATATGATTTACGACCGTGAAAAAAAATGTTTTTACTTTAATTATAAACATTAAAATCATCATCCCTTATCCTATTCTAATGGATTTGATATATTAATGTTCTCATTTTCCCACAGACATCAAAGTGAAAGTAGGCGACAAGGTCGAGAAAGGTCAACTAATCGCAGTTCTCTCCGCCATGAAAATGGAGATGAGCGTGCAAGCATCCAGAACGGGAACAATCAAATCAGTATCCATCGCCAAAGGACAAAAAATAGAAGGAGGCGACCTAATCTGCACCATCGGAGACTAAACATAAAGTCCAGTTTTGAATGACAGCTTTGTGATATCAAATACCAGACAAGTGCGAGTTGAACTCGTTTGATGAGGGTTCCGTACGATAAATATGTTACCTACCATGTTTTTCTCAAGAACAAACTTAGCATTGTAGTTGAAAAACATGTTCTCCCATTCATTCCAAATGCAAATGTAAGTTTGTACTTACGCGCAATATTAAGAAGAGATTTAGCATGTTATTTTAAGACCATAGACTGCCTAAAGGTTTTCCTAATCTATAAGTAGGTAAGAACCATTCTCAGTATTTTTTCGTAATTTTAGGCTCAGTAGTTTCGGTGATAAGGGGAAATGGTCAATTTTAAAAGTATTTAAGTATTTTAAAATTATAATAAGTACCTGACAACCGAGCGTGAAAATAGAGAAAACGAAGTTTCGCCCCCGTTGCAACTTTCATCGCCATCGTTAGAGCCGTTTTCAAGAACGTGAATACAATGAATACATGGGTACTTATATATTTTACAAATATTTCTAATATCATACGAGTAGTATGATATATTTTAGGTCTTTTCATTTGATGTGTCAGCTACAGTTTGCATTGCATTTTTTTTAATTTTCATATTTTCCCCCGAAAAGTGACCCGCTTATGCAAAATTAATTTATTTACGTTACATGTCCGTGTTCGGGTCACAGAAATTCATTATGTTTTAACTAAATTGGTCCAGTAGATTCGGAGCAAATTGGCAGAGCCAGACAGCCAGTCAGACAGACATAAGACACACGAGTGATCCTTTATGGGTTCCGTTTTTTCATTCGGAACCCTAAAGTGAATTATGATTTTATATATAAATTTTTAGCATTTTAATTGTTAATTGTAAGAGTGTTTTTATAATAAATGAATGTTCCGTTGAATCAATTTTTGGAATTGTATTTAAACTAATGCCTATTTTTACACGACTGCCCAAAAAGGAGTGTAATGTTTTCAGGGTTCATGTATGTGAGTTTCTTTATTCAACCATAACTTTAAAATGCCCGAACGGATGTATGGGGTATCGTTAGAATCCTTACATCATTCCGAGTGACATAGGACATGTGTTTTTTTTTAAATAATATATTATGGCGGTAATATGGCTCCATTTCCAAAGGTGAAAAATAAAAAAAAATCTTCAATTATTTACAATGTGGGTATCCAATTGAAGGCCTTGATGAGCAAATTCCAAAACTATATAATTTATTGGCATAAATTTTACATAGCCTTTTCACTGTCACAACAACTTTATTCCCATCCTAACTAATATTATAAATTCGATTACGCTTTCACGCTAAAACGGCTGAACGGATTTGGATGAAATTTGAAAAGACCATGACCTGGAATAGGACATAGGATACTTTTTATTCCGGTAGTACGGTCCCGTGGGATAATTTCCGACCTCCACGCGGGCAAAAGCTACTTATTTATTTATAGTAATTATTTTGGTTATCGTGAAATGACTTCCGAGTTCCGGAGCTCATTTATTTTAAATATTTGATAAATTCCTAGCAACACTTTGTTTTTATTTAATATAATTATTTTTATTTAATGAACCTATATATTTTATTTAAGTAGGTAAGTACTTCATTAATATTAATCGTAGGCAAGTGTTTTTTTGCAAGCTAAATGGAAATGTGTGAGTAATAAAACTCTAAAAATATAATTCAAAAGTATATTTCTGTATTAATTCGATAATACAATATTTTCCATCCCAATCGTAACATTGATTCATATACAACTACAAATACTTGATTGTTAGTGTAAACCAATGTATATGAATTGTTAAACAACATTTACGACAAAAGATAAAATAGTTTACAACTAAATAGTCTTTAAACTTCGATTAAATTACGTTTGGGGCGACCGAACCGCCTTTCAATAGACAAACAGACCAGATTTACGGACGAAAGAACAGAGTTTCTAAATAATTTTAGCAGAGAAGATTATGACATTGCATAATAATCCTTATTATCAGCGTGTTAAAGTGCAAACGAAACGCCCTACCAGTCGTGGTCATAGTTCGTACAATTTTGCACTTTATAGTATTATAAATAAATTACTATATAGTGTATTATACGATGTAAACAGTAAAACCTCTGCTCTGGGTTCCTTTTTGGTCAACGCGGAGCCTTATCTGGTTTCCAACAGGGCCGACAGTAAACCAGATGCATATGTTATTATATTACCACTGCATACGAGATTACCAATTCAATTGCTATTGCATTAATGGCTTACTTGATCTTCCTTGACTGCGTCTTTTTGCTGGAAGTACCTAATTATTTACATCATATTCTAGTTCATGTTCTTTCGTCAGTAAGTCGTAAATATAACAAATTCTTATGGCATCGACACATCATTATATATCTTGCGCATTTGGCATCCGATTCTCGGCTATTCAAATAACAAACTGTTAAAATACTAAGGGCGGATTCTGAACGCGTTCAAGAGCTGTCAGTGTCAATACTCCCTAGATAATAATGACACTGATAGCCCTTATACGTTCAGTTTCATAGGTGAAATTCACCGTACATTTTAGTGAAAAAGTCATAAGTTTCAAACGCCTTCATTAATTGGCTTAACTCCCCTCCCCCCCCCCCTTTTCTAAAATAGGGTATTTATTTGTATATGTTTGTGTTAGTGGTATCAAATTAATGTACGAGTTATAGACCATCTACAACGATTTGCTAAGCTTGAAATCTGGGCAAAATACAGTATTATAAAGTTATCAGAACGTATAGTTATACTATTAACCTAATTTAATAATATTTGTCACAATGGCTTCTTTTACATTTAGAGTAACTGACAAAGTTTATAGTCAGATAAATGTATCATAATTTGATAATAAGTTACGTTTATATATTTTTAATAAATGTATAACTCGGCATTTAACATTCAGTTTCCTCAACTTGTTGAACTCGATTAAATATTTCTGTGTGTTACACAGTGTGAAAAAAAGCTAACATACATTTTCCCATTCAGAACACCGCAATTTGTAACGATACATATATCTCTGAAACGTATCTCAATAAAATCTAGGACATCAACAACGTGCTATATATAATCACTATAATTATAAATCGGATGACCAAAAAGCGCAAAGAATTACAAAACATAATTTCCCATATAAATTAAGAATGCGTTTCCACTGAGCGAAACATGCAGACGTTTACCAATAGACACCTTGCTTGCTTGGCTTGGACACTTACACACGTAAATTCATCCAATAGTTGGAATTACAACTGGATCATTTTCTCCGAATCAGTGGAAACGCCCCCTAATTTGCTAATTTTATACAATAGACTATATATCGAAAATGCTCTACGAATCAATTTGTATTCATAGAGCTACCCCGTGCCAGCGGGGAATTTTGAAAAATAAATTGTCCTTCCATACATTTATCAAGTCCTTCACTAAATGACATATTTTAGCTATCTTGGCGTTTTATTATATACAATATTTAACGCTCATTACGAGTTAACGTCGACGATCACTAAATAAGTCATTGAATAAAGGCTAAGCGAAACTAGGCTTTAAAGTTCTTACGAAAATCTACTGGGTTTCTGATAATATTCACAACAACATTCCAACTGAAACTGAAATCTCTTAACAAAACTTGAATTGGCCTTTAAACCCAACGATGAATATTACCAGTGAACCAATATAGATAGATAGTGCCATCCACGAAGACGCGCCCCACTCCGCGATTACTGTACTGTACTGAGTACGCAGTACGGAGCGGAGCGGAGTGGGGCGCGTCTTCTTGGATGGCACTATGTAATCGCGGAGTAGAATGTAGTAGACTAAGTAATCTTAGCCTAATGGGGGCAAATCAAGCCCTATCCCAGATTATAGGCAAGAAATATATTAATTTTTGCCTCCCTTGTCAACCTTGCTACATAATTGTAGCATAATTTGTATTCCAAAATATACAGTAACCTTTGAACATAAAGACTAATATCGTGTGCATAGATAACTAAGCTACATTAATCTCATAGAAAATATGCCTCAGATAATTGAAAAATTAGTTTAAAGTTGCCGACATATCCAATGATGCATAAAACTATTTAAGTAATCGAAACATTTTAACTAGATCTTTGACTGATAGAAGATTACATAAAGAATATACCAACAAGCATACAGCGTTGGTCCCTAAACTAAAATTTAAAACTAGAAGTCAGAGAAAGTAATCCTACTCTATTAGAGACAAAGATAATATTAAAGCCATACAACTAAATTATATACAAAAGGAATGAGCAAATAAGAAAGATATGCCACGACATACAGGTATCGTACTACCCAGTTACTGGGATTGTGGAGGTCAAATAGGCAGTCGCTCCATGTAACATACTGGTATTCAGCTGCATCCGGTTAGACTGGAAGTCGACCCCAACATAGTTGGGAAAAGGCTAGGCAGTTTGATTGATGTCACAACATAATAGCTAACAATTTCGAAGTGAAGAACTTACTTCGAAGTCAAAAAGGAGAAAAAACTTTTTCTTTAGACTTGCGTCATTTGGGAGCACGTGAATTACCGTGTGAGGATCGGAATCACGAGACAGTGTTTTGTAAAATATGGGCGGCTTGCAATACCGTTCTTGAAGAGACTCGTGAATTTAATATGCCACTTTTTCGTTTTCAATTTAATATTCTTATCCACGATGTTGCTATCCACTTTATGATGTATTGCTTCATGGTAATATGGCTTCTTGGTTTGACAAAAGATGTTGAAAGCAGTCGACTTTTCTGGTCACTATTTCGAAAGACTTTTGCCATGCTAGTGTTCAGTATCACTATATAGGTATACTGTTTCAAAGAATCTTTTGCGTCACTTGCGAAAATCTTATAATTTTCAAAAATCACCCTTGTTTTTTACCCTACCGCATATTTTGTAACTTCGACACCTATCCCGTCACTAGTAGATGTAATATAGAAATTTATGAAAGAAAGAGCCTTAATTAAACAGTCATTAAAAATAAGCGAAATTAGTTATTATTTATATCACGCTCAGCGTTGATTTGATACGTATCCCTAGTAACTTTACAAAATATCTGTTACTGAAGTAACGATAAGTTTTCATAGCATTAAGGGCTTGTACACAAAACTGCGTTGCGACGCCGAATCGTAAAAATCAGCGATGGTACCGTGCGTTGCGAATTCGCATCGCGCCGATTCGCAGTTTTGTGTACAAGCCCTTAAGGTGTATATTACCAGTTGGCAATTATCTTTTAAGTTAGAGTAGATATTATAGATTGACATAATTAAATCGTGTTATACAAAATAATGTCAAAAAAATATGATTTCTAATAAACATAGCAAGACCTACATTGATTACAGGGATTGAAATGAACTTTACGCATTTAAATGTTTTGGCCTATTTTCGCACGGAAACACTTAATAATTACTTGCATAATCAAACTTAGGCGTTTTAAGGAAAATGCCATCTATATTCAAATTAGCACATACATTCCCGAAGCTATAAACGATTCAATTATGACCGCGTAAAGTCCGTTTCAACTCGCGTAAGTATAGTTGATTCAATTTCAACTGCGCGTAATTCCGCAAAACGGCGCGTATACTCAATCTATTTCACCAGGGTGCAAAAGTGATTTATCAATAGTATGAGAGAATGTATCTACCAAATCTTGTGGGATCATGTCGCAGAGTCTTTGCGGTATGTCCAGTGTGTCCTCGATGGAGTTCACAGAGTTTTGATCGCTTAGAGACAGGCTCGTGTCTGTGTCGTCGCCATAGCAACGACGCTTGTGGTCTGAAGGAAAGTTGTGGTAGGAATGTTCGACGCGAATCGCTTGCATTGTGTTGCTGTAAAGAGAAAATTATGTTTCAGTATTACGTGTTGATGATAATGTTAGATTTTTTGCCCTAAAATGTGTTCCCTACTTTCATATTTTGATTGAACTATACTTATTTTGTATTATCTTATCAAAACATGCTAATTGATATTGCTATTAAATGTATCAAGGCTAAAAGAGATTATGGTAAAACTATTCAAGTGTTGAACATAACATTTTCTAATTAACTTTTTTACTAAGAAAAAAAACATTTTGAAGGCTAGAAAAAATACCATTCATACATTCAGAAAATTACTTTTACCTTTTATACAAACAGACGTATTATAGTCACCTGGTTTTCCTAAGAACAGGTCGCCCCATTTCGACTTGAAGTTCCAAGGAGTACAGCTTAGCTAGCGACTCCAGCTTTTCCTTCTCCTCAGGATCATTGAGACTTGGCAACTTCAGTTCAGTTTGGCAAGAGTCTTGGAGGAACTTGGAAAGCTGTTCATTAGCAGCACTCAGGATTAGGAAACCAGGTCTTTCGTCCCTTATTCTGCGGCACCCAGCCCTTATTTCTCTCACTTCGGTCACTACAGCATTCCCCATAGAATGCTCACTATAATAATGATCGCTTTGCGGAGATTTCTCACTCAAATTCAAGTCACTCGATGATGTTTTCTGTAGCGAAAAATTCGTGCGTGGCGTCTGGTTAAACGATTCATCTTGCTGCCCCGATTTCTCCTGAAAGGCCTGAAAGGACTGAAAAAACGTCTCGTTCGCGTTCTGACCAGATACACCAGCGTTTTTTATATCGCTGAAACTGCTGAAGGAGGAATGCGGTTGGAGAATGTCCCTGTTTTCCTTTGAAATTGCCTCGTCTTCTAAATCGACTACAGTTTTGGAATCAGACATCATGGCGTCGTCGTCGTTTCCCGAATCAACTTTAGCCCGTTTCTTCTTGAACCTATTCTTGCAACTAGCCCACCCACTCTTGACGAGCAACTTCTCCTTCTTCAACCTTTTTGGCGGTGGCATGTTACTGGCAGATTTTGGAGAATTATTGTTTACGGACTTCGAAGATTTGAACGTGAGGCTTTTGTTGAAGACTTTCAGCTCTTCAATGCCTGGCCAGTCAGTGAGTTCGTCGTCTCCCTCTCTATCGCTATCATTTGTTACCACTCCATCAGAATCACTGCTACTTAATGAGCTTGATTCGTTCCCCGCAAAATCCATCCCGCTGATAGAATCATCAAACATCAAAGGATTTCTTAAGGATGGAGGGTGAGTCTTGTTCAACATCTTAAATTTTCGGTGGTATTTTCCATCAAAACTGTTCTTTCCCGAGCTGGTTGTGGGGTTAAAGAAAGGTGGTAAGTCAGTCGTTATTTTGTACCCTGTCAATTTAGATAGCGTAGGCGTCCCATTTTTAGAAGAATTCTTGTACACGAAGTTGAAACTTGAGCTACCTGGCAACGAAGGAGTGTTTGTGAGTGTAGTAGGTTTTGTGCCTTCCGCATTCTGAGATTTGAGTACGATTTTGCCTGGCTGCAGTACAAGGTCCTTTTTAGGGAGGTCTGTATCATACTTTCTTGATTTAAAGTCGTTTTTAGAGAAGTAAGCGGACTTGGATGAGCATCCACCACTGAAGGACCTCTCCCTCATCTCGCAAACATCTCCTTTGTCCCGATGAGACCACTTCCTCTTGCCGCAGAACGCGTTTCTGAAAAAACAGCTAACAAGCCAACACATGGATGATTAGAACAACTTTCCTTTTGTAATAATAGTTATGTAAATAATGAGAAACAATACAAAACAGTTGATACAAATGCTTTAGTCTGGGAACTAAAGGAAGTCTGTATACCATTTCGCATGTTGAAGGATATAAAGGAAAACATCATTGTTTATGATATTCTGTTTTTATGGACAAACAAATACCAAAGACAAAACTTTCTTTCAAAGGGTGCAGTGACTATTAATTTTATATTGTTCAGTTAATTTCTGGAATAATCAACTATTTTATAACATAATTGTCAGATTTTCAATTAAATGAGTGATTAACAGTAATTACTTGCTTAGCAAAGTAATTCATGCAGTAATAAAGCAAAATTGCGATGTTTAAATCGAAAGAATAAAATGTTGATCATGAACTGGATAAGCGCATAAGTCATTTTGGCATTTTTACTGACTTATGTAATAATAGACATCCCTGCAAGTTTCTCAAAATAAATAAAATAATAACATATGAGTATAGTACTGACCTTTCTGGTTTTGTGAGTGTCCTGTGCTTATTTACATGTATTCCCGGAGATAACACTTGGCTCTGGAGAATGATAGTAGCAGGCAGTGCATTCGGCTGAAAAAACAAAGCATTCATTCTGACATTTGGACACTTAAAGACCAATATCTGTTTCAAATACCTACCTACACTAAATGGGTCGTAGAGGTCATGAAATCATGTACTGTAAATATTCATGCCAAAATTGTTTTTTATATCTGTTGTTTTACAAGGTTATACAATTTAGCATATTAGGAAAAACTGTTCTGGTTGAGAAATAAAGCATAAGTTGCTATGAGGAAATTATTAGTATTTTTCTTTTTATCTGTAAAAATTTAGGATTCAAAGGGAAACTAATTGTAAGTACTATGTAATATTTGTAGCATTTTCAGTAAAAAAACTTGACTTAGATAAAGAATAAGAAACCAACACTGATTCATGAATACAAAGATAGAGATTACAAATAATAAAAGCCCCACATACTCACCTCAGTAGTCACACTCAAAATCTCAACAGGCGGTGATCTCTTTCCATCCGTATACTCCACCGGCATCTTCTTATACTTCCGTTTCCTCCTAGCATTCGCTGGTCTGGTTGGCGAGAAGTTTTCATTGAACGAATCAGACTCAAAGTTCCCGATCTGACAGTAATGCCTGGATTTTAGGCTGGATTTGTGCAAGCTGAGGTGGGGGTCATCTGAATCTGATAATGGCTGGGTGATGAGTGGGGCCTGAGGAGGACTGCTGGAGCTTCCATCTTCGACGAGACTCACTGTTACTGCGGCTGCTGTAAAGATTTTGAGAATCTAAGGACTGCAATACTTCAAGATACCTTTTTAAAGGACATTTTTAATACAAGGGATTTATTAATACTAAATTATTAAATTACAACAGGAATAAAGCCCAAGGATCTGATTGGATTTAAGATTAGTAATTGACAATGGTGAGTCCATTGTCAATTAAAGTAGTAGTTCTGGGGAATACTATGATTCATGAATTTCAGACGAAATCATTCCTTACCTTATGGTACTGGTACAGTCACTTTAGTATGTGTTGGAATTGACTAAGTGCAGTGACTCAATAGAGTGCTGAGGTTTCAGAAATTATAGTTTTATGGGAGATAAATAAAGGACATCAATAAGAATGAAGTTTTTAAAAACAAAATTGCTCACATTAAAGTATTAGAAAAACAAACAACAAGATTTTGTCCACAATAATAAATAGATTTTATGACAAATTTCTAAATAAACCACTGTCTAATGACTAGAGGACTCGCCTATTTTTAGCCCAAAGAATCCAGCCTTTTGGGCATTTTTCCCATTGACAGCGGTGCGGACAAATCTTTTGATGAGCTCTACACCTTTTTTAATTTTGTTATATAAATGTACATAAATACTGTACATATTTCTTTCTAAGTATAATATATATTATTTAATTTCTAGAATTTTTATATTATGTAAATAAAGTGTTATTTATAAATAACTATGATACTAAAATTATTAAAAGTATTATGAATAAATAGTAAAATGAAGTTGAAAAACTCAAGTTTTATTTAGCTAAGCTCATAAAAGTTTCATAAATTTGTCTAAACAATGCAAACGTTAGAATTTGCACAATAGCTTGGCAAGATTTCAAATTTTTGGCACAATTTTAAAATAATTTTGTTGGCTCCAAAATAAATGGCTTTAGGTAAAATAGTACTAGATTTCATTTTATAGCTCATACCATACATTATAAAAATGAAGTTTCTAATGTGTACTTACATATTTTAATACGTTTGCCTTACCTTAGCACAAATAACAAAAAAATACCAGGTGCGGTAACAAAGAGTAAGCTTATTGTTGTAAAATCATCAAACAATAAATCGTTGAATGAAAATAGAAGCAAGGTTTACACTTACGTAGGTTTCCGGCAGATCTGGTCCTTCGGCGGAGACCTAGCTTCCTCCGCTCCTGCCGGCCGCAGTTACTCTCCTCTAGAGCCAGGTTAAGGTCATGAGACAACCTCTCCATCGCCCTTAGTGACCCTCAAGCAAATAACGTGCCATTAAAATCTAGAACATACGATGCACCGGCTCACTTTGTTTACGCCACCTCGACTTTTATGACCTACTTCCCACCTGCCCTTTCACAAATTCCAAGAGGTAAATGACACTTTCAACTCAAAAAGCAAATAAACACAATCAAAACAGCAACTTAACACACGGGATCACAACAAATTGTACATTTCGTAGGTCCTTCCCCAATGTAACAGAATGTATATTTTTTAAATATTATTATGCACAATCATCAAAAACACTTTCTACAGTCACAGATATGAAACTGAATTTCAGTCAATTAAAATGATTATCATCCACTTTCTTTTCATCGAA
Organism: Lithophane ornitopus; assembly: GCA_948473465.1. Classification (NCBI taxonomy): domain Eukaryota; kingdom Metazoa; phylum Arthropoda; class Insecta; order Lepidoptera; family Noctuidae; genus Lithophane; species Lithophane ornitopus. The sequence continues at coordinate 13,098,974 of OX419624.1, read as the reverse complement.
TTTTTTGCCGTACATGATTTTGACAAAAAATAATAAATATAACATCACGACATTCGATGAATGAATGGAATTAATTACTCCACAGAGCAATATAGAATTATTCTCAACTCTGCTCTGACCACAGATATAATAAAATAATTGTTTGTACACACCCGACGACATTTTGATCGTAATAGTTACAATATTATTTTGCACATCGGATTGCTCGTGGCTAAGTAATAACCGCCGCATGGGTCGATAGGTACACATGACGATTAATGATCGTGTCGTGAATGGCCGCCTTATCAGATTCTATGTTTAGTATCCCAATCCCAACATTGATATTGGTGGTCACACCTGCCTGGAACGTCAACAAAAAAAAGTAAAAACCGTTGTGCTTTGCTTTGTAGAGAAGTTGTCAATTTTTGCGCCAATTTCATTATTATTTTTATTTTCTTATTTCGCTCTCACTTTCTGTTGTGCACGTGAAATTTTGTTTGAGGATACCTTAAAGAGATATTACACAGAGGTAAACCATTGAAAACTAATTTATTAATGTGATTTTTAAGATCTACCGTTATTACTAGCGTCATTGTGAACGCTATTTTCGTAGATCGCTATTACATAGAAAATATGATGTAAACTACAAACTATGAGTTTTTACATAAACCTAATACGATAATTTAGACGTTATAGTAATTTCAGGGGTATTGCTGCACGATTCAGGCATTTCTTGCTATTACATTTATGTTGCGGAAATCGAATGCAAGGGTCTTCAGATTGTTTATTTTTGCTTATTTAACTTTATATGGTCTCCACATGGCGTAGCGAGCCTCATTTACGGAGCCTCAGTCCTCACTCGAGATCACTTTCACGAGTCTTAATATCCCCAATCAATATGCTCATCTAAAATATTTCTAGGTAACTTGACCTAGTTACGTATCGAATCACTAATAATAATTATGTACATTCAACGTATAATTAACTTAAATCTCTTTGTCTAATCTCTTATCTACTTGCCACATGGCATCAAATAGTTCTCAACTTTCTCAGACTTTCATTAATTAATGTGTATTGTGCATATTTTAAGTAAAACTAGGTGTATTAGGAGCAAGACCCAATGCGGGTATTCATTGTAGTATTCAAGCACATTATATTTATTATAACATTTATTCGATAAGGTTCTTTGGACCAATATAAATGTGTTCTGTTATTTAATATCATAACTACTTTATATTCGTTTTTCAGCGCCAATGGAGGGCGCGGTGACACCAGAGGGAGGGCGTCGCACCCGCGCGGCGCTCGCCGAGATCCCGGTCCGGCTTGATCGTCTCCGTGTCACTCCACTGCAGCCTGTCACTAACATCCGGGAGCGCTCCCCAGCCCTGCCTGCTGGGTATCTGAGTCCCGCACCATCGCCTGACGAACTGCTGATTCAGCAGAGAGGTATAGCCACTAGAATTCTCGTTCTTAGATCATACCAAATGTTTTAATTTTAATTAATTGAGGTATTGTTTAGAGCGACCAAAAACAATATTGTTATTTTTATTGGACTTATAAAAATAACAGACATTCTCCACTAAAACTTAAATATGGATTTCAAAGGTATGGTTTACCAGCAGTAAAATTTTAACTACTACTACTTAAAAGTAAATAAATTCTATAAGTTTTGTATACTTAAACAACATCAAACCCAGGAAAGATCCGCAGGTTGGTTACAGTGTGTAGAGGACTTGAAGGCCACTTTTGGCATACTGAAAAGACTGAATGCACTTTTACCATAACTATAAAATGCACTTCAAGTACCGTTAATGAAACACATACAGTACAAAGTACTTGAATGGTTTTAAACTCTTTCAAGCCTACTTGAAAGTCTAAAGAACTCTGGTACAAAGCAGAGATTTCGAGCAGATGAGCTTTTATGGAAAGAACCAATCTTTGTAGCATACTTTTTAGAAGTTATATTAAGTGAGTGAACTAAGGCTGAGTGACTGATATCTTCATAGATAAGCACCGGGATGTTTTAGTATGTTTTTGATAATATAATAGGCTGCATCAAAAATACATAAACAACAATGCAACAATTGGCTATACAGCAATTAAGGTGTTTTGCCATATTAAGGATTAATATAATACAGTTGATTTATTCAAGGGAGCATATATCTATTAGAAATAATTTATGCTCCAAATCTCTAAAACCTATTTATTTGTATTCACCAATAAAACAATAAGCCAAATTCTTTCAAGCAACCTTTCGTTTGCAGGCCGCAAACGTCTGCCAGTAACATGGTCGCCGGACATCGAATTGAAACGCAACTCCTCATTTCACTCCACCATACGCACACCACCGAAAGACAACCACTTATCACCCTTGAAACTCGGTGTCACACTTCGTTCTACACCTCGAAAGCGTCTATTACTCGACACTGAACGCATACCACTAACTCCCGAAAAGATAGACTTTACCGACATAAGCACTCCTCAGAAATTCAAAATCACCAGCCCCATTAAAAGTACTCCACCTATGAAAAGGTGTAGATTGGAAAGAACATTGAATACGGAGTTTAAAGGACCTATCGATACCGCCCTAAAAGGCTTGAGCCCTACCCAGCTCATTCACATGATCAAAACCATCACTTACAAGCACCCTGAAATTGAACAGGAGATCAGGAGTGATATGCCTGTCCCGGACCTAACGCCTCTCGAAGAGAGACTGAGTTATTTGAAGAGCAATATCTTCAAAAGTCTCCCTACATCTCGCCTTACTTCTCGAACTGATTCCCCAGCATACACGCGAGTTTCTACGCATTTAGCTGCGTTCAAAAAGTGTGTCGTCGAACAAGGGAAGGTCTTGGTAGAATCGCAACATTGGGAGTCGGTAATCCAGTATGTTTTCCTGGCTTGGAACTATGTCAAAGCTACTCCTGTTTGGGACAACCAGCCACATAATGCTCAAAGAAAACAATGTTTTAAAGCCCTTACAACTTTTTGCATGACGGCGCTCAAAAAGGGTGGTATGCATAAAGAAATGTTAGTTGATGTGCAGGACAAACTGCAAGGAATGGTTGCAGATAGTGAGGAAATATCGTCATGCTTGAAATATGTTCAAGGTCAACTACAAGATTTCTTGTAATTTCTCTTCTTTACGATGGTTTTATGAGATGGTGAATGAAGTTGTAACAGATTCTATAATTGTTATTATAAGACTGATAAAGATACGTCCACATCAATAAACTATTGATTAATACATTTAAAATTATATATTTAGATAATCTGGAAATTAAAAAACTACTTACATACACTGGTTAAAAAAAATCGGGTTACTGGTAACTTGCATTTTATTGATGTGGCAAAAAATAATAATTTTTCTTTTCTTTTTCTTCTTATTTTTTCTATAATGTTTAAACAATTATGGAATCTGATTTATTTTTAGTTCATTATTACCTCAATGAAGATTGTAGATGCAATCTTTTATTTTCTTTTTATTGTTTTATTATTGTCTACTACAGAATATGGGCCTATTATACCACTATGACAAATGATTATTGAGGATATTTTCTTGACCAATTCTCTAATAAATCGCTCAATTATATTTGACGTTCTTGAAAGTGCTGAGGGTAGTCCCATATTATGTAACAGGGCGAATTTTTGCTACATAATCGTTGAACTCATGTCGTATAAATGAAATCATTGCCATTTAATCAAAATTCAATTATTTATTAATTGAAAGTATCATTTTAATTATAAATCAATGTCCTCTATGTATTCCCAGTTAGTAAAAATGTGCCTTTCATTGCATTTAAACAATGATAATATTTTTAATATCAAATATTTTTCTCTTTATGAAGTCTTTTTAATTTAGCTTAGGTGTAATAACTTTGGTAGAGTTGAAGGGAATCAAAAAATATTTTTAAGTAATTTTTTAAACAAGTTTGTCTTCCATATTTTTATGGATACTTAATTTTGATTCTTTTCAATAAACCTGTGACAATACCAAAGTATTCTTACTGTAGTGTATGTGTATGTAAGTTTGGATATTTTACCTTATTGTAATATTTTGTCATAACCATAGTACCGAAAAAACTAGCATAAATCTGGATCTTCTGATTTTACCTAAAAGTATAGAATTGATAGAAAATATTGCTACTTAATAGGCGGAATAAAAATGGTTATTGAAATTATACTTACTATGTTTTAGATTAAAGTGTTTTTTGATAAGCTACTTAGTACAATATTTTTGACAAAATGTTCATGTTTTGGCTGAATAATAGTTAATGTTGTGCCTTATTCTCGCAAGTGATTGACAAAATATCACATGATATTGTTAGTTTACTTATTTTTAAGCTTAAATAAACTGCATTTTTGTAATACTTGGCGTTTGTTTTTCAATTAGTTAAATACAGTTCTTTTTATCTCACGAAGCGATGCGCGCTGTTCTTTTAGTACACAAACACGGTGTGAATGTGTGCGTGAAGGCGAGATACTCACAAACACACTTCCGACTTCGTCCGTGTCTCGGACGGTACCGAGAGCTCCTGCACTTACACACACATTCACAGCGTGCTTGACGTGCTTGTACACTTAGTTACCACAACTAAAGCGCGCGTCGCTTCGTGAGATAAAAATACTGTACCGAGTTTTAGAAAAAGTTCGACTTAGTAGAGCGTTGTCTCTGTCACTCATTCCTTTGTGACAGTCTCTTTCTAAAACTAAACGTGCCGTATTTACCCCTAGGTACTGTACTTACACATGTACTGTTATCTAGTCATGGTAATACAGCTTCATGCTCTACTATCAGATATTCCAGTGATATCTGGAAATCTGAAATAATGGAAATATATCTGATAATGGTGCCGTTAAGTATTAATAAGTGCACATTCGAAGATGATCAGAGGTTCTACGACCGATTAATCATGGCTAGTCTGGCACTACGAACTTAGGCGCATGTTCTCATTCACGATCGCCTCATGTCACGATTTGGTTCCTAAAAATACTTTCTGAGCAGAGTGCACGGACTGGCTATGATTCACTGCATTTAAATGTTAATAACAACTTCACAATTTCTAAATGAGTTTGAAATACTTAAAAAGTACTTAATCATCACTTGCCTCGGTTCCATAAGCTCATGTAATTTATATAGATTCAGAGTATAACATGTTTACATCAACGATACGGTAATTTACTAACGCGTTAATTACCTTATTAAGTATATTGAATCAGCAGGTACTTAATAGTATGACAATACTTACTAATTACAATTTCTAGAACAATAAATTTCTTAATAATATGGCTCATTATCATTTTAAATTAACTAATTAGAAATAACCCTTGGGCTCCTATAAAAAGGGTCCCAATTTAATTTTTTAATCATAACCCTTTTAGATCGCAACGAGTGATAGTCTCAGTACTTACCTAGTGAAATTAATTATTACTAAAAAAAAAATGGAAGAATTTCTGTATTTCATATCAGTTGAGCTTGTAAATATTGTGAAAGGCAAGCAAACGGCGGAAAATCGCAGAGGTAAGTTAACATTTTACGATTTAATATTTCTAATTTATTTCAATTCAGTACGTAATATCGGTTTTATTTAGTTATCAGTATCACACTTATCACTGTAGTGAAGAATAACATTTTGTTGTAAGAATTCGAAATTTGAAATCAGAATGCCGCCATAATTGGAAAATGTCTTTGTACACATAGCAGTTACAAAGTTACAACTATTGTGATTGGGATAATAAATATTAACACACAACCTACAAAATTAAGCAATAACAATCAAATAAAATTATCCTAGCTGCTGTGGTAGGTTTGTACTAGTGTACGTGTAATAGACTATTTTTACATACTTTTAAAATGGTTTTTCATTGTTATTTGTAGTCGGGTCGGCACATTCGGCCTTTTTTTTTATTAAATCGTGCTTGACGTTTTCCATACAGCCTATAGACACTAGAGCAAAATATTCATGAATTTTTACTCTTTTCCAGGTATCAAAGCAACGCCGTATGTGAAAATGGAAAACTTTTCGCTTACACCGGATTCAGAGACTTCCGACTCAACAGATCAAATGAGTTCTCCTGAAAAGACACAATCTAAAGCTATCTGGGTGACACCAAGACTACGTCGCACTAAAGGGGTGGACTTCCCAAAGAGTAGACGTATCAATTTCGATTTATCAGAAAATGAGGAGCAGTGTAAAGATTGAAAGGAGTGAAGAATTTAGGCTCTGTTTTTCAAAAGTGCTTGAACTTTTAGAAAAGATGAATATGGGCATATGCCCAGTTTGTTATTACATTATTTCTTATCTTACATAATAGTCTAAGTAATGAGTAGGTCCCGGTATATTATTTTATGAAGTAGGTACCTACCTACTTGTTTCATTTTGTTTTGTATTTAATAATTTTACTTTAAATATTTAAATTAAATACTGATGTTAGATATTAAGACTATGTATGTATATGTAGTACCTTTAGGGAAAATGTAATTGTTAAAGTTCATCAGGATGTTCTGTTATGTAGATACTTACTTATTATTTTAATAAATTTCTTTATGGAAGTAAATACTAATACGTACCTATTTATTTGTTTTATTTTTATTTTACCAGTATTTTACCTGGCGAATATATTTTTATAGGAAGTAGAGGAACGGTGATAAAACACATAGGTACTGGCCACCCAGCACCATAATGTTTAGAAAAAGAGATTTAAAAATAAATTCTATTGTTTATTTTTCATTTTGTTCTTTTGGGTTAGTATTATTTACTAATTATTGTATTGTAAAAATTTTCTCTATTGTTTATTAATGATAAATTCCTGTTTTTGTCTCGACAATTATTGAGCGGTGTCGTGTATTCGTGCTAGGTACATATCAGAAATATTCTCGCACCTGTAGGTAGGTACCTACTGTACAAAAGGTGTAAGAAATATATAAAAATGTTATGTAGGTATCTATACTCCATTTGAAATAAGATTAGACATTTGAATAAACCTTTTTTACAGTCCGTTCAAACGATTTTGTATTCTATTGCGTTGGTAGCATGAAAAATGTCAGCTGCAGTAAACAGTTAGTATTGTAACCACTTTTTTGCTTGACATCCATAAGCCTACGATATAGAAGTCAAAATCGGTTGAAAGGACTGTAAAAAAGGTTTATTTAAATGTATAATCTTATTTCCAATGGAGTATAGATATCTTTAATTATAAACTGAAACCTTAACCCCAAATTTATTATTTTACCTATGTCTACTACATAGACTGTCAAAGCTGGGAACTCGTCGACAAATATAACGTCCAACTCATCTCTATGTAGGTAGTCTGTGGTCCAACTGCACCTGCCGTTAAATGCACGCACACTAGAAAAGCAGAGTGTAAAGCGCCTTAAAGATCACATTTTTTGTAATATTTTACGTGTTTGTCAATTTATTTGATAGTAGGTACTGCAAAGCAAATCTTGTTAAGTAGATTAGGGGCTGATTAAGTACGTCGTGTAATCGTGTTTGACAAACAAGTTTGAACGTAAACGGCGGTGTTTGTCAAAAGGAGAAAACCGAAATTACCTACGGGCAAGTTAAAAAAAAAATTGTTCTTTGGTTTGATCATTTAAAAGCTAATTGTTTGATGAAAACGTGAAGTTTGACCAACAATGTCAAACAAATTTGATCGTACCTACCTATAGGGCAATTAAAGCGCCCTGATCTTATTAAAACTGTTTAGCGAAAAAAACGATAAGTATGTAAATAATACTTTTATCTACCTACCGACATACTTATGGTTAGGTACTTAGTTAAACGTAGGTATCATTAATTTATAGTAGGTAACTATATCACACAATTTTCAGGTTTCAACAAACTCGTTGTTCTATTTAGGAAACTGCGCAGCCAAGCCAGAGAAAAGTATCAAGACTTCATAGTAGTCAAGAACATTGAGGCTCTTTTTGGCGCACCAGAAGACGTAATCCAGGAGTTGTGACCACGAACAGCCAACCAAATGGGAGAGGTTGGCCTTCAGCTCTCAGCCAGGTAGACTGAGCCATTGGAAGACGGGGGCTGGTAAGCAGATTAATTTTAAATAATACTTATACTTACATTATTATCACATTATGCCATAAAGTCCATGTAAAGGAGACGCGCGCGCCTTTTACCATAAAACGGAAAATTCCAGGATTCCAAGTTCCAAAAGTGGAATCGGTGTGATTAGCTATGGTAGGTAGGTACCTACCTTAAATCAAGTTTTAAGTCCCATTTGGACTCCAAACTTGTATTTACGGAAAATACAAAAGCGTTCAAATGCGTTTGAATTTTCAAACACACGTGTGAAAAAGTCTGCATTGTTGGTATAGTATTTTCAATAGCAGCCTGTGTCTTGCCTACTTTGGAACCAGCGAAATATGGGTGTTCTAAGATCCCTGCCTACCTCTTTATTTTGTGGCGTTACTTAATGTGCATTTGTGAACGCACATGACGTGGCGTCGCCTGTATTGGGAAAGTTTATACGCGACGCGAATCTAGTGGAACAATTTCTATGAAAACTTCAGGAAAATTGTTCTACCGGTGTCACGTCGCGCCTGTTTGCGGGAGCCTTAAGCTACGATCCCGTGGGAATATCGAGATAAAAATTATGTCCTTTTCGAGGTCATGGTCTACCGATATGGCAAATTTCATCCAAATCCGTTCAGCCGTTTTAGCGTAAAGGCAACAAATAAAACTCACTTTCGTATTTATAAAGTATATTAGTTAGGATTTATAAGTTCGTCAGGAACGCACCCTTGTTTAGTGGACACTATATATGCTAACATCCAGGGCGCTACGCTACCCATCCATAGTGTTCCAGCGTCCCTCTCTTGCTTGTCAGTCGTCGCGGCGCACCTACTAGTTTAATTAGTTATGTGTGCCAAATAGTGTATCTAAACAGCCTATACTCCATTTGAAATAAGATAAGACATTTAAATAAGCCTTTTTTACAGTTCGTTCAACCGATTTTGACTTCTATTGCGTTGGTGTTGGTGGCACGACAAATGGCAGCTGCAGTAGACAGTTGGTATTGTGTAACTTTTTTGCTTTTAATGCCATCCATATGCCTACGGTAAAGAAGTCGAAATCGGCTGAACGGACTGTAAAAAGGTTTGTCTAAATTTCTAATCTTATTTCCAATGGAGTTTAGGTAGGTAACTTGTAAACAAGAATACTTGTATGACTATTATAATAATATTAGCTTTCGCCCGTGGCTCCGCCCGCGTGGAGGTCGGAAATTATCCCACAGGAACGTACTACCGGGACAAAAAATATCCTGTGTCCTATTTCAGTTCATGGTCTACCCATGAGCCAAATTTCATCCAAATCCGTTAAGCCGTTTTTGCGTCAAAGCGTAACAAAAAAAAACAAACTCAATTATAGTTAGGAGGACTGCAAGTTGGAGTTCCACTTCCGCTCTTCGATCTCAACTTCACCTCCAATAAGCGTAAGAGGAGACAGATAGAATATCTTCCATCATGTTCACATTTCATAACGGTAACGTGACTTTGCAAACTCAAACTCAAAGCATTTATTTCAATTAAACCATTTACAGGCACTTTTGAATTGTAAAAAAGAGTCAGTCAGTCAGAGATATGAAGCTAGTTGCCCATTCCAAAGCGTAGTAGGTAGCTATGGAGAAGAACGGGCAAGAAACTCCATGGACACTCTTTTAAATCAAAATATTGTTACAATATATTGGTTACATCATTCATGTTGAAATCATACATGTGAGAACAATGTAGAAAGCACGTTACGCAAAATTAAGACTACAACTATTATTAGCAACTATTATTTCACATATTCCGTACAAAATACGTAGGTAGGTACTGACATGAACAGCTGTTTTAACACGCCCGTATTATAAATAAAGGTACCTACTTACTTAATAAGAAATAAAAGTTTAATTTATTAAATAAACTGATGAATGGAGTGACGGATTTTGATGGTTGACGTTACGGCTTCAAATGATGTTCATAATATAAAATACTGTTCCTTTCAAACGCAGACAGTCTTACCCGTGCGTTTATACCGACCGCTCGCAGTCATGTCTAAAATAGAATTTACCGTGAATGGGAAAAAATGTACAGGTAGGATTAGTGTTACACTTACATATTAACATACCTACCAATATTTTCGTGTATGTAATATTTTTTATTTTCATAAAAATCCCCGAGCATGCATTTTTTATTTTCATAAAAAGCAACGGGCATACTTAATAATTCATAAAAACCAGTTCGTACTTCTAATAATTCTAACGTCGTCCTCTGCACTGCACTGCACCATGCAATATATTGCTCAGGACATCGAAATTTTGTACTGGACACGATAGCCGATACAAAAACGTTCTGATATCCATACTATAAATTCGAAGGTACCTCTGACTGTCTGTTTGTATGTTACCTTTTCACGCCTCAATCACTGAACGGATTTCGATAATATTTGGCAAGGAGATAGATGGCATCCCGGGGAGGGACAGGCTACTTTTTATCGACTTAACACGCGGGCGAAGTCGCGGGTGGAAGCTAGTAATTCCATACTTCAGAAAGTCTTCAAATATTGCGCCTACCTACGTCTTTAACCCCAATCTCATTGCCTACTGATGACAAAACTACGACATTATTACAGTAATCATCCGCTATTATGTAGCAAGTAGAACCATAATAACATGCTTTACGGTTGTAACGATATAATAACAGTTTCCTCTCGTAGTAAACATGGGATATGTCCAGCGATTTTCTATGCAGCACGCTTTAGAGTACTTAGTCTACATAACAAAATTAATAAATTCACAGTAAAAAAATTGCTTTTCATTTAAATGAAAGCCTGTTAAGAGGAAATAGGGTCGGTCCCCTCTCCATAAAAACGCTCTCGCCTGTTTTCTCACTGGTCTATGACCTTAGAGCAATGATTTTTTACAGTAAAATAAATATCAACTAGTTCTATGCAGGGGCGGGCATAGAACTAGTTTATATTTATTTTACTGTAAACATAGGGTATAAACGGAATAAATAGGGATGTTTTCCGTTTTGATGATACATTATCTGTAGAAGCAACGAAAATGCTGAAAACTGCCTGTTTAGACCGCTGTCATCAGAGGCCTATTGTACACATTTGACAACTATTAAGGAAAAAATAAAAACATTGGGGCATAGTAAATATCCTTCTTCTATTTATGAAATATCTTTCAAATTGGTCCAATATTGGAGGAGGAAATAGACGAGAGCCGAACCTCGAATTTATGACTTTTTGTATGGAGGAACGGCCGACCCTATTTCCTCTTAATCTGTTGTCAGAACTTGATTGGCAGCTACATAACATTTTTTGCGATTAACCAGACAGGAACATGGGACTTAATTGAAGATTTAATGATCACAGGCCTTATTAGGATTTCAAAAAGTAAGAGTACCGACCTAACTTTCTAATCTGGTCTGTACTTAATTAGTTAGTTACTTAGTACTTAATTGGCGGAAAAGGGTTTTTTTTTAATACGAATTGGGCCTGCTCGATCTTGCCCGATGGAGAGCAATGGAACGAGCGTGCTCAAAAGATGCCTGTTCACAATTCACTGAAGTGTTGTAGTAGCTTCTCCAAAATCTTCCCCAAGTAGGTTCCGGATTCATTAACCGACTTCAGAAAAGAAGAAGGTTATAATATGTTCGTCTGTACATTTTCACCAAATGAGGATCGATAAAAAAAAAAAAAACTTTTCGTAGAGGAAGCTTGCGTGGTGATCCGATTTATATTTTATTAACTTTGCTTGGGTATTTTTTGAGTTAGCTTCAATAAGACATAAATGTTTCTATTATCTGTCATTGATGTTACATAGCAAGTAGGTAGTGGTATACGAATTTGTTTGGGGTAGGTACCATAAGATAAGATAATCATTTATTTGCTCAAACATGAGTACAATACATACACAAATTGTCAGCATGCAAGAGATGTTAAACGTAAAGATAAAAAACAGATCACCATGTTTGCCTTAAACAATGGCATGCAAATATTAATAAAATAAGTTATAATGTCAATCCGAGTCTAATTATTAAAAAAAAATCATGATAATATTAAAGTACATTAAAATTAATAAATTAATTGTAATACATGGTCAAAATCTCTCATCTAAAAACTCATTTAAATTATAATATGCTTTATCTGCTAGAAAATTTATAACTAAAAAAAAAACACTCAAAACTGAAAAATAATATATAATAATACTAAAACTTTAATTTCGGAAGTCGGTGTCTTTGCTTTTCAATTTTCGTTTTTTGCCACCGACTTCCGAAATTAAAGTTATTTTTCAGTTTTGAGTGTTTTTTTTTGGAAGTCGGTTTTTTTTTTGTAAAAAGTTTTTATTTTTCACTTTTTAGTAGTGGTACCTACCCCACACAAATTCGAATACCACTAACTGATGAAAATAACAGTGAAGGAGTAAATGACGATGTTTTCATTTACTCCTTCACTGTTATTTTCATCAGTTATATAGATATATAGTATCAGACGAATTGAGAACCTCCTCCTTTTTGAAGAAGTCGGTTAAAAAGGTTTTTTTTTCCGTCACTTCTATTCTAAGTTTCGATCGACGACTTTTGAAAATTTGGAAAAGTTTGCGAAGCAAACGTGGCATAGAAAACAAGGACTAGTAATGAATATGTCAGGATTTCACTAACTGAAGGCCGTTGGACAAAGAAAATAACGTTTGCTTTGCGACACACCAGATTCATGTCTCAAGCTAAACTATGAAATGAACGCAATTTATTGTTTCATAGTGGACGAATGTACTCCCCGGGAAACAACGCTCAACGCGTACCTTCGCTACGTGCTCGCTCTGCCGGGCACCAAAGCTATGTGTCACGAAGGTGGCTGCGGCTCCTGCATCGTGAATATCCGAGCGAAGCGGTACCCTAGCGGCTTGGTCGAAAACTTCTCTGTTAACTCTGTAAGTGCCTTTCATACTACTTAATACTCTTAGACAGTCCTAAATATGAACTCACTAGATGCGCAAAGCGGTTTCACCCGTGTAAGTCTGGATTCCGTGGGAATATCGGGATAAAAAGTATCCTATGTCCTATTCCAGGTCATGGTCTACCTTTGTGCCAAATTTCATCCAAATCCGTGGAGCCGTTTTAGCATGAAAGTGCAACAAACAAACAAATTCACTTTCGCATTTGTAATAATTAGGTAGTTAGGATTTACTGGAGTTTTTGCGCTTTGCGGATTTACAAGAAAGAGCTCCAATCACGTCTATGTAAACACTAGCTTCCGCCCGCGGCTTCGCCCGCGTGGTATGTCGATAAAAAGTAGCCTATGTCCTGTCTCAAGCTCTAGACTTCATTTAAATCGGTTCAATCGTTTTGGCGTGAAAGCGCGACAGACAGACAGACAGACGGAGTTACTTTCGCATTAGTAAGGATTTAGCAGCTTAGCGTTTATTTGTCTCTACCCAACACCATCTAGGACTTGCTGACTTGCTGAAACTTTTCACCACTGCATTTTATAATGTTCACGAATAGCTTGCTCGCTTAAAAGAATAGAGTATAGTTAAGTACATAAATCCGACTTGTTTATGTCGCTGAACATCTCGTCCACAGTGTCTGGTGCTGGTGTTTTCCTGCAACTGTTGGGAGGTGACGACCATCGAAGGTGTTGGCAATCGCAAAGATGGCTACAACGATTTACAGAAGCGACTTGTGGCGTTCAACGGCTCCCAATGTGGGTACTGTACACCTGGCTGGATTATGCACATGACCAGGTATGGGAATTTTCCAAGTTTCTCAAACAGAACGGCGGTGCGGCGGGCAGTACATACATTTTTAACCGACTTCTTCAAAAAGGAGGAGGTTCTCAATTCGTCTGTATGTTTTTTTTTTTTTTGTATGTTTGTTACGCGATTACTCCGCCAATTATGAATCGATTTTGATGATTCTTTTTTTGTATGGGAGGTCATGCTTCTGAGGTGGACCCATATAAATTTTATTAACTTTGCTTGCGTAGTTTTTGAGTTAGCTTCAATATTACGTATTTTTCCCAATTAGTTTATCTAGACGATGTCTTCATTTACTCCTTCACTGTTATTTACATCAGCTAGTGGTATTCGAATTTGTGTGGGATAGGTACAACAACTAAAAAGTGAAAAATAAAAACTTTTTACAAAAAAAAAACCGACTTCCAAACGAAAATTGAAAAGCAAAGACACCGACTTCCGAAATTAAAGTTATTTTTCAGTTTTGAGTGTTTTTTTTGGAAGTCGGTTTTTTTTTTGTAATTATTCATTTGTTTTAGTCGCAAGACGCTTCGCCGTTCGCACCGCGCGAAAATTCGCTGCAGCGGAATGTCCCGTGGCCAGGTGGTTACGGTATTTTGATTGATGCGATTTGTTTTCAGTTTAATTGACAAGAACCTCACAATGGCCGAACTAGAGCAATCCTTCGGTAGCAATTCATGCAGGTGTACAGGATTTAAACCTATTTTAGACACAGTCAAGTCCTTTGCCATAGATGCTTCCCCTGAAATATGCCAGAAAGTTAGAGATATTGAGGAACTCAATACTTGTTCCAAAAACCCTAGAATCTGTCAGAGACAATGTTCTATAAAGAGTGACTGCAGTGATTGGAGCTTCGTAAGTGATGTTAAAACTGAAAGCACACTTTGTTTTAACTTTGGGAAGTACGAGTTCTTTAAGGTATATGACGAGAATGCAATTTTTGATATTCTCAACAAGCATGGCGTGGATTCGTATATGCTTGTTGATGGCAACACTGGAAAGGGTGAGTTCTGGCCAATAATACTTATTTAAAGCAATTAGAAATATTTTAGGTAACTTGGTAGATATTTGTTATCTAGGAAATAATTGCATTTTTATCATTATAGAAGTAAAAGAACAATTAAAGTTAATTTAAACTGCACTAGTTAGATACGCATGCAAAAAATACTGGTAATTATCATATGTTATCTTTTGCCGGAACAAAACAGGTTACTTTAGATAAAGATAGGTAAGTAAATAAACACGTAGTAAATACCATATTTAGTCTTGTGGTACTACTACTATTAAGCAAATTTTAATGGGGGTACCCGGCACTGCATTCATACGGATAATGTGCGACATACGACAAGACTAACGAAGTTATATGTCAACATGAAAATGCCTGGACGAGCTATTGATTGGTGGAGGTTTAACTACAGTAGGTATAGGCTGATATAATAAAAAAAAAATTAGTTATCGGTTAACTAATGAAAAATAATTTGATTTTAAAGAGTTTTCGTAGAGTTTTTTGTCCGTTCTTCTCCATAGGTACCTACCTACTACGCTACTAATGGGCAACTAGCTTCATCTTTCTGACTAATTAAATGGGCAACTAGCTTCATCTTTCTGACAAATTCAATGGGTAACTAGCTTCATCTTTCTTAATAATTCAATGGGCAACTAGATTCATGTTTCTTACTAATTTAATGTGGAACTATCATCATCTTTTTTTCCGACTAACCTACCCCTTGACAATTCAAAAGAGCCTATAAGCAATTGGTTTATTTAAAATATATGACTTTGATAAACGTAACATTTCAGGTATTGTCGAGACATTTGTATATCCCAGAGTTTTGATAGACATAAGCGATGTGGCTTCTCTTAAAACGTGTGATTACGACCAAAATATGGTCCTTGGAGCCAACGTGTCTTTAGAGGACTGTATCAAGATATTCAAAGAAGCTGCTACCAGTAAAAGCGGCTTTGCGTACTTGGGAGAGGTCGTGAAACATCTTGAACTTATTGCTCATATACCCGTTAGAAAGGTTAGTTTCATATGAGAGTGTCAAAGGATCTTGATGAAACTTGTGACTGCCGATTTTGTGATGTAAGCGAAGGTCTTTGTACACATCGTGTATTTTTACGGGAAAGATGTAGACTACTACCGCATATACGGTACTAGCGAACCGCACCTGCTTTGTACGGTTTTCACGACATGACAAAACCTCGAAGTTTCTTATATAAATGGAACTTTAATATTAACGTATTATACACATAAACCTTCTGGATTAAATTCTCTAAACAATGGTGAAAACCTCATCAAAATCTGTTGCGTGCTTTGGAAGAACAACGCGCAAATACAGACAAACACGAAAAGCGACTTATAATTATGTATAGATGAGTGAAATTGAAGAGCAGTGGTGGCCCAGTGGTAACGGCCGCGACTTACGAGTTGTAGGTCGTAGGTTCGAACCCTGACAGGCGCTTTACTTTGTGTAAATTATTTCATCGCCACTGCTCTCAAAACGGTGAAGGAAAACATCGTGAGGAAACCGGCATGTCCTAGAACCAAAAATTCGAAGACATGTGACTCTACCAACCCGCACTGGGCCCGCGTGGTGGATTACGGCCCGCTCCCTCTCACAGAGAGGAGGCCTGTGTCCCAGCAGTGGGAACATTATAGGCTGATTATGATTGAAATTAGTGTTATTCGAGATACCTTTGTATTACAATTTTCTAATCATTAAAAATTTACTACAACACGAAACATTTTAACTTTGTCTCCAACAGCCTTTTCTGTTGGCATAAGCAGATTTTCATAGTGTAATTTGTTTAAAATTATTTTTAGATTGGCTCCATAGCTGGCAATTTGATGTACAGGCACTCCTTACCAACGTACAAGTCAGATTTGTTCTTACTGTTTGAATGCGTCGGCGCCACGATCACTGTCCGTAAGTACACGTACACGACACTACACAACGTGTAACGTAACGTTAAGTGCGCAAAACCTCAGACACCCCAACTGATTTTTAATTCAATTGACCTATTTCAGATTTCAAATGAGCCACCATAGTAGTTGTTGCTCTATATTAAAATGCCTATCTAATGACATAGGTGTGTTTATTATTGGTCGTGGGGACCATTTTCTCCGGTCCTCCTTTAAAGGTTTTATGTGCTGTTTTAGTTTTGGAAGATTCGTATTTGCATTGAAATAAAAGCTATTATTATCCCGCGTATGAGAAAATTTAAATTGGTCGACAACAATTTGTGTTTTTTTATCTTTTTCGCGGGTTTGTGCATGTGATGGCTTGACCTATTAATAAATAGACAAGGTGCCAACGTTTTTTAATGAAGATTTTTGAAAAATGTGACCTATTTTAAAAACTATTTTCAGATTTTGCGCATTTAACGTTACACGTTGTATAAACCTCACACCTTATTGCCATGGAGATATGCAGAAACTAAAGAACTCCACCTGGTACGATCCTTTACATCGTTCGAAAGTAGGTACTGTCATTTGACCAAAAATATCCTTGATAGTTATTCCGTAGGATAGGGTATTTCATCTCTTTCAATTGGTGTGAGTTGAGGTAGTTGCAAAAACATCCACCGAGCACAGCGTTTAGCATCGGCATCGGGCCGCACCATTTTATGCTGAGCGATGGCCGTTTTGCGTAGATGTGACGTGAATTGTTCTATCTTTGCGTGATGTTTACCGCAAATAAACGTACCAATTTTCTTTCTTTCTTTAACCGATTCGGAGTAAGACATTGTTCTTGTGTGTACCAAATGCCAATGCACGCTTTGCAACCAGCAAAGTAGAAAGAATGTAGTGAGAAATGATGAAGCATCGGAAAATAGTGGTTCGTTTAGTGATTCAACATATTTGGTCCTAAGGTTGCTCTGATGGTAAAACGAAGACGCTGACAATGATGGAATTCCTAAAGTTTGACATGCAAGGTGTGCTGATGATTAACGTGAAATTGCCGCCGTTGAGCAGCTCGCACATTTTCAAGAGTTATAAGGTAAATTATTTGGTGTAAGAAAATGCCAGCTATCTAATTGCGTAACTTATTTTCGAAACCTGCCTCCAACTGTCACTAATGAGAATTTAAATTGTTATCCGTCTTCTAAAGGTCAATCAACAGTTGAGTGGTTGACTAATTTGTTTCATTTTGACAGCTCAACAACATGCATTGCGATAGTTACGTTGTTGAGCAGTTTTTTTTTTCGAACTTATGAGCAATCCTTCCCCGGGATGACATCTATCTCTTTTGCAAATTTTATCGAAATCCGTTCAGTGGTTTAGGCGTGAAAAGGTAACATACAGACAGACACAGTTACTTTCGAATTTATAATATTAGTATGGATGATTTAGACATTTGTTCCTAACCGATTCCAATTCTGATCGATCGTGTATTACGCAATAATTGCTGGTCATTTTTAAGCTCGCCTAATTTTGCATAAGCTTCTTTCAACGGGAGATGCACATGGAAAAGATTCATCAAGTCTATATGGGTAGATCTCCCGACGAGAAACATGACCTATCTGAACATTAAAATATTTGCAGATTATGCCTAGGAACCAGAACTCTCTAGCTCTCGTGCACTCAGCATATCTCTTAAAAATGGGAAGAAAAAACAAAATAGAAAGTGCAAGTATAGTGTACGGTAATATTAATCCAAACTTTTATCACGCCACAAAAACGGAAAAGTATCTGATCGGAAAGAACATATTCAATGATAAGAACTTGCAAGAGGCAATAAAGGTGCTGACCAGAGAGCTGATACCAGTAGAAATACTTGGAGAACCTTCTGTACAATTTCGGAAGAAGTTGGCCTTGGGGCTGTTTTATAAGGTAAGTACTTAAATGATCTTCGAAGCACGTTATAGAAATCGAAATAAAAGATTCTGGTTCGTCTGTACGCTACGGCAATTCAATTGAGAATTAGGTATAACTTTTAACCCACTTGCACTACAAATCCCTAAATAAAAAACGAGCGAGATTTACAGTAGTCGCATATGATGTGTGATATCTATCTTGGCTGTTAGTAGCAACCTCTCGGAAAATGAGTTCGTACCTACCATCTGATGGCCAACAATAGAACCGCGCGCGGTCAAATCAAATAGCGCGCGCTTCCTGTTGCACACTTCCGTCCCTTTTTACGAAATTAGATTCTCCTGCAGATTGCAGGAATGCGAGAGGAAAGATGTTACGTACATGAAAACATGTAACGAATTTAAAACATCATTCTGTTTCTGTCAATCGTTTGAAGGTGACAAAGACATGATTCTATTTAGTGATTTGTGGCGCAAGTGGGCCTTAAAAACCTTTCTCACATTTTCTTTTGTTTTCCTTAATCACCGAGTACCTCTCGAGTTACTCTCTCGCCTCTCACTGGCTTATAGAATCATTGTACCCTGGGACAGTTAAGCAAAATTACCCATATCTATCAATCTGCCTAGCCTTTTCCCAACTATGTTGGGGTCGTCGTCCAGTCTAACCGGATGCAGCTGAATACCAGTATTTTACATGGAGCGACTGCCTATCTGACCTCCACAACCCAATAACTGGACAATACGATACCCCTCGGTAAGACTGGTTGTCAGACTTTCTGGTTTTTGACGACCCGTAACGACTGTCAAAGATGCACTAATGACAGCCGGGTTGGTCCCGGCTGTCATTAGTGCATCTTTGACAGTCGTATCGTGCTTTCGTGCTTTCCGAGGCACGGAGGAGTCTGGATATGTAAAGATGGTCACCTATTCGCAGACCAACCGCGGCAAGCGTAGCTTAACCTGATGGATCGACAAGTGCGGCTGTTATTACTTAGCCACGAGCTCCTTAAAATTCCTATATCTAACAATTTTACTTGTAGTTCATCCTTAACATCTGTCCGGCTGGCACTGCGCTTTCAAAATATACTTCTGGTGGAGAGCTTCTGAAACGACCCGTTTCTTCTGGCAAGGAAGACTATCAGACTGACTCCTCCCTGTTCCCGTTGAACCAGCCCGTAGATAAGCTTGAAGCACTGATTCAAGTGGGGGGTGAAGCTAGATACGCGAATGATATCCCTCCGATGCTAAGGGAGGTGTTTGGTGCCTTCGTACTCTCTCAAGTGCATAGTGGAGAAGTGGATACTATTGATGTTAAAGCAGTTTTGGTAAGAGCCTGACTTTCAATACCTAAAACTTTAGAAAACAAATTCATTCTTTGCCACCTGTGGATACTTTTCGGCGCCATAGCAAAAAATAGCGTTTATTCGCAGAAATAATTCTTTACCACCTAAATATTACCGCCGCCAAACTGCACAGCAGTTTGTTGGCAGACGAGTAGCTCCTTTTTTAGTATTTATGTGTAGACAATAGAGCGTTTATTCTGACAGTTAGCAACGTCGCAAATAACTGTCCAATATTTACCTTTTAACTGCGAAATATCCTACTTCCTACTAATATTATAAATGTGAAAGTTTGTGTGTTTGGATGTTTGTTACTCAATCACGCAAAAACGGCTGAATGGATTTAGATGAAATTTGGCAAACAGATAGTTTATAACCTGGATTAACACATAGGATACTTTTTATCCCGATATTCCCACGGGATCGAGACTTACGCGGGTGAAACCGCGGGGCGCAGCTAGTTTGACATAATTATATTTGCGACGTTGCCCACTTTCAGAATAAACGCTCTTAACACTTTTTCACCTATAGGTACACTAAACAATGATTGATGAGGACCCCGACCAGCGCAGCACATTTTTTTTCACTGGCCCCTGGCCACTTTGTGTTTTGGGCCCAACTTTGTATGAAACGTGAATCCTTTCCTCCTTTACAGTTTCATTGTCACGTAACATAATTATTATGTAAATTGTGTGTCGTCCAATTCATATTCACTCCTTCCAGCACACGTGAGCGTGTGCGTTATCATGGCTGTAATATCACTTTACATATTTAATATTCATTTTCATTCAATTTAGATTACAAAGTCGTGTCTCAACCACGACGACGGTGACTCACACCTTGTTTTAGAAATAAGCGATGTTTTAAAGCCGTATTTAGGTACTTAATATTTTAATTTAGGTGTTGTTTGGAGATCACGTGATTCAAATAAGTCTACTATTTGTAATGTTACAAGAAAATTACAGAAAAACACGTTTTCATGTTAAGGAACATGAATATTAAATAATTATGCAAAGTTATGTTTGTGTACTCTTGAAAACATCTATATTTATACATAAACGTTTTCTTATTTATTGAATATTTAAATTTTAATTGCTGAATCAATACCTACAATATACCTAATAGGTATGCATTGATGTAAAACATATTTTTTATTTGAGTAGGTAACTAAATCATCGACTTTTAAAGAAAATGACAATGTCGTCCAAGATCTTTTCAAATTAGGGAACAACATAATTATGATTGTCCTTTTTTAATTTTTAGGCAATAGAGGGTGTTGTAGCTCTGTATACATCCAAAGATATCCCCGGCGTCAATTCCTTCGGATTTCCGGGCATTCAACTTCAAACAGAAGAAGAAGAGATTCTTGCTACTAAAATCAAGTTCTACGGCACGCCGATTGCCATAGTGGTAGCGAAAACTGAAAAACTGGCTGAACAGGTAGCAAAAATGGTCAAAGTAACATACAAAAATGTTAGCACAGCAGCTCCGGTACTGACTATTGATGAAGCAAAGAAAGATAGCAAGAGATACGTGCCCGGAACTCCATCTATAGAACCGGATGGAAAAGGCGACAATGTTAATAAAGTCATAAAAGGAGTTTTTGAAATGGAATCTCAATATCATTATTACCTAGAACCCATAACATGCGTTGTTGTGCCTGTTGACAAGACACTAGAAGTATACGATTCGTCGCAATGGATGGACTTAACGCAAATTGTTATTGCGAGGTCTTTGGGGATCAATGAAAGCGAGTAAGTTATCAAAACATTATATAATACATACCGGTTTAATAATAAACCTACACTGAGTTTATCTTATTTTGTATTATTTAGTTCTATTTCTGCAAATTTTAAATGTGAAATATAAAACTAAACTCCAAAATCACTCCGTTCCATATAACTAGGTATTATTGTAATTTTTATTTTATTTATCTTCAATTTTTTTTAAATTATTGATCTACTTAGGGACTGCATCAATATATTATTATATAGCCAAGTAACCTATACCTTTTAAAATGGTATGTAGCACTAGCATGGCTACACTAATTACATTAAGTTGTAATATTATTATAATTAAGTCAATAATTTTATAAAATTTTCGAAAATGAACTGGTCCAAAATCGAGCCTTGGAGGATCTCCAAATCGATACTAGACCTACCCCTAAGCTATGGCACGCAATTTCTTTAACACCGTGTAGTAAACAGTCTCAAATCTGTTTGCTATATATGCTTAGATTTTTATAACCGGTGATTGCTACATACCCTTTAAAATTATTTTTTTTTTGAATACCCCCACATATAACCCGTCTGCCTTCAAAGCAATAGTGAACAGGCATCTTCTGGGCTTGCTCGTTCCATCCTAGACCTCATCTATCGCTTTCCAACAGGCGCGAACGAGGTCAAGAGAGCATTTCGTAATAAAAAAAAATCAAGTAGGTAATTAAGATCTCGAATATTTTATGTATTGATGTTCTACTAATTGTTAGCGATCTTATCTTGATTAGCTGGCATTTTCATGATTAGCTGATAGAAAATGTCGAAAAACATCAAGGTCGCCTTAACCATGAAATAAATACATACTATATCGGGTGTAAGGGACAGGCCTCCTCAAACTGATGGGATGAATTCAGTATATCAAATACGGCCGGTACATGAAATTATTTCAGGAACGTTATGGGAATCCAATAAACATGATTTGTTTGATTACCTCACACGTAATGTATCGTTACCGTGGCACACACATAGCCGCACTCCCCGTGGCAGGGGGGGCACGCTCGCGCCGCGTTATTTTTCAATGTAAATTTTGAATTTCACGCGACGTTCGCTATAGTATTTAACATCCATTGCTGGTTTTTTTTATTTTAGCTGTTTTATTTACATAAATGGACTGTTGCCTACTGAGAATATAATTTTGAACTAAAATTTAAAAAAAAAAGAAGAAAAAAAAAATCATTTTCCTGAGAAAAATTGCGGTGGAATAGGATTCAAAATAAGGAGCTGAATGCCTCTTAATTTGTGGAGGGCTGTCCCTTACACCGTGTATAACTTTTTCCAGAGTGTTTGTTAAAGTTCGTCGAGTTGGCGGCGGTTTTGGAGGCAAGATTAGTCGTAACGCCCAGGTGGCCGCAGCATGTTCATTAGTGGCCAAGAAACTGGACAGACCTTGTAGGTTCATTTTGCCGATACAGACCAATATGGCTATCGCTGGGAAGAGGCTGCCGTGTCAGTGTGCATACGAGGTACCTAGTACAGTTCGATTCAAACTTAATGGCGGCTCGGAAGTTAGCTTCTTGCTGCGCAGTACCTCACTAGTACCTCACTGACATATGAAATTGTTAATGCGCAGACTCGCCTCATGTCCGAGCCGCCATTAAGTTTGAATCGAACTGTCTTACAAATTATAGCCTCGATTGAATTGTTCGTCTTTAATTACTTCAAGTAAGCTATCAGCTTAACTTTTCTATAACTTTACTCCATTTGAAATAAGATTAGATGTATAGATAAGCCTTTTTTACATTTCGTTCAACCGATTTTGAATTCTATTGCGTTGGTGGCATGACAAATGGCAGCCGCAGTAGATAGTTGGTATTGTGTAACTTTTTTTGCTTCTAATGCTATCCTTATGCCTACGGTATAGAAGTCAAAATCGGTTGAACGGACTGTAAAAGGGTTTGTTTTAATGTCTAATCTTATTTCAAATGGGGTATAGCGGGCGATCAAGACGCTTCCAACGATACCTCATTTGTCAAATGGTGATGAGTCGTTTAGAAGATTATGAGGGAACAGATGAACATACATACATACCGGTCAAAATCATAACCCTCCTTTTTGCTTCAACGTAGTCGGGTAAAAATCAAAATCCTTTCATTAGGTTGGAGTCGACGACGATGGTAAAATCCAGTACCTAAAGGCGTCAATTATTGAAGATAACGGCTGTTCCAACAACGAGAACATTCTCGACTTCGTTGTCAGCGGCTTCCCAAACTGCTACAATTCTACTTTCTGGAGTTTGAAGACGGGTACAGTCACTACTGACACTCCTTCTAATACGTTCGCTAGAGCACCAGGTTAGTTCTGTTCTTTTATTTTCTGTTTAAAGGCGTTCGACGATTCTCATCATAATGTTTGTTTCCTTACCTCAAAAGAAAAAACGGAACCCTTATAGGATCACTTCGTTGTCCGTCTGGTGATATTAGTATTAACATGAATAAAACGAGAATATTTATAACAGAAGTAATAGTTATTTGTTATGCAAGGCTGCAAAATTGTTTTTTCGCACGAGTACCTGTATTGAAACCTGAGCGTTGCGAAGGTTTCAAAGGTACGAGACGCAGAATAAATTTGCTGCCGAGCGAAACACACAACGTTTCACCTTACTACAGCGAGGAAAATGCTAGGTGTCTCCATGGAATGAACAAATATTGTACGCATTTATGTACTTTTCGCGCAATTTTTCCGGAAAAAAGCTCAATTCGTCAATATGTATCGCTTGCACTAACTCTGCACTGCTAAACAAACCCAAATGATGGAAAGTGATTTGAATAAGAACAAAATTAAATCAAGTTTTTTGAAGTGAAAACTTCTTTAGGCGCGTTGAGCGATTTTTTTTCGTGCTGGCCAGTTTTATTATTCTAAGAATGAGGTTGGGGCACTGACATGAAATAAGTATTATGCATTATCAGTGGACCCGGCGTAGAGAAAATTATTGAATTAAAGGTTCGAATTTTAAAAACTCTCTCCACGCTAGCGGATAAAATGCACTTTTCGACGCAGATTTTGAATGACAAACAGAATCTTTCCGAGCTTGTGAGGTGAAAAAAAACATGCTGTTCTGCAAGCTTTTTTTATTATGCAGCAAAAACAATCCAGACGAAAAATATGAGTCTCGGTCTAAATTACTTTGTTGAATAAAATATCTAAGACACTAATTTAGCGATGTACCTAATCTTACAGGTACTTGCGAGGGTATCACATGTGTTGAACACATAATGCAGCACATTGCATTCGCCGTACAGAAGGACCCGACTAGCGTTCGCAAAGTTAACATGAGAACAGAGGACAATGACCTTCCAAAACTGATCGACATTCTCAAAAACGACGCCAACTACGACCAACGAGCTAAAGAGATCAACCAGTTCAATAAAACAAATAGATGGATGAAAAAGTCTATTTCTATTAATGTTATGTGCTTCCCAGTCGTCTTTTATGGAAACTATTCAGCACTCGTCACCATTTATAGAGGTGATGGTACAGTTACTATCTCCACAGGAGGTATAGAGATGGGACAAGGGATCAACACGAAAGCTGCCCAGGTTTGCGCATACGAGCTAGGGGTGCCTCTCGAATATATCAATGTTGTTCCCCATTACACTTTCGTGGCTGCAAACAATGTGTTTTCTGGGTCAAGTATAACGAGTGAAAGTGTTTGCTACTCTATTATAAGAGCATGCGAAGGTTTGAAAGAAAGGTTGGCCCCGATAAGGGCAAGTATGCCAGACGCTACCTGGAAGGAAATCATCAAGAAAGCAGGAGATGATCAAGTGGAGTTGACTTCTTTGTTCATGATGAAAGATACAGACGAAAATCTGAAGGGGTATAGTGCGTTCGCTGTAGCCATTATTGAGACACAACTAGATATACTTACTGGGCGTTTTCAAATAGTTTGTGCGGATATTTTGGAGGATGTCGGTGTTAGTGCCAACCCTAAGCTAGACGTCGGACAGGTGAGTGGACTAAGATTATTATTTAATTAATTAATTTTATTTACACAGTTACAATTTAAATATTTGTTTACTAAAATCACTGATTTGTGCCACATAATTGTGCCAGAAGCACTATACTACTATACACTATATATACCTACTACATAAATGACATTAATAACAAAATAGGAAACAAAGAAACAAGTTTGATGTTAGGTGAGATATTGAGAGTTTAAAAATAACATCAAATGCAAAATTTGCCTCTAAAGCGTAAAACAGAGATAAAAATACATTATGTCAAAAATACAAATAAAGTCAAAGAAAGGAAAAAAAATCTTTTACGTTACCAGAGATTATCCATTTTGAACCAGGCTGGTTTTTACAGACTGTTCCGATAAACAATGTATCTTGAACACTATTGAGTGTGTGGGCCTCCCATAGTACCTAATTAATGATGCAGCGCCTATAATTATCTGCAACGGCTTCCTGCTACCTGACACAAGTGACTGAGTTGCATTAAAAGTGTTTTGGACTAAAGTTTAGTTCAACTAAAGGTAGTTAATTGATTCAGGCGTGACTTTGCGGAAATCCATTATAAAATACAATAGACGTAGATATATTTAGTAACCAATTCCGCTTGACTATTCTTCAAGAGTCCTAAAAAACCCTGTAAGAAATCGACACGTGTTTCACCTCTCAACGAGGCATCCTCAGGATGACGATTGACCAATTGCAAACCAGAACGCGACGTGTTACCACACCGAGCGCTGGACGCAAAGTGAATCAAATCGCCCGTCACCCCCACTTATATAGGATTGCTGCTCGACGCTAATTGGCTAGAATCGTTATCAGTGCGATAAGCGCGATAAGGTCGCCTTTGTTGCGATTGTTCGCCCCTTATCGCGCTTATCGCACTGATAACGATTCTAGCCAATTAGCGTCGAGCAGCAATCCTATATAAGTGGGGGTGACGGGCGATTTGATTCACTTTGCGTCCAGCGCTCGGTGTGGTAACACGTCGCGTTCTGGTTTGCAATTGGTCAATCGTCATCCTGAGGATGCCTCGTTGAGAGGTGAAACACGTGTCGATTTCTTACAGGGTTTTTTAGGACTCTTGAAGAATAGTCAAGCGGAATTGGTTACTAAATATATCTACGTCTATTGTATTTTTTCAACTAAAGGCACAAAAGGTGCTATAACATTTTAACTTAATTTTCGTTTATCCCACAATATTTTCAAGGTGCAAGGAGCCTACGTTCAAGGTCTCGGTTACTTCACTTGCGAGAAGCTTATTTATGACACGGAAACAGGGAAACTGGTGACTAACCGATCATTGACATACCATATCCCCCATTGTTTGGACATACCGGTCAAGTTTAACGTCAAGTTGAGGTACAACCACAAGAATCCGAATGGAGTACTTGGATCGAAAAGTGAGTAACTCAGTGAACTCAATCAGTGAGAATGTGCTTTGTGTCTCCTAGGCAAAGATTCGTTATAAAAAAGTAAATTTCAGCAGTAGCATTCAGATAACTTACATCCATCTGCCAAGCATCATCTTAATGGCAATTTTCTTGAACTATTTTCAGCAATGAAATGATGTCAGAACTTTCACTATCTGCTTAACCTTCTACGTTACAACTATTGCTAATAATGATTTCGAATACAACGTGTAACGTTAAATGCGCAAAACCTCAGACACCCCAACTGATTTTCAATTCAATTGACCTATGTAAGAGAGACAAAACATAATTGAAAAAATTGTAAAGGTTTTATGTGCTGTTTAAGTGTTGGAAGATTCGTATTTGCATTGAAATAAAAGCTATTATTATCCCGGTTATGAGAAAAATTAAATTGGTCGACAACAATTTGTCTTTGTTTACCTATTTTGGCGGGTTTGCGCATGTGATGGCTTGATCTATTAATAAATATACAGGCAACGTTCTTTAATGAAGATTTTTTGAAAAATGTGACCTATTTTAAAAAGTGGTTCAATTGATTCTGCTCGATATTCTGATCAAACTATTTTCAGGTTTTGCGCATTTAACGTTACACGTTGTATACTCTTAAGTGATTTCGTTTTATGACTGTTTACAACTTTTGTTTCATTTTGACCCAGCTTGCGGTGAGATGGGCATATGTACGGCCCACGGGGTGACGCACGCGCTGCGACAGTGTATCATGGAGTCTCGTAAGGAGTCTGGCTACGACCCTACTGAATGGATTACTATACGTGAGTATTATTGTTAACTATATTTTTCCAAGGGAGAAATGGTCTCGATGGTTATTAGGTAGCATTTCCATGTTCTAGTCTAGAATCTAGAACTAGAATGGGTGTGTCGACTATATTTTCAATAAAAATAATAATTAGAAGCTCGCAGATTAGCCTGATCATCACTTACCATCAAGTGAGATGCGGGCCAAGAGCATCCCCGTTTTGGATAAAAATGTTTTTTTTTTTTATCACAAGCGTTTTAGTTATAACGCTATGAATCTTCCTTAGGTTTAACGATTTGTTTTGTATAGAAAGTCCAACGAGCTAATGCTCAAGCACGATTATTTAATAAAAATAAGAGTTTTCATACACAAATTTAAATTCTGAACGGGCCTCAGAATGCATTAATAGCAATGCTAATTTGATTTATTTTCGCAGCTGTGCCGTACGATACCGAAGCTATATTGAAGGCGCTAGACGTGAAACCAGAAGAGTTCCTTCTTACGAAATAGTTTGTTCATTTGATATACTATAACTATTCTTTGTGATCTAATGAAATGCGATTTATAGATTAGATCAATTCCTGTTGTTTTCTATTTTTTTTTCATTTTCTTTTTTTTCGAATACTTACCTAGTTATTAAAAGAAAAATATATATACATATTGAAGTGTGGTTTGTATAGTAAATCCATTGCTGTCATGTTCTTCTTTTTCCGCAATTTTTTCGCACTTCATTTGACCAATGTAGGCACACTCTTTCTCTTTGAATTAGAAGAGAGTCGCAAGTATGAACGCTTTTTCGCGTGACGATTTCTGCCAGTGCACTCCTACCGCAAGCTGCGTTAAAGAACTTCGTTCCAATAATTTATTGCCATTCGGTGCAGTAATTAGCAGGAAAATCTTATTTTTTTTAAATTTTCAAATCTTATCACCACCTCCGAACGAACGTGATAAATTTTTCTTAGGCATCTGTCAAAACGTGACATTCGTGAGAAAATGGGTGCGCCCTATAGCAAATGTGAGTCCCAATTAAACGTCAAGAAGTTATGTCACATGTCAAGAAATTATATTACGCCGCCGACGGTTTTATAGCCCAAACTGTGATAAAATGTGTGCCTTAAGTCAAGTCACAGCAGGTCGTGCTCGCCCCGCTGAGATAAAATGACCGAAAACGGGATTTTCGGTGCAAAAAAAATTGGGTACCTGCCTAATTAGTGTACCATCATTGTTTTCACAGCGATTTTTGGTTATAAGTTCTTATTTTTGGGGTTCAATTGAAGTAAAAGTTAAATGAAATGCCATAATTCAGTAATACAAGTTTATTCTTGCATCATCAAACAAAAATCATCTATGTAAATACATTCAACATATAATCCACAAATACCAATTTTAGGCCTCAAATGGTTAGTCTTCGAGTTAGGCCATCACAAAAAAAAAAGCTGGACTCGTCAAAATTATATAAAAAAAAACAACCAATTGTAAAACAAAATAGAATAAATACTTACAAAATAAGTTACAACTTCATACAATAATAAAATTAAATGTTCGGTTCTAATGTAAAATATACATTATAATATTCTATACATAATTATATCAACAGTTAAGTGTTATGCAAAAAGTGCAATTGAAATGTTGGTTTATTTATTAATTTTATTTACTAAATAGCTTACTACGGGACACGCGATTTTAGCCTTTATTGTGATACACGTTTATTATGCAATTATTAAATTCTAGTTATGGACTGATAAGGGCTACAATCGCGTATAGCAGGCCAGGGTTTAGAGAACTTATGGCCTTCAGAGATTTGACAAAACTGAAATATTTGTGCTTTAAAGGCCTCTTTTGTGATGGAAAAAAAGTTAAGTTCCCCAAGTCTTGGCCTGTAAAAGTCCGCTCGGATAGATTGGCCATGGAAGCGAATTGGTCAAAATTACATGATTACCGTTGTCATTAGCTTCTATGGTCTATTTATGTCTACGATTTATAAAACTACCTCTATTTAGTTGCCGTTTGTTTTTGTAGCTGTTTACAATTAGCCCTTCCATCACTTGCGTCATTACAATAAAGAAGATTATAACAAAACTAATTCAAAATAGAAAAAAATGATTTTCTAAGTATCTACAAGTACAAAAGAATTATATATTTTTATTGATTCGTTTCTACATAAAATCTTCTTTATTGCATGACACATCAAAATGTTTACATAATAAGCTGGTAACAAAAATCTTTGAATTATTATAAAAATTGGTAGAAATATCTATGAAAGCTAATCGAGTATAAAATTATATCGCTTCAGAGTTCCGTGTTAAGACTAGATGAGAAGCATTTGGTGGGCAGCATTATGCAGTTTTTTTTTTATTTCTAAATATTTTGGGGCCCTGTTTCCTTTTTAATATTATCACTACAAAACAATAGCGGTTTGTATCTTTAAACATTCTTGCATAGCATTATCTTTTATTTCTTTAAGTATTTATATTTTATTTGTAATTTTAAGCGCGATTATAGGTTTTTTGACGCACGGAACCCTGATAATGATGCCAAAAATATATAAAATATACCCTATATTACAATAGTGATATTAAAAATGCCCACAGAATGTAACTACATACTTATGGATGGGTAGTACCCATTTTCATTATATATTACACTGTCAAAATATACGCGTTTGACAGTCATGTTTCAGACAAACCCAAGCTGACTGCTTTTATTTTATTCGCTTGTTACTATTTCGTCGCACTCATTTGTAAAACTGAGTATTTATTTTTCAAATATATTTTTATTTATTTAATATTTTTTGTCAGTGTAATATTTTACTAATAGCATGGTTTATAAAACATAGTTATTAGACCAATAATAACAGAACACATTGATTCCTCGTGTTCCCTTAAAGAATTGACGAACCCTACAATGAAATATTAAGATTTTCAATTTGCACACTATTATGAAAATTCTGAGATTCAAATCGCTTAAAATTCTGACTTACAAATAAAATCTTGTTAAACTAAAAGTAAGTTTCAAACACACCGACTCGAATCACGCGCAGGATTCACTTGCGCTCGCGTCAGTCTGTTTCAACCTTCAAATGGTTTTAAAATACTGCGTTCCGATTTCATTGGTCAATCAAAATCATAAATAATGCGTTTAGATTCGTTGAAGATCTTAAATATAATTCAGTCCATTAGTTTTTATCACCTTTACAGACATTCAGAGTTACCAATTACGACATTTGCTTATTATGTAGGTATATTATGGTAGAAAGTATAAACAAAGCACAATGAATATTATTTAAATTGTTGTATTAGAATATTTTGAGAGTATTTGTAGGATTTATTTTTGAGACCGTTCTTCCGGGCTGACACAGGGCAATCTTAGCTGTGGTAAGATTGGCTCAGGAAACATTCATGTCATAACGTATTTTCTTATACCTTGTGTCAATACAAGAGGTTAAACTTCTTGGAAGATGGTGTAGGTCATAAACATCAGTTCATCAATATCGGTCTCGTAAAAGTCACAATCATAGCATTCTAATACATCAATTACTCAAAAATAATGTCTGGTTAACAAACGATATATGTTCAAGCTTCATAATCATTGGCACTATTTCGAATACATGCTTAATGATGATAATAAAAGAAACAACTAATACAAAATAAGTAAAGACAGTTTAACATACGTCCTTTCTAAATTGAGATTCACACTAGCGCACAAACTGTCACACTTTAATTTTAAGGCGCGTTTTCACTTGCGTTTATTACGATTTTAAGACAACCCCTTGAAATAACCCCTTTTTTTTTTTTTTTTTTTTTTGGGTGGGAAATCATCATATGACTTCTCTCGCTCTGGGCGGAGCGGAAGGGCGTGTCAGACTCTTACTGACTAAAACCCACCCGTGTTCCTTCGGTTGCCTGTTGCCAGGGTCCCGGTATCCCTTTCGGACTTGAAATAACCCCTGCGATCTTTGTCTACAAATTATGGCGTGACCTTCAAATTGACCTTGACTGTGACCTTTGTCAAAATATTGATGCATAATCTGTGTGTCACGTTAAGCCCAGTTACGGACGGGCGCTTTTTTATTGCGGCGATTTTTTTCCGCGCACTTTTTTTTCAATTCAACGCACACTCTGCTTAGCGCCGAGATTTTGTTTTCTTGACACGCGGGGATGCGTTCTATTGAAATTTGCGGCTAATCACCGAAAGTTGATAATTTAGTACGCGAAACATAATCGTCGCGTAAAAAAGTGCCCGTGTGAATTTTTATCGCGCACTTTATTTTCAACTCTGGTCAGCGTCAGGAGTTGAAAATCGACTGTGTGTTGTTTTGCTTGGCATTTTAATACATCAGGAGTAATAAACGCAAGTATAACGGTACCTTCACATCAGTCGATTGAAAGACAGATCTACCCGAACTAGCAGTTAGTATAAAAGATTACAATCTTACGGGTCTTCCTAAACCCGCTTTATTATGCTATAAATGGACTTCGATCTGACTTGTACAGGGGGTAGATAAATGTATTGGCATATTGAAATACTTCTTTATATTTTATTATACTGTTTTGTGCTTTACTATCTTTTTTATCTTCGTAAAGATTTGATGAAAAATGTCGGAATTATTTACAGTATACTTTGTAGGATGCGTAAAACTGAAATCGGTATAAAAAAATTGATAACAATATTCTAAGTATCATTTATCACGCCCTGTACACATACATAACTACATGTATAAAATTGGCATTTAGACTACGTATACACGTCGACACATCCATACGAATCATACATATCTGTATACACTTCAAGCCGAATCCACTAAATGTAGCAACATTTTAAAAATAATATTACGCTGAAAAAATAAATTAAAAACTATTAATTTTAAATCTATCATTAAAAAGCCAATTAAAATAGGCTGAATCGTTCGCTACAAAATATGAGGTATATTATTATTTCGTTTATTTCCCATCGTCCCATATATTTGGTGGAATGCTATTACTTTCTGTATGCGGGGCCATTTTGTATCCCGAGTCAATGACGCGACCGTTTTGAGATATTGCAGTATAAATATAACTGTTAAAATATAGTAATATAACTGTATAAAAGGCAAATGTGATGTTATTTCATCATTATTTGGCAGGTTATTTGTTGATAATTAATTATAAAGGAAATATCTCGAAAAACTATATAATAAGACAAATATTTTATCATGGTGCAGAGATAAATCCATGACTGAAAACTGCACACTGACAACTCTTTAGAAACCATAAATTTAATGTAAAAAAAATGTTTAAAATTACACTTCAAAGTCCCCCAAAACGGTCGCCCCACGCTCCCTTCACAACGTTCACTAAACAATCCTTGTATAGTCCTTCACTGCACTTACAATCACGCGACCCCACTATCCTGCGTATGACTCCTTTTCTTCTCATTCCTGTGATGATCCGGCGTCGACTTCAGAATGTCCGGTTGTCCGTGTGATAGCACTCTCGCTTCCACATGCTGGTTGAATGTTGAAGTGTGAGAGCTTAGGGTCAGTGTGGCATTGCGATCTGAACCTAATGTCATGGTGGTTGCGTGTGAGTTTAGCGTGTTGTGTCCTGTGGTGTGGTGTGTGTGGTGTGAGTGGCTGAGTTGGTGTGTGTGCGGGAGGGTCGAGGGGCTCGAGTGTGGGAGCGTGTTGGTGGGCTTGCGAACGGAGCGGTGGCTGCCGTTGCGAGTGAGAGAGTTCATCTGAGGAGTGCCCGTGCCGCCCGGACGGAGCATCGCGTTCTTGTAGTCCGCTATTAGATGGGTTAGCTCTGCCATCTAATGAAGAAGGTTATGTTTTTAAAATCTCGTTATTTTTTATCGTTCAAAATGTTGATATTACCTATAACCTATGATACTTACTTTAGGCTTATTGAGACTAATCAACATCTTGTGCACTGGACTCGCTGCGTCTTCTGCATCGATCAACATCATGAGGTCATCCTGAAATGAATATCACAAAATATAAGCATAAGTAACAACAATTTATGATATATGCAAAGATTGTCAAGAGGCTATTAGATTGCCATTGGTGCCGATTCTCTTGTACACCGAACTAAACTAACTAAACTATCACTAAAATTCCTTACTTTTGACTATGGGAATCTTGGAGCTATTCTGCCAAATAAATTCTCTAAATTAAAAACTTATTTTGACACAACTAAAATCGAATTTGACAACCGCGCGCCTCCACTTGGTACTTGTTTTCCTTACCCCGTGTTTTTTTTTAGAGCCAGAGGCGCGCATGCACGTCAGCCTTGACGTGTTTTTAATGGAATTTTTCAGTTTTTGTATGGAAAATAACGAAAAAAAAAAAAAAAATTACCAACATGTTGGGAATTAGGGGGTCGAAATTTTCATTATTTTTGCGATAGGACACACCGTTTTCGAGATATAAGCAAAAGAAAAAAAAAAATACAGTACTGTTTTGTAACTGAAGTCGAAGTGTTGGTTTGAATTTTAGTTCATGACATCTAATTTTATTCCACACATTTTTAATCGCGATTAAATATAGTCAGATTTAGTTAGAGGATTTTAGATACAGGACAAAATTTTAAGTTAAATCGTCAAATTCAGAATAGCATTTTCATTAAACTAATCTCAGTGCCATCTTAGTGCTGTCAAACTAAATTATAGTTAAGTTGTGTCATTTATAGTCTATTTCAGAATGAGTTTGATCGTTTGACAGGACTAAACTAAATTTTAGTGATTTTTAGTTTAGTTTAGAGAATTTTGTGACAAGAGAATCGGCACCATTATCTCTCTGTATACAAACTTTTTAGAGTTACGAATCCGTCGGCCGGCCTATCCTCTTCGATACACTCGATATGATCATATTTCAGACTTCAATATGATATGATAACTCACTCAGCATAACGCTCGAGTTACACGAGAAAAGCGAGTAATTATAATAATTCCTTTATTATGAGGTAACTAAAGGATAAGGATGTAAGGATCATAGAATGAGGTTGTCTGCAGACGATTGACCAATTGCAAACCAGAACGCGACGTGTTACCACACCGAGCGCTGGACGCTCGGTGTGGTAACACATCCTGAGGATGCCTCGTTGAGAGGTGAAACACGTGTCGATTTCTTACAGGGTTTTTTAGGACTCTTGAAGAATAGTCAAGCGGAATAGGTTACTAAATATATCTACGTCTATTGTATTTTATAATGTATTTCCGCAAAGTCACGCCTGAATCAATTAACTATCTAATATTGGAAGTATTTTTTTGTATGTTTGTAAAACTACTGAAGTTACGTGTATGCCTTACCTGCAATCCACCGAACAGTCCTATGGAGCTGAGCGCGTATCGTCCTATGACGGCCATAGACGCTAGCTCGAGCACCGTCACGCCCTCTTCTGATACTGCCAGCCACACCATGGACAAGTCGGGTTGTTTTATCTGAAAATGACAAGTAAAAATGTAAGTTTTGGGAGCATGTGTGAATTCCATAGTTGATTTTGAATTCCTCAATAACTCGACGGTGCACATGAGAACTGTCATGGCTTCACTTTTTAGGCAAATAATATATAAGATGTTCTCAATCGTTTTGAAGGGAAAGTTTTAACATTGCGTAGCTTTATGGGTTTCCGTAGTTCAAGTATTACTACTGATATGCGTTCGAGGCGACAATAATCCTAATTCCATACGATTCTTACAGAATTGGGATTATGTGTTCACACATGAACGGTACGATTGTCAGTTTGAGCAATAAGTTTTATATTCCTCAAAAAGCATGTCTTTGTCAGATATTCAGCTACCATTCTGTCAAAATACTTATATTATTTAATAATTATTACTTTTCTAAAGGAGCACATTCACGGTCATTATAATGATCAGTTGGAGTGGCGTTCTGACAAAAAAATAATGTGCTTCTTTAGGAAAGATAGGTTTCAGAAGTACTTAATTACTTATGCAATTAAATATTTGTTCAAAAAAATTAATATGCTGCCCTTATTTTTCCACGTAAAGCTACTTAAATAAAACACTTACCCTAGCCTGGAACAGCGTAGCACCAAAGAACGGCCACTTCCTCGTACAGTTAAGGTAGATCCGCACGCAGTCCGCTGTACTGCGCCCTTTTAACGCCACCCACTTTGATCGCAGCTTCTCTTCAACGTCCCTGTGGTATAAATAAAGCGTTAATTTAGGTCTTTTAAGCCATCCACAGGATAGCCCGGTTAAGCAGCCGATAACCTTCTTGGTGACCTGTGAGATCCCATACAAAAATGTTTATGTTTAGACCCCAGTTTAAACCATCGAGCTATTTTTCCATTTCGAACTTTATTCCGACAACGTTAAAGTTCAGAATGCCAAAACTATTTTGAAACTTATTATTTTGACTATTTAAACCCGAGCCTAAGTTATTATTTTTGTATTCAGAACTGTAATTCGCCCGAAATAAAGTTCGAAATACAAAAACTGGTTGTAAGTTAAGCTCGTTTTGTAATAAGACTGTGATTTTGAAAACAATGTTCGAAGTTTCAGAAACTCTGCTCTATTTTTTTTTTAAGTTTTCTTTACACTCACCTAAGTTCATCATTACTCAGGCCGGCTCTATATCTGTACGGGTAGAACCGATGCGCGAGCGGCTGGTTGTGTTGAGTATTCACAGGCGAGTAGTCGCCCATGTCTAGCTGCGCCATTAGCGCGCCTAACTCGGCCGCTAGCTCACGGGTTACTGGGAAACGACCCGCTACCACTGGAACGAAAGGTGATATAGTTGAATAGGGGTGTTGTTTTGTAAATACAAAAAATAAAAAAAACAATATTTCATTTGTTTTGTCTGTTACTTCATTTACAAAAACAAAGGTTTCAGCAGAAATCTGCTGCTGCGATGCTATTGGTTGATGAGTGTAGGTAAGCGTTACTATAGCGGTCGAGCGCCTGTAAGCAAGAATAGTCCTTACGGTGTTCATATATGTGCGTCCGCGATTGGACGTAGTACATGAATAAGTAGGTATTCCATAAAAAAAAATCCGTTTTAGCGTTTTCAGAAAACGGTAAAACAGTTTTCAGAAATTGGACACAAAGAACAAACATTTTACCGAGTCAAATTAATCTGCTGTAGAAAAAGTTGCCAAATTGTTTCTTAAAACTGTCTTTGTGCCAACGATTTTCCTATAATTTCATCTTTAGCAATATCTACTTTCATAATGGTGTACATACCTTGTTGATTGATTTGATAACACAGTAGGAGCCGCTCCTTATCAGTCTCGGTTCTGATGGAGTTCTTGAAGTAAAGCCTATTTCTGTACGTCAGTCGGATCACCCGCGAGTTCTCGAACTTGCCCGAGCCTTTCTCTCTGAGCGCCGTCTCCCATTTGGATATTACGTCGCATAGCTGGAAACGAAAAAACCATGGATTTTTTTAACAATGAATTTGTTTGAATTGTTGTTTAACTTACTTACAAGTTTCTTGCGTTAGTAAAGTAAGAAATATCACGGACATTACATTTCTCGCTCACATTACATTGCAGGGTAAGACGCCCATTTGTAAATAGTGTTTTAAACTTGGAAGTAGGTTGGTGGTCGGTAAAACAGTAAGCTTGTTGCACTTTGCCAGTAAATTTTAGACCTTAAGGTAATAGAACCTTTCATTACGTTATTGTGCGTCAATACGGAAATTAGAGGAGATAGGTAATTCCTTTTATCCCCTATCCCTTTTATTGTCAACGTACTAAAAAGATAAGATCCAAAATATAACGTACCTTCTTATCAGGCTTGATATGATGTTCCAAGTCCTTCTCGATGGGATCGTCGCTGAACAGCGCGAACCCTGACGCCACTGACTCCCTGCATCCTAGCTCCGTACTTAACGTTGATAGAAACTCCTCCACCGTTGTTGAACCGTCGAAACTTATTACCTGGTGGACAATGGACGTATAGAATATGTTTTTTCTAACTGAACAGACAGACAGCTCTGCTGCTGGGGAGTTTGCTGCGCCACTTTTTCTTCCCAGCTAACGCACTAGGAAGTGGTGAAGCGTTTTGGGGGACTGTCTTATGTAATTTTGACGTTCGAAAAGTGCTGATTCTCAGCCTAGTTTGAATACAAGAGTTTTGATTTGATTTTGATGTTATAAGCAAATTGAATAAACCACATAATTTTATGACACTTTACTATGAGTCCCTATTGGAAATATAATTCTGTAGTCTTTAAATGATAAACGCAAGATTTATAAACGAACTGAAAACTACAAAAGCTGCTAGGTTATTCCAAACATATACAGGAAAGAATTACGTAAAATAAAAACACATTAGGGAGGAATGTTTTTATGTTTCCAATTGTGTTTTTGGAATGCTGCAAGTTCGGGTTTATTCTCAAATCTATAAAGTTGATAATTTGAGTTGGATCAAATATAATACGCACGCGACAGCCAGCTGTGTGGGCTAACATTTCTAGCTATTCTTCTCACGAAAAAAAGTTAGTTAATATTAATAGTTTGCTCCAAGAATCTTCTTTTGGGGAGACACTATGTCTTACACTGAATTGTGTCAGGGTAAATCGGGGTACATACCTGATAAGTATTATTGAGCATGTGGACAGGTATAGCGTGGGGTAGACAGTGATGGTAGGGATTCTTCAGCAGTATAGATAACACTTCCATTCGGGACGGCTTGTCTTCTCGCCCGCCGTTGCGTATAGTACGCTCGAGCGCGCGTGAACAATACGCAGCG
Organism: Lithophane ornitopus; assembly: GCA_948473465.1. Classification (NCBI taxonomy): domain Eukaryota; kingdom Metazoa; phylum Arthropoda; class Insecta; order Lepidoptera; family Noctuidae; genus Lithophane; species Lithophane ornitopus. Next base: position 13,060,451 of record OX419624.1, on the reverse strand, counting down.
TATTTTCCGCACTCCGTTCTAGGAAACACAATAGATAGGTTTTTTTATGTAGACAAGATGACGATGATATTGGCGTAAAATTCACATTACAGTGCGTATTTCCTATTTCATGTTTCAGTGATGGTAGGCACTATCTACTTTTCAACTTTTGAAGATGGTCCATGAGATGCATGGGTCAACTTTACCTAATATACTGGTAATTTGTTGGTGTAGCTCCCACATTGCTAGTAAAGAACTGAGCAGAAAGCCTTTTCTCGATTAAAGATGAATTAATATAGTAATTAAGTATTGTGCTATTACTTATATCAAATAAAGTGATCATTAATCTATCAGTCAAGCGTGTTTTATAAATTACTACTTATATATCTGCATTAGAAATCTGGGGGCCTACTAAAAATTCATTTCCTGAATTTTCAGCTGTCATTAGCAATTCCTCTAATTTGATACAAAAGCAGTTCATAATGTGTGGATCATTTTATGAATCTCCATAGAAAACTGTCAAACAGATGAATTATTTCGTAATCATATTAAGAATTGTCAGTTTGTGACATTTTACGATGATTCATAACATTTTCCTTATGCCTTTCCTATTATGATTCTGCCAAAGTGACTGTTTTAAGCCCCCTGCGCTCACATTATCTGAGGGCCAATTCTCTTACTTAAAACGTTCACATTCAAGTCGAAATCTGTCAAACTTGTCAAAAATTTTGGTAAATTTATGGTTTTTTTGACAGATTGCGAATGAGATGCGAATGTGAACGTTCATGAAAATAAGGGAATTGCCCGGCAGATCAACATTAAAAATCACCAACCAAATTAAAAATAAAATATACTCACTTAGAATCCGCATGCCTGCTAAGATGCAGCTTCAAATACCACAGCAGCCTATTATTCCTTGGCACAAACAGACTGACAGCTAACGCTAACAACTGCCATCCTTGCACAAAGCTATACGTGGGCGGGTTGCTCTTGCAGTCCACTGACAACAACGGGGCCTGGAAACATTCCTTGGTTGGTAGAAAATGATAAAAATGTGTTAATTGTTTGTACACTTTTGTATAAGTGTGGGGTTGGAGTCTGATGTGACTCAAAGTTAGTTATATGAGCGAATACTTTACAGTCATCCTGAATTTCCTCTGCATTACAATTCAGTAAAGCTAGGGTTTATTAAGACTACAGTGAACGCCAAAAAGCGTCCGCAATTTACCTGCGAATGACGTTGTTGAAATTTTATTTTTGAAAGTAAGTTGTTGTGTTTTCCTAAAGCGTTTTTTTGACACGTAAAGTCAAACCCCCGCTGCCATCATTTTCATGACGGCCGTTATGTGGCGGCCACCGCTGTCGTAGGAAACCAAAGCTACGAAAGGTAAACTTAGCTGACGGCTAATTGGCTTCGTTAGATCAAATCGAAAGAATCGTTTTTTGCTTTTAAGAATTTAAGTTTTTTTTAAATCAGAACTTGCTGTACTTGTTCTCGACGTTAGCTAAGAGTTCATTCGCTCATAGCAGCTGACTGTGAATCACATCTGACGGTAGTTTGAATATTGTTCATTATACTTTCCTCCTAAAATTGATAATTTTTATTTTTTAATACTTTTTATTATGTAATCAGGTTGTTTCGGTGTGAACAGAACGACAATGAGCACAATATTTGTTGCTGCACTATCAATATTTTGAACATTTTAAACCGAATAAATGCCGTACCGTGCCGTGTTGCCGTGTGTCTATACCGTAATTGTGTGCACACCTTAACAATGTTCCTTAAAATTTATTATTTTCAAGTTTTGAAAATAATGAAGAGGTTAATTACCTTGCTTTTCTCATATGATTATTAAGACGAATACAGGACAAACACGTCTACAGATTGTGAAAATTATTACTGGCTTCAGGAATGTGTTAAGTAAAAGTGCATTGATGAATCTTCATCTTTTGTGTTACGTGATACACAAATCAATGCAAATACAATGATCCGACAAACACAAATGTATCATAGAACATACAACACATTTATTATCAACTGTGCTACAATAAACAAAATATTATTTGTATTTGTAAATTATATCTATTTATTAATTTATTTCACTAAATGGGGCTTTAAAACTTATCATGTAGGTATGGTAAATAACGTTAAACATTATACCCACATAGAAGAAAGTGTGTTTTTTGTAGTAGGAAGATAATGTCCTACCTTTTTACCACAAAACCGTGTTGATCAGTTGTTTAGCCTAAACACCTTTTAAACACGACATTTCTGTATGGAGTTTGACATATAACTGACATTAGACATGCGTTGAACAAGTGTATAAGTTTTTGTGGTAAGACACCTAATATCCAGAGGGGAAATTCCCGTTTTTACGCCTCATTAATTACGGGAATAAATAAGCCTTCAGTTTTCGGCCATTGCTGATTTTAAACCCGATATCGCTGCAGTTTCCCAATCACGTGAACAAAGTCCACTTAATCTTAGTTAACAATGCCTATATTTCCTAAACGTTTACCTGTATCGAGCTAGGCGATCCGGCGGCGTTGGGCGGTACGTCGCTCTTGTTGTCGCCGCCGACGGACGACGCGCCCGTGTCACACGTGAACAGCGACTGAGTCGCGCACAGTAGCAGTTGCTGAACAAATGAAATGTTGGCGATAGGGGCAGGCTGTATAGCTGGGAGGTTGGGAGGTACAGTGAGATCTGTTTGTTGTACGGGGGTGAGATATAGTATCATTTTGGGAGTAGGTTGCAGGTACTGTTTTTTGTGTCATGTGAAATACGTATATGTGAAATTATTAAGGTTTTTCAATATTGATCGTATAATGTTGTATGTGTTGTGTAGGTGTGTTCATATGTGTAGTAACGCTTAATAATTTGGGTTGATTGTTCATACGTTTTCAGGGAAGATATTACACATGAATTAAATCCATAAATTGGAATTTCATAATTGAAATTCTCTTTGACATTAAGTATACATATGTTTAATAAATGAATACATTATTTATTAAAAAATCATAATTCAATAATAATTATAAGTAAATACATACACTACTTATAATGCCAGCTGTAAGCGTTTTGTGTTGTGTATAAACCATAACCTTTCAAGCATTGGAGCGAATGCTCTTGCAGTTCCCGAAAACCCCACACATGGCAAGTTGGACGTATTTTTCCAGTAGAAATAGCTGTTTATTGCCATTAAAACACCGAAGACTGCCTTCAACTCTTATTTTCTATATTTAAAGTACTTGGACACAAATATGGATACTGGATATAAAACCCAAACCATGCCTGCGCATGATTATGTTACAGTTATCTATTTAATTAAACAATACAGTGACTCTCAGCCGGTTTCTGATTTAAGTATTTGAAGATGAGCATTTCTCAAACTCTTCTTAAGCATTACTTAAGGTGATTCCTTTAATGTAACCCGCGAAATTAAATACGTTTTTGCAACTCAATTTTAGGAATCACCTTAAGTAATGCTTAAGAAGAGTTTGAGCAATTCTCAACTTCAAATACTTAAATCAGAAACCGGCTGTCTGTCGCAACCAAAAAAGTCTCTTTCAAGCCTGGCTGGCATCGGGGCGACGAATGTTAGGTAGGGCACTCACGATCGACGTAAAACCATTAGTAAGTCATTGCAATGTAACTCATATCTCGGTAAGGTAAGGGATAAATTAGAATGATTGCCGACAGTTTTTTTTAACTCACGGCAATCATTCTAATTTACAGTTTATTACAATGAGATAAGAGTTACATTGCAATGACTTACTAATGGTTTTACGTCATTCATTCTGCCAGGACGTGTCGCTACCAGATATCCAGGGCCGGTTACCCAGCAGCTCCAGCGTATGGAAAGGAACTTAGAATACAAAGTTTATACAACATTCATGTTTTTGGCAGCCAACAGTTTTTCACGACAGCCAACAACTAACATAATAAATTGAAAGTGCACTTATACATGGTGTAACACATTTTTATTGGGCATGTGGATTAAAAAAAATGTGCTGAATTTTTACATAAATAACAAAATATGTTGTATTTATTCTTTGTACCTTCTATGTGCAATTTTTTATAATATACATTTTATTTTAAAAGTTAGTGCCAGTGCGATATCCCAATATGTTTTGTGTTTTTAGAACCCAAGTTCCCGTACTTATTATATTAAATCAATTATTTGTGTCATCCGGTGTTCTGTTATATACATTATTTAGTTATGTGATAAATTGTACAGTGTGCTTAGGTATTTACTTTGATGGATTGCATAATATGTTCTAAAAAATCTTTGAGTTCACAATACGTAGTTTGTTTTATTAGGAAACCAACGTTTGCTAATAAACAATGAAAATCTGAAATTAAGTTAATATTTTTTGTATGTCTAAAGCATATTTCTTTTAAATTAACAAAGAAGTATATTTGTTAATTAAAATAGTAATGGGTTTCACTGAAAACATGTAAAGCTTAGACAGAATTGAAATGTAAAAATATACGAACGTTTTCAAACTTCGAGCTTTGTAGCAGAATCAAATATCATGAATTTAGCTCACACCGATAAGCCAACATTATATTGACACATTATGCAGTCACATCAAGAAGAACTTAATCCTAATTATTCCTAAATACTTACCAAATATAAATATGTGGGTACTTATACATAAAATAAATATATAGTATACGGGCTATAGGTAACAGTCTAAAAACTTGCAACATCAACCTTTCATTACAAAGGAGATTGAACAGTGCGAAGGAACACTAGCTATGACAGTATGAATGATAGATAAAAGAAATATAATAACATTCCCAGATCTATAGGAGTAGGGGACAAACATTCTCGGGTGAAAAAAAAAAGAAAATCGGGGAAAAAATTTACACCAACATTCCATTTGAAATTTTGCAACGTAACATTCTTTTTTTATGTTGTGGCAACATCTTTTTGTGTTTCAAAATTCGAACGCAACACATTTTTTCATAAACTTTTTCGTAACATGTTGCCAGAACCACGACGGATCAAATTGGAATAAAAACTCTTTTGTTTCGATTCCTTGATAGAAATTTTGTCGTATATGCCAACGCATATGATTGGCATATATTCCATTGAAGCCAATATAATGGTATTCACAATACACAATTCCAAATTGATCAACCACGAGACGAAGCTTTTATAACAGCGACACACAAAGCTTATACTATAACAATAATGGTTTGTTAGTGTATATTTACAGTATTTAACGCAAATAAAGTAGAAGATTGTAAAGCTTTGTATAAATATATTGTGCTCTTTTCTTTGAAGCAGCAACTGATAATTTTATATTATATGTGCATTGCTTTTGTTTGCTGCATTTATAGGTGCAAGATCAATTTACAAATTTCTATAGGGGTGCACAAAAAGCTTGTGTTTAAACCATTTACCGGCCCAAGGTTTTACAGTTCTATGTGTTCACCCATATAAAATGCCATAATTATAATTATTATGGTAAGAGTAATTTATAGGCGAACTTCATTGACCATTATCAAGTATTTTTTGGTACAAAATCTGTGTAAAATTATACTGCACATTTGTGTCATTACCCCAAAAAATATATTTAAAAAAAACAGAGCACAATAATCTAGAAGAATCTACAGATAATATCTAAGCGAGATATAATCTTAAACACTCGTGTATATAACCGATGAGTGGTATTACTATGTATATGATTGTATGATGATAACATATGAGAAAAGCATCGAAGCGGTCGCCCGTAAGCTAAGCCGTTGCGAGTATAAAGCGGTATAAACAAACCTACGATTTGTTAATAAATCAGAATTCATTTTGACATCATGTTTATTACAAAAAAAATATCATCAATAAAATATTACGAAAAAAACGTGATCTTAGTTTTTGAAATATTTATAAGTGTAAAATATATAACATAACATCACGCCTGTAATCCCCGAAGGTATAAGCAGAGGTGTACCTATAATACACCCACATTTCGCCAGTTATCCCATGTGTCCTAAGTCCCATGTAAAAAAGGTGTGTGTAAGTGTCAAAAATAATATTTATTAGTTTACTATTTAAAGTTAATCAACCCGTTTTATATTCCATTTATATTATATTTTGCTTTGTAAAGTTCACAATGTCAGAATGAATCTGTGATTAGCTTTATATTCCTTGTTTAATTTTCAAGTTTTTTATTGTTGGAGTTCCATGACTTGCCATGTCCGTAACATTTAAAGCCATGCTTAAATCCGTTTTTTAAGAGTGAATAATTTCCATTATGAAAAAATAATGGAAAGTATTCGTATTGTACAGCAAACAAAAACGAAATAAGTATTTTGGTGCACTCTTTTGTCATCAAAATAATTAAATAGCACAATATTTTAGTAAAAACTAGAATAATTACTAGCAAAGGGTACACCAAAACATTACTTAAGAATGAGAACAACTATTTAATTTAAATTATAAAATAATTTAATTTTTTTTTTCGTTTTAATTGTACTTTGAAACGGAAAATTAAGACCCATTTTGGTTCAAAAATGTACTTAAGAGTTCACAAAATAAGATTATTTGACCACAGAATAAGATTTTTAAGGCACAATTATCTTCTTTATACTACAAAATTGTGCTCTAAAAGTCTTATCAAGTATCGCGATTCAGAACTCGGAATAGGTGTTCTCATAAAGTGGTATTCAAACGGACGAGTAAATTTACCGTCTGGTTTGAATCCACCAATATGTCCGATTAATGATCAACCGTTTGACGGATAAACAATTTTAAATGCGGAAGTCTGATAATAAAACCTTGACCATAACAAATATTATAATATTTATCTACGTCATACAAAAATCGACTTTATTATAGGGATAAGAATTGAGAGAAAATAGTGATGATAACTTTGCAATATTAATGCAAGGTACTCATAACCTTGGTAAGTACAAATCGATGGGAGTATCAATTTAATATTGAATTGAAGTTCGAAACATATAATTTAGTTTCATGAAAATTTTCTTTAATTTAATTTCACTATACTTGACCACCTGACCTTCATTGAAGACTAATATTTAATATTTATGGTCTATATTGTTTATTATAGATTTTTACAACTATAAAAAACAGCAAAGGGAGCCCCTATGTCCAGCAGTAAATAGTTAGCTTAATACTAAGATAGGTTGAAAAAGATGGATAGATCACCTACTTATCCATACTAATAATATAAATTCAAAAGTAACTGTGTCTGTCTGTATGTTACCTTTCCACTGAACGGATTTCGACAAAATTTGGCAAGGAGATAGATGGCCTCCCGGGGAAGGATATACTTTTTATCGAAGTACGACGCGGGCGGAAGAACTACTTCACTATACACAAGTGAAATCATAAAACGACTACATATTTTTAATCTATGACGTAATTTTCACAAGTTATATCAACAAATTTGATTAAAAGTGGCCTCCAAAACGGTCATGAGTTTTCATGAACGCGGCCCCGAAAATAATCCTTGCCTCGAATAGTAACCTCGACCATGATAACAATAATCGCGGCATTGTAGTAGATATGACTTTGAAAATTATGACCTTTACCTTGAGTTGTCACCTTGGCCATGATATAGTGACATTGACCGTCAAATCGTATATTTTCAGTGTTAACAACTGACCTCGGCCTTGTGTGAAAATTTGGCCTTCCTTGTGAGATAAACATTGCGATTTGAGCCGAGTTGATATGTGTGTTTGGCCTTGTTTATAGCGGTCGAATTGTTTTTGATTAGTATATAGTTCTTATTGATTAATTCAAAACGTGTTTTTCGCGCAGTGCGGTGTTGAGGGCTAACTTAGTTGTAGTTAGCGGATAGTGTTATAAAAAATATAGTGGAAGAAGACGGCATATTTTAAGAGATCTAGCTTGATATTGATAGCTGTTGATAAAAAGTACTATTTAGTTTTGATAGCATTTTCATCTGAAGAGTATGTCGAAAAACCGCATGTTTATCAAACGTCAAACCGTCAACCAAAAACCTTACAACACAAAAAAAACAAACCCAACTTACATTCTTAAGCTTGGCGGCTTTAACGTTTAGCTTGGGCGTGCGCCGGAGCGCGTGTGGCGCGAGTGGCGCGCGCGCGGGCGCCGGGCCTACCTGCACGCCGAGCTTGCTGTGCGCGTGCGGCGTGACCTGGCGCGCCAGCACGGACGCCAGCTCGTCCTGCAGCTCGCCCACGTCCAGGCACTGCGCCAGCGCGTTCTGCGCCAGCACCACGTGGTAGTCGATTCCGGCCTGCTCCACCGCCACCGACATGAAAAGCTGCACGCACTGGACACACAAATACATTGTTTATTTTTACACCGTTTTCACCCAGAGGCTTTGGGAGTGTAGTATGGATGATACATTCGGATACACATTATCTATAAACTCTTAATAATGGAACAGAACTTTTATAAAAGTTAACTAGGGCAAATAGAGGACAACAAATGCAATCTTCCGTCTCTATGACAGTAGTTACAGGTAAGTCAGAAATCTGAAAGCTTTCGAGTCGATATTCTATTCATGAGTCTTCTACAGCAATTCGGTATCGCTGTGAACCGATATATTTCACAGCAATGACAGCCACATCCAGTTCAATAATAAATCAAACAAAATAGGGTATAAAGTATTACCTTGAATAGCTTTAAAGCTTCAGCCTGTAATGCTTCCGAGTTCAGCGAGGTGAGAGGAGACGTTAGGTTCTCTTTAGAGTAGAGAAGCGTTGGATGCCTCCATAGAACACAATCTGGAATAAAATGAACAATGAAAGACAAAACATTTCAGGGACCTGAAAACGGTCACCGTAGCAGAATCATAATATGAAAATAATACGAATCATCGTAAAATGTCACAAACTGACTACTCATCATTATGATCTGCGTGCGATTCATATTACGAAATAATTCATCTGTTTGACAGTTTTCTATGAAGATTCGTAAAATGGTCCACAAATTATGAATTGCTTTTTGTCAAATCAGAGTAGTTGCTAATGACAGCTGGGATTAAGGGAATGAACTGCTTTTAGAGTAATTGCTAATGTGACTGGTTTAGGCCCCCAGATTTGAATCTGTAAATCTGCACTGAAATCTAATCTCTCTCTCTTCCTGGCTATGTATCTCACAACGTGGTGGTGTCAGCCTTCCTGGGTTTTCTCTTCCATTTCGCTCTATCTGCGATATCGTCGTCGGATACCTGACACTCTTTCATGTCCTTTAGCACTACAGCTTTCTACCGTGTTAAACTTATAATTCTTCTTAATATTATAATGTAGATTGTATTTAGTACCAGAAGTAAATGACTGGTAGAAGAAATAATCTTACTCATAAAAGAGGGCTTTAGAAACTTGCTAAATTACATTTATATAAATTATTTTTTCCATAAAATATGGCGATTTAAGAGGTCGCAAAGTAATGATATTGATGGTTTATGCAGTAGAGTCTTACATGAACTCAGAAATCTCCAAAAAAACAAGAGAAGTCTTCAAATAATATGAACAAAAGTTGTCCACAAATATAATTACTGTTTTATTTTGGTTTTTTAATTAAAATACTACTAGTTTTATTTTGGTTTTTCAATTAAAAGACACTACTAGTTTTATTTTGGTTTGCAATTAAAAGACATGCTGTCATGAAAGTTTCTTAGGATAGCAGGTGATGGATTGTAGAAGAACTATATTCGGATATTTATTTATATCACGTAACGGCCTGAGATAGGTCTCACAGATACATAATTTTCTTGACACTTTTTTTAGTGCAAATACTACTTAAATCTACTCATCTCTAGTGCAAATAAATGTATTTTCTTTCTTAATTTTAAAAGAAAGTTACTTACTAGGATCGCCATCAGTCTCCATCAACTTCTGCACCAGCTGCTCGAAGTGCGTGCCCTGACTCAGCCCCCCCCCGCTGACCACGGTGAGGTGGTACAGCCACGAGTCCTTGTCGGCTTTGCTCTCGAACAGAAGATATGTTGGACCCTGGAAATGAGGGAATAGATCACTAGTATTTGAGTTTATAAAGTGTGTTGGGTTAATTTTGATCTTGGGATTTTTCGTAAACGTTGATTGATTATTATTACTTACTAGCTGCGCCCCGCAATTTCACCCGCATAAGCCTGACCAACATTATGTCTGGAGCTTAAAAGAGACTGCGACCTCTGAGTTTATTTCGGCCTTTCTTCTCAGAGTAGTCAGATAGGAAACGCCGACCTCATCTAGGTTATTTTTTATTTTTTAATATAACGTGTAAAAGTGATTCCTATAACCTATTAACAGAATAAACAATTTAATTTAATTTAAGTAAGTCTCGATCCCGTGGGAATATCGGGATAAAATCCTATGTCCTTCTCCAGGTCAATGTCTACCCATGTGCCAAATTTCATCCAAATCCGTTCAGCCGTTTTAGCGTAACAAACAAACAAACTCACTTTCGCATTTAAACTTGACCATTATAATATCAAGTGCTCCCTCACTGGGAGCATTCGCCTGTAATGTATCGTTACAGATTCGATTTAGAGCATTATGTTACAATCTGCCTCCCTGACTAACGAGCACTCGCCTGTAATGTAACGACGTAACGAGTGGTGCGCATTGATGTTACAAGTTGTATCAAAATATTACGACATTGCGAACTTTAATGCTCAGTTCTCCTCCCTCACTGATGTAATGCTCGAATTGAATCATTACAGGTTGCGCACTGTAATGCTCGGTTCGCCTCCCTCACTGATGTAATGCTCTACTCTGTAACGTTACATTACGGGCGAATGCTCCCGGTGAGGGAGCACCTTAGACTAATAAAAATTAAATCAAAGTTTCACTGACCCCAGTTACCTGGTGCTGCGGATAGATGGCGACAGTGAGGTGGTTGCGAGTGTCGTCGTTCTTCTCTTCGGAATCAGAGTCTGACACGTGTTCTACGTCTTCTACGCGAGCGTCGCGCATGTTAATCTGGCCGGTGGGATTCTGAGGACAAAATATTGTTAAAGAAGTGTTTTTATTGTGTTCATAAACAAGCCTAGTCTTTATGGGAAGTGGCTACCACCAAGAGGTTTACTGATCAAAATCAAATAAAATTTTATTTCACATAACCCTACATGGGCACTTATGGAAAGTCAGAAGCTAGGTGCACGGTTCCAATTGGTCGTTTGAAACAATTGCTTTTATACTAAAAGTCCAATAAAATACTTAAGAGGAAACCATATAGTAGCTGTCCGAAACGATTAAACTTTACAAAATTTTCAACCTTCAAGAAAATATAATACATTATGTAATTTAATTATATACTTACAACTATGCGACTACAATAAAATAGTGAATAATGTATAGGTTTCGTTAATTTGCAGGGAGGTATGAAGGTAACAGCACAAAATTTTTATTTCCACAAAAAAAAAAAACTTTTTATTTGACATGCAATATGTCGTAATGTTATTACGGTACCTATGCGCCCCCTTTCGGTTCGCACCCCGTTCGGTTTTTTTCACATGCTGCATAACCCGTCTGTAAATAATACGTCAGTTGGGTCTATAATCTACATTATCACAGTTACCTGATCGCCAGGCGACTTGAAGTACAGGAACATCTTGCCAATGAGAACACACCAGCTCTTCTTGGCATGCCCGTTCTTGACCTTGGTGAGCCAGCCTTGTATTGTGGGCTTGTTGTCTTCTTTGCTTAGAAGGAGCTTCGTTGCGTTCCGCCTTTGGACGTTCTGAAATTGTGGGGTAAAGTTATTGTGTGTATTAGGGTTAACTAACCACTCTCACAACCCTAAATTGACCTGATAAAGATGTACACTTTTTAAAATGGATGAGCGTCTATTTAAGTTTCTGGCTTTTCTCACAGTTGTTCGCAGTAACCAAGCTAGGGCACCTGGACCAATTGGGTTGGGTACGTCCATGTTGGTCGCAGCCGCATTCAGTATTTTTAGGACTCCAAAATACGAATTATTTGGGTAAACCTTAATATAATGAATACGCTTCTTTTTGTTAACTGACAAGAAGAAACGCATCCATTATATTAGAGTATTAAATAATATTTTTAGGAAAGCAAAATGGTTTTTTTTTTGAGGTTCGATTGAATATATGCCATAGATAATTGTGAATTTTTGGTAGCGCCTGTCTAGATACAATGGCATGAGGAAAACTTAAGTTCTGTGTACTCCTGGCTGGCGAAAAAACAATCATAATATTGCTATGATAGGTATAGTTAAGGGAGCCTGACCCCTTCATAAGTGTACTTGTATTACATAAGGTCTGCGATGAATCATAGATAACCTTAGGGTCAGTTCAGAACGCGACGAGAAACGATGCGACGCTGCGCGCACTTTTTAACAATTATCGAACTTATTTGACACGTGTCACAGTATGTTGAGATGCGCGGTGCTGCGCAGCGCGTGCACAGTCACGAGCACCAATATGCAACTTAGCAACTTTTAAAAGTGATTTTCTCCTACTGACACCTTTAAAAGTGATTTACTCCCATTGTAATTTTATGTTATAACGAACATAGTATTTTGGAACCCATATTATTATGAAATAGGTATCATCTCAAAGTTACAATCGTTATTCCACGAAAAAATGCTTATTGAATTTTTGCTAAGTGTCATATGTGTATATGCTTAGCTATAGTGTGTATATTTTTGCTCGTGACTGTACCTTATTGTGTAGTAAATACATTCGATATTGTATCAGATCATAAAAAAGTGCGCGTCGCGTCGCGTCTCTGTGTGAACTGACCCTTACACTCGATTAACCTTTTAACCTGAACCTATTACCTTATTAGGTCTAGTGAGGAGCGCCAAGTTGTAATTTGTGTGAAGTGTTCTATTAATCGAGCAAATGGTTTATTGTTTGATTTTATGCATGTGTTTCTGTGATAGATAAACCTATTTTTTTCTTTATTTCTTTTCTTTCTTATCAACCTTTTGATGTAAAGCAGCAAATTACCACCAAAATGTAATTGTAATAAATTATAACAGACAGGTATTTGAACACTATTTTTATGACTTACTATAGCTGCGCCGCGCGATTTCACCCGCGTAATACACGATCAGAAATATCGGGATAAAAAGTATACTATTTCCTAATCTAGGTCATGGTCTACCCATGAGCCAAATTTGTGCCATCAAAATCTGTTCAGCCGTTTAAGCGCGAAAGCGTAACAAACAAACAAACTCACTTTCGCATTTATAATATTACAAGTTAGGATTATTATGATTGGTAATTTGTTTTAGTGCATAAATTAATGGAAATTAACCATGATGTTGGTTTAACATGTTGACAAGTTGATGGGCAAGGAAGGTTGTTAATACAATACGGCCGATATAACTTGGCAGATCTGAATATAAGCACTACGAACTTTCGCGCATGTTGTCTCTCTCACACTCGCCTCATGTCACCATTTGGTTCCTCTGCGCGAAGTTCGGAACTGCCAAGTTATATCGGCCGTATTGCACTTTTTTATTTATTTGAGCCAAATGATTTGATTGGCTATTGTTATTTCAGACAGTAGTTAATGATTATGAAGCATCTGACAATGCGACTTTTAGACGTTAAAAGAACCAAAAATAATAACATTACTATAAAAAATAAAATTATAATTATGATTTACATCATCAATCATAATTTTAAAAAGTAAAATTATGATTTACATGAATTACAAACGAGGAAACTTTAATTCTAGCTGTAATATAAGCTTGCCTTATCTAGGTTTATGTAAACCTGTGTTTCAGGCCATCACAAAAATTTAAAAAGAAGACAAAAGAATTATTAGAAGCTAAATTAAAAAGAAGATATAATATTTTCATTTTTTTACTAACCTGTAAAACTCTAATCCAGTCCTCCATAGTAGCGATGCTATCAGCCGTCAGATAATAGGTCCTGCTGCCGGTGAAGATCTCGAAGGTGGCCGCTCCTTCGTTCCGGGAGATTTTGCAGGCTTCACCGAGTCCTATCTGACCTTGAGGCTTTCGATTGACTTCGGATTGCGACTTCCAGTAAGAGAGGGTGCCGTTTTTGAGGACGAACCTGGTGATATGGAGTTGGTGAATGTTTATTGCAAAAGAAATCCATCGAGAGGTATTTGTTTACCTACTTTAAATTCTCTGTCTTCTGTTCTCTAGGTTTTTTGTCTGATGGGCCGAAAATTTTAATGTATTTTCGCCCTTAATTAAGATATTTTTTCCCTGGATTCAAACATTTTAATCTCCAAAAACATTTACAATTATGTCTGTGTGTTCAAAGGAACAGTTAGGTAGGTGGGAATGCGCTTGCGGCGGTCGGCCTTTAACTTTTGAGAAGATAATTATTTTATAATAATTCTTACCGACCGACACTAAAGTTTTTAATCAGCCCACAAACAACTACCTAAAAAGGAATATGTAATGCCAAGTAAGTACATAATCCTGCCAGGGTTGCGGGAAAGTCCGAAAGGGATACCGGGACCTTGGCAACAGGCAACTGAAGGAACACGGGTGGGTTTTGTCAGTAAAAGTCTGAGACACCCTTTCGCTCCACCCAGTGCGGGAGAAGTCATTTGATGACTTTCTACCCTCAAAAAAAAATGGAAGTACATAATACAAACAAAATCTGATATCACTCACCATCGTTTCCTCCAAGTCTTCAGTTTCCCACCCAACTTGGCAAGATGTCCACTCTTCTCCAGTGCGTCGTGTCGTCTGGGTGAGTCCGTGGTCGGCGGCGCGCGACATAGAGACGCGAGCGACGGTGATGCTGTGCTGTCACACGACACGGCGTCCGGCGGGATGGCGTAGTCGTCAGACATGCCCGACTCGAATGACGTGTCTGAATTAATAACAAGGATTTTGTTATGATTTTTGATAATAGGTTTTGTACGTTCATTGTGTAGGTATTGGTAACGAACAATACTATTGTATTGGAAGCGTGTGTATGTACTCGTAATTTTAAGCGTGTTTGGGAGTTTATAGTTGATCTTATGCTTTAGTTTTGATAAGTGATTTTTTAGATTTCACTGCGGTGAAAATTAACTAAAATAAAACAGCAAGGCTCAGTAAAACACGAACGAACTTGTAACACTTTATTTATATCTACGGGTGATATAATTGTGCTGAGCGCAAAAAAATTAAGCCAAAATGGTACAGAATACTTGTATTTTCGTTTAAAAAATCGTTCGAAATTACATGATGTTTACGTCGCGCGTTCGTGATAGAGCCCTGTCTAGTACTACTGGTTAATTCGCCTTTTATTTCAATACTTATATTTGAATAAGGTTAAACTTCCAATTGTAAAGTAATCCGATTTTGTCATTTAGCTGCAGAACCGTACAAACTTGTCGATTTCAATAAAGATTAAATGCTTTTTGGTAAATTTAAAATATGTCATTAGTTACATCAACATGCCACCTCTTAATGTCAAATCAAATAAAATATATCTGCTACTCGCATCGCCCTTGAACTCCAATGTATAAAAAGTTCAATAAAAAGGCATGATTCATGAAGTCACTTTGGAAAATAGTCTACGTCGGTAAATTACAGTTTTTCACCATAATGACACACTTTCATACACATCAATCATTAAGGGCAAATATGTACGAAACTTTTAAAGGGCATGTTTAAGGACAAATGGACATAGTATAAAAGCGGGGAGGACTTTATTGCCTTCAGTCCGAATCAAAACTACGAACAGAAAACATCGGTAATTTAAGGATTTAATTCTTAAACACTTTCTACCACCATGAGATTCGCAAACAAAGTCGTCGTAATAACAGGAGCTAGTTCAGGGATCGGAGCAGCTACTGCTATCCTTTTCTCCCAAGAAGGTGCTAACGTAGTTCTCGTGGGAAGGAACGAGATGAAGCTAGCTGAAGTCGCTAAACAATGCGAAGACCCACTCATTATCAAAGCTGATATCACCGAGGAGGAAGAAGCAAAGAGAATTGTTGAAGAAACAATTGAAGCTCATGGAAAGATTGATATTCTTGTGAATAATGCAGGTATAGCCAGATACGCAGGTATACTAGACGAGAATATTCTCGAAACTTTCGATGAGTTGATAAATACAAATCTACGATCGCTTTTCAATGTCACTCGTTTAGCTGTACCACACCTTATCGAAACCAAAGGAAATATTATCAACATATCGAGCATTGCTGGGAAAAATATTCCTGACTTCAGGTTGGTAGCTTATGGCATCTCTAAGGCTGGTGTTGATAGCTTCACCAGAGGATTGGCTTTAGAACTGTCAAAGTATGGAGTAAGAGTGAATGCTGTAAGTCCAGGGCCAGTGAAAACTGATATTTTGCGAAATGCAGGGGTTGACACTCCTTGGGAGTGTTTCGCTCCATCTATGCCTTTGGGAAAGGTTTGCGAACCTGAGGATATAGGGAATCTGGTGCTGTTCCTAGCTGGTGATAAGGCGAGCAGTATCACTGGGGTGGATTATGTTTGTGATAATGGTGTGATGCTGAAGTAGAGTCAGTTATAAAATTGTTTTAATATTTGGAAGAATATTTTTTTAGGTATAATATTATACAGGGTGTTAGCCAAAAAAAAAATCTGCTGTTCCATACATTTTGTCGATTTAAGTGAACACAAATGAATGGAAAAGCTGATTTTTTTTTCGCGATTTCAAGTTTGTTCCCTTAGAAAAAGTATATTTTAGATGACACCAAACCACTAGTTTCAAGGATAACGGTGTCTACCCTAACACCCAGTATATTGCGTGGCTTTTCAGTATTATTATTTTAATGTTGTAGCAAAACCAGCTTTAGTGAAATAAAACTAAACTATTCTGCTTTTGTTTCATTATTTAACCGTTTCTACAAATCTATTTGACATGAGCTATATTTTTATTTATTATTTCAACTCATAAGTTGACTTTTTGCAGGAAACTAAAGAGTCGAACCCAAGGTACGCACCTCTGACTTTTCGGGATCATGTACGTATTGTATAGTTATCAGTTGCTTCAAAAACGGTGAAAGGAAACATCGTCACGAAAAGATGTCTGAGAGATATTTTCTCGACGGCATGTGAAGCCAAGCCGCCAATGGGCGGCATAAAATCTCTGACACCAGGTTAACCACTAACACGACCAAGAAGAAGCAGGAAACTAGCTTTTAATTTGTCGCTCTTCTATTAATTAATTATTTCTCACATTCAACATTAAATTACAATCTTATGTCAAACAATCAAAGAGTAAAAACGGGGTAAATAATTAAATAAATAAATAAAAAAATATGGCTCAATCAATGATATTATATTAAACAGATATGTTGTGAGCGTGCAATCGTGAAGACTCAAAATCGTCCTAATTGGGACGTATTGAGTTTAGTCTGCGACACGCGTGGCGACGAGTAATACGCTTAGTTGAGTTGACAACACTAGCTGTCTCTTTTTTTCTTGTTGTTTTTATCAAGCCATCTCTTTTCTATCTTTTTTACTTGTAGTGAAATGTAAAATGAATGAAAAGTGGGTATGTGTGCTTTTGGAGGTTGTTTTGTGAGTGTATAATATATCTGTTAATATAATATCATTGGGCACAATATTTTGAATATTTTGATAATATCTTAGATATATTGAACGTAAAAATAACTTAATACTTACACATACCTCTAGTTTTACTCTGCTTACTAGGCGAGCCACTGCTCGATCTCTTAGCGGGACTCAGACTAGAACTCGTCTTCACACTCTTAGACGGACTACTGGCGCTAAGGCTGGTGTCAGACGAGCTACACTGTCCGTTTGCACTGTTGGTGAGGACCAGGCCGTTGGAAGTCTGTTGTATCGAGGCTGGGAGGACGCTGGTTAGGTTCACGTTGTTGATTGGCATTTGGTTTGATGTTTGGGGATCTGGTGGAGAAAAAAAAAGAGGTTTTATGATGTAATCATTATTATAATCTGTCGAGTGAGTGTATTCACTTTTGTGAAGGCAGGCAGAATGTTTGCACACACTCATGTTTACCAATTTAAAATCATGTTATAAGACTATTCGTTTGCACTGGCGAAACATTTACGACAAAACATGTTGAAGTCTCTAGTTCCTGTCAAAAATGTTATGGAACATTGGCCTCAGACACGTTAATATATTATTTAACTATGGTATTGTAATTTCTTCTCCCCGTAATGGCTCTCGTGAAATAGTTGTCAGAGATTTCTTCTTGTCTTGAAGATGTGCATGTCCTATACAGGGTTATTGGTAAAACACCAACAACCTCTTAAGGAGTCATTGTACTCATCATTATGAACAACTTTTACTATGGGAACAAATATGAAATCACGAAAAAAAAACAGCTGTTCCGTACATTTATGTTCGCATAACTCGTCAAAATGTACGGAACAGCTGTTTTACTTCTATAACTCTCCCTTCTTCTTTCTTTCGGGAGACAAGGCTTTCTCAAAGAAATAAAACGAAGCGGGTTTCTCCTATAATCCATTAATAACTGTGCGACATAAGGAACCATTAACTTACTGAATATAGGGTTCACGTTGACGAGCTGGTGGTGCGGCGTGTTGTGGACGGTGACGCCCATGGACTCCTCGCCGTCGGACGAGTCGTCTGACGAGTCGCCGGTGAACGGCATCGATCTTATTTGACTAGCACGCTACAACAAAAAATATTATGTTAGAAATGAACCTTCATAATTTGTTGTAAATGTCAACATCACAGCCATTCGTGCCAGTTAGCGTTCCTATGAACGCTATCTGACACGAATGGTGGTTTTTAGCCTGACAACGTCAAAGATGAAATAAATATAGTCAGTTTCGAAAGTATCTGATGAAAATGTAAACAAATGGATCAGAAACTGTACTTGTGTATTCCAATTTATAGTGCTGTGCTATTTGCAAATTTAGTGCCTTGAACTTGATTATTTGCATACTTACACCCGAAATTCTAATTTTAAATTACCTTAAAGATACTTTCTGAACAGACTATCTTGCAGCTTGTTGCAGTTACCTTGCAGTTTGTCAATTCAAAACCGGGGTAAATCTGCATCCCAATTTTTTTCACAATCAGAAGAATTTTAAAATTCTTCTTGCTTCATATGTTTGAAAAATTCGTCTGTTCGTCAAAGTAAATGACGCAATTAATGGCATCGAATTGTCAAAATGAATTTCAATTGTTGCGTGTTATGCAATTACCTCGCTGCTTCGTTACAAAAAGAACAATACAAAACTTACCCCTTTAACAGTGGCGTATACGGGGACGGATATATCCTGGTAGCTGGTGGACTCGTGCATGGGCCGCGGACATGGAGGGGGACTTAACTCTTCTTCTACTGATTGTTGGAGACCGTCGTCAGCCACCTGAGAGCAACAGAAGGGTTATTTATAATGCTACCTAGAGTATTGTTAGACGTACATAGCGCAAAAACAAAACAAAGGACATCGTCCATTTATGAGACAAACACGAGTGTGTCTTTTAAATATAAGCGGAAATTGTTGAGTTTCGTTTGACAATGCCGTGACGCAATCACAAGATGATTGCGTCACGGCCTTGGTAGTCTTAAGTTTCTTAAAATTCTGGAAAAATTGTTTGAAAGCAGTTATAACTGGAATATTTAGGTTTCATAAAAAGTACTACCTATACAGGACATGACACTTCTTGCATGTACATTTGTCTAAGTATATCTCGCAGCTTGAAGATTTACAGATGGCCAATCGAGATGACACGACTGTTACGTTACCAGAGGGCCTAGAGTCTAGGTCCTCTGATAGAATAGACATTCTATCAACGATAACGATGATGGAAAAGGCAAAAATGTATAGGACTGACATAAGCTATCGAAAAGCTTATGTCAATTCTGCTGAAAGTCGTTGTAGAAATAGGAAACGCTTTGGTAGCAATTGTCACTTGTCTAGGCCGTCTGGGGCCGTATTATCACGTATAATGCTATTATTTTGCCAGTGTGAGTGAGGGACGCAGTTATACAAGTCCGATAGCACCATCCTTTTTCGCAGTGGAATAATGATACTTCATAATACGGCTCCTGGTAGATAAAATAAATAAATAATAAATAAAAATCTTTATTGATACAAAAACCTTTGATATTGCTTAAGACTAGGATACATAAATTGGTTAACTAAAGGTCATACGGATAAGGTAAACCCTGACTCCTAAACTAGGTGATCCTGTGACTTAGGAGTCAGTGTTCTGCTGTCACTGTGATACCAAAGGATACTAAGATACTAAGGGATACTGGAAACGTCGTTTAATGTGTATATGTGTGAGTATGTTAGAGTGAGGGTGTGTATGTTAGAATGAGGGTATGTATGTGAGGGTGTGTTTGTAGAAAGTGTGTGTAGTAGTGTTAAGCGTTTGCGTGAGGGGGTGTGCGTGAAGTGTTACAGATTGTGTTGTATGTGCTTCTGATATGTTCAAAATAAAGTGAAAATTGCAAAAGACAGATTTATTATATTTATAATTTTATATGCCTACTGCTGATGGTGTAGTAGTTCTTCTATTCGAGCGTAGTCCTGATCCTTTAGCCAACTTTGTAATTTAACCTTGACTTCAAGGTGATTTAGCCCAGCTATCTGAATAGCTTTACATATATTTTTGTAAATAAATGTACTTAGAACGTAAAACTGACGCCCGGCGAACGCAGTTTTGTGGCGTACTGTCGGGCATAGATTTTTTGCTTTGCGCTGAGTAGGATCTGGTAGGGGAATTTGATTATGTATTCTGAGAGTGGCTCGAAGGACAAAGAGCTGCCTCACGGTAAGCAATTTGCAGTTCGCATATAATTCAGTAGTAGGGAATCTGTATGGTCTGCCAAGCATCACCTTAAGGACAGCTCTCTGTGCCCGCTCCACTACAATAAACTTTGTTTTAGCAGCACCTCCCCATACCGGGATGCAGTAGCTGATAACGGACTGATAGAGTGCTAGATAAGCCATTTTTAAAATGTTAATGTCTGCGCAATGTCTTAAAGATTTAAAAATATAGGTCTTCTGACTTTCGAAGCAGTGCTATCTATTTGGTTATACCATTTTAGTCCGTCATCAATCACTACACCCAGGTACTTCGTGTAATTAACACGGGTAAGCGTAGTACTTGAGCAAGTACTGCGAGCAGAGCACGTATGTGCCGTGATTACAAATTCTGGTGGAGCTTTGTTCTTATAATTAATAAAGAAAGGAATGAAGTTTGTTTTGGCTAAGTTTAGCGTGAGTAGGTTGAGTAGCAGCCAGTACATAACAGTTTTTAAGGACTGCTCCGCAATATTCTGTACCTCGCTCCAAATATTACCATAGACCACAATCGCGGTGTCATCAGCATAAGTGAAGATTTGTGATTTATGTAAAGGCAGCGTGCATAGGTCATTTATGTAGATTTGGAAAAGTGTAGGTCCAAGCACACTGCCTTGCGGGACTCCGTATGTGACAGTTTCTTCGTCACTTAGGCATGAATTAATTTTAACAGCCAACTTCCTGTTTTGAAGGTAGTCCTTGAAGAGTTCAAGAGGTTTGCCACGAATACCTATACACTCCAGTTTGTAGAGAAGGGTGGGAACAGAGACTGTGTCAAACGCCTTTTTTAAATCCAGGAAAATACTGACGCATTTTTGTTGCTGGTCTAGTTTTTTTGATACAAACTGAGTTAGGTCGACAACTGCGTCTTCAGTAGAAATTCCTTTTTTAAATCCATACTGGTTAGATGCTATAATTTTGTATCTGTTAAGATAATTTACTAGTCTACCGTTAATTAATTTTTCCATAACTTTAGAGAGAGCCGAGAGTACTGATATGGGTCTATAATTGTTGACACAGTCTCTGGCTCCGCTCTTGTGTATCGGGTGAACTAGGGCCCTCTTGAAAGGTTCTGGGAATACTCCTTTTGTAATAGAAATATTAATTATATGAGTTATTAGAGGGACAAGGGTGTCCCGACAAACCTTCAACAGGGTAGCCGGTATTCCATCCCAGCCAGTTGCACTATCCTGTCTAAGGTTCATGATGGTGGACTCCACCTCTGTTTCGTCCACTTCAAGGATTACAAAGGAGTTTTTAGAGGTTTTTTGTATGATGGGCTTTTGCGAAATTGCAGGAATTTTA
Organism: Lithophane ornitopus; assembly: GCA_948473465.1. Lineage (NCBI taxonomy): Eukaryota > Metazoa > Arthropoda > Insecta > Lepidoptera > Noctuidae > Lithophane > Lithophane ornitopus. The sequence continues at coordinate 13,038,441 of OX419624.1, read as the reverse complement.
GAGGCTAGCTCAGCTCCAATTGTGGCAAAGAAATGACATGTAGTGTTAATTGCTGCCTTTGGATCAGATTTAGTATTCAGCAGTTCTGTAGGTGCAGCACATATCTTTTTTGTGTTAGTGATGGCTTTTATTTTATTCCAAAGTGCTTTGGGATTATGTTTAACTTTATTTAGTTCGTGTTTGTCATGTAATGTTTTAAGTTTTCTAAGAAGGCCATTGCAATAGTTACGATAACGTTTATAAGTAATTTGTAGGATTAGATTATTGGGTGATTTCCGCGCTTTTTTGTGTTTTAGGTTTTAGGTCACGGTCGCCACGGTTTTAGGTTTCTGTTTACTTTGGGAACTTGGATTATTTTTGTGTGCACATTAATAATATTTTGAATTGTGCCTATTAGAGCGGTGGAGGCAAGGTTAGGGTCATCTGTACTCATGACTATGGAAAAATCCTGGAGATCTATATCTATTTTGACACTTGTGTAGTCTATCATAGGCATTTTGTATGCCGGGATTGTTTGTTTTACCGGTTTTGTGTCATCGATTTTTACAAGTTGTGGAAGGTGGTCGGTGATGTGGGAATCTAAGATAAGAACAGTTGCAGTTTTATTAGTTTTTAAGATAACGTGGTCAATACAGGAATTTATTCTTGTTGGAAAAGAATGTGCAGGTAATAGGCCATGAGTAGCGTTGAGAGTTAAATAGTTGGCTGAACGTTCATCTATATTAGAGGGTTTGATGTCTATATTGGCGTCACCAATAAGACAAATATTTTTGTATTTGTTAAGGGAGGTAAATACGTTATCCCGACTATGTAGGAAAAGCTCAAACCCTTGCTTTGTATTGTATGAGGGAGATCGGTAGATGGCAACTATAGCTAATTCGTTATTTATTTGGCAAGTAAGACAATTGCCATTTATGAAATCAGGTTCATCAATTGTGTATTGGATTTGATTTTTAATATATAAAACTACACCATCATTTTGGTTTTTGGTGTGCTTCGTGTAGTGAGAATTATAGCCCTCCAATACAGGTAAGTCTGCGATTTTGCTCAGCCAGCATTCACTCAGTAAAAGCACATCGCAGTTAACTTTAATTATTGATAACAATGTTAATAATTCATCAAAATTCTTTTTAATGCTACGTATATTGATATGAAGAATAGTAGTAGATCCGTTTAAACCATTAAAATACTTATTGCAATCTTCCGGAATGCATGAATAGGCCTTCGCAACTTCAATGTCGTCTAAGTCAGTGATAATGTTTTCAACTAGATTAGCCATTTGTATAATAAGTAATACCCAATGTTGTTGAATACAGTAATTCATAAAAATAAAATAGGTGCATACCCACGAACAGGTGAGGTCTTAAAATTCTAGGGTTATGTGCAATGGTGTGTGTAAGTGTTATGTTGTTGGTCTGATAAGGAGTTTGAGTGTATGTGGTTTGGAGATATGTTAGTGTGTATCGTTTAGTACCGTAAGCGTTTATAAATTTACGTATTAATTTCATTATATAGAAAGATATATCATGCAGTATAAAAAGAGGAATGTTGAACATGTTACAAGTTATAAGTTGACAGTATAAGTTAACTAGTATTACCGATACGAGTGGCAGTCATTTGTTTTCATGCAGCTCCTGTAGAGTAGTTTCCGATTTAATGAGTACTTGTTTATGTCCCAGTTGTTACCTTGTGGCGGCATCTACATCGCCACATGCGAACTACGCATCAAAGACCTGACGTCACATAAAATCCTGCATCGCGCAATTAAAGTTTACCGCGCGATGGACATCTATATTTAAAAGATGTCGACATCAATCGTTGGGCAGGTGGTCGCCAGACACGACACCCGTCTGATCGGAGGATACTCCCTTTTCTATAGAGGATGAGTGCACTTTACACCCTGTTCCTCATACCTCTAAAAGCCTCTTACCTGGTAGATCTTAGCCTCCCAGCTCGGGAACCTGTGCAGCGGCGGCGTGGGCGGGCGCGGCTGCTCCGACGCGGAGCTGTCGCCGGTGGACGAGCCGCCGCGACTGTTGCCCTGCACTATCACGTTCACGGCGCCTTGCCACGCCGGAGTGCGCTCTGGAAGACGAGGTCAATTAGTTTTAAATTCACTGACTGTAATATATACTGCCTTGTGAGAAAGGACACATGCGAGCTCATAAAAAAAAATCAAATGGCGGTAAATGAAAATTTGAATTTTCAAACTCTATATAAACTAAATACTGACGAGACGCGACCACGTAGAACAATGATATATAATCCTAATTAATATTATAAATGAAAATGTGAGTTTATTTCATTTTAATAAAACAGCTGCACGGATTTGGATGAAATTTGGCAGGACATAGGCTAAACTTGGAGAAGGACATAGGCTACTTTTCATCCTGGATAGCAGAAGAAGTCGCAGGCAACAGCTAGTGTAAAATAAGTATCAGTTGAACTCACCTCTGCTGGGAGTATAAATTTCAGCGTAGTCGTGTGTGGTGTCACCATCAGTAGAAGTATTTGGCGTCGTTGGTAGCACCACTAAGTTTTCAACAGCAGCCTGAAACAGAAGAGAGTAAAATAAATATCAATATTTGTTTTAAGCCGCTTGAGAAGCCATAACTATTGTTAAGGCCATAGATGTTTTAAATTCTGAATTTGAAATAAAACACCGAAATCCATCAGAAATTGGACCGATTTCACTTTCGATTAAAGTAACAATTGATTTAAATTCCACTCGGCTCAAAATAGTCTGCTTTCAGATGTGAGGGAAATCGTCTGGACTTACTAATTTGGAATCCAGAATGAAACTCAGAATCAGATTATTTTTTTTAGCATTCAGGCCTTCTTTCTGTGAGAGGAAACCGGCCATAATCCACGCTGGCTCAGTGTGGTTTGGTAAAAAGCAATATTAGGTAAAACAGAAAATACTCACAGCCAAATCATCAGCCAATAAACTGGCGGTGGTCCTCTCATCCATAGTCCTATTCATGGTGTTTAAGATAGGAGGGGTGGCAGCGTTCACGTTATTCGCTATGTTGGTAGTACCGATCGACAGGTTCCTTCTATGTCGAACTGGCGTACTGTAGTGAGGTTCTGATGAGTTTATTGGTAACTGTGGAGTTTGAAAAAGGAATGTTAGAATGTTTTTTTTTGTTGCGTGACTCGTCTTGGCTCGAGAGTCAAATGACGAGTTACTTTGAGCACTAAAATAATAAACAGGACATTTAAAGCAGCTATAACATTTAAATTAAAATATTTACACAGGTTTCATGTTGTATTTGAAGAAGTAGGAAAGCCCACCCATGGCTATTTTGGATCATTTTACATGAACTACTAAGGTTTATCTTCCTAGTTGAGAAGCCAGTGACATGAAAATATAAGATGACAAGTTAGGATAACTTATTCGCAACTGAGCAAAGTAATTGAATTTTTTTTAGAACGACAGCAAGAAGCAACTGCTCATTGCCATCTTATTGCTGATAAAAGTGATAATCTCAGAAAGAGTCCTGTAAAGTTAATTCAGCCTTCATTCTTTATTTTACCCAACTCATCATCACCTGCCTAGCCTTTTCCCAACTATGTTGTAGCCGCCTTTCAGTTTAACCAGATACAGCTGAATACCAGTATTTTACATGGAGCGACTGCCTATCTGACCTCCACAACCCAGTAACTGGGTAATACAATACCCCTTGGTAAGACTGGTTGTCAGACTTTCAGACATCTGACGACTCGTAACGACTGTCAAAGATCCATGAATGACAACCGGGAGCAACGGCTTAACGGGCTTTCCGAGTCACGGAGGAGCCTCAGAATGTTAAGATGGTCATCCATCCACGGGCAACCCCGGCTGTTATTACTTAGCCACGAACTCCTCGAATCCTCCTTATTTTATCGAACTAAAACCTTAAAAAAAACTATTCCATGGTCTACTAACAGTGAGACATGACAAAATTGTGCAATAAAAAAATGTAGCCCAGCAAAGTGATAGATCTACAACAAATTAATTTTAACATCAATGAGCAAAATAAATGAAACAGCTCCGCCATGTAACAGCAGTAAAAAATTAACCGGAATAAAATTCATGTATTTTTTCCTGTAAATTAATTTTAACACCTGAAGTACAACATAATAATTTTATTCATAATATCACGGCTTTATTTCCTGCACGGATAGGCAGAAATGTATAAGTAGAACCTTATTGAAGTGCAACATCTATTAAATTAAAAATTTAAACTGATATCATAACATAGTGCAATAAAAACGAAACATTAGCTAGCAAAGTGATTTCTCGCAACGAAATATTCGCAAATTCTAGCCCTAAAGGCAACATCGAACTACCTGGGGCCCCTCTAGGCTTTCCGATCGTCGTCTGTTCGCGGCTAAGAGGCTTGATGTGGCTCGAGGTGAACCTTCATCAGTCCTCACTTCTAGAGATAGGCTTGCTCGAGTTGGTAAGAACTGGGGAGTGGGAGGTAAAGTTGTGTGACGTCACTGGTTGGGATTGAAGAGAATTTTTGGAAGGAACATACAGCATAACTTCTAAAGACTGTACTAAAGTAATTCAATCGTTTCTTAAAAGTTTTGAGGCAAACGTTTTTGTTCCCAGAGTTAGAAATCCCAAAACTATTAAGACTTGAAATTATAGTATTGGGTTCATCAAATATTTTTATTCTGAATGTTTATACTTGAACAAATCACTTCATTATGTATTCTCATTCAAATAGTGTGCTGTTTATTTATCTATGGACAGACCTTCTTAAATTGACACTTATAAAACTGATTGAAATGTGTCCTCTTTAAAAGAGACCTCATCATCATCAAGAACATAAAATTTTAATATGTCATGAATCAATTAAGTATCCATAAAAGAATTTGTTTGGTGTTTTGGATCTCATTTGTCAATAAAATTTTCATCTATAGACAGGGTGGGAAATAGACGCGAAATTGTTATCATAGATTCAATACTTACATGATTCTGGAACCTCATCAAATTAGTTGGTTATTAAAAAAAATTGCTGTTCCATGCATTTAGACCGCTTAGGTATTGCACTTTTGTAGCAAACAGCAGCTATTTTTTAATAACTGACTATTAATTTCAACGCAAGGGGGTCAAGAATCATGTACTGAATCAATGATAACAGATTGCGCATCGAAGTCTCTGCCACCCTGTGATAACAATAAGTATCATAGAGATATTTCTTCTGTAGATACATCTTCTAAAGAGTCAATTTTCTTTGTCACAATGAAGAAAGCTTTTAGAGCATCATCTAAAGATGTTATAAGCTTTGAGTGGTGTATAGCTTTTGAGGAAACAATTAAGCCTTTTTCCAACAATGAATGAATTGAGTTTAATAGAAGAAATTCTACAGCAATAATAATGTTATCTACTGCCATGTAAATGTTTATGAATTTACCACATGTTATTTTATTGATGTTATGTTAAGTAAAATGGAAACTTGTAGATATTTATTTCTTCAAAAGAAGTGTCTGTAAAACAAATGGAATTTCTGTTGTAAGTAATTAATGTATTATTTATTGCTGTACTTACAGTGCTGTTTCTGCTGCCCGAAGCTGCAATATGGTTCCTAAGTAGTTCAAGTTGCTGGTTGCAGCGATCGTTCTGTTCCCGTAGTTGTTGGTTCTGTTGTTCCAGCTCCCGGAGCTTGTTCGTCACCCACTCCTTGATACGGGCTGCCTTTGCTTCCACCTGCTTCGCGTCTTGGAGTCTTAGCTGCTTCTGTCGACAGTATGCCTTAAGTTGTAGTAATTTGAAAGGTATATTTTTAGGTATAATAAGAAATCTGCCAATAATAACATAACCTCATGCCTGTTCTTCCTGAAGGGTTGGGCAGAGGTGTACCTTTTAGAACACCCACATTACGCTAGTTATTTTTAAGTCCCATGTAATAGGGGGAAGCCTATATCCATCAACGGGGCACACATCCAGACTCGGAGCTGCTACTGAGAAATTCCAGAATGAAAACCAAATAACACATTGCCAGACCTGGGAATGAAACCCAGGAACTTGTTCCACTTGTGCTCAGCAGTAGCGATTGGGACGACTAGACTAAAGAGGCAATAAAATTTGGCTCTAAATATATTTGGGTAAATTGTTTAGTTTCAGGCATTTGAAGTTACTTAACATATGGTTGATAGATTTTTAAAATTAAATCTATAATCTTGACCAACTGAATATAAAAGAAAGTATGAATTCTATTTTCTTGTAAATTTTGTCACTGTGCCTTTTGTGTGCGTATTTGAAATAAATTATTTGACTTTGACTTTGAGTGTAAGTGCTCTTCTGGTGCATTTATTATTTTAAATATTACGTGACTAAACAGAAAGAAAAATGGACAATAGGTACTAAGTTCAGAGGTGCGGGGACCTAACTACCTACAAATTGAAATATTATTTTTCCTAAAATAGCAATATTCTTTCATAGATAGTTTGCTATGATGATAGTTTTAAAGCTATGATGAACACTAACTATTTGAATGATTAACTTACCACACACTCAGTAAATTGGAAAGTTATTAGAATCCGCAGTTAGTAAATTAGATACTAAGTTTAAATGTGAACATTGAGTTGGAGGTAGTTTATTTAAACTTAATTGTAAAAACAAGTTCTTTCTTTATTTACCTGCATTTTGTTTATTGTTTGCACTTTCTAAATTCATGTCTTTTCTCACAGTTTTATTGATTTGTACAACACGTCAAGTTATTTTAAACGGCAGTTTATAACTTATTACTGCGAATAGCATAATCTAATGACACTGTTTCATTCATTATTTAGTTTTAATTACGCAAAATAAATTGTTTACATTGCTTTCTTTGTACGTCATAATGACATTTCTAAGTTCATGTCTCAGTCTATGGTTTGGTTCAAATTCAAAAACCGGTTATGACGACAGCGTAGCAACAACAAATATTTGGCCGCGTTCGTAGCTCTTTAAAATATTTTTGATACAATGGTTTTAGTAGTTTTAGTAAAAAGTCCTTACTTTTATTACAATGAGATTAGGAAATGTTCTAAGTTAAAATTATACCACTTTGATACCTAAAAGTTTTTTCACTTTCACAAACATTTCAGAAAGTCAGGTCAGGCTATTTTTTGTTACAGAATAGGTATTCTTACGTTTAACTAGTACCTAGGTAACATTATTTGTGAGTGTGAATTCATATCAGAGCAGGATAAAGTCATACCTGCTCTTCTATTTGGCCTTCTAGCCGCGTAATGGCCCGGGGTGCACCATCAGTGCCCGCTGGCCAATCGCACAGCCGCTGCTCCATGGCGCGGACCTGTAACAAAAGAAAATAACATTTTATATAAAGTAATAAACACAATAACAGCAAATTAAATAGATTTTGAGAAAGTCGCCTATTCAATAAAACAAAGATAAAATACACGTTAATTTCAAAAGATTAACTCTCACAGCTTGATAGACTTATAAAACGTGACGTGTGAAATTCATACTTGTCGGACTACTGCTCAAAATAGCATTTCAACCCTGCAATAAGCAGCTTATGTTTAAGCTGTCGCAATAAAACCAACCGCAACATGCCACAGCTACAGGGCCGGGATAAAACCACGAGATTTAAAACCAAGCCACGATGTTGCAACTGTTGTGTTGGGATAGATAAGTATCAAAGCATTGTGGTGGCTAGTTTCAAGCGTGGCTAACCGCATTATGCCTGATATTGTGAGGTATTGTTGTTTTAATATTGCACAATACCTGGAAACTAGATTTGAAAATTGCATTCTTTTCATAACTGGTAGTGCAGTATAGGTATTGCTTACAAAATAATAGGGCTTGTTTCTTTTATACTAAACTGTAGGTACCTACTTTGAATTGTATTCTGTACCCTACAAGTTAAAACAACTTAATCTTAGGGCAATCTTCCATACCAATTACATCTAGCTTACAATCTAAACTAAATCCAATCAAATTTAAACCAATATTGATACTATCAATTCAAACAGTGTGAATCTCGTCGTGTTTGTATAATAAAATGTATAGATTAGGAAGCACGCGCATTCAAACATGTTGAGCAGATTAATCCAATCACGAAGTAGGGATTAACTAGTATTACTTCGAATTGAAACAACGGTTATCCGATACGGGAAGGATTATCGTCACCTACGCCCTATTTAACTTGCTACCGATATTGATTAAGTTTAGTATAAGGAAATAAAGCTACATTATTGAACGATACGCATTGTTCAAGACTACTAGGTATAATTAAACTAAATTATTTTTTTAGCGATTTAACGAATAAATCGCAGAATTTATATAAGTATCAAAAGTTTTCTTGTATTATCAGGAATACCCACCAGAATATTAACATTCAAGATAAACACGGAACCAACCAAGTTGTTGTAACTGATTGTTTGTATAATAAACAATCAGTTTAAATCTTGATTACATACACTCACATAAACAATTATCATAATTAGATACCGAGAACCACATACACAGGTTACCTACACACAGCCACAGCCAATATACTCAAAATCGTTCAAGCATATTAGTAAACAGCATACCGATGGCTTCACGTCTCAGTATTTCGACGGCTCGTCGTTGAATCATCGGAGCTACTATACTTTACAGTCCATAATCCTTATAGCACATGCCGACGTAGGTACACCATTTCCGCTGTTATAAAACACGACGTGAGGTGCACAACCTAGTAAATTAGTTCTTTGACCCTGATTTGTTAACCAAACTTTATTTACCCTAAAATTTACACCGCCACTGAAGTTGCGCCACAAAAGTTGGATGGGTTTTGGCAACATAATTGCTTTAAGCATTTGTATTGTTTATAATGTGAAAGTCAATGCAAGGTTCGGCTGTGCCTAGTTTTAGAATAGGCGTTTGAAGAACAAAGAAAGGTGAATCGTCGGGTGAAGGATACGCCCAGGAATAGCTCGCATTAATCACAAACGCTATAATTTGCCTGACTCACGACAAGAGGGGACGCAACGAATATCGGGAACTTTCTAATTCGGGTAACACTCAGACAGTAGCGCGATGAAAAATAATCAGTCGTTAGCACTTGCTTGTAAAGATAATTCTGAGTGCTGACTGAAATGTTACTAAAATCGAGAGGGTTTTATGTTCGCAAATACCTACTAGTACATAGAAGATGAATTTATTGATGACACTAAGTTTATATTTGTAACTCAAAAACGTTGTTTAAAAACAAGTCTGGAATTGAAAGGAAATCATCAATAAATTACAATAAGAAATATTTGCATACCTGCTTTCCTATCGCTGAAATTGATATTGTGGTCAATTATAGTGAACAACAAGTGGAGCAAACATACGGCTAGTTAGTTCATTACTAAGCGCTGTCTAATTAAACTTAGCAGTGATTAATTGTAGAGTTACAAACTTCCTTATTTATTCAGCTTCAACCAGTAGGTAGTTAATCCGTAATGACTTTGTTAGGAAATAAGCATTAAAGACGAGGTGTTGAATTATTGTTAATTCCTGAGCATTCACAATTTTTTGGGTTCCGTACCTCGAAAGGAAAAAAACGGAGCTCTTACCGTGCGTTTGCACTGGCGAAACATTTACGACAAAACATGTTGAAATCTCTATCTTCTGTCAATGTTCCATACAATTTTTAACAAGAACTAGAGATTTAAACATGTTTTGTTGTAATGTTTCGCCAGTGCAAACGCACGGTTATAGGATCACTCGTGTTTCTGTCTGTCTGTCCGTCTGTCACAGCCAATTTGCTCCGAATTTAATGGACCGATGTATTTAAAATTTGCTACACATATGTACTCATTTCCCCTTCATTAATATAATGTCTAGAGTCTTAAAATTAACCATTGTAAAGTTATGTAATTAGATTAAATTCGGCTTGAAAGCCTGTTGATCTGTCACACAGGGTATCCTAGGGATGCCAGTCTCTCACAAAGGATTATAGTTTATGCTTTTTTGTCTTCTCGCTATATTTTTTGTCTCTATGTTTATAATTATGTGAACCTTTGTGAAGAGAGAAAAATAAATAAATAAAATAAATTTATGTGACCCAAACACGGACGTGTAACTTAAATAAATGAATTTTGAATATGAGGGTCACTTTTGGGTAGCATATTAGAAATTACAAAAAAAAAGTTTTGCAATCTGTACCGTGTGACATATCTTGCGAGGATCGTAAATATTTTTTAAAATAATTTTATAATAAATATTTTTAAAGATATTTAAGAAAACAGACGGTTGCCCATTCCCCTTATCTCCGAAAATACTGAGCCCAACATTTTGAAAAATATACAGAAAATAGTTCTTTACTAATCGATAATAACATGGTAAATCTCTCAATTCTATGCGTACAAACATACATTTGCACTTAAAATGTATGGGAGAACATGTTTTACAATGTTATGTTTGTTCTTGGAACAAATTCATCCCAACTGCGGTACTCTACATTTTGCTTGGTCCGACACGCACTTGGCCGGTTTTAAAGTGGTATTGTTCCCACATAGACGAAACAAACATTTTTAAACAGTAAACAGATAGAGTCTGTCCAACGAAAGCTGTCCAAGAAAAATGGCGGCAATTTAAAAAAATCAAGATCTGTCAACCCACTGCTTAAACAGAGTCGATACTATTTATTATTCAAGACATATTATGCGATACTTACATCAGTATTTCATATTTATATAATAATTAGACATGTTATATTGTATTTAGAAGTGAAGTAAAATATTCAACAGATAATAATTCGTGGTCAGCTTTCGTTGGACAGACTCTATTCTCCACACTGATATTATCGACCTGAAAAAAAAGGAAAGAGTAATTTCAAGGTAAAATTAGTCAAGTGTCGCCACTCTGTGATTTATGGTTTAAAAATAAATAGCTACTGAACGCATCGGTAAGCGCTACCGCATGCCAAACATTTTTATTACTTTTCTTTCGTTGTTTTATTTACAACTTTTGTAAATAAAAATAATAAAAAATATGGGGAAAAAAAACCTAACGTAGTTATGATTTTACCTAGTGTCTCAGCATGCTCGGTGAAAAAATAGAGAATTTTCACTAAGATTCCCTTTTCAAACATAGATTCGTAGATTGTAAATGAAAATGTAAATGACTGGCTGAAGGCAATAAAAAGTTTAAACGAGCTATTCACACTGTGTAAATTAATGCTACGTTCTCTTTTTATCCGTTCATTACTCTTTGTTCCCACATCTCGTGTACTGAATGAAAGCTGAAAATCGTGACTATGGAGTTTTATGATAATATCTTCCTATGCCTATGTAGCCTACATCAGAGGCTACATTAATGCTGCTCTGGAATTAATCTCCGATAGGGCGGCGCCGCGCCGTAGATAGTTTGAGCAAATTATCGATAACGAAATTTAGAAGGGAGGTACCTGACTGCTTCGATTCCCAAATTAGAATTTACCTATTTATTCAATGGACTAGGCTATAGATAATAATATCTAGTGACTAAGCAGGATGCCAATATTCCCTCGTGGAGCATATCACCGTTGCGTAGGTACCTAGCGGTCCTAGTTCCAAGTTTAAAGTGACATCAGGGGGCTTAAAAGTTAAAACAGCTACCTACTTTGGCAGAATCATAATAGGAAACTATTATGAATCATCGTAAAATGTCATAAACTGACAATTCATAATTGATCTGCGTGCGATTCATATTACTAAATAATTAATCTGTTTGACAGTTTTCTATGGAGATTCATAAAATGATCCACACATTATGAATTCCTTTTGTGTCAAATTAGAGGAATTACTAATGACAGCTGGGCATTCAGGAAATTAACTGTTTTTAGAGGAATTGCGTTGTGGCCATGTGGCCGTTTTAGGCCCCCAGCTGACTGATTGCAGCAATGCTTGGTATTGGTAAGTCTTAGGTAAAAGTGAATTTGTGATGTATGTTTAGGTAGGTATAAACTTGTTCAATTGTAAGTATTCAGAAGTTGTTCCTTGGCACCAGATTATAGGCAACCGGTAGTTTTAGGCCTACCTAGGTAGGGTAGGCTAAGGTAGACTCTTTCTGAATCTTCAGTGTACCTACACTGACCTGCACATTAGTCTGAATTCATTTTGCTGTGAAAAAAAAAACCTTAGCGTGGAAGGTTTTAGAGCTTTTAGTCGGGGCTGATTACCAGTAAAGATTAGTTATCTATAACGGTAAGTACTTAGCTGCCATTAGTGATTACGATTACGGCCCCATCTTGGCAGATAGAGTACAACTCCTACAGATAGGTGCGAGGCGACGCAACTCTAATCAAACGTATAACGATTTCTATGAAAACTTAATGTAAATTGTTCTTTTTTTGTCACCGACTTCCGAAAGAGTGCTTTGAGTGCTTTTTTTGGAAGTCGGTTGTTTTTTTTTAATTATGATTCTATCGATAAATATTTGATACGACCGCGAATCATATTTTAATCAACATACAGGTTGACTCTGACTTGCAAATTGCAAAAAACGTAAGAAAATTTGAATTTCGCGGGCTAGCTTGGCGCATCCCCATAAAGACAACCTTATCATTCCTAACTGGACAATAGACACATGTATTATATCTCTATGGACACAACATGATTGACAATACTAACATGTTTTTTTCTTCACTCCAGCAATCAATCCGTACTTCTAACTACTGACGCGATCCATTTGGTGCCAGGAATAGATCAAAAAGATCGTTTCGAATACGTATCGTAATCGGTTGCGCTTGCGACTCCGACGTGAGACATCCGTACTTCTTGGTATTCGGGTTTGGGAACTAAGTGGGTGGTTGGTTTGGCTGTAAAAGTGTTAATAGTGTGTATGTTTATTTTTCGGGAATTTGGGAGGGAATGGTCAGCTGATCGACAAGTTGAAATCGTTTCGAACAAAGTCTTTGGGCATGAGTTTTTGATTCGGATGAACTTGTGAGAGTATTTTTCTATTTCAAATTAGTTAATTAACTGTTTATTCATTAAATTATGTTCTCATAACCTGTGCATTTTTGAGCTCATTTATAGAGGTGTTCTAAAAGCTGTTACATATGAACAAAATCAGCGTGTTGTTGTGTTAGTCTACAACGTGTCTCAGTGGTAGGCTCTCTTTTTCCTTCCAGACTGTGTTTTATGCGACCTCTGAGGGCCTAGACAAAGTGACATTCTATCAGCAATAACGATCATGCATAGGACTGACATAAGCTATGGAAAAACTTATGTCAATTCTGTTGAAAGTCTTTGTAGAAATACGAAACGCTTTGGAAGCCATTGTCACTTCTCTAGGCCCACTGGCCAGTTTGGCCCCGACATGATTCGATCGTCACCTTCGCTTTGGTCATCAAAAATCACAACAGGAGAAAAAAAAATTAAGGAAGAAATCTAAGAAAATATTTGTCTCCCTCAGATCTTAAATAAAAAATAGGACCTAGATAAATAGAATTCTACTCGACGGAGCCTCTATGGAACTAGATCTAATCTAACTTTGTATGCTTTGTTTCTTTGCAAGTTTTCTCGAAATAAGACTATTGGCGACACTTGGTCCAGTGCTTATGTGACTGGAAAACGGATAGGACACAAGAGTCTGTTTCTGTTAGTCTTAGTCTTGCTTTCTGTGCATTGGATCGTTTTTTACACGAAGCGACTGCAGTACTCGCTATCCAACTAGCGTACAATACTGACGATAAACTAAATTGCATTTAAAAATATATCTATAATCCACATGATCTCTGGATTCTATAAAATACTCGCAAATAAAATTTAAAAAAAACAACAAAAAGCTACCGGACAGTTATTTTTTATTTTGACCAGTTTCGGCAAGTTCTTTTCTCCAGAAAAGTATCCTAATCCTATCTAATATTATAAAAGGGAATGTGAGTTTGTTACACTTTCACGGCTAAAAGCGACTGAACCGATTTTGATGAAATTGGGTATAGGGATCATTTGAAACCTGAGGAAGGACATCGACTACTTTTTATTGACACACCACGAGGTCGAAGTCGCGGGCGTAAGTTAGTTATGTGATATATAACAAACTTCCGCGATACGCTTTTATAACAAACTTCCCATTGACATTCGAAACTTACCCATAAAACGATTTAAAAGCTGCATTAAAACCAAACTTTGTAGAAAAGGGTACTATACAATTTCAGATTATTTAGAAGACAAAAAAGCATGGGATTGAGCTGCTCGCTCTGCTAAGCATTGTAACATTTTGAATAATATGGAAAATCATCAAAGTATATCAACCAGTTTTATTTACAAATTGACATTATTGAATATTCTAAAATGACATGATTACTTTGTAAACTATTTTATTATTGTGAATGTGAGGACTATGTGAATTTTTATTTTTTTTCGTTCTCAGTTAATTTTATCGATGGTCTGGCAATTTGAGAATTTTATGCGGCCTACCCAAATGTCCTTTCTTTGGTATTGTTCGTCGAGTCGTTGAGCTCCTTAAGTTCTGAGTTGAGCTCCACCATTACTGACAAATGCTTGCACTGACTGGACAGGTCCACTCAAATCTGTGTGGTTCTTTCCTCAAAAGACTATTTCAGACTCGAATTTACATGGTCCTCATATGGCTTGACCAAGATTATGTCTGGACTTTAAAAGAGACTGTGACCTCTGAGTTTCTTTCGGCCTTTCTTCTCAGAGTAGTCAGATAGGAAATGCCGACCTCATCTAGCTCATTTTTAATATTTTTTAATATGACGTGTAAAAGTGATTCCAATATCCTATTTACAGAATAAACAATTTCATTTCATTTCATATAGTATAAAATACGGCGATTAATAATATAAGTGTCAATTATTGCTGAATATTGATGTTTACTACCTAGGCAATCGTCCATAGTCTTACTAGACATGTCCTTAGAGTTTTTTTTTTTTTCTACGCCAATCTGTTTATAGATTTTAGAAAAGTAATTTGTGCTACTGCAGCGATCCATCCATCTATTTTGTCCCTAGTTTCGATTCCAGATTAAAGTATTTTCATAAAGCTAAATTAGGCTGCCTGTTACATTTTATTCCAAGAGTTGTCAACCGTGAAAGTGGGTTCGCCCCTCTTCAATCACTAAATTTGGACAATCCGTCTCTGATTGGCGTTTAGGATACATTTGAATTCCGTCTGGAGTCTGGACGTTTGCAGACGACAAAATGTGGTATCTATTGTTTACTGGGATGGACGTGGAACGACAGATAAACTGAAGGATCTCAGTCACTGCATTTTAGCGATAGACCACTGTTCAGCTCTTGTTATTTCTATTCAAATATCGGTAACGGACTTACGAGTTGTAGGTTCAAACCCAGGTAATATTCGAATTTCAGGAGAAATTCCAGATGGGAAACGCGACCCTCATGCCCAGCAGTAGCTAAACCAACGAGGCAGTGTAAATTTGAAGTGTCTACCAATTATGGTTTCAAAGATTCAGCCCTGTGACAGACGGACGACGGAGGGACGGACAGCGGAGCCATGGGCCCGTTGGTGCCCTTTGGGTATGGAGCCTTCCAATCTTCCTAAAATAATAATCAAAGTACATAAGCATAACACACGAGACATCTCAAGTCTAAGCACAGCTAATTAGCAACACATATGTACGTGGAGAGTTAGCGACACCGCACTGCAGTCTAATAATAAATTAGCGATACTGCCCACATAAATCTAACGGCATGACAGGCTTTCTGCATTAGGAAGAGCCGGGAAATGACTTAGAACTTGGTTCAACTTGTATGGTAAGTCGGCTTGGCCTTGGTTGATGTCAGAAATAATTAAATAGGAGGGAAAAAATTAATAAAAGGAACTAGAACTACCTAATCATTAACAACGCGACGTTGCGACAAACAATTTCCATGAAGTTGTTATTAGAAATAGCGTCGCGCTTGTCTGCGGGAGCCTTTAAAGTAAACCACTGGTTTGTTTAAAAACTTGAAGTACCGACGTTTTATTTAAACTTAAAAAAAAAAAAAACTAACATTTTAATTGTTTTATAATCAGTGATCAGTTGATCCCGATCAGTGATCACTAACTTTAAACCAGTGTTAAGAAATACTTCCCTACGTACCCTATACTTTTCTAGGACTTCGTTATCCACCACCCATGGGTTAAAATTTACAATTTACATAATTTCTTGATCCCCACAAAGGGTTAGGTTAGGTTAGCGTGAAAATAAACTTAGCGTAAACTGCTTCGATCTTTTAAAATCACGCCCAATTGAACTGATTTTGACAGATCGAAGCGTAAAGGCTCCAGCAGACAGGCGCGACGCGACGTTGCGACAAACAATTTTCATGAAGTCTTTATACATAGAACTAGAGTCGCGTTGCGCTTGTCTGCTACCCTAAGTTGTATCCCTACAAAAGAAAATCCCTAAGAAACAAGACACAACCACACTAACACTTCTTTCTCTACTAAATTCAACACCCCGGCCACTTATCACGTCACTTCACTATTCCTGCCAATCAGGAACAGATTAGGTGTTAAGTAGGTAATAAAGTTGTCGATAGTGCATCCAGTAAACTGGCTAGTTAGTAGATAATCGTATCATTTACACTGTAATTGGTACAGTGGGTATGGACGTGCACTTAGATACTAAACTGATCTTTATGAGTAAAACCTTAGCAAGGAAGATGCTAATAAACATAATTAATGTTAGTTCAGTTATACAACCAATATCTACCTACTTTTTAATGGTAACGAAATTAACTAGGTACCTAGTTATTAACCGAGAATTCTAATAAAGTTTTTCAAACTCTATACTTACTACTTTATTAACAATTTAATTATCAGACGATAATCGCTCTATTCTTCTTTTACACGACATTTAAAAAGTAAACGAAATATTTTTCCTAACAGTGAAATTATGTAGGAAATTATATTTCCCAATTCAAAAATATCTAAAAAGAATCAAAATAAACTCCACACTACCCACCACAAAGCATGATGAATTCGTTGAACAACATTCCAACAAATAGTTCCATCTTCAAAAATTCACAAACAGTAAATAATAATTTAAAATCACACACAAATTCACAATAATAAACGTATTATAAAGGTAAGTTCACACTCATACGGACTGGCTGTGCGGAATGCTCATTTACGGTTTATTTTATAATTGGTATTTGGGACGCGACGTGCGCGCTCCGTGCGGTACGGAAGAGAACTAACTGAACTGAGGATATCCTACAGGACGTGCCGCGTTTACGTTATGAGGATCGATATTTACATAGTGCTTTTAATATTCAAATGTCAAGTTGTTAACTAACTACTAATTATTGGATGTACTGTGCATCCGGTGTTGTGTGTCAGTGAAATTTTAATTAGGTAGGTACTTAAAGATAAAGTAAATTATATAAAACAAAAACAAATATAATTTTTTCTCTACGTAAATAGGACTTGTTGTTTTTTAACGAGTAGGGAAAAATAAGTTTTCTGTGCGTTATTAAACACAGTTTAGAAACATTCAAACAAAACTTTGCTGTCTCTAAAACAGCTTTCCTGTACTTTTATCATAAAATCTGAGTTTCCCCACTAGCTCTTTGTTTACTTGATCCCAGTGTCAAATAATGTCAAGCATCAATGCCCCGCTCTATTTTTACGCCATTTATAAATACTCGCCTGAATCAAGTGAGTAACTCCGTCAAAGAACTCCCAAGTTAGACGGTGAACGAGCGAACTTGCATACCAATAACTCCTGGCACAGAATTGTAATCCGCGTCCTTTGAATTTCTAATTTGAATTTCGATTATTCCACGTATATCGTACGAAATAGTGAGTTTCAGCTTTACGATTTACAAAAGAGATTGTATATGTAAGCAAATAAATGGGTTATAAATCTGAAATGTTTCGGTTCATAGATCTGAGAGGAGCGATTTCGAACGGGAACGCAATTTCGTACGTTCAGGTATATACTTGGGCATTACACGTGTGAATACAATTTACATTTATCGCTAAAGCCAAACGAAGCAGAACATCGTAAAAATTCCAAACGCTTCCATGATATTAACCAAATACAACAAATATTCTGGAAGCAACAGAGACCATCTGAAGAGATAGTTTCTATATCACTTAGTACAATATAATTACAATCGGTTAAGTAATTGGGTACCGACAATCAATCTAATTGGCTGACGTTCAAACAATGAATGAAATTGGTAAGGTTACGTGAACCGTGGGCAATTGAGTTCAAACATTATCGATGGGAAGTAAATTGAACATGGAATGAGCGAAGACAATGATGCTTGATAAAAAATAAGACATATTTTTCAATTTAGCGAAAGATTTTTATCGGTCGTCATTTCGAGAGCTAAATATAATCATGAAATCTGAAAGTTTAAAATTACAAATTGAAACGAGCAATATAAAGCAAAGGACAAGGAGAAGTAAGCATCTGGAATTGAAGTAATTGAAGAGGCACCAGAAGAAGAAGAAAAATATGTATCTACTTAGAATTCTTTTTATCTACTTACCTATCGCAGGTATGCTGGAAGAAATTTCTTTAAAAAAGTATCACTTTTGTACGTATTTTTCTGTTCCTTCCACATACTGGGTGTTGGGGTAGACACCGTTATCCTTGAAACTAGTGGTTTGGTGTCATCTATAATATACTTTTTCTATGGGACCAACCTTGAAATCGCGAGAAAAAAATCAGCTGATCCATACATTTGTGTTCACTTAAATCGACAAAATGTATGGAACAGCTGATTTTTTTTTAACACTCTGTATAGTTACATGAATAAAGCAAATTCTTATCCGAAAATTAGTTATGACAAAACTTTGTGAGAAAAAAACATCAGTGCTAATCAAAGAAAACTCCATGGAAAGAGAATGCAGCAATGTTACGTAGGACAGTACATTAAAGAGCTAAATAAATGATCATGAATCTTGAAAAATTTACTTTGAAATAGCTAATTGAAATGAACTATTTACAGGGTTATTGGTAAAACACCAACAACCTCTTAAGGAGTCATGTACACATCATTATAAACAACTTTTACTATGGGAACAAATATGAAATCACGAAAAAATAAACAGCTGTTCCGTACATTTTTTCGATTTAAGTGACCACAAATGTATGGAACAGCTGATTTTTTTCTCGCGATTTCAAGGTTGGTCCCATAGTTCCGTGCATTTGTTCCGATAGCAAAAGTTGTTCATAATGATGAGTACAGTGACTCCTTAAGAGGTCTTTGGTGTTTTATCAATAAACCTGTATAAAGAGAACTTTTACATATTACAGTAAAAAATAGTGCTACTCAAGGAATTGAGGTTTCCATTTCCCAGCAATTTTCTAGGAATTATTCCCGTTGAAAATTGTAACCAAAATTATACAAAAACATGGTCCTATTACCTCATATGAGCTAATTAACATTAACAAAGCGTTATCATTTCATCACTGTTAATGACATCATAAATTATAAAGTACAAGTTGTTTCGCAACTGCTAATTCTCTCTACGCCATTTTATGTAAATACCTTATTATGTATGTGAAATAAACAACGTCTTTGTCGTCTTTGACTTAAATAGTCCTTTTAGTACGTAAATAAGGACATGATTCATTGCACATGTCTTCACTTAATTGGAATCAAATTTCATGTATGCTATCCGGAGCCATTATTATGGAGACAGATAAATCATTGTCTAACCATGTAGTACACAAAATAAAAATGTTGTAGGTAATTAGGGATAGCCTGAAAACAAAAGCACAATTTACATGGTGTTTACTGACCTTAAAACATGGAAAAATCTAAAAGATAATTTTATTTTTCAGTGTTAAAGTTTTATTCATAAAAAAAACGATTTTTTATAAGTTCAGTGCAATTTTATAGCGTACCATAAAGACAAAACTCAATAAGCTAAACGTTCCAAAATCATAAATCAAAGAAGATTAAAAAAGGAAGACATAAGAATGGCCACAACAAAAGTTCTACCATTTTTATTGCACAGCGTCGCGCCAGCATATATCCGGGATATAAAACTAGACTATGTAGTCTAGGAAACTATAGATGTTATAGAAGCAAAGTATAGAACCTATAATATATAGGAACACCATGACGAATCTTGGATTTGGTCCAGAATCTCGAGGACAAGTCTTCAAGGCTAAAGACGCCTTGAAAACACCAATAGATTTCCGTGCCAAACACGGAATTGGGAAGAGATATGTTTTGTTGTTCGTTTTGTAACAGTATGTTAGATAGGATTGTGTCTGTATGTTTCCGGTGAGACTGATCAGCAATCTATCGGTATTCCTTGTGAAAACCAAACAAGAATCAATACTGTGCATACTTAATTGATACTATAGTACATACACATGGCTCGGTTCTTTCAGAATGTTACGTAACTAGAAGAATATAAATTACCTTCGTTAACATAACTTGATTAACAGATAATCAAGCTATAGACTACAGCTATGACGTTCTTGAAAACTTATCAGATAGAGACATCGTTGTAACAGCAACATCAATATGTCCAACCCTACATAATTCTACATTTTTATTTTAGGAATGGGACCTTCCTATTCCTTATTGCATAACCACAAACTTCCGCCCTAACTCAAATTGAAAAGCTCGCAGCACAAAGTTGGAAGATTAAAGAAAACCTCGATGTAAGGTATATTTCAGACTTTAGTCGATATCAATTGCTTGTTGGAAAGTTTCCAGAATGGCTTATCTAGAGCACGTCGTCATTGCGACAGTTTCCTTAGATGTACCGAGGTGTAGTATGCTGTTAAGTTCCCAGTCTTTTGAATTAGAAATTTTTGTTTTTATGGATGCTGGTTTACAGTAGTTTCGTGATTGGCGTGTTGGCTATCGAGATTGCTACTTTGTAATGGTTCACGAAATATTTGGGCTTTATTTGGTATTAAAGTAAAAGGCAAAAAAAAAACATACACATAAGATCTCAAATGAATAACTGCAATTTTTCCGACAAACCAAGGCATTAAAATTACCTGGCTGTCCCTAAAAGCAAAAATATTAAAGCTAGCCAAAATAAACGTAAAGCTAACAGGCAATAACCATAAATATTAATTACTACTTAATAATGATCTATCATAGACATTAATGGTACATTTTAACCAGTAAACAATAATAAAACCCGGTAATTAGTGACGTGCGAGCGGGTCGTACTTGTATCCATAACTAAAGGGCTGTGGGATTAGTCCAAATGAATGGGCAATGGACATGACCAGTTGAATGCAAAGAGGATGAAAGGATACTTATATTGGGTGCCCACCTATGAAATTGGCGTTTTTTTCTCACAAATAGAGAACCTTGTCACTTCTTTGATTTAAAATATTCATTAATTGCTTGGTATTCTATCATAGACAACTGCCAATAGTAAAAACCTTATTACTTATAGTTTTCTAAACATAAAAAAAACAATAAAAATGACTACTCATTTTGTTAGCAGAAATGACCAAAATTTTTTTTTAACTTAGCCGAAACATATTTTTGTCGCTTAATCTACGTGGCATATTACGACTTAGTTTCTAAAAATTAGTGCATAAAAGTTTTAAAACATTAGTGTTCATAGTTGTTATATAAATTAAGAAAATGTTCGTATGAAAAATGCAACTTCCTTAAAATTGCCCATACAAAACGCTGATTTCATAGGTGAGGTGGGGGACCTAATACAACGACAGAGTAAGTTTTAGTTCACAGTACGACAATACTGGTTGAAAAATAAAAAATAAAAAAAACGCAATGGCTGTTTAAAGAAGGGTGAAGGTAAAATACCATGCAGCATTTCGCCGATCGCAAATTTAGGACCCATGTGTTAGGGGCGATGCTATTACCATTTCAATTTGGAATTGCGAACGTGATTTGTTCTACCACAACCAAACAGTAGTGTTGTGTCGCTTCTTCAACTGAATATTTTATAGGTCCGACAGTTAGTGATCGAAATAGTCTTGAAAGTGAGGAAGATCAATACTATGTATATCTAAAATTAGGCGTTTTCAGTACTTACACAAATCACTAGCAGGAATACAATTCTAGAACAAATGAACTGGGGGCCTAAAACAGCCACACACAATTGTAATTACCACATTAGCAATTCCTCTAAAAACAAATTATTTCCTGAATTTCCAGCTGTCATTAGCAATTACTCTAATTTGTCACAAAAGCAATTCATAATTTGTAGACCATTTTAAGAATCTCCATAGAAAACTGTCAAACAGATGAATATATCGTAATATGAATTTCACGCAGATCATATTACGAATTGTCAGTTTGTGATATTTTACGATGATTCATAATATTTTGCTATTATAATTCTGACAAAGTGGCCGTTTTAAGCCCCCTGTAGAAATCTATGACACAGACTGTGCCATATTTTAAGATTAAAACTAAGAACTGATTTCGTGAGCATCCGTTAGAAAATATATTTCGACTTCGAAATGGCTGCGAACATTTACATAAAAGTAAGGTCAGGGTTACCCTGGAGTTAGCTCGCCGTCCGATATGGAAAAGGCCCGGGTCGATGGCGCGTCGTGTTCCACGCGCGCCTCAAAGTCATGTCAGCACAATTGGCGGGGTCCGGTAGGACCGATGCCTGCCAGGGTTGCGGGAATGTCCGAAAGGGATACCGGGACCTTGGCAACGGGCAACTGAAGGAACACGGGTGGGTTTTAGTCAGTAAAAGTCTGACACGCCCTTCGCTCCGCCCAGAACGGCAGAAGTCATATTATGAATTCGCAAACAAAAAAAAAAAAAAATGATTTGGTTGGTTACCCTGGAGTATTTCCAAAACCATATTTGGCTCTAGTTTTTGTCCACGACCCACATAGGACCAACTCATTATAATATTTGGGGCAAAAATATCGATTAGTGAGTCAAAGTAAACCCTCAAAAGTAGGGTAGATGTAGCACCCTCTGTAACAGAGCTGACTCATGTGAAGGGATCTTATTAAACTATAAATGTTTGTTAAAGGATTTTGAATTTTATATCTTTGGGATAAAGATTTTCGTGAGGGCTTGCGAATGCGTGCTGTTTTATTATAGGCATAAGGTGGCCAAACATTTGGCCATTAGCTTGATGAAATAAAATGTTCTTGTGATTTTATTAATGGCGACGGCTGTCCAAGGTTAATGAAATGGGGAATAGAAATATATGGCACTTCTACTTGCAATCATCTAATCTTCAGCCCACCAAGAAAACTCATAGAAAAGAAACAGTAGAAAGCTCATTCATTCTTTTATATTAAAATGCAATTGAATGTCTCAAAATATTTTAAAAGCTACGTACAAAACTCCTTGAAATAAACTCTAAAGTCTAATGTTGTAGCACCCTCAAGAAGAAACCATCTTCATTTCGAAACATGCAATACCGACGCTCTTGGAAAATTCTAGATTAAAACCAGATAACACCTGGTGGAGTGGTCAAGTTTCACAAAGACTTCGTTTGCGAAGCAAGAAGTAAACATCCCTGAGGCGACCAAAGGAGAAATTTAATTAAAACTACCACCTTTCCCGGCGCACGCGCCACAGAATAGATATGTACAGAAGGCAGGCGCGACACAACGGGCGCACGCAGTCATAGACGCGGACGTAAGGCGATCTCAATCTGTGTCCAGCAAATGCTAGTTGCGATTGCGTTTGCACTCGCTGTACGTAGAGGCCTGTGTATGTGTGCGTGCGTTGTCACGCATTGTCCGTATGGAGCCGACCTTCTGTAACTAAATATTATGTGCATTAGCATCGCGCGTGCTAAGTTGTGGCTACGAAATTCAAAGGAACGGAAAATGTAAAAGAAAACAAGGAAAATATTTTGTTAGGAGTCCTTTGTGAGAAAATTGTAAATAATTTTCATGCTCTAGAAAATAAGAGAGAGGTACTAGAGGTAGTCATTATAGTAAGTGGTTAGAGTGGTTTCACGTGCGGTCGTTTCGCCTTTTGTCTGGTAAATATAATAGGTCTTTACCTATGAAATTGCCGTTTTGTATGAAAAAATTTAAACGAATTTTTTTCATGAATTTTTTATTTGTATTAATCGAAGTAATCACCCATGCAATCGATGCATCTTTGCCATCGCAGTGGCAGTTTATTGATGTCCTTCTTAAAGAAATCAGCTGGACGGGAGGCAACAAATTCTTCAAAGGCATTTTGTACTGCCTCTCGGGTATTGAATTTTTTTCCCGCCAAGAAGTTATCCAAATTCTGGAAAAAGTAGTAGTCTGTAGGCGCAAGGTCTGGTGAGTAGGGCGGATGACGGAGAGCTTCCAACCCCAGTTCTTGCAACTTGGAGACCGTCTGCTGTGCAGTATGAGGTCGCGCGTTGTCGTGCAGGAGCAGCGGAGACGAGCGATTGACCAATGCTGGTTGGAGATGCGCCAGCTTCTCCATCATTGTGTTCAGTTCTTCACAGTACACATCTGCAGTAATGCTCACCCCGTTTGGTAAGAAGCTGTGATGAATCACACCGGCGCTAGACCACCAAACAGTGACCATCACTTTTCTAGGGGTAAGTTTTCGTTTAGGGCATTGTTTAGGTGCTGAACCAGGATCCAACCAACTTGCTGAGCGCTTGCGGTTATCAAACAGAATCCATTTTTCATCGCAGGTAACAATGCGGTTCAAAATTCCTTCATTTGTGTGTCTGTTGAGCAGTGCAAGGCACGTCTCGACGCGTACTTCGCGCTGGCGATCATTGAGTTCGTGGGGCACCCATTTGTCAAGCTTTTTTACCTTGCCAATTTGACGCAAATGGACCAATATTGTTTTGACGCTAACGTCGAAAGCTGCTGCTAATTCAGCCGTAGATTGTGTATCATCAGCTTCCACAATCGCCTTTAATTCGTCATTGTCGACCAAAGTCTTCGGACGACCGCGAGGTTCATTTTTCAGGTCGAAATTTCCAGAACGGAAGCGAGCAAACCAATAACAGGTGGTGCGTTGGTTTGTAGTGTTAGCTCCGTAAACGTCGTTGATGTTGCGTGCCGCTTGTGCCGCGTTGCTGCCACGACGGTACTCATATTCCATAATTACTCGAATTTTTAACGTATCCATGATGACGAAAAAGATTGAAATGCGATGAAAATGTAACACTAATCAATAAAGAAATGACTACTTTTGGAAAAAAAAATCCATGTTTTTAAAATAAAATTAATTTGAAATTAGAATTCTTAGCCAAACAAAAATTATTTTGATTTGAAATGGCCTGTACTGCAGAACGGCAATTTCATAGGTAAAGACCTAATAATATAATTCTCTTAGTAGTGCAAATAATCTTGCCAATCTAGTAAATGACTAAATATCCAGCAATTACTTGATAAGGTTGTTCCTTTGGGGGAAACTTTATACATTTTCCAAGGAAAATTCCGCTTCTTTTAAAGCCTTACCATAAAGATCGGAAGCCGATTAATGTATTCCAGACTAACTATGTTAACTCATGTAGCTTAATAAGGTCATGGGGGAAAATAGGTTACATGTCGCAAAGCTGACATTTCAGTAGAATTGAATTAACGTATGGGGTTTGAAAATGTTAATTTAAACCGGTCGATTATGTAGAAAGGAAGAAATTGAAGAGTACCTAAAACATTACATCATTACGAATTACCTACAAGTATTGAGGTAAGCTCATTTAAATGCAAAGCCAAGTCAAGTCCTCCAGGCCATGGTACGGAGCGAGAGGGCATGGGAAGCCGTCACCTCCTTTTGCGAAGCAACTTAAGCAGTAATGCTTACGAAGGAGGAGGCGGCACGCGTAAGGGAGAGGCAATTTTCGTCCTCACGCCCCTAGCCGCCGCAGGAGACGCCCTGGGTGTCGGGAATCCCAGGCGGATTCCCGGCCACCATAGACGCGGGCTTGCGGACGGTCAGCAATGGGTAGCTTGCTGTCCGATAAAGATCAGGCCCGGGTCGACGGCGCGTTGTGTTCCACGCGTGCCTCAAAGAAATGTCAGCACAACAGAAGGGGTCCGCTAGGGCCGAGGCCTGCCGGGGTCGCGGGAAAGTCCGAAGGATACCGTGGCCTCTGGCAAAATACATGCAACTGAAGGAACACGGGTGGGTTTTAGTCAGTAAGAGTCTGACACGCCCTTCCGCTCCGCCCAGAGCGGGAGAAGTTATTTTATAATTTCACACCCAAAAAAAAAGGGTCAAGTTCTAATTGTCAATGGCAACAATTAAAAAAATGTCACATGTGGTACTTTTCCTATTAGACTATACTCCATTTGAAATAAGATTAGACATTTAAACAAACCTTTTTACAGTCCGTTCAACCGATTTTGACTTCTATACCGTAATATAAGGATGGCATTAAAAGTTAAAAAGATTACACAATACCAACTCTCTACTGCAGCTGCCATTTGTCATGCCACCAACGCAATAGAAGTCAAAATCGGTTGAACGGACTGTAAAAAACGCTTATTTAAATGTCTAATCTTATTTCAAATGGGGTATAGAGAAAATATCCAAACTATAGCAAGTTTAATAAAAAGGTCCGTCCCTACCAAAAAATACACCGAAACGTGACACATACCCACCGTGCGAATTGGTCACCTGTTAATAAATAATGGACGAAAATTACACACAAGGGAGGGCCCTTCTCCACACGAACACCCAAAGAGTGGATGGCATACAAAATAATAATAAAAACATGGTTTCCTTTCATATTAAAACGCGTCTAATCAACACAATCTTGACGTTGAAGTCAAAGGAGCCGTATTAAGACAAACTGCCGTGTGGCGACGCCCAGCTGACGGTTAGGGCTGGCGAGAATCACGTAGAAATTATAAAGAATGGATATAAAATAAAAAAAACAAGCGATGACCAGCCCCAGACTCAAAAGAAAAAAGATTTTCATATGTTCAGGAAAGATCTTTACATAAATTAATAGCTTTAATTATCAATTAATAACTTAGGATGAATACTTTCATCTAATACAATTAGAGAAACTTTATGATTTTGCTATGTTTTTATATATTCTAACTTTATTAATAAATTCGAGATTTTTTTACTTAAAAATGTCTTTTAAAAAACTCTCAATATATATCATAATTGTTGATCTTGTTATCACCGTCATATTGTGGATTCCAATATAAATACCAATTTCCAGTTCTTTATGTATGAGGTCAAGTGGCCATTGTACAAATGATTCACGGCGAAAGAAGACCTTGATATGCAAATAGGCAATCAAAATGATAAGCACTACAGCATATGAATAAAACAGAAGTGTGTCCATCATCAACAGAATGAGTTGAGTTCCTCTTGACTGGACAGGTCCACTCAAATCTATGTGGTTCTTTCCTCAAAACACATTAATCTACATGGTCCTCATACGGCCTGACCAAATTTATGTCTGGACTTTAAAAGAGACTGCGACCTCTGAGTTTATTTCGGCCTTTCTTCTCAGAGTAGACAGATAGGAAACGCCGACCTCATCTAGCTTATTTTTATTTTCAGAATAATTTTATTTCATTTTTCAACATGGGTAAAAGTCATAAGAAAACAAATGACGTACAGAAATCTAGGTGAAACTAAAAACAGCGCATCAAAAGCTCCACCACCGTCTTCTACAACAAAAGAATCGAACAATACCTTCAAAACAAAACACGTCAGCTTTTGAACAATATCCTGTCAGCCCTGGTTGCACGCATGAGTAGCGTTTGCGAAGACATTACGCGTCCTTTAACCCACGCATCTATGGCGCCGGCTAGGCGAACAGCTTTTAATATTAGAAAGAGTTTAATGTGTTATGTTTCGCTTTCCCTTTATGGAACGTCTTTGAGATTAAGCGCACGATTATCTGGACTTAAAATCGCGGATGGGCCGTCTTTTCTTTTTATGGGTTGACTTGAGGCGAAACAGCAATCTGTATGGTTCGTTTGGTTTCGTCGTATCGGACTTGACTGAAGTTAACTGGAGCTTCAAAATACTTAACGGAGTTCTAATTTTAAATATCGTTGTTTTTTTTTTGATTGGCCATGATTTCAAAATTCGTCAGTATTGCCTGAATAATAAAATTGAAAGACTGCCAACAGTTGACAACGATCCAAAAATCGAATAGGTACCTATTCAAAATAAAAGTAATCAGAGTCAGTCAATACTGTATGCCTTTGCGCCTTGCTGGGTTTAATACTGGCCTTTTAGAGCGAAAATATGCCGTGCAGTTTCATTCAACGCGAGTGTAAAGCCGAGTGCTTTCAAATCGATGTGCTGCGATGCTGAATCGATCTCTAACAATCGTTTGACAGTTTTGAAATCGGAATGAAAAAGTGCCTGTGGAAAATGTATCGACATTAACACATTCTTTTATCAGACCTTTCCTACTGTAAGATGTGTCAATGAACATAAAATAAGGCCGCATGCACACGGGATCCGTCATTGACGATTGGTCAAAAATTAAAAAGCGATATTTGATTTAATACGTGTCCGTAATTTTTCTCGATTCGTGATGCATGTGAATAAAAACGAATCGAAGAAAAAGACGATTTAAAAAAAAAACACGTCTTTCTCGTGTGATTGAGCCGTAGTTATACTTTTATTGTCCTGTGCCCATATGAGCGAATAATCAGAGCGCATGTGCTATGGAGAACAATTGCTGGAGTTTAATCGATTGTTCTTTAGAATCGATCGAATCAATCGGGTATTTTATTGTCCATACATATTCAACGGGAATGACTTGACTGATGTTTCACGGAGTCAATAAACTATTGATAGATAGAGATTTTTTTTTTGATGGTGGAATTTCATCGAATGGCTTCTCCCGCTCTGGGCGGAGCGGAAGGGCGTGTCAGACTTTTACTGACTAAAACCCACCCGTATTCCTTCAATTGCCTGTTGCCAAGGTCCCGGTATCCCTTTAGGACTTTCTCGCAACCCTAGCAGGCAGAGAAAGACACCTAGGAATTCCATCTAAACTCTATTCTATAGCAGCGGTAGTCAGTACTCGTAGGTTCGAACCCAGCCAGGCGCTTTACTTTGTGTAAATTATTTCATCACCACTGCTCTCAAAACGGTGAAGGAACACATCGGAGGAAACTGGCATGTCCTAGAACCAAAAAATCGAAGTCATGTGACATCTACCAACCCGCACTGTGCCCACGTGGTGGATTACGGCCCAATCCCTCTCACAGAGAGGAGTCCTGTGTCCTAGCCAGCAGTGGGAACATTATTGGTTGATTATGCTCAATTATTTAAGTACCTAACTTTCATTTTCGTCCAACTCTCACACCACAGTTGATGCGATTCGCCAGTAATGATAATTGGCAGCAGAAAAAAGTATGGTGGCGGTACTTTCTTGGAAGAACCCTTCACACGAAGCTCTTCTAATACCAAAATCATAGGTCTAAAAATATATAAACATACTTTAGTACATATCCTACAACTTAAACTTTGCTTGCACGTCATTCCTTTGAGGTTATATTTATTTGATTACCCAAACTTGAGGCAGAAGCATACATCCTAAAATTATGAGTCGGCGGCCAGGCCGTCATAAATAATATCACGCTTGAGGATAACAAACAGGAACTGACGAGGGATAAACATGTTGCGCCGAGTTTAGAGACAGAAACGTCTCACACTCCTAGTACTGAACCACATCGGTTCAGTACTAGGAGTCATAGGAGTGACGCGTATTTATCGTCACAGATAGAAATAACAGTTAAAAAATAGCAGATAGCAATTGTTCCTAACAATAAAACATATCTGTTACTTAAAATAACAGATCCTCAAGACTGTTACCGCGGCTGTTACTGTTAAAACTTCGGATACGATTTTCGACTTTAACGAAAAGAAATAAAGAAGATATTCAATTGAGATTTAAATACGTACTTATCACCCGTACAAAAATAACGGGCTGTTATTTAATAACAGATAGATATGATTTTCGACTTTAAACCAAAAGGAATAAAGAAGATATTCGATTGAGATTTAAATACATATTTATCGTCCGTACAAAAATAACAGGCTGTGATTTAATAACAGATATTTGGATCTGTTTTTTTGTCACAGTAACAGTGATAAGAGATATCGTGTTTAACCTGTTACAACCCATCTCTATTTAGTATCTAACTTAAGGATAGATAGAAAGAAAAAGATGTACTGCACTTAAATTTAGTTTAGTTTGTGAACAACAGAATCGGCACCGGTGTGTATGAACATAGCTAAAACATCACACGCGCTTACTCACACACTATTACTGCTGTTACACGTTTTAGCTTTCCTATTTTTGTAAAATAATGATAGCGGACAATGAAAGGAAAGGATGGCCCCTATAACACAGGATTTTCCTAGTATCGGGGTAATTATTCACAAAAATTTTGTACAAAATATGTATTATCATAATAACGTGATATGTATTTTATTTCTTCTTTTTGCTAAATAAATTATTCTTATTCTTATCTTTTGGTTACTCTAGTATTGGATGAAATTATAATTTGTCATGTCCCGATTGGAAGTAGGGTTACTCGGGATAGAACACAAAGTTCAAAAAAGGTAAGCAAGATGCTCATTCCTGATTACGAAAAAAATATGCTACGCTGTGCTATGACGTAAAAGTATTAACTGTCTTTATGGTCATAATAAACTCCTTCACGAGTTCGTGGTGGGATGCGAGAATATTTGACAAAGTTGCACAACACCGGTGGTATTGCCAGATGACGCGGAACATGAAAGGCTCTTTGTCGTTGGACAGACAATGTTGTGCAACATGCATGACACAGTTATCCCTTCTGGATAGCAATACCTTGATTCCGCATCAATGATAACACTTCAGTGACAGCGTGGGAAATTCCAAAGCCGCCATGACACCTAATCTGTCAAGATTAATGGATGAAAAGTTTACAAGAACACAAAAATTGCACTGAGTATTTCAGTATCCTTTTTAAAAGTTTTCGTTAAGCGAAATGAATAACTATTTATCGAAGTCTTACATTAAAATATGTATACATAGATGAGTTGAGGCATGAGGCATGAGTTTGGGCTTTCATCAAGAGTATGGGTAATCAAAATACTGAATTAGGGACTACTCACACTTATTCAGCTCTATTCGCGTTTCGCTGAATTATTTTGGTCACACTTATACAGTTCTGCTTCTATCAGCCGCGTACAGCGTCGTAAGAATGCGTAAAGCATAGCGTGTTATCTCCGCTGAGACGCTTGCACCTTGTCAACAAGCAGTCGAGAACCATCTGTTGAACCAGTTCCGCCGCGTTCGACGCTGAATGCGGCGGAACAGCGCTGAACGCGGCAGAACAGCGCTGAACTCTATCCTCATTTTATACTTGTTTGCCGCGAAGGCTGAATAGACGCGGAAAGCTGAACGGATGCGTACGCGTCTAAATACAATGTTTTTGTTTTCTATGGGCATAAGCTGAATAGAGCTGAATAAGTGTGAGTAGTCCCATATGCCTTGCTCAATCAAGGAAGTCAAAATACATCAAAAATGTATTTTTATATTAAAAATGTATGGATGCATTATAATACATTTCTATTGTATTTTTACTTTTAAATCTGCAGAAACACTTAAATGACATTACAACACGCTAGAGGATTCTAAACTTTCAATGGAAAAGGATAAACACGTTTAGCTAACTTTACAGGCACGTAGCTTCAGTCGGGGTTTAGAAGTTATTAACTTCAGGGTTTGTTGTCTCTGTGTGAGTACAAATCTATGTTCCTTGTTAGTAATAATTTTTGTTAAGTGTTTCCTGAAACTAAAAGGTACTGGCGCCAAAAATATCGTTGAGCGAATATTACGATTAGAGGATCACAATATCTTGCAATAGTCTGTGATATGTTTTTTAGAGGATTGCCAATATAAAACGCGATCATTGCTATGAAAAAAAAAACGAGTGAGCCTTAGAGTAGTCGCATATGATTGATTTGACATTTTCGCTGACAGTGAAAATGGCAACTCTAGCACCGCGCGCGCTCATTATTGGTCAAATCAAATAGCGCGCGCTTCACCGGCTTCCTGTTACACACCTCCGTCCCTTTTCACGAAATCACTCCCACACTTGCAGGAAAGCGAGAGAAAAGATGTTACACATAAATAAAACATGGAGTTTTATTTATGTGTCTTATACTAGACGAAACTACAACCATTTATTAGATACTAGTTGCTACCTTGGGCGTGGGGAATCCCAGGCGGATTCCCGGCCACCATAGGCGCGGGCTTGCGGACGGCGAGCAACGGGTAGCTCGCCGTCCGATAAGGATTAGGCCCGGGTCGATGGCGCGTCGTGTTCCACGCGCGCCTCAAAGAGATGTCAGCACACTTGACGGGGTCCGTTAGGACCGATGCCTGGCAGGGTTGCGGGAAAGTCCGAAAGGGATACCGGAACCTTGGCAACAGGCAACTGAAGGAACACGGGTGGGTTTTAGTCAGCAAAAGTCTGACACGCCCTCCCGCTCCGCCCAGAGCGGGAGAAATCATTTGATGATTCCCACCCTCAAAAAAAAGATACTAGTTGCTGTCCGCGGCTTAACTTGTATCCTAGAGAAACTTCTTGATGCATTCGGATCAAAAGGCAGTGGCCAGAGTAATGTACTCAGTTACAATTTTTTTTTAGGCATTCCCGAGAGATACCTATTTCTCGGCGGCATGTGAAGTCCAGTCAGAAGCCCATGGACCGCTTTAAAAACTCTGACACCAGGTTAGTCATTAACCACACGAAAAAAAGATTTTGTAAAACCGTCCTGCATTTACATAAAAACTTTTTCCAAAAAAAACAACCTACTTCCAAAAAAAACACTCAAAACTGAAAAATAACTTTCGAAAGTCGGTGTCTTTGCTTTTCAAGTGTTTTTTTTGGAAGTCGGTTGTTTTTTTTGTAAAAAGTTTTTATTTTTCACTTTTTAGTTGTGGTACCTACCCCACACAAATTCGAATACCACTAGGTGATGTAAATAACAGTGAAGGAGTAAATGAATACATCGTCTAGATAAACTCATTGGGAAAAATACGTTATATTAAAGCTAACTCAAAAACTACGCAAGTAAAGTTAATCAAATTTATATGGGACCATCTCGGAAGCAAGACCTACCATACAAAAAAGAATCATCAAAATCTAAATAATTGGCGGAGTAATCGCGTAACAAACATACAAAAAAAAAAAAAAAAAAACAGACGAATTGAGAACCTCCTCCTTTTTGAAGAAGTCGGTTAAAAATACACTACAGGACTACACTGTTCCTGATAGTGAAATCCCAACATTTTCACATTTAAACTGTGATTAGTGTATAATTTGAAACACCGTCCACAGCTGTGTATTTCCTCTATAGAGAAGAAACAACCCAAGATATCCTAGCAGTGTCCTAAAATCCAGATTGGCTCAACACATCTCTACAACACCCCACACACTGCCGAGTATGAAATATTTCTGAAGTGTAAACACGTTTGGCAAACTTTGGAGAGACGTCCACTCGCTTCACGACTGCTTGAGCTTCAGCTCCGTTTAGTTATTAGTTTTAATAAGACTAAGTTGAGGAATAAAGGATTTTTGTTTAGAGCATGTTTATGTCCTTTAGGGTGAGAGAATTTAAGTTTTACTGTTTTATGAAGGTTTGGTCCGTGGATGGGTGACCATCTTTACGTACCGGGATTCCTCCGTGCCTCGGAAAGCTCGTTAAGCCGTTGATCCCGGCTGTGATTTGTAGATCTTTGGCAGTCGTTACGGGTCATCAGAAGCCCGAAAGTCTGACAACCAGTCTTACCAAGGGGTGTTACCCAGTAACTGGGTTGTGGAGGTCAGATAGGTAGGCATATAAAATACTGGTATTCAGCTGCATCCGGTTAGACTGGAAGCCGATCCCAACATAGTTGGGAAAGGGCTAGGCAAATTTTTTTTTTGTTTTATGAATATCTTTTATCGACCTACTTCTTATTTACCCCCAATTTATTACTGTCCTCTTCCATACATCACTATCAGTCATCTAAGTATTCATCTCAATAAAACGGAAATTATTACGAGCATTCGATTTTACTGATAAATGCGTCAAAAAGTTACCAAATTCATTCCTATAATTATACCAGACATGTCAATGATACTTAATTCACGGTACCCTGGAGATTCAGATCATAAATCATCGTCTGGTTCTGTCAAATATCGCAATACATGGCCTGCTTCATTCTTACTGAAATTCTACCCATGTCGTTAAACGTAGGCCTGTAAATCCAGTCGTAAATCAAGATTTCTAGATAGATCCAAAATAAATTAAGAAATCAGAGCCTAGCACTCGGTTAGTAATGACAATAATTAACGTTAATTGACAAATAAAACTATCAACATGACACTAAGGGCCGCGACACACGACAACAGGTACAAAATCAGATAAAATGAAAAACAAAATGGTCATTGGCATTCAGCCAACACTTGGTCAGTACGGCTGCTTTTAGGAGTTAAAAAACGTTGTTAAAACTCTTGTGGTACAAATGAGCATGTAAGTGTTGTTTGGTGAAGTAGGATTGGTATTTTTATTTGAGGAATATTTTCCAGATGAGAAAATATCGGCCCAAGCGTTTTTCAATCATATAATTTGCAGATTCCTCTTTGCTAAAAGGAAATGCTTACATTTTTCTTTCTCATTTTTTTAATTTTTTTGATATTTTCTAGGTTATTACATGTTAAAGATATAGCGCAGGGTTGCAAGACTTTAAAGAAAGGAGGAAAACATTTTTGGCCAGGAGTAGTGCAGCGTAGTCTAAAACGAAAGTCCTTCTCCGTGTCTTTCTGTGTGACCGCGTAATTCTAAATTACGCAACAAATTTTGATGTGGTTTTCACCATCATTTAGAGAATTTATTCCTTATGGTCTAACATAAATCTCAATGTTCTATCAAGTCATATTATCCGTGCGAAGCAGGGGCGGGTCGGTAGTACGTAAATAAAAAGAAGTTAGATTATTTCATATCAACCGTAGAACTGTAATAAACCAGCTACCTACTTACTTAAGGTTGATGCGCTAGGGTGGCCCGCGAAATTCAAATTTTCTTACGTTTTTTGCAATTTGCAGGTCAGTATCAGGTTATATGTTGATCTAAATATTATAAGCGGCCGTAACAAATATGGATTTACAGAATTATAAACATTAGAATCAGCAATACAACTCTCTAAGTTCATGTAAGTGTATTTATTGACTGACGATTTCATTAAATTTTTATAGTTGAACTCCTCGTCTTTCCATTTTAGATTTACCTTAACAAAGTTTTCATTATAATGATGATGATGGCAGGAGGGGGTCCTTGGTTTAGTAATAACAGCCGCACGGGTCGATTTATCAGGATAAGTTACGCTTGCCGAGCTTGGTCCGTCTATGGGTGACCATCTTTACAAACCGAGACCAAAGCAAGTTAAGCCGTTGATCCCGGTTGTCATTCGTAGATCTTTGACAGTCGTTACGAGTCATCAGAACCCCAAAAGTCTGAAAACCAGTCTTACCAAGGGGTATCGTATTATCCAGTAATCGTGTTGTCGAAGGTCAGATACGCAGTCGCTCCAAGTAAATACTGATATTCAGCCGCATCCGGTTAGACTTGACGCCAACCCCAACATAGTTAGGAAAAGGATGAACAGATTGATTGATGATGATGGCAAGAAGAATGCTCAAAAGGAGGATGAAATATCATTTTATAATGATATCCTCATACATCATTATTGATAACTTTCCTAGCACCGCACCGGTTCGATAGTGACTTCACAAAGACATTTTACGTTCCTTATTCACACTTTAAAATTAATTTCACAGTCACATCCTAGGAATAAATCTCTCGAACACTGCTACCATTACGGATATCTACAAACAAAAAGAGGAGTCTGTACTAGTATTAAAAAGTAAAAACAAATGCAAGTGGCGACCGGAGCTACGGTCTGGCGTGTGTCCAAATACAGTCATAGTTCACAGCTAGATACCGAGTAAGATATAATATGTATGTATTTTATGTGTTTAAAGGAATAAATTGTAGGTGTTTTTGTCCAGAGGGAGGATAACCGTTATAATGTGATTAGTGGTAAGTTCTTCATTGAAAGGGTTGGGGAATGGTCTGTATTCTATGTTTTCATAAACATAAGAAAGCATAGAATTCGACTCGAAAGAAAGCCATGAAGACCATTTCATGAAACTGCCAATCAGAAAGCAGAAGACGCAACGTGTGACGGAAGATGACTTCTTCCACAAACTAAGAACGTCGTAAGTGCTAAAAGCTTGTAGTCGTAATAAAAACCAATAATAAAAGTACCTAATTAAAAAAAAAACTGCACGATTTTTTTTTGCTTTGTATGAATACAAAAATACATCAATAAATTTTTATCCTATTAGTCATTCTCATTAGCGTATAAGTACAAAACGAAAATACGGGAAGAGATAACTTCGTGGTGTTTTTTTTATCGAGAAAATGTTAAAATTTTCTGTTCCACAAAAAGTTTGGAAATATCATGTAGTTACTCATATTATTTTATACACTTGTCTTATCAATTTCATGAAAAAGAAAATAGCAAAAGATAGGTATAGGCAATTTTAGTTAGTACCCCCTCTTATAGCGCAGGATCATTAGTCTTACTTACACTCTACGGATCCACTTTTCGGGCATTAAAATAGCTTAATCACATCTGAACACTTCTCCTTGTCATTTGGTTTATTTTTTTATTTATCTTTTACTAGCTGGTGCCCGCGACTTCGCCCGCCTGAGAACGTTGTAGTAGGCTAAATAGACTGTAGATTTCTTTTCTATTTTGTTAAGTACCTGGTACTTGTTGACAGGCCTTCACTGTCCTCCCTTAACTATCAATACTGTAATTGGAAAACATTGTAAAAGCCATTTTTTTTAATGAGTAGCTTCGGAATTTCTTGCCGGCTCTTCTATAGGAAAGACCGTGCACCTAGCTTCTGACGTTTCATAAGTGACCATGTAGGTTTACGTGAAATAAAACATTTTGATTATGAAAATTGGTGTAGCTGCAGATCTTAAATAATTGCGAGATCAAGGTTTGATGATCTTTCAAAACAAAATGACAAAGCAGCCAAGTAAATAAAACTTGTTAATGCCGTGATA
This sequence comes from Lithophane ornitopus, assembly GCA_948473465.1. NCBI lineage: Eukaryota > Metazoa > Arthropoda > Insecta > Lepidoptera > Noctuidae > Lithophane > Lithophane ornitopus. Next base: position 13,001,488 of record OX419624.1, on the reverse strand, counting down.
ACGTAACAGAAATTATAGTTTTGAAAAACATAGCACAGCACTTACATACCTGGTTTTTGAAGCATACTGCAATGCTAAAAGCACTATATAGCATTTTCAAAACACAATAAATTATCTGGCAGATAATTATCAATTCATTATGGCTATAAAAAATCGTTTTCCTTAGAATATCGGTAAGGGTAGTCCACATTGATTGACTTATCTAACGTGAATGTCTAGACACAACCGGAATTGAATAGAAATCAAGACAATAGTAGTGTTTACAAACTGTGATAATAACAATAAATAGCATAATTATCATTGTTGTTTATTCGCATAGCGTAGAACGGAACGGAACGGAAGTATAAATATTTTGACTGTCATGTGGATCTTTCAATAAATATTGCCTATTCATCGTCAGCATTGCGTATTGTGCGGTAGTTGACATAATTTTAACAGATGCCGCTGATGATTGGTGAAGAGCAGTGGTAGTGGTGGGTCGTTGTAGAATTTTTCGCGGACGAAACGCAACCGTTTTCGAGACGACGAAAACGGTTGCAAGAAACGGTCGTCGTTGCAACTGGTTTGAAGACGAAGAATAATTGCGTTGCCGTCTTTTCGACGTTCTCGTCGTTGTCGTCTTTTCGACGTTCCCGACGTTCCCGTCGAGTGAAATAGTTGCAGTTTCTTAGTTTCAACTTCAACTATCAACGATTTAAAATGTGTGAATGGTTTACTAAACAGTAAAAACTGCGCATAAACAGTCCTTACTAAGGACTGTATTGCAAACAAACGGAACGAGACGCATTGACAACTGGTAATATATTATCGACTCTATATCATTGGTATAAAGTTCACTTTTTATTGCAAGGACTGTTTTGTAAACGACGACGACGAACGACGAGTGACTCGTCGTCCGTCCGTCTACTACTTGTCGCGTTCCGTTCGGTCGTTCGAAGACGACGACTCGTCTACTCGTGTTGTTCCGTTCGTTGAATCATTTATCATTGCGTTCTCGACTGTATTTTCAAAGACGTAAAATAAAGAATCGCACTGAATAATTCGAAGACTGGTTTGTGCAACGAAGACTGTTTGAACCCAGGACGTAAAATGGTTCCATCGTCGCAGAACATAAAACGGTCTTTGGAAACGGTTCGTCGTCGCAACGCCCACTCCTAAGCAGTGGTGGCCTACTAGTAACGGCCCCGACTTACGATTTGTAAGTCGTGGGTTCGAACCCAGTCAGGCGCTTAACTTTGTGTAAATAATTTTATCACCACTGCGCTAAAAACGGTGAAGGAAAACAACGTGATTAAACCGGCATACTAGAACCAAAAATTCGAAAACATATACTTCCATACAGCATCCGTATTAGAGTCCTAGCCACCAGTGAAATGCGGCGGAAAATTGTGGAACTGCATTTTTTTAAATGAAATTTGATGCAATGACATAGACACTACCGCCGCGTCTATCGGACTTGAGTTGCTCGAGTGGTGGCGCGATCTTACCGATGACAACACTTCAGTGACAGCGCGGGAAATTCTGAAGACGCCATTACACCCTCATTTGTCATAATGGATGAAGAGTTTAAAATGACATGATAAATTGCACTGAGTGTTTCAGTATCGTTTTGAAAGCTTTTGTTCAGTGAAATAAAGGACTATTTTTATTTGTTTTTTTTTTTTTTTTTTTCTTTCTCTCAAAAGTTTGTTAGAAATCTATACCTATGTATTTTAGATCCGTTTGACGTGCCTGAGGCCGTGGGGTCCGAGTGCTCATCGAGTATTTCGGGACATCGCCGAGCGGTTGGTCGACTCTTCACGTGATCAGATATTATTAAGTAAGTAAATATATAGCAAAGTTTTAAATCAGAATACTAACCTACACAGAATAATTTGGTCTTTAATCAAGGGTTTGGTAAATTAGTAATTAGTAGTCAAGACACTGAATTAGGCCTTACTCAAGCTTTTCAGCTTTCAGGGGAAGTTTTGACATTTCTAACAAGTAATTAAGTAAACTAATTACATAAGAAAATTACTCAATTGTTATATTTCTGAGAAAGGGCTTGAAATACGTTTTGATGGATTTAAGAAGACCTTAAAATGTCTTGCGGTTTACGAAAATTACTGAATTGTTTTATGTACAGACGCTAGCACATCAAGCTACCCGAAACTGTCAAACTTTCCCAATTAACCTTGAACTTAATGCTTTAGCGATAAAGTTTAAAATCTACTAAAGAAGTTTGACAGGTTGTAGCTTGATGTGCTGGCGACTGTACCTAGTCCTGGGAGACAGGATGTAAGATTTAAAGCCACAAATTAAACTTTTATTTGAACGTAAACAAAGCAAAAGGTATGTAAGGATCGTAGAATGTGGCGTTCTGTAGTTTCTGCCTACCCCCATGGGAAGAAGGCGTGAGTGTAATTATGTGTAAACTTTTATACAAAATTAAGTATTAAAAACTAAAACCCAACTACGACTAAAAAGGTATAAACAAGACACCACAGACAGACAAAATAAAAATCCGGAGTCACACGTGTTAGTGCATAAATCGAACAGATTACGTGTGACTCCGGATTTTTAATTTGTCTGTCTGTGGTGTCTTGTTTATACCTTTTTAGTCGTAGTTGGGTTTTAGTTTTTAATACTTAATTTAAAAAAAAATTATTTTGGGGTTATAATATATATATTTTTGAAATGTGCTCATTAAACCCTTTCATTTGATACCTAACATGGTACGATTAAACAATTTTTTTTTTCAAGTTCCTGACTTTATGTCCTCTAGAGGGCGCCATTTTTAATTTAATGTGACGTCACATGGCCTATAACCAGCGGACGATCAAGAGGCTTCCAACGATACCTCACTTGTCAAATTGTGATGAGTGGTTTAGAAGATATGAGGGAACAGATGAACATACATACATACCGGTCAAAATCATAACCCTCATTTTTTCTTCGCCGTAGTCGGGTAAAAATAGAACTCAAGATTCTATTTTGTATAAAAGTTTACAGTCTCAGTATGTATGTGGATATAATCCACACATCCGGTAGGCGAATTCTTATGAAATTAGCAAAATACAGTATACAACGTGTTTTTTTAATCCCATTACTCTAGTGTATTATAATGAGACCATGTAAAAGAATCAACTGGTATATCTTTTTTTTTCCTTTTTCATACAAAAATAATTCGACACAGTCACGATTATTTACATTCCACTACTTTGACAGTTACCTACGGCATCAAAAGACCAGTTTATTTTTGAAATTGGTAGAATAAGGATGCTGACAGGGTAAAAAAAAAAAACTATTTAGTCCGTCAGTCAGATAGTAAAAAAACATTCGACACGTATTTTTTGCTTCCGAATTTACACCCACAATTTTGTAAAGTGCTACTTACAATGACCGACAACCGTTTACCTATTGCTCCCTACCTTAAGTACATACGTTTAGCCTGTCAATGTGTAATTAACGATCTGTCCAAAATCCATTGTACCATATATGGACGGTAATCACAAGTGTTTTGTGCAATCAGTCTGAATAAGGACGTACATACACCAACGACTTTTTGTTAAACAAGTCTGGTGTAAATGTAAAGGTGTATATAAACTGTGGGACAATTATGTCACACTAATAATTAATTGCTTACAATGGCAATGTCTTTAATTTTGACAATACAACAACATTCATTGCGTCATTTACTAACAGCCGGTTTCTGATTTTAAGTATTTGAAGTTGAGAATTTCTCAAACTCTTCTTAAGCATTACTTAAGGTGATTCCTTTAATGTCACCCGCGAAATTCAATACGTTTTTTGCAAATCAATTTTAGGAATCACCTTAAGTAATGCTTAAGAAGAGTTTGAGCAATTCTCAACTTCAAATACTTAAATCAGAAACCGGCTGTTAGTCAAGCAGAAGAATTTTTCAAACATATTGAAGCAATGGATTAGCAATTCAAAATCCTTCAGATTGCGAATGAAAGTTTATACGCAATCGAGGTGCTGGTAGCTGCAATAAGGAATAACCTAATTATTTTGGACGAATCTTTAAAAATAATGTCTTTTAGCCTTTAAAAATAATGTCAAGAAATGGTTATAATAATAATGCGGTAAAAATATACCTAATGCACGTTTTCACTAACGCGCTGTTGGATTTTTAATGCTTGGCCCACCGCCGAAAGATGTTAAACCCAACAGCGCAGTTTTAATAGAGTTCATAATCATGTTCTTTTTGTAAGTAGGTACTCCATCATGCAAGCCCCTTTACACCGCAATATTTGGACAGGACAAGTCGCCTTGTCTATTACTGCGGTATCTACGAGACACGACTGATGGACGTACGACCGGCGCATAATAAATATGTAGCCAATGTTGCTAGTGTCGCTGTGTCGCCAGTGTTGCTACTATAAAGGAAACTGTACGAACAACTTCCTGTGACATTTTTGGACGTGATTTCCTGTAGTAACGTTGCGTAAGTTTTAATCTTATAAGGATTTTATGGATTGTTTTGTTTAGATACTATAAACAAATTATGGATATTTTACGTCGATGTTAATACAAGCTCATTTTTGATGTTTTATTTTAGTTCGAAAACTGAGTTATTTTACATTAAATTATTAGCAGATATTTTTAATTTATGGTTACCACTTTCGGAGTGGTTCTAGTTTAGATGACGCTGAAGTTCATGCCTGCAGCGAAACGGGCTTATTGTGTCGCATAATTTTCGATACTCATTTATGGAATAATTTTTCAATAATCAGATAACTTTTATTGGAAGAATGTTTATGGCAGTTTGAAATATTTTCTATAGGTACAACACCTGTCAAACTGCAATATTTAGATGCAAGATAAGTTATCTGAGTATTGAAAAATCAGCTCGAAGGGCTTGTATACAAAACTGCGTTGCGACGTCACATCGCAAAAATCAGCGACCTCCCTTAGATTCGTTGTGAATTCGCATCGCGCCGATTTGCAGTTTTGTGTACAAGCCCTAAAACATCTAAAATCACTGGATAGCTTAAAAAAGAAAAACCTATCCAAATACGATCTCAACATTAGCCCTAAAACATCTAAAAGCACTGGATAGCTTAAAAAAGAAAAACCTATCCAAATACGATCTCAACATTAGCCCTAAAACATCTAAAAGCACTGGATAGCTTAAAAAAGAAAAACCTATCCAAATACGATCTCAACATTAGTTATTCTAAGTATCTCACCGTAACAATAGACCCAGACAACCCTACAATACCGTACATCCCAGTCCAGACTACGACGACGTACGACGGGTTGATACAAATACCTTATACCTTGTCAGGTATTTGTATCAACCCGTCGAGCTATCATCACAACTTTGCCACAACGTGCTAACCCTCGTCAAAGGTACCAGGTAATTGACGGCAAAACTCAGTTTGTTACGGATACAGGAACTTGATAGGATATAAAATGCTTTTGTTTGTTACAACAGTTTCCTGGGATATTGAAAATTTCGGTATTGTGTGTAATTAAGCACTGCAATTGTCGGGAAACTTTCCCAGAACGTAGCTTCTGCATAACTTCTAAGGGAGAAAATCGTAAAAAAAGAAGGAAATGTATGTCTGCATGAGTGTGTGTCTGTCTAGTTCGATGCTTCGTTTCTTTTTTCACCGGCTTTGATCAGAAATGTTCGATCCCAATCCTCAATTTTAGATATATATCAAGACGAGGATATACTCCATTTGAAATAAGATTAGACATTTAAATAAACCTTTTTTGCAGTCCGTTCAACCGATTTTGACTTCTTTTGCGTTGGTGGCATGACAAATGGCAGCTGCAGTATAGAGTTGGTATTGTGTAACCTACCTACTATACCGTAGGCATAAGCCTAGGGTATAGAAGTCAAAATCGGTTGACCGGGCTGTAAAAAGTCTAATCTTATTTCAAATGGAGTATAGAAAGCGTAGGATTTGAACTTGCCACATGTTTTAATTTATAAGCCTCTTATTTTACCAGCCATTGTGGAACAAGCACCACTGGTCTGGCTGAACAAAATGGCTGATATCAATATTCCATTTTCCGATCCCGGCGAGACATATTTCAAGATCTTGGACACTTTAGATATCGGTTTAGAACCTCTTTTAATGCAAAAACTATTTTCTGTAAAAGAGAAAATAATAAAAAATGTATTACTGGCACAGCTGTGGCCAATGGGCGGGTGTGTTTGGGAATCTATGTAAATGCGCAATGCGTCATACCATGCAGACTCATGAATTATGGAGATTCCTCCTCAGGGCTGCAGATCTTCGACACAATAAACAATTTTCATATAAATATTTTACGTCAGTATCGGAATTGTGGCGATAAATATGAAACGATGAGCGGAGGAACAGATTCTTTTATATGCTGTGAATATTTGTGGAGGTGATACTGAATAATAAAAACTTCATGAGGATTTTGCCTCTTAAAAGCGCTGTGCTTCTGGGTTTAAGCGAAACTGTTGACTTATAACCAGCTTTATAACGAACCGGCCATATTAGCAATTCCTCTAAAAGCAGTTCATTTCCTGAATCCCAGCTGTCATTGGCAATTCCTCTAATTTGACTTAAAAGCAATTCATAATTTGGACCATTTTACGAATCTCCATAGAAAACTGTTAAACAGATGAATTATTTCGTAATATACACGCAGATCATATTATGAATTGTCAGTTTGTGACATTTTACGATGATTCATAAGATTTTCAGATTATGCTAAAGTGACCGTTTTAAGCCCCCAGTGCTCTTTTGCAGCACTTGTTACGTTCGCCTATTGACTTGCAAGTTGCGATACAATAACCCTGTTACAAGTCTCATACAGACAAGAATGTTCAAGTACCTACCCGTGCTAACCGACACTCCCTTAGAAGCCGAGAATTTGACAATTGGGTGAAATGCTTCTCCGCCCGCTTACTCACCTCTAGGGTCTGCCGTTGACGACCCGAAATATTTGCGGATGACGTTTCAACTGCCAGTTGTCTATTAAACAAGTAACAAGAGAACCAAGACAAGTCGCAATTGATTTTAAAGCTATTCGTATTTCTACAACGTGTAGCTTTTCGGTAGTTTATGTCAATCCAAAGCATTTATGACTTTTCCATCATCGTTAAAATGTCACTTTGTGTAGACGGTAGTATTTATAACTTTTTTCCACTGAAAACTGTTCTTTGTATTTATACATAGAGTGCTCGCAAGATCGCTACACGCACACGTCTTGTCGTTTATGTAAGGTCAAAATATTTATAGAATAATTTAATTAATTAATATAAGATTAATTATTAATATATGACGGCGTCAGCGATGGCTGAGCGATAGTGTCGTCATCATCTCGATTCGGTGGTACGGACTGCATAGTGCAGGTTTACAATAAAACACCATGATACAGCAAATCAGTTAGCATTTCACTTTCAGAACAATCATCACAGTGGGTACATTACTAATAATGTTCACGCACTGCTTTCCACGTTCGAGCAAACTGACAGTTTCGCATAGGAGAAGTGGAGGTCTGCATCCGTTCGTTGCCCTCACAAGACTAACTCGTCGCTCAGCCACTTCCCTTAATACGACTCTGTCCACGTGCCGCCCCACTCTATCGAGCGCGTTACGGCGTTTACCCTGACCTTAGAACTACAATAATGAATTGAGAGACTATTATCGCTCAACTTTTATAATCTACGACGAATATATTTAATATTATATTTTAAATATTATAGTAAAGAATTGAGCACGCCACCAGCGCCACCCGCGACTTATCTTACGCGCACTCTATGTTTCACAGTCACAAAAGGTTTCTAGCTCAGCTCGTGTGTCGTCTGGTCCTTTAGCCCCGAGTTGAAAGTTCAAATAGATGTCGACAACCCTATTCGTTGAAAGGTTCTGTTCAAGATACAGTTACCCACATATTTATGCTAAATCACGATCGGTTTATGCAAAATAGGAAGAAACTGGGTTGTCTAGCAGTTCGAAGAATGTTAGATGACCTAACTGTTTAAAAAATACAATAGACGTAGATATATTTAGTAACCTATTCCGCTAAACGATTCCTCAAGAGTCTCGTGTTTCACCTCTCAAGCAACCACAGGATAAAGATTGACCAGTCGCGAACCCGAACACAACGTGGTGTCACGCCGAGCGCTGGACGCAGAGTAAATACATCTACGTCTATTGTATTTTATAATGCATTTCCGCAAAGTTATGCCTGAATCAATTATCTATGTATATTTAAACAACGTTAAATGGGCGTGAGCATTTTTTAAATTAACTGAATTGGGACACCCGATTTCTGAAAGGCCAAAAATCTATACAAAATATAAGAAATGCTGTCAAATTATACGTGAATTGCTGTGATTGGTTAACCGAAATTATAACTTATGTACCTATTTTATCTATTAAATATTTACATGACATGATATTTCCATCACTAAATGGTGGAATGTGTCTTTGCACAGAATTTTATATGTGATATCTCTTATACCTACTACGTTTTATGCAAATAAACGATTCTGGTTCTGAACAGCCAATCCCATGACTTCACTTGAATTGACATTTGTCAGCAGATTAAGTTCAATGGGTTCTCAAAAATCAGGGGTAAATCACTTTAATAGATTTTAGATTCATAGCTAATGAGTCTTATGGGATTTCCATTAGAATACCACATAAATTAAAGTTAGTTATAGACCACTGATTAATCCATGTGGGTGCCATTTCGAATGCATAATAATATGCATTATGGTAGCGCCGAGTTAGGCCAAGGATAATAGCCAAACTTTATGAATAATGTCTCTCTCGATAATGCATGGAAGGATCAGAATAGTTTTGGTCCTAAAGCTTTAAAAGATTAGAGTAACATTAGAGAAGACTCTTTTTATATAATGGATTCTGAGGACCTAGACAAGTGACAATCGCTTCCAAAGCGTTTCGTATTTCTATAACGACTTTCAACAGGATTGACATAGCTTTTTCGATAGTTTATGTCAGTCCTATACATTTTTACCTTTTCCATCATCGATATCGCTGATAGAATGTCACTTTGTCTAGGGCCTCTGGTCCTTAGTGCCGCCGATTATATAGCGAGTTTCCAAATAAAATTACACATAAAAAAATATTCTATATTTTTATTTTTAGTTACGTCGGAGATTACTCCCCAAAGGGTTGGACAGAGGTATAGGTAAGGTACCTATAGTACCCACAAAACAAATTCTACTAAATTGAACTGCTAACCAGTTCAATTTAGTAGCATTTAGTTTTAGTAATACCTATCAGTGTATAATAACATTAATAACTACAGTTTCAGCCAACTAAGTTAGTGCTTGTATCAAAATTTACGCCATTACGCTTTGAGGCGAGGAAGCTTTATCAGCCCAACTTTACGCTACGTGTATGGTGTAATGCAATTTCCAGGTTGATGTGAATAATGTGTATCATGTAGTATTTATTCATATACTCTGTGTCATGCCCCGGTGTGCATTGTTGCATGTTTTATACAATGCATTGGAAGAGTGTGTTATGTAGGTAAAATACCTATATTTGTTCCGCTCGGGTGTATTTTACTAATTTGGCCTTATGTCAAAACATCGAATTTTCAGTGTTATATCTTAATTAAATATTAATGTTTTGTACTCAAAAAACACCCGGAATAAATAATCTTAAAGATAATAAAAACTGCATCAATATTACTTTTGTTGTGTAGAACATTTAGCGGTCGCACAGTGGAGTTTCGTGCCGGCTCTTCTCCATAGGAAACGACCAATTGGAACCTAGTTTCTGACGTTTCATAAGTGCCCATGTAGGCTTATGTGAAATATATTTTTTTTCACAGCTGGACACGAAAAGCGACTAGTATCCTATGTCCTATTCCAGGTCATGGTCTACCCATGTGCCAAATTTTATCTAAATCAGCGTTTTAGCGTGAAAGCGTAACCAACAAACTTACTTCAGCATTTATAATATTAGTTAAGATTAAGATTGATTTTAACTGACAAATTATTGTAAAATCTCAATTTTACTGTCGATTGATAAATAAAAAACAGAGGCTGTAGACAAAGTGACATTCTATCAGCGATAACGATGATGGAAAAGGCAAAAATGTTTACGACTGACATAGACTAGGTATCGAAAATCTTATGTCAATCCTGTTGAAAGTCGTTGTAGAAATACGAAACGCTTTCGAAGCGATTGTCACTTGTCTAGGCCCTCTGGATACTTAAGTGTTTTGGTTTGTAGTTTCTTATAAAGAATAACCAAGTTCTATCAACTTTAACACATACCATCTTGAATAAGCAATGCTTCATCTAGAAATAAATTCACAAGCATCAGTAGGTAGTGAATTATTAAACAGACTTGTACTACTGACCCGGTCTCACGGACATAACCCTCACGATCTTTTACAGCTTCAAAGGACCAATTCAGCTTAGCGTGTAGAGACTTATTAAGTCACCAGGGATCACTTCCTCAAAGGTACCTTAAGCCTTTTACCACTAAACGTTTATGGGAACTATTATGGCATGTACAACGCGTGGAAACATTTAGTCGACTAAAGGTATAATTCAGAGTTCGTATAGTCATTATTTTGGTCCTTAGTTCCGAATAAGCGTTCTCATAGAAATAACAAAACTAGACACTAATCCGTGTGATTCCCATTACTGAGAAGTCCGCAATAAAAGCAAATGTACTCTATAAACTACAGAAACTCCGGACAAAAAATTGTTCAATTAACCCTAACCTTTGAAATTCAAGCCGGGCTGTCGCTGCGAACGAACAATGCCATTTCTCCGCTTCAATCGCTTCAAACCACTATAAAATCAAAGCTTCACCCGCCTCAATTAGATTTGTGAGCTAAAGCGCTAAATAAAATTCTTTTATCGTTCCTTCAGCGCTTTCTTTGAGGCTTAGGTCCGCGGACTAATCTAGCGACTGATCCACAACGCTACGTCTGGGCGGGGTTATTGCACCCTCTGACTCATGGTCGTTAGTAACTACTATGGACTGTAGTTATGGTTTTCGCGTATGTGATTTGCTCGTGAGTTTATGGGTTGAGCTGAGATTTACTCACGAGGTTGGTAAACATACATAACTCACACTTTAAGAACACTGACTTCTCACATTGGTTTCTTGATGTCTTCAGAACGGTCAGCATTTCAGGAAACATTAAAACATGACCGATTATAATCAGCGTAGCTCCTGTATCCACAAATTTGATAGTGGTATTTTCACGGTTTATTTCGAGTCTCATTACAACACTGTTCATAAGATAAGGTTAGAATTTTAAGTGTCATCGTAATTCAAGAACAATAATTATTCTCATAGGACCAACTTTAAGTCCGGCACGACTCAAAGACATTTACAGCTGTAACGTGTCGGGTCAGAGATCACCATTCTGAATGTATTAGCAATGAAAGGGTTCCGACCTATCACCTACTTGATTAATATTTAATTGAAATTGGTTTTCACTTAAGACATCCGTTATATATAAACGATCGAGGATTCCAATTGATGTGCGTTTTAATTTTATGTTGCTTTTGATCCTACAATAATAGGGATGTTGAATGGATAAAAAAAAACTATAAAGTCCAATAATTTTTTGCTTTATCATATTAATAAAAAATGATTTAGATAAAAGCATTAAAGTTGAGGAGGATGCTCGCTACGTCACAAGTCAGTATAAAATCTACCGACTAGTGACGTCATGCCACATTTTAACTCAATGTATTGGCGTAATTTTTTGATTACATAAAAAAATAAAAAATTGTTTTCTAATATTGTTTAATAAACTATCAGACGGACAAGACTGGAAGCCGACACCAACATAGTTGGGTAAAATGAGACAAAAAAATGTTTGTCATCATCCCTAATCATCAAGTCATCACCTAGGCAACTTGGGTCTACAGGACATAATCTTTTCTCAAGTTGGGTTTATTTATACATAAAACAAAAATTATAGTCGTATATCAAAAGTTTACCCCGACAACAACAACAAAGTTTATCCCATAGACAAGAAAAATTCCAAACTAAAATTTTATTTAGTGGTGGAAGAAAAATAGAAGCAAATAGGTATCTCGACGTTTCCTCATTCGTGTTTTTCCAATATCACTTACGAGGCGTACTGTTTCCATTGTTTTGTACGATAGATACGTCTGGCATAGATGGACTTCCTATAATTCTTACCGAACAATGCTTGTACGTATAAAGTATTATTTTTGATAATGGAGAATAGGATACGTGGTATCTAGACAAATAAATAAAATTTAAGTTTCTTTTTGTAATGTCAAAGTAACAATTTTTACTAAATGCTTAAGAAAGTATAAATACGGTACTTATCACATTTAAAAAAAAAATTATTGTTTGTCTGTTTGTTCCGGCTAATGTCCGAAACGGCGGGACCGATTTTGATGGGACTTTCTCTGGCAGATAGCTGATGTTATAAGAACTAACTTAGGCTACTTTTATTTTAGAAAATGAATTAGGGTCCACGCGGGCAAAGCCGCGATCAGCAGCTATTTTGAAATAAATGTTTATTGTACAAATTCACAGTAGTCGATAATATTGGATTTAGCTTAGGAACAATCGTTTTTGTACTCATTTTCATTGTTTAAAATCATATAAAAAAACTTTGACAGTCGTTGTAAAAATAAGATATTTATGTTGAAAATCGCGAAATAGTACATGGTCCGTTGCGGCTAACTGTGTTCTATTTTCGAACCTATAAAAACGTATCCATACCTAGCTAAGTTTTGGATGGTGTGCTCCTTAATTTATCACTATTTTATCGTAGGTATTTATAACCTTATCAACTGTTGCTGTTTTACATAAAAGGGCTAACATTTTAGTGAAAACTTCCAAAAAACCTGGTGACATTGCGTGACCGAAATTCTGCGTGTTCAAACAATTAATTTGCATATCTACTTAGTTATGCGCAGACAGGCAATGTGCTTGCTTAAAAATTAAGTATAATGATCTCGAAATGTTCATAAAATATTTAAAATTTAAGAGTATTTTAAAGTGGTTAAACAAAATTGATTAAAATAATTATACATAAGGTGGCATTTAACAAGAAAGTCGAAAGTCCGACGACCAGTCTTACCAAGGGGTATCGTATTACCCAGTTACTGGGTTATGGAGGTCAGATAGGCAGTCGCTCCATATAAAATAGGTACTCGTATTCAGCTGCATACGGCTAGACTGGAAGTTGACCCCAACATAGTTGGGAAAAGGCTAGGCAGATTGATTGGTGGCTTTTAATAAGACTTGATAAACGAGAGATGTAATGGTGCTTAATAGTTTCTACATTTTCACACGGAAAGAAGGCCTTTAAATTAAAATAGGGATTTATCGATACATTTTAACTAATAGGAACATTTAGTATAAAGTAATGGGGCACTCCAAAATTCTCATTTGCATAACTACAGGCGATACCTTTACCAATTATTTAACACAGAATGTGCTGGTATTCAGGTTTAAACTATAACCATATACACGTTTTACAATTTATTCCATTCTGAACAACAGTTCTCAGGAAATCCGGCCGATTTTTATTACATTCCTCAAGCAGCATTTTACTGGCGTCTCGCATAGTAGGGCAAAGTTCAAAGATGGCGGGAAACCCACCGCGCATGCGTACCGTACTGAACAGCTGAGTGGCAGCCATATTGGTTTGTAGACATCATGTGCTTGGCATACTATTGCTTACAACTGACCTTTTTATTTCAAGTTTTTGGTCCTAACATCCGCGATATAAAGCATAATTAGAACAGATTTTTGTTAATTACCTCAACATTCTGGAAATGACTTTACTTTCATTCATGTAGCACCAAAAACCATACACCAAGAAAATGATATACTTAGGTTCAATAAGCATGAGACAAACATGTATGGAATATAAAATGCTTGAACCCCTACACTAAAATAAAGGAAATAATTTATTCGAATGACTGTACTAATCTAATCGGCTAATTGACCAGAATGTAGGTAAGGCTCAACCTCATTATAAATTGAAGAACAATCGATTTTCGATTTCTAATTTATATAAGTGGCCAGACTACCTACTTGTAGCTGTATACAGGTTTTCGTTCGAGTAATCTATGACTTCTATAGAACAACTATCAGCACAGCTCAAATAAAATTAGTAGAAAATGTGACAGTGGTTGAATATAGCTCGGGCAACAGAAATCTGACTTATTTTTAGTAATATACTTAGAAATCTCAAGCTATTTCATTAACTTTGGTTGTGTTGGTAGGTTATTAAAGGCTTATAGGATCGATTCGAGTGACAATAACATGCGGTACTTACGGGTGGTTGCTATGAATTCGATGGATCTGTTTTCTTCATCGACTGCGCTCGTTTCTCCGCGAACTCTGCACTAAGTCTGTGAGCCTTCAACGTGTTGGGTTTCGACATATTACACTATTCACTAACCCGACAAAACACCGAGTTTCGATTAAAATTGACGCTTTGACTTAAAAAATAAACACTTTTACTTAAAATATACAGTAAAGCTTATTTACACGCTCGTTGTTACACTTAGGCTTGAATACGTATTTATCACAATTAATACGATATACCAGAACACATTTCAGCAGCGTAAAGCGATGCTTTCTTATCTAGAACACAAATAAATTAATAAAGAGCTCCTATTGATCAAAAGTATTTTCTATACGCAATCGTAACGTTAACGCGCGCGTTACTGAAAGGCGATCACCGTGTCTTATAAATAAGACGTTGACTGAAAAGTCGCGGTTTCAAGACGGATTTAATTTACGTTTAGTGTATTATTAAACTGTTAAATAATATGGAGAAATTGTTATGATGTATATACAGGTATCGGGACGAAGTTGTGGAGTACCGTGGCTTGGTGTATTGTAGTGAAGTTGGTTGCTTAACAGCACGCATGCGCGGAAGGGTCGCCATTGAAGACTTTTCTATTGTTGCCATAGCCAGACTTTCGATATAAAAAAAGTTCTATAGAATTGATATGTATGTTGTGTATCAATATGTATTTTATAGCGATAGGTATAAAGTTTAATATTACTTGATAGGGTGTGAAGTTAAAAAGCTAATGTTATTGGGGTGCGGACCGCATGGGGTGGCTATTGGTAGGGTTGTTATGTCATAGCTCATGTTCTGCGTAAGTATAGAGATTTGTATCGAACTCATTTGATAATTCTTTCGATAAGGTTTTGATGGATCGACGGTTATAAATTGCATGAGATGCATAACGGTAAACCCTCATACTTAGACAAGGAATAAAATTCCCAGGACCAAAGGACCAAGAAATCGATTGATTGAATACTTCCTGTTCGAGTAAGACTCGAAACGGAACGGTTAACATTTACGAGGTGTTTCGAAAAAAATAAGTCGGTGTTTCAAATTCAAAATCATTCAATCTGCCTAGCCTTTTCCCAACTATGTTGGGGTCGGCTTCCAGTCTAACCGGATGCAGCTGAATACCATTATTTTACATAGAGCGACTGCCTATCTGACCTCCACAACCCAGTAACTGGGTAATACGATACCCCTTGGTTAGACTGGTTGTCAGACTTTCGGGCTTCTGACGACCCGTAACGACTGTCAAAGATCCACAAATGACAGCCGGGACCAACGGCTTAACGTGCTTTCCGAGGCACGGAGGAGTCTCGATATGTGAAAATGGGCACCCATCCACAGAGCAACCCCGGCAAGCATAGCTTAACCTGATGAATCGACTCGAGCGGCTGTTATTACTTAGCCACGAGCTCCTCAAATTCAAATTCATTAATAATAAAAAACGACAACTTGTCGTTTTTGGTATTAGATAAAATACTGTAGAACGATAACTGAATAATACATAATTATTTTGCAATACAAAAAGTCTCAAAATGATTTCCGATTTTTCCAATAAAATCAATCGGCCTAGTTCTGGTTCCAGCTTCCACTCTTATCGGATGCAGCTGAATATCAGTATTTTACATTGAGCAACAGAGTATCTCCACCCAACCCAGTTACTGGGTAACACATACCCCTTGGTAATACTGGTTGTCAGACTTTTTGGCTTCTGACTACAACTACCCCGTAACGACTGTGTGAGTACTATGTACAATAGATCTATCATTTAGCGGGTAATATGTCTTTCATTGACTTGAATGTGCCTTATTGGCGGCTGGGAATATGTCATGCTCACTCAAATGTCTCGCTGATGGTGGCGCGTGTGTTGGATCATTTAGCTCCCTTCAAAATGGTTGAGCTGAATGGTGTTAATCCATGCGTCATGTTCGTGAACGGGCGCCGTCAGTTGTGACTGGTCATCTCTTAGCTGCCATGGCTTATTTTAATTTTTGAATTGTTCTTATTTTATAATTGCGGACGCTTTTAACGTGCTTTCTACATTGTTCTCACATGTATAATTTCAACATGAATGATGTAACCATTATATTGTAACAATATTTTGATTTAAAAGAGTGTCCATGCAGTTTCTTGATAGTTTAATTGAAATAAATGCTTTGAGTTTGAGTTTTACTGTCAAAGATCTACAAATGACAGCCGGGACCAACGGCTTTACGTGCTTTCCGAGGCACGGAGGGGTCTCAATATGTAATGGATGGTCGCCCATCCACGAACCGACCGCAAGTGTGGCTTAACCTTTGATCGACTCGTGCGGCTGTTATTTTTTAGCCACGAGCCCCTACTAATATTTTTCTAATAACCTTATATATATAACACCTTTCAAAGTCAAAGTCAAATAATTTATTTCAAATAGGCACTTTAAGACACTTTTGAACGTCAAAAACAAAGAAATAGAACTGATTCTAGTTGGCGACCAGCAGTATTTGCAGACCAGCACCCTCATTGCGTAATACACGATCAATCAGAATCTGAATCGCTTTGAAACAAATTGCTAATCCATTGTTTCATAAGTTCGAAAAATAAATCTGCTCATCAACGTAAATAACGCAATGAGTGTTGTTGAACTGTCAAAATGAAACAGATTAGACTTAATCGGTTACGCAAATAAGTTGCGCAATTAGATATCAGATAGCAGATAGCAGACCTGCAAACCGATCAAGTGAGTGCTCTAAGAAAAGGAAAAACTACAGAAAAATAATAGTGCAAGAAGATGCCTTCTATCACGCTCTCAAGAGGGACAATATTTTACCAGTAAATAAAATGCTTTGGACTGGCGCTTTAACGACAAACGAGCTAGATGGTTTTGAGGTGAAATGCTATGGTAACAAACTAGGGCTTGTCTCAGATTCAACTTTAGTTACGTGTAAATCAACAGGATGTCATCTACATATAATAGGGGGCGGGCCTATGGCCGTTAACCGGTCACAAATCCAGACTCCGGGCTGCTATTGAGGAGTTCAAACTCAAAGCATTTATTTCAATTAAACCGTTTACAGGCACTTTTGAATTGTCAATTCCAGATAGAAAAACCCAACAATACTTTGTCCGGCCTGGGAATCGAACCCATGCTCAGCAGTAGCGCTTGCGAACACTAGACCACGAGGCAGCATGCTTATTATTCATATCATGAACAAATGAACACTTTCTTTTATCATGAATCTTCCTACATTATTTTCTCGGCCTATTTTATTTACCACTGCTTTCCGTTTTTTACACCATATATTTTTTCCACATCATAAATTCCGTCGCCTAATAAAATCCCCAGCCACACCATTTTAAGACAATCGAAATAAACCAGAAAGAGGCCATCAAAGGGAAATACGTATAGTCCTCCATCTTTTATCACGTGCGACTATGCAATCCTATGTTGGGGTGATAAAATGTCGCTACGAGCCATTTTGAACGTTGCACAGTCCCTTGGCTCTCGTCACTCGGGAAGTACTTCCTCCTAAATTGTGATCACGTTCGTGCAGTAAGCTGGAGTTGTTGACAAGGTTTTAGGATGATATAAATTTTTGTGCAACATTTTATGGCTGTTGAATGAATTTGCAAGGGTTGAGTTCCCTGAAGAGACTGCTTATTGTAGTGGTTTTTGAATTAGTAGCTTTTTAGGGTTGATTTTTCAGGTCAAAGAGCTTTTCTATTAAGCTGTCTCTAGCTAAATTGTAGCTATTATCTGCCAAGCCTTTTCCCAACTATGTTGTGGTCGGCTTCCAGTCTAACCGGATGCAGCTACCAGTATTTTATATGGAGCTGCCTATGTGATCTCCACAACCCAGTTACTGGGTAATACGATATCCCATGGCAAGACTGGATATTAGACTTTCGGGCTTCCGACTACCCGTAACGACGGTCAAAGATCTATAAATGACAGCCAGGGCCAACGGCTTAACGTGCTTTCCGAGGCACGGAGGGGTCTCGATATGTAATGGATGATCACCCATCCACGGACCGACCTCGGCAAGCGTAGCTTAACCTACGATCGACTGCGGCTGTTATTAGCCACGAGCCCCTTTTGCTTTGGAACCAGAACAAAATATTGTATGATCTCCAATATTTTAGGGGAATACTGTTAGCAACGTCAGATGTTCGTAACACTTCAAAGTGTTATTGATGGATTATGAACTATTGTGATTGATCTATTACGTAGGGGTCGGAAGAAGAAGGAAAATCATAATTATGTTCTTGAATGGCTCAAAATTGATAGGAAATAGAAAAAAAAACAAAAAAAAAACTGCCTAGCCTTTTCCCAACTATGTTGGGGTCGGCTTCCAGCCTAACCGGATGCAGCTGAATGCCAGTATTTTACATGAAGAAACTGCCTATCAGACCTCCACAACCTAGTAACTGGGTAATACGATACCCCGTGTTAAGACTGATTGTCAGACTTTCGGGCTTCTGACAACCCGTAACGAACTGTCTAAGATCCACGATTGACAGTCGGGACCAACGGCTTAACGGGAATTTAATTAAAAAAAAAAAACTATCAAGTTTTTTACATCCCAGTTTAAAACTTAGTAAAATGCAATATTAGTTGGTACCAAACAAAACAACTCCGTTCTGTGCACATTAACAAAACTTTTGTTTCTTTCATTTCAGTTGTGAAAATGAAAAACAGAAAATGGCGTCGTGATAAAGGCGGGAACTGTTCGCTGTAATGGAAAAGTCACACGTAAAGTGGAATTTAATCCCGCTTGGAATTCCGTTCCATTCAGAATGAGGATATATTTAATTATTATTTTCATCCGTAACATTTACTTGTCGTCTTTACTTTTAATGTTATGCCTGACACATTTGTTATAAATAAAGAAAGAAAGAAAATACATTTATTTAGAAATCAAATAAAAAGTGTGTAGTACTGTAAAGTGTATAAATGTGACCTTCTTCGGAAATGATAGTAACTGAAAGTACCAAATTGCTTGTTTATTAAATTAATCCCCCAGATGCAAGAGTTTCCTTTGATAAACATATAACGTTGGAATAAAAAAAAATCCATCAAAATTATTTAAAAAATACAATATCCGTTACAAGTCCCATAGGTAGGTACCTTTTTTAACCCTTACTCAAAGGTCTCCCGTTCGACATTTTAAATCCAAAATTAATTAGAAAGCTACGCATGTAAATATTATGTAAAACAAACAAAGCCGGAGTGAGTCATAATCCTGCAATTGTGAAAATCAATAGCGTCCATCCCCCACGCCGATCTGTACTCGCTTGTGTACAAAGCTCTCGTATTGAACGTAGCGTTGGCAAAAACATCGTGAGAGTATTAATATTTGGTCCTTAGGTAGTTATTTTTGTAAAACTTGGTCTTTCCTAAAATGATACAGGAGACAAAAAGCCAGCTTATGGTTTGTTGTTTTTGACATCTTGATAATTATTTGGGGTCATGAAGCCTTTTGGTAATTTTAATATAAAATTAGCCCAACTAGAAAAAACAAGCATCTAGAAAATACTAAAGCTTTAGTATTTTTTAGATTAATTCTCTATTTAAAACTTTATTTAAGAGCTTGACATATTTTTATTAAAAAAAGGAATACAATGCAAAATAATCAGCACACCAAGTTTCACACAACATTTGATTACTCCAACAAAATAAACACTATCCCCTATTCAATAAAACCATCACATCTATACGACCTGCCTTGCTTACAGTACGCGTCCCCCACATAATCCTCCAATCCCCCATCCCTCAGTTGTCAGCGAGTATTCCGACAAATGTCCCGGACAGGGGATCCATTTTATGACGTAGCCATTCACTTGTTACGTAAAATGATATGATGATGTCATTTATACATTTCATATTATATTATAGCCCTAGGAAAAAGATCGGGGGAAAAGTGCTTTATTATAGAAAGAAATAAAGGTAGGTCATTCATACTCATTCTTTATATGTCATCTCTCTCTCTCTCATTCTCCTAAAGATATATTTTTATGAAAGCGTTGGTCGAAAGCTGGTTGGTCAAGATTACTGGTGTGTTAGATTTTATGTTACGTGCGATCGAACTCTATCACGTTTTTTTTTACCCGACTGCAGGAAAGCCATGTTTTCTGCCTGGCTGTTGTAGGTATACCTAATACCTTTATGGTAGAATCAGATGCATTATGTGGACGTGCTCTAGAGTTTACTGTTACATAGTCAAACGGATATTTAAATATTTCAAAATGATCTTGTGTATTATTGTTATCTTATAAATTCCCCGAAAAGAACTTGATTGTCCACAGTTGCACATTATGCATCTGATCTATGTAGTTCACGATATTATTAAGTTAATTTTTTTCTCTCAGCTCAGGACTTATTTAACTCAACAAAATTAACGATAGGATTATGTTGCTGAAAATTAATATTGCATTTGTTAAGCCATTTCAAAAAATTACCATTATAATAAAAGACAATAACCCATTTATTGAACCAACGCAACAGTAAATATAGCCGGAGTCCATAATGTGTCCGCTCGAGCCCGATATTAATTAAATAGATTTCCTGTGACATTTAATTAAATCTTCTCCAGTTTTGCGACGTGCAGCAATTTTGCATCGATTCATTAAGAGATTTAAGTGTGATGTAGGTAATTGATGTATTTAAGTGTGGAAAAAGTAAATTAAAATTTTAAAGTATTTGTATGGTTGCTATCGGTTGGATTTTCTTTATAATTTGGGCTTTGGGACTAAGTAGTCGTTTGTGTGGCTTCTGCTATGATATTAAATTTCAATCTATGGTAGATCGAGTAATAGATACCTAGGTGTTCCTACCTACCTACCTACCTATATGGATCAACAGTAGGTAATTTCGTTTCTATGTCATTTTGAATTGTGATTGATTGATTGATTGACTAATGCAGCTGTCCTTATTTCGTAATTAGTATCTAACAAGATATTTATACATATAAGCATCCTATTAGTCAACTACGGAAGGGGTTATGAACCGATTATTTTGTTTATAACTTCACAATGACCCATAGGACTTATAATGATGTAAGAATTACCTTGCAAGTCCCTTCAGTAACCATTTATTAGAGCTCTTTAGTCTTTACATAAATTAAAAGCGTATTTTGTGTCGGTCTCTGTAATCGCGTTGTTCTTCCAAACTATGCAAAGAATGTTGGTTTTCACCTTCATTTAGAGAATTTATTTAATATTAAATTTACTATATTATAGAAATATCCATGTTTTGTCAAGTCTTGAAAACCGAAGCAGGGGCGGGTCGTTAGTTTAAGAACAAAAAAAAAAAACGAAAACTAACATCGCTAACAATTTTTAACCCCCGACTGAAAAAGAGGGGTGTTATAAGTTTAACGTGTGTATCTGTGTATCTGTGTGTCTGTCTGTTCCATCGTAGCTGCCAAACCGCTGAAACGATTTTGTTTTTTTTTGTTTTGTTTGAAAGGTGACTTGATCGAGAGTGTTCTTAGCTATTATTCAAGAAAATCGGTTCAGCCGTTTGAAAATTATCAGCTCTTTTCTAGTTGATGAATGGATGTGAGCATCTTTCACAGGGCTAATCGATTGTAAATTTAGAATTCTGTTACTTCAATGATATTAGAAGAATATAGTAACCTTGGAGTGATGCTGCAGCATCACCTGGATGCAGGATATCCAACGCCCTCAACATACAGCAGAGGTATCGTGTTTGGGCTCATTAGAAAGGTCTCAAAAAATAGGTTACAGATGGATGGTGATCAGGGTCTGATGATGGAGTAGGAAAGAGAAATGAGACTAAATTAGAAACTAGCTTCAATGTGGCAAAAATACGTACAGCTACGCAGATTTCGGCGAGCCGCGGGTTGATCATAGCGTTTCTACTAGTAATATAGTATGAAATTTAAAAAGCTGGAAATAAAAGTTAAATTAAAAATTTAAAAAACCCCCGACAAAAACAAAGCATTTAAAAAGTAAAAAAATAATATGTATTGGCCCTTTAAGTTTAATATAAAAGTTGTAGGTAATATTTTGATCCAAGCGTCGTCGCGTCGGGGACGGCTAATGAAAACGCCAAAATACACTAGGAATAATGAATATATGCTATTGTAGAAAGGATAGCTGCTGTTAATGTCCTATTTTCATGAGCCGTCCCCCGACGCGACAACGCTTGGATCAAAATATTACCTACAACTTTTATATTAAACTTAAAGGGCCAATACATATTATTTTTTTACTTTTTAAATGCTTTGTTTTTGTCGGGGGTATTTAAAATTTTTAATTTAACTTTTTCCATTATTTTCTTCCCAAAACAAAATCAACGCTAAATACAAAAGCAAACTTTATTAATCTTCAGGCTCCAATGGCATCCAAACACTGACGAAGGTTCTGTCAAACAAAAGCTGCCAGTCCGCGAGGGTATTAATGAAACCTTTTTGCTGACCGTAGTGACTTGCACATCGTATGCGCGCGGGGGAATCCATTGGCGGGAAAAATACGGTCTTATTGGAAATCTGAGATCTAGGATTTGTTAAAAGGAATTTGTGCGTGATTGAATGAAACGGTTCGTTGGATTTATATTGCAATATGTTGAAGGTAATTATAATTAAGTTTGAGTAAAAGGGGGTTTATATAAAAAAGAAAATAGATACCTACCTACTGCTTGATATCCGCAATTTTAAACAATAATTATTGTTCTTCATAAAAACAATGAAATTACCTTGTCTTCTGCTTCCTCCGCCCTGCCTTCGGCTTCCAGGACTCGCTGCTCGAGCTCTGAGAGCTGAAACAAAGAAAAATACTACATTAGACACCTGTGTAAAGTAAAATATAATACTCGAAAGAAGTTCTGTAACGCAACCCGTAGCGCCATCTATGTGCACGCGTACGCAAACTCTCCTGAAACAGCGCCCGGGAGAGTCGAATACTATTCCCGAAACAGTTTAGGACGCACGCTTTCTACGTAGTGCCAGCACCACCCGTTAGATGGCGTTGTCGCAACAAAACTACTTTATTGAACCACGTGGTTGCGAAATATAAGTTCGTACATCCAGCTATTTATCAGGGAGGCTGTAGAAAAGGTATTATTGTTATGTAAGAGCGAGTATTCGTGCGGTTTCTGAGGCGGGGGGCGGAATCGGCTCGTGAAAGGGTGTATGTTACTTGCAAAATGTTATAGCAGTGATATATGTTCGTAAGACACGAGTTAGATTGTATTTGAAAGGTTTATTTCAGTGTGACGACGGGCAATCCCTTTTATGCGTACTACTGGGATTTGGATATAAATTTTAGTATCGAATTTCGATAATTATAAAGTTCGCTGGCGTCTTATCTGCATATGAAAAACTGTGTTTTCCTGTAGAGTAATAATGCCATAATACCATGACTGAAAATGTGATCAAGCAACATAGAGGTTCCCGCAATGCATAGGCTTTGTAGTTTACTAATGGCCGGTTCCTATAATTTACGGACCGTTATTGGTTAAAATTAATACTTTTGTATCTTTACCAACAATAAAGCAAATAATAGCTTTGGATAGTACACCCTTCAGAGTATGAGAAAAGCGGGAAGTAGATATCACATGTAAAATTACCTTACGAATCTATATACCTAAATGCCCTTTTTGACAAAAAAAAAAGCTAGCAAAACGATTCGTTTTTGTTTATAGGAATCGAGCATAACCTAGCTACTTGCTGAGTGCAGTGCCGTAATTAGCCTTTTATGCGCCCGGTGCGAGCTGCTATATATAATATAGCTGCTATATATATAACCGCGCCATTGAAATATTTTCTAATCATAACCGGTTCTGACAATAAAATGGATTGTCTATTAAAATTAATAATAAGTATTGTTAGTGGCCCTGGTCTGGTAATTTCTGCGCCCCACCAGGGTCTGCGCCCTGTGCCTGGGCACCGCTGGTACCGCCCTATTTACGGCACTGCCTGAGTATGGTATAAACGACGACCACGACCAGGTCTGTGACCACAACCAGGTCTTTAGGTTTTGCGAGCTGAGATAATGACGTTGAATGTTAATGATAGCTGACGCAATACAAATGTTATTAGTGTTGTTATTACTCAGTGCTTAGTATGCATTATGGCACATTGTCCACACAGATACATCCTACCCAGATGTCCCAGATACATCCTACCCAGATGTCCCAGATACATCCTACCCAGATGTCCCAGATACATCCTACTCAAATGCTCGAACAGGAATCCATCAGTCCTTTGCAATAATAGCAATGATAACATTGATGGCAATATTTTCAACATCCGCTTCATAATATGTATTATGCCTGTGTAATCTACAAGCACAAGTGTTGCCTATATCTGACCTAGTAAGATTAGTCAGGATGTTATCCCTAATCCGACTAACATGCTCCCAACTGTGTACATACGACTAACTTGGTGTAATACATACTATTGTTGTATTGTCGCAAGTATATGAGGACTTGTCTATGCTAGATAGGATTTACTAGAATATTCTACATCTTGCTTTTGCTTTCAAGGCTTTATTTTTGCCTGACTTATTGTCTTGTTAAATAATAAAAGATGATGTTACCCTAAATGATGAACGTTCTGTAAGGTTTATACAATCACTTTTCATCATCTCATCATCTGCCTAGCCTTTTCCCAAAGGGGTCGACTTCCAGTCTAACCGGATGCAGCTGAATACCAGTATTTTATATGACAGAGCGACTGCCTATCTGACCTCCACAACCCAGTAACTGGGTAATACGATACCCCAAACAAACCAAACACTACAACACACAAACACTTTTACCCGTAAAAAAACACGTATTGAAAATGAATATTTATGCCAAAACAAGAATACTAAACATAACATCACGCCTGTATTCCCCGAAGGGTTGGCCAGAGCTGTACCTATAGTACACCCACATTTCACCAGTTATGTTTGAGTCTCATGTAATAGGGGGCGAGCATATTCCATCAACCGGGCAGAAACCCAGACTCCGAACACACAAAAATGTACAACAAAATACAATAGACGTAGATATATTTAGTAACCTATTCCGCTTCTTCAAGAGTCATAAAAATCGACACGTGTTTTTACCTCTCAACGAGCATCCTCAGGATGACGATTGACCAATCGCAAACCAGAACGTGACGTGAGGTGGAACACGTGTCGATTTCTTACAGGGTTTTTTATAACTCTTGAAGAATAGTCAAGCGGAGTAGGTTACTAAATATATCTACGTCTATTGTATTTTATAATGGATTCCCGCGAAGTCACGCCTGATTCAATTAACTAATGTACAACCAGACAAAAATATATTATTAAAAAAATGAAAAATATGTGACGTGACTAAGAAAAAAAGACTAGACGAAGCCACAGTTCTTAAAAAGATCTGTCTGAAGGGCACCATCGTAATTAAAAGCAAAATGATTGGGTACCACACATACTGTACATGCATTTCCAATTTCCAACGTAAATACAATCAAAGCCAAATATCCTTTACCTCATTCTCTATATAAACAAAAATTTAGTCCCAGTAACGAAGAGGCAAATAAAAATGTGTGTGCATTGAGATTGCGAGCGCAACTCGACTGTCAAAGGAAGAGCCTGCGAATATGCAATAAATCAAATTCGAACCGAACTTTTAGCTTTTCAAAGGGAATTCTGCGCTACCGCTATTATTTTGTGTTTTCAAAATATTGTCGTGATAAATTCGCTTTAGAAATATTAATGTTTGTGTAGAAAATGATGGGAATTTTATTATAAGAAAGCTTTACGATATTCTACTTGTTGGAGAAGGATTCACCGTTCAGTGTTGTATTTCAATGCAATTTTATAAGTTTCATGGCTAACACCGTTGCATAAAGACAACCATTAATGTCCCATTACGTAATGGATTTTACATTAACGCTAATGATTTGATTAAAGAACCATTTAAGTCTAATGTTCCTTTCTGCAACAAGTTAATGGAAGATTAATATTTAATGACAACTTTAAAAGTTAGAGTTCGTTTCTGAAACTGGCTGCATATTATGTAGAACTATAATCGATGATTCTGACAACGTCAAGGTTACTTATTAAAACAAGTGAATGAGCTATAACCAGAAGATAGTTGGTTAAGGTTTGTGAGGACATCGCCTTAGTATATAAGATGTGGAGAAGCACTGTCGGTATTTCATGCAGAAATTTGGAAGGTGATATACCGGCAGTATGCTTATTATTTATTTATTTATTTAATACTTTAAGCACACAAATGTAAAGAGGCGGACTTAATGCCACAGGCATTTTCTACCAGTCAACCTTTGGGTGATGCAGAGACAAACAGTGGTAGGTGCAATAACTAAAGTTGTGGAATAAATAATTATTTAAATACGTGAACCTGTTAAAACTATTTATATAATATATGTATATATATATATATATATATATACGACAGACACATAACTACACGAACATACAAATAAGACAAACAATGGGAAAACATTACCGTTGTGAAGATACTGCCAGCTTCTTGCGAATGTGCTCGCGAACTTTAACTTTGAAGGATAATCGGTTGGTTGCCATCCTGATTTCCTGGGGCAGCGCATTCCACAGAGAGATAGACTGAACGAAGAAGGAAGAGTGAATGAAATAAGTGCGGTGAGTGGGACATTGGAGAAGACGATTGTGTGATGAACGTAGAGTTTTATTGTGGTTTGCGCACATGTACTGAAAGTGGGAGGATAGATAGGTAGGGGAAGAGGGGGAGTCAAGAAATGAAAACAACTCTGCGCTGGCGTATGGGTAACCACTTTAGAAGCGTCCGATGCGCAGAGACATGCTCATATTTACGCAGATTGAAAACGAATCGAATGCAGTTATTGAGAAGACGGTCAAGTTTGTCGAGGAGATCTGCATTCAGGACATAGTAACACACATCACCATAATCGATGATGGGGAAAATTAAGGACTGCAGAAGCATTGTCTTGGTACTTGATGGCAATAAATTTTTCAGTCGGTATAGAGCCCGCAGCGTTCCAGTAACCTTCTGGCTGACCCTAATGCTTAGCCGCAGAATGCATTTCAGGTAGATCACAAAGGAGCAGGAGGTTTAGGGAAGCGAAACGACAGTTTTGAAATTGCAATGAAAATAGAAAGTACAATATTTTGAGAAAGAAATCAAATTCATTTGGAATGCTTATAAAATATTTTCAGTCACAAAGTTCTGCAATGACAGTACAAATTATATCAATACGTACCGTCTTCTTCCATTAACTCAATGTTCATAAGCTATATGACTCCTAACACTAGGCATAGCACGTGCCTCTGCCCCGGGTCACATATCACCACTAAATCGACATAATAGTGTACCGCGCTTACACACCACCACACAACAATGAGCTCTCAATTCCTTATCTCATCATTGAGCCCCAAGGTCCCAATAATTTGGACAATGTGTATTTATAGCTCAATAATATGACACATTTGGGTCAGACTTCTGACAAGTCCTCTTGAGGAGTAATGTCAATTTTATTGACGTATGCTTCGTATCTCGGCGTAACGGAGTGTTTATATGAATTTTGGCTTTCGGTCTTGTCTTGATATGTTGTTGAAATAATATGTTTGTGAGTTTGTGAAGTTATGAGGGTGTTACTAATTGATTTTGTTTGGGAGATATATATCATTTGTGTGTGAACTGTTTGAAGTTTTAGAATCATTTGCGTGTCTTTCTCTTCAATGTGTTTGTTATTAACTTTAATGTGTTTAATTATTAAGATGTCTTTAACTTTACCGAAGAGAATAATTTCTATTTAACAAATAAGTACCAAAAAGTCAAAGGAGCATCCTACAAACAAGAATCATCCTCCAATTTCATATTTTACAAAATATAGGTTCATATCAAGCAATTTCTTGCTCGAAGGCTTCCAAAAGGAAGTCTTGGCTGCAAACTTATGAGCTTTGACATCAAATGGCATGTTAAGGTGGCCACTGATGCATCAAATCAAAGTGACGTTATGTTGGAAATCGAAGTTTGAGGGTGGGGACATAAGAGCTCTTAGGGGAATTAGATGTTTGTCTGTTTAGATAGAGTTTGTATGTTTTAGATGTAAAAGTCTTCGAAATTACAAACATCACAGATTCATCATTGAGTCTATCTGTATTTGCAATTCTTTTCGATTGGACAGTACGACTGAAAATCGGGATTGTGTGAACAATCACACAGAAGAATCATTCACCCTTGATGAATCTTGATTTGTAGTTACATTTTTTTCTTTTTGTGCTTATTATGATAGTCATTTTTATTATTTTGATTATTTGATAACCTACATGTTGATTCTATCCAAACATATATTTCATCTTCATTTTCATCATATTTGTGTCAGTACCTTTTCTGCTCTTTAACTGTGTAACCTACTTCGTCAAAAATAAACTAATTTGCATCAGAATTTCTACCGCTATTTCTCTCAAAACCCTTTTACCAAACCCAACCAGTTCTCTCAAGTAAAACTGGAACGTACCAATTTTCTGCATCGCATCACTTGCTAAAGATTTCAACTGTGAATTGTGAAATTTTCCGCCGGACTTGAGAACCTTTGATGCCGGGTCTTTGGCTCGGAAGAAACGCTTAACTCCGGCCGGTACTTGGATAGTTTTTGGTAGTGTGTTTGATGTGATTATGAACAGTGAAACTTGGTTTTAAATGCTTTTGAAGTCCGTTTGTTGTTGGTTGGTGAGACGAAGTGTGGAAATTATAAGTACAGGAAGAAGTCTTTGCTCATACCTGCCAAAACAGTGCGGTAACCTGCCTCGATGGTCATAATAAAATAATGCTTAATTAAAATTAATTGTAATACCATCTTTCTTTGTGAATTATAAGTTATAAAAAACATCTGGAAAGTCTAGGGAAATCAAAGGAAATCGTCGACATACAGCCGGTTTCTGATTTAAGTATTTGAAGTTGAGAATATCTCAAACTCTTCTTAAGCATTACTTAAGGTGATTCCTTTAATGTCACCCGCGAAATTCAATACGTTTTTTGCAAATCAATTTTAGGAATCACCTTAAGAAGAGTTTGAGCAATTCTCAACTTCAAATACCTACTTAAATCAGAAACCGGCTGTTAGCTGGCTTTCTGTGAGTAAAGGTTACATACTTAACAATTGTATTTAAAGAAGGGTAATAAAATTGTAGATGCACACGCATCTACAATTCAGCTGGTGAACGTGAAAATGGGCATCAGAGACACCTCTGCCCATTTTCACTTACACCAGCTGACACGTAAATGAACGCCTAAACAAAAGCGTGCCATTGGATTTTCAACTTTTCGCGATAAGCCGAGCATTGAAAATTAAAAAAAAAACGTTTTTATTCAGGCGCTCATTTAGCTGTCACCTAGTCTTAGTGAAAACGGTCATGAAACACTGTATCAACAGGAGACGTCCTCAACGTTAAAGAAATATTCCTTACCTTTTCCACTTCGCATCTTAAATGAATTTCCATTCATAATTTTTACCTCCCAGTACTTTGTAAATCGCCGACAAAACGCTGAAGAGGACCCTTCTTACCCCACTTGCTTTTGAAAAACATATTTTTGTTATGATCCAACAAAATAAACTCAATCATGCAGCAGGAGGGTGACTTTTACCCTCCAGGAAATCAATTTCGTTAAATATTTATCTTTTTATAGAAGGATATGACGATATCATACTATGATGTCATAAAAATCACATTTTAGTAAGAGTACGAGACTTCAGGAAAAATTTTAGCTACCTATATTACTAAAAATGACTGTATTATTCAAATAACTTAAAAAAGTAGTACCAATAGTTGGCGATGTCTGTGTGTATTTTTTTGTTGAATAAAATTAAAGCGAATACAATTAAGAAGGAAATAAACACCTGGCTACAAGCATTAGACTACATACAGACTGAAAAATTAATAACATAAACCCTGCAATTGGCAGGTCCCATTATAAACATGCACGCAATAAATATATATAATAATATCATGATATACAATCACAGTTACGCTCAGGCAGTCACATACACACACACAAACGCTAACACACTCACATACGCTTACACACACACACACATGCATACACACCCACCGTCTCACAATATATAATATAATATATAATATATACTAATCATGTAATAAGGATAATTTATTTTGTTATATTACCATCTCCTTATAAGCTTAAATTACTTGTTACTTAAACGTTTTCATTTAAAAAATTCCATCGCTCCCAACTTATATTTTTAAGAGCGACAATCAACAACAGAACTTTAAATTGATTATCGTTATAAAGTCCTAACAATGTATGTACTTTTACATTTTCTTCAGGAAAACTTTATCGACGTTATCGATAGCAACAAGGACCCATTTTTCTTTCACATCTAACAGCATCGCGCGAAGGGAAATGTGTGCGATGTATATTTTTTTTGTGAACTTCCTACTTTTTATAATCCCAATAAGTAGGTCCCACACGATATATTACGTTTATTAACTTATTATTATTTTCATATTATTTAAATATAATATAATATTTTTAGAGTGGAGACCGCGTCTTGGCAAGCTTAGTGTGGGACGCCCCCCAGCTAGATGGACCGACGATCTTAAAAAGTTGGCTGGGACAGACTGGATGCGGAAGGCGGGAATATATCATAATGCATTATGATAAAATTGGTTTTACAGTAGGTACATAAATAAGCTATAGACTTATAATACATATTCATACTTATTTACTATAATATATACCTATAATATATATAAGTATATCTAATATATAAAATTCTCGTGTCACAGTGTTAGTTGCCATACTCCTCCGAAACGGCTTGACCGATTCTTATGAAATTTTGTAAGTATATTCGGTAGGTCTGAGAATCGGTCGTAATCTATTTTCGACCTGGGATCAAGACTTACTCGGGTGAAACCGCGGGGCACAGCTAGTATAATATAAAAATTCAAGGGAGAGAGGTGTTAAGATGACTCCACTCTATTTATTTTGAAATAGTTCTGCAATTTCCGCTTAAACGCATTCCGACTGGTGGCCGTCCTGATAAGAAGAGAATATTATTAATCATGTTTTTCTATGAGATAAAAAAAATACAGCAGCCATTTTTTTTTATTGGAAGGTATTTACTCCAATCTAATACTTAAAACATTATCTCTCAATTAAATCTACACACACAATATGAGCAATCATGTACTAGTACCTTAACCTTCTTGTAAAATTCCTATCTCACAAAACAGTAGCTCAAGTTAATAATGGTTGTAGAAAAAACTAATAGCTGAGAAACTTGGACGCAGGTGGGACTTCATGCCGAAGTTAGAAAAGAGGCTAAAATAGAGCTTCCCGGCTACTTTTCAGTTTCTTTTCACTAGTTATTATCGTTCAGCTATTTATGACTTGATAGCTCAACAAACTTAGCAGCTTATCCTATTTTAGTGTATGAGGAAGTAGTATTTATATTATTATCAACTTACTTTAGTTTACTATTTGTATTAAAAGAACCTCCAGTTATGTACCCGATACAGCGTGATTCAAAATCAGTTGAACGGAATGTAAAAAAGGCTTATCTATACGTCTAATCTTATTTCAAATGGAGTATATCAAACTACAATGCAGTATAGAGCGTGTAACAAAAACCCGTCCGATCCGTGAGGGTGTTGTTAAGAATTATACTGAGACTATTAGGGAGCTTTTTTTTTTTATTGAATAAAAAATCGTTTCTTTTTTTTTTCAATGGGGAATTTTACCGGTTTATTACATAGGTCGCGGGCGGACGTTGTGGGTCATAACTTATGACATCTGTAGAAAATTTGCTAATTTATAAAGAAATTGGGGTCATTTTGGTAATAAAAATGTGAATTTCAAATTGCAACAACTTTTTTAATTTCAATAATATTTTTCTTTTTTTCTGGTAATGTTATTGCAGTACCTACGTGCCCTTTTCGGACAGGGTTTTTGTTACAAGCTCTATACTGCATTGTAGTTTGATATACTCCATTTGAAATAAGATTAGACGTATAGATAAGCCTTTTTTACATTCAGTTCAACCGATTTTGAATTCTATTTCGTTGGTGGCATAACAAATGGCAGCCGCAGTAGATAGTTGGTATTGTGTAACTTTTTTTGATTTTAATGCTTTCCTTATGCCTACGGTAAAGAAGTTAAAATCGCTTGAACGGACTGTACAAGGGTTTGTTTTAATGTCTAATCTTATTTAAAATGGGGTATAGTTATGTGACAGTGACAGGAATAATGCATAGCCAATACTCGTGCTTAAGTTTAATTAATTATATTTTTTATCTCGGCGTAACTCTCGCCGCTGAGCCGAGCTTTGAAAATCCAACAGTGTAATAATATTTAGGCGTTTATTAGACTTTCCTCGTGTTAGTGAAAATGGGCATTAGAGTGTTAATAATAAAGCATTACGTATCAAGATCACCCAACCAATTCTAACCAATAAGATATCCCAAAAACTATCCCATAGTGGATGGCAAGACCGCAACGTGCCATTAAGCCCCTATTACTGTCAATACCATCATCCCGGCTGACCATTTGTCACCGACGGTGGCCACGCCTCTGCCATGTCCGCACTTTCTGGATTCGACCGGATTAAACCGCTTTCAGGCGGATTTTGTGAGAAGTTTTTTGAATAATCTGGTGAAGGAAATTGTGGTTGGAAGTGTGACGTTTTTGCTTTTGTGAATAGGTACGTAAGTTTAGGTAGTGAGTTTCCTGATTTATTTATTTATTCATCAGCTGTGTCTAAACGCTTCGCACTTTGTAAATAGCTACGTCGTACGAAGACATGATGAATGATGATCAACCATCGTTTATGATATTTTCATTAGAATATTATTACTAACTAGCTGCGCCCCGCGGTTTCACCCGCGTAAGTCTCGATCCCGTGGGAAAATCGGGATAAAAAGTATCCTATGTCCTATTCTAGGTCATGGTCTACCCCTGTGCCAAATTTCATCCAAATCCGTTCAGCCGTTTTAGCGTAACAAACAAACAAACATATAAACAAACAAACTCACTTTCGCATTTATAATTAGTTAGGATATCTACTACTAATCATTTGTGGTGCCCCACAAAATTACAATTACAAATAACGTCATTATTAATTTATTACACTGAAAATTGCTACAAATAAAAGTCGTCTACGAATGTCTAAAAATAGCTCAAAATGAAACAACCTGTAGGTATATTTCACCGTCCCAAAAATAAACATTACAGAAACAGCCTGCCAACGTCTAAAATATAAACGAGATTACCTCGAAAACAACTTAATATCGTCTTCAAACTTCATGATAAAAATTACGTTATGCCAAAAATATTTAGGTGGGTGACGCGGGTAGGCGAGCACTCTTTGACCCACTTCTCAACTAATTCATTTTGTTAGAAGGTGAACCTTTTTTGAAAAATAAAGTGTTACCCCTGTGTTATTTTGCAATTGTCGTTTTCGCGCATTGGCATAATTTTTGTGTAATTTTTTACAAAGTTGTAGTTAAAAAAAAAAAATACTTCGTGATAATTATAATTGTTGGACTTATTAGGTATAATCAACACTATTTCTTTTTCAAGTTTTAAAATAATTATCACGTAAAAAATTTAGAAAATTGCTTATCATGCTTGTAATTAATATTTTATGTAAATAATATAAAATATATACAGGGTCAAATTAAAATAGCTAGCGAATTTCCGCAGACGTACACGTGCATTTGCATGTGTACGTATTTTTTACATTATGTGTATACTACAGAGTAAGCTGAAAATAAAATAAAATTGCAGATTTACAAGAAATAAACATTGAAAGAAAGAGCCAATGCGGTGGACACTCAAAGAAAGTTTTATAAACATTGAATATTGAGTTATCAAAATACGTTTAATTATCTTATATTTCTTATTACACCCGTTTTCCTCAGTAGCGAACAAATTGTGTGGGATTTCAACCAGCTGAAACATTTTTCTTTCATTTCCCCCTTTGTAAATATTCAACAGTCCACTTTGATGTTACAAAAAAATAAACATGGCATGAACTTATATACTGTTGATGAAACTAGACAAGTTTACAAATTATCAAATTTAAGTTTATACATTAAAACAGAAAATTATTTCTATAAGTTCTATGGTTGTTTTTTTTTATAAATAAATATTATTGCGACCCGTTCAACAATGTAGTATGGCATTGTTTCCCCATATTTAGCAGGCAATCACGCACGTTAAGCCGTTGGTCCCGGCTGTCATTTGTGGATCTTTGACAGTCGTCACGAGTCGTCAGAAGCCCGAAAGTCTGACAACCAGTCTTACGTATCGTATTACCCAGTTACTGGGTTGTGGAGGTCAGATAGGCAGTCGCTCCATGTAAAATACTGGTATTCAGCTGCATCTGGTTAGACTGGAAGCCGACCCCAACATAGTTGGAAAAGGCTAGGCAGATTGATTTAGCAGGCAATATTAACTGAAAAAAAAAACACTTTAAACTTCTCGCGCCATCAATGTAGGCGTCTAAAAAAAACATCCGCCGATCACCACTGACAAATGTGCAGTTATATACACAAAAAACAAAGGACAAACGATTATTTAAACACAGCTTTAGGGCAAACCCGGCAGGGCAAGATACGTCTCAGTGAATAAATTGTCGTGGTCCTAGCCGCGAACGGGGAAAAAACCGCGCAAAAAAAATCGCACCATATGAGCCCCGCACAGAAATGGCATTCAAAAATGTCGGGACACATAACGTATGCGATTGTCTGGTGTTTGCACCGAATGGTTAAAAACCCATTTGTGTCTAGATTAAAAAACGGAATTTTAAAACTCCGGGATGGATTGTATTCCGAGGCCTTTTTTTGTGGATTTTTTGGGAGGCTTTATTCAGTTAGGGCATCACTGGGTACAGCAAATAACATATTGGACAAAGGCCGTTTGGTTTGTTTTATTAAATGGATTTGGTAGTTAAAGTCATGGTCTACCAGTCCCCGAAACGGTTAAATGAAGTATGTGCTGTGAAATATATTTTCATAACAACTGAAACTGTGACGTCATTCTAGTTATTCTTAGAGATCCCAACACTCGTTTTGTCGTACACCCGCAGACCACTGTTTATGACGACCCAATGACGTACGCAGAGTTAGCCAATCGTCCTATTTTAAGCAGATTTATTTATATTCCAGACTGTTATAAAAATATCCTAACTCATAATATAAATACGAAGGTTATAGTTTGTTTGTTACGGTTTCACGCTAAAACGGCTGAACGGATTTGGATGAAATGTGGCACATGGGTAGACCTTGACCTGGGGAAGGACATTGGCTATTTTAGATCCTGGATCGCAGACGAAGTCGCGGCCAACAGCAAGTTATAAAATAAAATCTGAAAATAACGCATTTGATTTTTTTGTCAATATTTTTTTTTTGATTTTGAGGAGCTCGTGGCTAAGTAATAACAGGCGCACGGGTCGATCCATGAGGTTAAGCTACGCTTGCCGGGGTAGGTCTGTGGATGTGTGACCATCTTTACATACCAAGACTCCTCCGTGTCTGGAAAGCACGTTAAGCCGTTGGTCCCGGCTGTCATATGTGGATCTTTGACAGTCGTTACGAGTCGTCAGAAGCCCGAAAGTCTGACAACCAGTCTTACCAAGGGGTATCGTATTATCCAGTTACTGGGTTGTGGAGGTCTGATAGGCAGTCGATCCATGTAAAATACTGGTATTCAGCTGCATCCGGTTAGACTGGAAGCCGACTCCAACATAGTTGGGAAAAAGCTAGGCAGATTGATTTTGATTTTTTGAAAGACCATTTACGCGAATATCTAATTGGTATTTCTCAAACCTACTACTTTACTCTAACATAACACTCAATATAGTTGGCAAAGATAAGCCAGTTCATAGCTACACTAAAGGCTAGGGCAGATTCCTCGCTCCACTGAATTTCCGTGTTAAATTTTGGTATTTGCACAGGAGCATCACCAAACAGAATAGACAGAAGTTTCCTTCCTAAAATATGCAACAAAAGAAACACGCGTTAAAAAAGTAAATGCGACATTATACAGGAAGCCCTGGAGGAGTAGTAGGTACCCTAAATATTGATGCAATCAAATACACACTGAAATTACAATTTTTTGTCAAACCTAACAAAAACTGCATTATTTGCTTAAACGCGCTTGCCTGATCCAGGAATCCAACTAACTAAAAGGCGGAAAAAAACAAACATAACAAAAATTCGGAAGTCGGTTTTAATGGTTTTTTGGAAGTCGTTTGTTGTTTTTTTGGTAAAAAGTTTTTATTTTCTGTATATCTTTCAAGTTGTCAAAAAGATTTTTGTTTTTTTTGACAACTTTGCTTAGTTTTTTTTAACAAGCGTACGCATTAGGCGTAGGTACGCTTGTTAAAAAAACTAAACCTTCTGTCTTACCTCCCTACTGTCCCAGTACATTCCACCCTCCTGTTATTTAAGCGCGCATTGTTGTTGCAGATTAAAATAAGTGCAAAACGTATCCCCGCCGCACTAAACTTGAAACGTATTTTTTTTCAGTCCGCCTAATTGTGGTTGAATATGCGTTCCTGTATTTTTTCTTGGAGTTTTCGTGTTTGCTGAAGTGGGTATGAATGTTTTTGGTAAGTGCTTAGGCGTTGCGTAAATATGTCTGTTATATCCCATGATGGTAGAAATTTTGGATATTGTGTTTATTAACTTATTATGATTGATTTTCTTATTAATTGATACTGTAAAAATCTCATCGTGAAAACTTAGGTGAAGTGAGCTGTCAATAGTGTCAATTCCTAGCATTAAGTGGAATGACAGCACACTTTATCGGATTGATCGGCTGGAGGACTTCTCCACTTCACGAAATCAACATCCTAAAGTCGCTCTTTTTCAGGCGACTGATTACTTGTTATTGTCATAAATATTCCATTTATTTGCTCTTCCAATGTAATCCTTCGATATGTAGCACATGGTCAACTATCCTAGGACTGACCGTGTCAAGGGCCACTTTTCCTCGAAGTGAAGTGAAAGGAAGTGAAGTGAAAATTTTACTAAATTGTTTACGTAAAGGGTTAATAATAAAATGCTCCAGCCTCTTGCAGAATCAAAGGTTTAATGACCAATTTTATACCTAGAACATCCAACTATCCTATTCTCTAAAGCTAACTTCACATAACGTTTGAAATGCTCCTTCATAACAATATTAAAATGAAACCGTTCTGACATTAACATCTAGTGTGCTACGAAATCTCGTAGATGCTCTACGGAGTCTACGACGTAGCAAGATTTTATGGGTCGTAGCGCACGATATTGTTAAAACCGAAGTATTTTAGTGGATTAGTTAACATTATAATATGTTCTGGGTAGAACAGTTTCTGGGTATATTCAGAGCTTAGTTATTCTATTGAAATATATGAAGGCTCTTCAAACTAGGGATAGTTAAATATACCTACTATAATTTGAATTTAGAGCTGTAACATTTAAATGAATATCAATACAGATTTGATTTAGGAGTAGGATTTTTTCATATAAAGAAATACCTTAAATGCGAAATACCACTAAGGAGTTTTTTATTTTATTTTAATGACAGGAAATCTTATTAAAACTTCAATTGTAAAAAAGAGTTTGTTTATCCTCTTGGTAATTTGGCCACATTATCATTGTGAAAGACCCGTAACATAGAAAAAAAGTAATAAGAAACATCAACATTGATACTTGCTAGCTTTCAAACCTGTTCACTTTGTCTTAAGAACCGGGTCCTTTTACCCTCAAGCAACAATATCATAAATGTGAGTTATTATAAATTCCATGACGCAAGCGAGATTCTTCAAACCTCATAACCAGATTCCAATTCACATATCTCAAATCTCAAGCACTATGTTTATGAAAAAGCTGGAAAACATATAGCTGATATGTTTTGCAGCTCTTTCAGAATTTGCTAAAAGTCACTATATCATACATATTACAGCAAAAAATGCAATTTTCTTTAAAATATTTCCCCTAAAGATCCAAGGAATCTAGATGAATAGTTCCGATCTATGTTGTTAAGTCATAAGCGATAGCGGGTTGAAATTAAGGCTAATTTGTCAGAAAAAAATGACCATGGACTCGACATGTCAGCTATTAAGAATGCCAGTGTGTCAGTCTGTATTTCTGTTGACTGAATTGCAAGTAGGTACGATATAGAAGGCTCAAAGTTTCCAAGAATACACAAACTGCACTGAAAAAAAAACAACCGACTTCCAAAAAAACACTAAAAACGTGAAAAATAACTTTAATTTCGGAAGTCGGTGTCTTTGCTTTTCAATTTTTGTTTTTTGGAAGTCGGTTGTTTTTTTTTTTGTAAAAACTTTTTATTTTTCACTTTTTAGTTGTGGTACCTACCCTACACAAATTCGAATACACTACCTGCTATGTAAATAACACTGACGGAGTCAAACAATATATCGTTTACATACACTAAGTGGAAAAATACGTAATTAATGAAGCTAACTCAAAAACTACGCAAGCAAAATTAATAAAATTTATATGGGACCACCTCTGAAGCATGACCTACCAAACAAAAAAAGAATCATGAAAATTGATTCATAATTGGCGGAGTAATCGCGTAACATACACACAAAAAAAAAAAAAAAAAAAACATGCAGACGAATTGAGAACCTCCTCCTTTTTGAAGAAGTCGGTTAAAAAATACTGAAAAGTACTATTGAACATTTTATATCGTCGATTAGCGATTCGTTCTAGAGCTTTTAAATTAATATAGAATCATATGAAACAACCTCTTAATTAATTCACTCGAAAAAGTTTTCTATACTTAATTAGTACTTGTAGCAAAACAAACTTTAAGCGTGTAATATACTTGCCTGTAACTTACACAAAAGAATGAAAGTAGCTTGCATGCCAGTGTGCCATAACGACTTCTGATTGGTGAATGTCACAGCCTTTAATCCTAACTTACAATATTATAAATGCGAAAGTGAGTTTGTTTGTTTGTTACGCTTTCACGCTAAAACGGCTGAACGGATTTGGATGAAATTTGGCACAGGGGTAGACCATGACCTGGACTAGGACATAGGATACTTTTTATCCCGATATTCTCACGGAATCGAGACTTACGCGGGTGAAACCGCGGGGCGCAGCTAGTATTAATATAATTGCGACTTTACCCTAATACAAATCGCTCCGCCCAACACTTGGACCAATCACACACAGAGTACAGGGAGCTAGCGTCAAAACTACCGGCTCGTTCACTTGCTTAACTTCAAGCGTCATTACGCAGACGTACATCTTCTGAATGAGCCGCCCGTGCCACTGGGGTGTAGCACAAATTAGGAAAAGAAGGTTCACTCGACAGGATAATGAACTAAAGTCAATGGCCACTATATTTGATGTGTTTTGGTATAGCAATAGCGATCAATGCCCTTTCCATAATATCCTACCAATATAATATATATATATATATAATAATATTATAAATGTGAAAGTTTGTGTGTTTGTTACTCAATCACGCAAAAACGGCAGAATGGATTTGCATGACATTTGGCAAACAGATAGTTTATAACCTGGATTAACACATTAGGATACTTTTTATCCGGATATTCCCATGTGATTGAGACATACGTGGGTGAAACTGCGGGTCGCAGCTAGTTTAAAATATAAAAAAGGTTGTTTCTTTCACGTTTTTAGTATTTAAACAGTTGAAGATCACGATACTCGTAGACATCGAATCCTGTATGATTACCATTTTTGAAATGAAGAATGCTAGCATCTGTCACGGTGGGTCATTTTGAACGCTATTGCCATGCTTAAATGGACAAAGTATGTAATTGAGAATTACCCATAAACTTCCACCATACCTTTTGCTTATATTTTGTTAGTTAGACAGTTGTGAGCCTAACCGACTGCGCTGCGCTCAAGTCGCTCAGAAATCTATACGGGTGTAAGGGTAAACACCGTTGCCGTTGTCACTCAAGCCATGGGTAGTTGACTTAAATATAAAAATAAATGACCGAGTAACAACAAAAAAAAAACGTTATTTTCATTTAAAGATTTTGAAAAGTTTCTATCCGACACCGTGCTCGCTAGCGAAACAGCTGACTGACGGAGGGGTCGCGCTCGCGGCCTGTCCCGCACCCCCCGCCCGTGTAGAGACGGAAGTTCGTTGCCCTAGGCGTATAGGGTGAAATACTCTTGCGGTAAAATGTAGATTTTCTTTTTTTTTTTTAAAGAAAATCTACATTTTTAAGTTGTAATTTTCCATTGATTTTACGTTCTATAAATGAAACCAAACCACTTGTTGCAAGGATAGCGATGTTTACCGTCACAGCCTGTATGAGTAAATTACAAGTGTGACTAATTTGCCACCGTCTAAAAAAAGAAAAATATCAAATAAGAGAGATCTTAAAATAATAAAAAACTTACGATTCTTCTATGAACGTAAGGTAGTTAACCTTCTCACCCTCTACTGACTGCACATAGTACGTTTAAATCGTTTAACTTTCAAGATAAAGCGACAGTTATCAGTATTTCTTGAGAATTGCCGCACTACGCCCATGGGGCCACAATATATGGCAATGGTGGTTACGAGAAGAATTTTAAAGCCCCCTGCACAAAGTTATTGTTCTTGTTTCGCGTTTGGACGTAATTATGGCTTGTTCCGGCTCATATGTTGTGTAATCCCCTTTACTTTTAAATTGTTTTAGGGTAATTTTACCTAAATGTCCTATTATGCATTTTGACGTAGGCAGGTGCAGAAAAGTCGGTCAAAATTATAGACTTGCTATTCAATCACTAACTGAGTTTGGTCAAACTGTCCCATATGTTAGTTAAGTCCATTCATGGAATTACCAAACCAAACCTGCGCCCTAATTACGTAACACACGATAATCTGAATAATTCTGAAGGATATTGCTAAGCCATTGCTTCATATGTTCCAAAAATTTGTCTGCTCACGCACAAAATAACGCAATGAATGTTTTTGAACTGTCAAAATGAAACAGATTGTGATTGCAATATAACGCAACGATTGGCATATGTTACGCAATTAGATTATATGTTTTATTATTAGATAATTATGTATTATGTTGTTTTAGTCCTAGTATACTTTAAATTGTAAGTTAAAATACATTTATCATATAAATGTATTTTAAATTGTAATTATGTTAGTATTTAAGGACCGCACTGTCACATTGGGTGTATACACCTGTAATGATAGTTGTAAGGGAGATTGTGGCGGTATCTATATCGCCACATGCGAACTACTCATAAAAGATCTGACGTCACATAAATCCTGCATCGCGCAATTAAAGTTTACCGTGCAGTGGCCATATATACAAAACCCAACATCAATCGTTGGGCAGTTGCCCGCCAAACGCCCGTCTGGTCGGAGTATCCTCCCTTTAATATGGTGGATGAGTGAACTTTACACCCTGTTCCTCATACCCCTAAAAGATTAAATAAATAAATAAATAGAGGGCTGGCTGGTCTGTCTTTGCTACCATTTTATATGTGGGGAGATTTTTCACTGTCTTCAAACAAACTGCCTAGATTTTCCCAACTATACTTTCACTGACTTTTATAGATTTTTCACTGTCTTAAGAATGGAAATAAAATTAGTTTTCTTTACAGTATTGATTATCAAAGTAGGTATCGAAGTTGTTATTTTACTGAACACATCATTAACAAAAGAACGAACCAATTTATCAATAACAATCAATGACTTTCTTCTATAATGTTTGTATTAAACAGCACCTCAAACGCGAAACACACTTTCCTAATCCATTGCTTCATGTGTTAGAAAACTTCGTTTGCTTGACAGTGTAAATAACGCGGTGTATGTTGTCGTATTGTCAAAATAAAAGTCATTTAAATTGTCAGTGTTACGCAATTACACCACAGGTTCACTTAAAGTCGAAAAAGAAAACACGGATCATAAACTGTCCTTAACTTTTTAACCCCTCAATTGCAAATCCACTTTCCAAAAAATACTTATCAATCATTCACCAAAGTCCCAACAAACGGAGGATGATGAACGATCTGTCCGCCATTTTAATTGTTAGAAAAAAAACGCGACGAATAGAGAACATCTGCTGAAAATTCGAGGCGGTCGCCATGATGGATAGATGGATGGGTGGTCGTCATCCAGTTGATTGGCGGTCGGCTATTGGAGCTTTTTTTTATTAGGAATGTGGTCAGCACGGTGAAATGCAGTTTGAAATGTTGGAGCAAATTGTATGTGAGTTTGAATCAAAGGCTGTGCTCAAATGGTTATTTGTTTTGAGGAATAGTGTTTTTATAGAGAACCATTTTTAGTTCTTGGGCGGCGTTATTGAACATAATGTTGTAGGATATCAATAACCATGATATTTGATACGGTATGTCTGACTGGACAGGTTCACTAAAATCGTTGTGGTTCTTTCCTCAAAAGACCATTTCAGACGCTTATCTACATGGTCCTCATATGGCTTGACCAAGATTTTGTCTGGACATTAAAAGAGACTGCGACCTCTGAGTTTGTTTCGGCCTTTCTTCTCAGAGTAGTCAGATAGGAAACGCCGTCCTCATCTAGCTTATTTTTAATATTTTTTAATATGACGTGTAAAAGTGATTCCAATATACTATTTACAGAATAAACAATTTCATTTCAGTGTGTGTGTGTGTAGATTTATAAGGGTTAACCAGACCAAAATTGTAGGCTTCGTCCAAATCTCGTGCATTCGACAAGTTCATGTAATTAAGCAGAATGACCTAAAGGCTAAAGGAATATTAAATCTAATCTCATCAGTTTCTTACAAAGTGATGCATTATTATAAGAATGCAAACAACAAGACTGAATTATTGCAAACTCTTTTTTAAATGTTACATACATTACCTATGTCTCTATTATGTATATTATTGTTCCATTCCGAAATAAAAGAAACTAGCAATATGCAGAGAGCTGTGTAGGCAAGCGAAGGCGGCTTATTTTTTCCCGACATTAACGTGAACGGGCGGGAATTGCGAGCAATAATGTGCAATATTTTCAATATTGCCCGTGAAGCAAAATTGAATATTATGCAGAAGAAAACGTAGCGAAAGGTTGTTCATATGTACAATAATAAAGTAAGTAACGCATTGCATATTTGTAGGTAGCTGTAAATTAAACAGCTTTATCATTTACTTTAACATTTAAACTGGGATGATGAGATTCACTCAGAATTTATTTATTTATTTAACGGCGTCAGCGATGGCTGAGGGATAGTGCCGTTATCGTCGTATTAGGTGGTACGGAATCCATAGTGCAGGTTTACAATAAAACACGATGATACAGCAAATCAGTTAGTATTTCACTTTCAGAATAATCATCACAGTAGGTACAATACTAATAATGTTCACGCACTACTCTCTACGTTCGGGCAAACCGACAGTTTCGCAAAGGAGAAGTGGAGGTCTGCATCCGTTCGTTGCCCGCACAAGACTGACTCGTCGGCGTCGCTCAGCCACGACTCTGTCCAAGGTCCGCCCCACTTTAGTGAGCGCGTCACGGCGTTTACCCTCACCTTAGTACTACAATAATCAATTGAGAGACTATATCGTTCAACTTTTATAATCTACGACATATTATGTATTTAAACTTTTCGCACACAATATGGTACATACAAAGGCGGACTTAATACCTTAGGCGTTCTCTACCACTCAATCAAGGGTGGTGGAGAGATAAGATGGCAGGTCTAAACCAATATTGATCATTCAAGAGACAGCACGATCGTACTTTCTTATAAAAATATTTCGCTAATTTACAAGACTGAAAAAACGGTTCATCATTTTAAACACCCCGTAATAAATTGTCACCCAGATTTCCGAAAACCGTAATTTAAAAAACGTCAATTTATAATATCGAAAAAATCGGAAACAATCAGCTTTCGGAATGGAACGATCAACAAATTCGTTTAATCAACTCTCGAAAAACGTCAAAGCGATCGACTTCAGTATTTTCGTCAAAAATCAGTTGTGCTGGTTGTGCCGGATGAATCTCGAAAGGGTCCCGTAATAAATGGTTACGGAGCTAAATTCGCTCAAACCCGCTCTGAAAGCTGCAGTGGGTTCCGCGGAATAATTTATTAAAAGCCCGTTGCTGCTTTTGTTGAACGCCGCCGGTTAGGGTTGCTACTTCGGAGATACGAGTATTTTTCGACTTGTATTGTGTGTCGTGTTTGTTGTTCGTTGGGAATAGGATGAGTTTTTATTTATTTTTAAGAGCCACTGTATCAGGTTACATTATGTTTTATTTAATAAAAAACAGGCAAGATTAAAATATTTATATTTGTTGAATAGGGTGATTTTCTGTTGCAAGAGATAGAAATTGCAAAAATGGATTATGAAAAAAATAAATTAAAATCAAATTAAAATAATATTTATATTTTTGAAATGTGCTAATTGGATATTATATGCCTTACATTTGATACCTACCCAACACCACCACCATTATTATTATTTATTTTTTCATGACTTTATATCCTCTAGAAACCGCTATATTCAATTTAATGTGACGTCACATAGCCTTACCTGCG
Organism: Lithophane ornitopus; assembly: GCA_948473465.1. NCBI lineage: Eukaryota > Metazoa > Arthropoda > Insecta > Lepidoptera > Noctuidae > Lithophane > Lithophane ornitopus. Next base: position 12,956,699 of record OX419624.1, on the reverse strand, counting down.
GAAAATCGAGACGCTTCCAACAAGAAACCTCATTTGTCAAATTATGATAAGTATTTATATCAATTAGAAGTTATGAGGAAACATACATACTTAACGGTCAACAATTTGCCTTTTTAAAACCAAATCATAGGTCAAAGCTGGTTACTTTATCTTATTAATTTTGTGGCCCAAGAGAGTACTATAAAAGGAGCAAAAAAAAAAAAAAAACGAATTTGTCAACCCTGCGTGGCCGGCGTGTCACGGAGCATCAATCATGCAAAGATGTCGGCGGTGGCGACGGCGACACACGCTGCTAACAGCACCCGTTACGGCACAATACCGTCATAATCACCGTTTATCATTATCAAACGGCCTATTTAAGTAGTGTTGGTCCATTTGGAGTTTAATTGACCGATTGCTCTCTAAAATGCATCTTCGCTGAAGCAGTTATGTACAGTCACGGGCTTTAATTGATGGGTCACTTGGCACTGTTCGTATTTTAGATGTATAATGCAAATCGGGTTATACTCGTACATCCAGACATGGAAAGTCATATCTTCGTAATAAAGAAGAAGAAAATTATTTACCGGTTAGCTAACCTGAGAGCCAGAACTACAAACTTGACAGCAGAGTGGCTACACAAGTCAACCAATTGCAGGTCTAGCAACCTTAACCTAGCGATGATTATTTTAGCGTAGCCATAGTAACGTTAGCCTACGGATAGTAATTTGGACAAATTCGACATTTCAACTGTCACTGTCTTCGGATAGGTTTTCAGAATTATCGAGTTAATGAGCTCTGATTCAAAGGAGGTCAGTACCTAACAAATAGATTGGATAAACGTAGGTAATGCAACATTGTATTTATTTATTATTGAGACTTATTAATCAGCCTCTATGGATAAGACTATTTCCGAACGATTTCCGATTATTAGTAATTTGTCATCTTGTTTACGAGCATGCGATTTGAGTTCGTGTTTATCGTGTAATCTCGTGAATGTATGAAACTGCAAAATTGAAAAGTTTGAAAGTGGCTCATCGATTAAAGTCCGTGACTGTACTAGCAAAGCTTAAAAAGGTATGATACTAGAAAATTAATGGAGTTTTCTTGAATGCCGAATCTTCTAGTGGTACCTACAGGTACCTAGATTTTCTAAACTACTTTTTATTAAATTTATTTTGCGTGAATTACATAACATCACGCCTGTAATCCCAGAATGGTTAAGCAGAGATGAACCGGTAGTACATTCACATTTCGCCAGTTATGTTTAAGTCCCATGTGGTGGCGAGCCTATTGCCATCAACTGGGAGCAAATACAGGTACCGGGCCGCTACTGAGAAATTCTTGATGGAAAAACTCAATAACACTATCGCAACTTTTTTTTTTTTTTTTTCATGTTGGGATGTCGTCAAATGACTTCTCCCGCTCTGGGCGGAGCTAGGGCGTGTCAGTCTTTTACTGACTAAAACCCACCCGTGTTCCTTCAGTTGTCTGTTGCCAAGGGCCCCGGTATCCCTTTCGGACTATCCCGCAGCCCTGGCAGACGATCCCCGACCTGGGAATCGAACCTCGAACCTAATGCGCGAATTCTACATAAATGGACATCAACAAAATCAACATCTCTCAAGTAAATTTTTTCAACTCGTTCCATTTTTTTACGTAGGTATTGTGGGTAAATATTGACCTGAAAAAATATTTTTTCAAGTCCATATTTACCCACAATTCATGCACACGTTTACAGAAACACTTGACACAGGTATGTCAAGTACTACACAAAGGCATTGAAAATATGAAAGATGTTCCCGCTTTTAGGGGAGCTAACTCGATTCCGAAACTCATTGAATACGCTCTCGAACTCTCAAGCTTACATAACATATTTTGTATTTTAATACATTCTAAATTATTCATTGTGTTAGTACTGAAAGATTGTTAGTAAACATGCTCGCTTTTAGATAAATATTTGGATTTTTGTTGCGTCAATATTATCTTTTATTTAATGAAATTTGCATGGGCTACGTGAGTAAACGCAACCACGAAAAAGGAGAAATCATATAAAAAAGGCACAATTTAATTAAAAAACATCCTCGTGTCTTATACTTAGGTATATTATTCGTTTATTAACTCGTAAACGTTCACTACCATACATGGCCACCGTAATGATCGCAAAATTAAATGATCATCAGCTATAATCGATTTTTAACAATCGTGCGGGATTCAGACCCCCAAATATAAATTGCGAAAGATATGAATAGTAATAATATCAATACCATGATCATTATCAATACTCTCAAAGTTATATTTGGTCCGAATATCTTCAATACAAATCTCTAAGTATATCTACACTAAGTGTCTTTGGTTTTCACTTTTCGTTTTTTGCCACCGACTTATTTTTTACCACCACAAAGTTATTTTTCACTTTTTAGTGTTTTTTTTGGAAGTCAGGTGTTGATTTTTTTATTTATCACTTTTTTTTGGGGTACCCCAAAAATTCGAATACCACTACCTATGATGTAAATAACAGTGACGGAGTAACTTAAAACATCGTCCATATAGACTAAGTGGGAAAAATACGTAATATTGAAACTAACTCAAAAACTACGCAAGCAAAGTTAACAAAATTCCAGACCACCTCTGAAGGATGACCGTCCAAACAAAAACGAATCATCAAACTCAATTCATAATTGGCGGAGTGACCGCGTAACAAACATAAAAAAACATACAGACGAATTGAGAACCTCCACCTTTTTGAAGGCGGTTAAAAATTAAGGCCCTATCCATAAAGGTAAAAAGTATTTAATATTTTGACGTGTTTTACAAAATTTTCCCTCGAATTTTCATAACTAGTATTATTCTAAAATACCCCAAAACTAACTCAACGTATACCAAAACTAAACTATGTTCTAAATCAAGTTAGCAGGCATATTACATATCCGTGAAGCTAAAACAACTGTCATAAACATAGTTCGCGCTAATGTTCCGGCCGAATGAAAACCATATATCTTTGTATGTATATGAATATGTAGGTGTGTACCTCCTTTGTTACTTAGCATGTTGGGAACCTCTTTCATGTATGAATTTGGGCAAACGTTACCCATAATTCGACTGATAAGTACACATACATGGTCTTTACCTATGAAATTGCCGTTCTGCAGTACTGGCCATTTCAAATCAAAATAATTTTTGTTTGGCTAAGAATTCTAATTTCAAATTAATTTTATTTTAAAAACATGGATTTTTTTTTCCAAAAGTAGTAATTTCTTTATTGATTAGTGTTACATTTTCATCGCATTTCAATCTTTTTCGTCATCATGGATACGTTAAAAATTCGAGTAATTATGGAATATGAGTACCGTCGTGGCAGCAACGCGGCACAAGCGGCACGCAACATCAACGACGTTTACTGAGCTAACACTACAAACCAACGCACCACCTGTTATTGGTTTGCTCGCTTCCGTTCTGGAAATTTCGACCTGAAAAATGAACCTCGCGGTCGTCCGAAGACTTTGGTCGACAATGACGAATTAAAGGCGATTGTGGAAGCTGATGATACACAATCTACGGCTGAATTAGCAGCAGCTTTCGACGTTAGCGTCAAAACAATATTGGTCCATTTGCGTCAAATTGGCAAGGTAAAAAAGCTTGACAAATGGGTGCCCCACGAACTCAATGATCGCCAGCGCGAAGTACGCGTCGAGACGTGCCTTGCACTGCTCAACAGACACACAAATGAAGGAATTTTGAACCGCATTGTTACCTGCGATGAAAAATGGATTCTGTTTGATAACCGCAAGCGCTCAGCAAGTTGGTTGGATCCTGGTTCAGCACCTAAACAATGCCCTAAACGAAAACTTACCCCTAGAAAAGTGATGGTCACTGTTTGGTGGTCTAGCGCCGGTGTGATTCATCACAGCTTCTTACCAAACGGGGTGAGCATTACTGCAGATGTGTACTGTGAAGAACTGAACACAATGATGGAGAAGCTGGCGCATCTCCAACCAGCATTGGTCAATCGCTCGTCCTCACGCGCGACCTCATACTGCACAGCAGACGGTCTCCAAGTTGCAAGAACTGGGGTTGGAAGCTCTCCGTCATCCGCCCCTACTCACCAGGCCTTGCGCCTACAGACTACTACTTTTTCCAGAATTTGGATAACTTCTTGGCGGGAAAAAAATTCAATACCCGAGAGGCAGTACAAAATGCCTTTGAAGAATTTGTTGCCTCCCGTCCAGCTGATTTCTTTAAGAAGGGCATCAATAAACTGCCACTGCGATGGCAAAGATGCATTGATTGCATGGGTGATTACTTCGATTAATACAAAAAAATTCATGAAAAAAAATCGTTTAAATTTTTTCATACAAAACGGCAATTTCATAGGTAAAGACCTATTATTTTAAGTTAGTTTCTTTGGTTTAAACTGTATTTGAACGAAACGTTGTGGAGTAGTTTTACGGACTCCATTTGAAATAAGATTAGACATTTGAATAAACCTTTTTTACAGTCCGCTCAACCGATTTCGACTTCTATACCGTAGGCATAAGGATGGCATTAAAAACAAATAAAGTAATAAAAACTAAAACCCAACTACAACTAAAAAGGTATAAACAAGACACCGCAGCAAAACCAATTAAAAATCCGGAGTCACACGTGTTAGGGCATAGATCGAACAGATTACGTGTGACTCCGGATTATTAATTTGTCTGTCTACTTTTTATCGACATACCACGCGGGCAAAGCGGCGTGCGGAAGCTAGTCCATTATAAAATACAATAGACGTAGATATATTAAGTAACCTATTCCACAACTATTCTTCAAGAGTCATAAAAAAACCCTGTAAGAAATCGACACGTTTGTCACCTCTCAACGAGGCATCCTCAGGATGACGATTGACCCGTTACAAACCAGAACACGACGTGTTGCCACGCCGAGCGCTGGACGCAGATAATTCTCTGTGTGAGTTTGTTTGTTTGTTATGCTTTCATGCTAACACGGCTGAACAGATTTGGATGAAATTTGTCACATGGGTAGACCATGACCTGAATTAGGACATAGGGTACTTTTTACCCGACTACGGCGAAGAAAAAAGGAGGGTTATGATTTTGACCGGTATGTATGTATGTATGTTCATCTGTTCCCTCCTATCTTCTAAACCACTCATCACAATTTGACAAATGAGGTATCGCTGGAAGCGTCTTGATTGTCCGCTGGTTATAGGCTATGTGACGTCACATTAAATACTTAACAAAAAATATTTAACAGAAATGGCGTCCTCTAGAGGACATAAAGACGGGCACTAAAAAATAATATTGTTTAATCGTACCATGTTGGGTATCAAATGAAAGGGCTTAATGAGCACATTTCAAAAATATATATATTTTATTATAACCCCAAAAGAATTAAAAAAAAAAAAGTTATAAAAACTAAAACCCAACTACGACTAAAAAGATATAAACAAGACCCCACAGACAGATTAAAATCACACGTAATCTGTTCGATTTATGCACTAACACGTGTGACTCCGGATTTTTAATTTGTCTGTCTGTGGGATCTTGTTTTTATCTTTTTAGTCGTAGTTGGGTTTTAGTTTTTATTACTTAATTTTTTATCCCAGCATTCCCACGGGATTGATACTTATGCAGGTGAAACTGCGGAGCGCAGCTATTATGATATAATACGCTAATTACTAAAGTTTATCCCAAGGCTATATATGCGTAACAAAACACGATGAATACTGCAAAATGAACACTTAACCCAGAGTTCAACATAACCTCATTTAACCTGAATACAAGTTTAGTACTAACAGAGGAGCCTTCAAACGGATATAACCTGAACGAATGTACCACAGAATAGTACCTACAGAAGGTCGCCTCTTTCAACGTGCGAAAGCAGGCGCACGCACACATAGGCGCGTGACCACACTTATCGAGGCGGAATCGGCAGGAGCCGGTCAGAAAGAGTGTTATGTCCATGTATTATATTTATTATTGTTGTTGTTGTTGGGGCTGCCCCGGCACTGTAGCGCGTCGGGGATGTTCGCCGACGCCCGTGTCGACTGTTTCTACACGACGATGCGAAAGCGGTGCACATCTCTGGGGCGCAGGCTCAGGGGCACCTCCAACACCATCTTGAGCGTATTTGCGAACAGGCTTGATTGTCACATTACCCATTATTACATTAACCATTGTCATATGTTTTTATTTATTGTAATTTCAATTTTATGATCTTTAAATGGATTGAAATAAATGATTTTGATTTTGAATTTGAATTATAAGTGGTTGCCCAATGTGGAATACGTCCATTTGCTCAGGTGCCATTTAAGCGGGTGCCCAATGTGGAATACGTCAAAATACATACCTAATTCCTCAACCTAAACTTAACGTAAAATCAAGCTTTAAATGAGAACATAATCGTTTCGCTCATAATATTTATTTAGTTTTAAGACTTTTATTCATAATTCTATTGGTGATACTAATTGTGCTTGCCGCATTGATATAGGATAGTTCTATTTTCGATTAAAAAATCGTTTGAATTTACACTATTTTTACTTCGCGCGTTCATGCTAGGGCCTGAATCTGATTGCGCTGGCTTTGCACTCGTTGTACGTGAAACGTATCTATGTGTGCGAGCGTTTTCTCTCGCTGCAGCCGAACTTCTGTATACTATTCTGTGACTATACTACCGCGACACAGGTGTAAAGGAAACTAAACTGATTTTATAAACTTTGTGATACCGCTGGCTGAGTCTGACAAGTGGGACACAGAGTAAACACAGAAAGTTCACTCTGTACAGTTTTCAAACGAGCTGATTGTTTTGGCAAATCCGAAGTTCGAGTTAAATATTCTGGGAGGTGGTTTAGTATCCATAGATTGTGTTACAACCAGTGTTTTACCGATTTTTGGTAAGTTAATACTAAGCAATCTATTTGCATACAGGTAAATTCGGGTAAACCAGAAAAGGCATTCGTTTAGGTAGACTTCGTGTTGCCGAATAAGCACGAACGTCGCGAACAGAGTAGACCTTTCACAGAGGTAAAGTTTCTTGTCATCCTGCCGCACTTTGTGGTAGTGTACCTATCATTCATTGCGCGTTTATGAAGTTTTCTCTTTGTAGGGTTACCTACTCCAGTCACAGATCGTCGTCACCTGTCCCAAAAGTTTTGAATCGTTTTTTTGGAAGTGTATAGTTTTTATGGAGTTGTTATTATGTGATTTGTGAAAGTTACAGGCTGTGTTATATAGCAAAACGGCATTTTATTTTAAAATTAACCTTCTGTAATAACTTACCAAGTTCAGTAGGGGGTACCATTAATAGCGCTTCTAATATAATCTCGGGTTCTGAACTTAGCCGGGATATAGTGTCAGTTGCATCGCTTCCAGTTGCGCTTTCATATAAGTTTGGGTAAAGTTGGGTAGTGTCAGTGATTGTGGAACTGGGTAGGGTAATGTTTAGTTGGGTAAGCTTGGGTAGAGGTTATTATGTAATGTGTGAAATTACTGAGTTTTTTTTTGTGTCACACACGTGTCCCAGGATCGCCTCTGTATTCCCCTGAGGGGTAGGTGAAGTGTTTGTCATGTTTAAGTCCCAAGTAAAAGATTACCTCTGTACCACTTTGAATCTTGCCAGGGCGAAACGGATACCGGGGCCCTTGGCAACAGGCAACTGAAGGAACACGGGTGGGTTTTAGTCAGTAAAAGTCTGACACGCCTTCCCGTTCCGCCCAGAGCGGGAGAAGTCATTTGATGATTTGCCACCATCAAAAAAAAGGACCCCTTAAATCTTAGTCCTGCTTGCGACGACTTGCGACCAACCAGACAGTCAGGTTTTTTGAAATAAACTTATACATATTTCATACTAGCTGTGCCCCGAGGTTTCACCCGGGTAAGGCACGATCCCGTGAGAATATCGGGATAAAAAGTATCCTATGCGTTAACCCAGGTTATAAACAATCTGTGTGCCAAATTTCATCCAAATCTGTTCAGTAGTTTTTGCGTGAAAGAGTAACAAACATCCATCCGTCCATCTATACTTACAAACTTTCGCGTTTATCATATTAGTTAGATCTATAGTTTTATGTACGTGTTTCATCTACATATTATTTCTAAAATTAATCCGATAACTTATTTCCCTACGTAAGGCTGTCATCATGTCAACTCCAGCTGACGTTTCTCTTTACAAAGTTCTTTTCAGATCAACCCCTTATTGGGGGTGAAACTGGGACAAGTGTCCCCTTATTGAGATGCTTCGATAAGCAAAAAACAAAAAATCTTTAAATTTTTTCCATTTTAATTTCCTGCTACGTACGAAAACAATTCTTCGTGCTTACCTTAGCAAACGAAAATAAATAAACAAGAAAAATAACAAACCTGGTACACAAAAAACACAATTCTAAATAAACGCGACGTTTCAATTACCTATCCAGTGAAACACAATACGTATGTTTCCAACTCGAAATACCAACTTTATAAATTCAAAAAGTAAATTCCATTTAGCGCAGTCCGACACTCGAGCGGAGCAGAGCGAGGTGAGCGGGGTGAGCGGAGCGAGCGAAGCGCTCTTCGTTACGTCTAATTACTTACGTTATGTGTGCACTGACGACTCTGAATCGCGCTTCATTTCCCTGTGGTACTCTGCTTAGCTGCATTTAGCTGCTGCAACAGCTACAGATGTAACTCATTTTGAGTTTGGTCGATTTCAATTTAATTTGCTGAAGTTTCAGTATGCAGTTCTGTTAGTAGTGAGTAGATTAAGATCCCATGACTATTTAGTTAAAATGTATTTTTTGAACTATGATGGTTCTTTTATCGTAATCTCATAAACGAAACTACAAGGAGCTCGTGGCTACGTAATAATAGCCGCACGGGTCGAACCATCAGGTTAAGCTACGCTTGCCGGGGTTGGTCCGTGGATGGGTGATCTTTACATACCGAGACTCCTCCGTGCCTCGGAAAGCACGTCATTTATGGATCTTTGACAGTCGTTACGGGTCGTCAGAAGCCCGAAAGTCTGACAACCAGTCTTACCAAGAGTTATCGTATTACCCAGTTACTGGGTTGTGGAGGTCAGATAGGCAGTCGCTCCATGTAAAATACTGGTATTCAGCTGCATCCAGTTAGACTGGAAGCCGACCCCAACATGGTTGAAAAAGCTGGAAAAGGCTAGGCAGATGATGATGATAAACGAAACTACAACGAATTATTTTAATATAGGTACAATGTATAATTGTTTGTTTCCCTAATAAAATAAATATATAAACCTAAGGGGCGCTGCTAGTAGAAAAACAGTGTAGCGGTAGCCTTTAAAATAAAACTGATGGAAACGTGTCAAAATATTTCCAAAGTATCCTCCTTTTTGTTCCTGGTTGCATAAAACCCACTCTCGGTGACTTAATCCTGCACATGCACTGTCCAGTGTGCATAATCCGAGCTGTTGTCCAGCTAAGAACTGCCATAAATATAGATAAATATAGTGAAAGTAACTAAGAAGTAACTAAAGGTCCCAGTGAAATACCTGTGGTGGCATCTACATCGCCGCATGCGAACTACGCATCAAAGACCTGACGTCACATAAATCCTGCATCGCGCAATTAGAGTTTACCGCGGGATGGACATATATACAAGATTCCGACATCAATCGTTGGTTGGCCCGCCAGACACAAGGAGGATCCTTCCTTTTCAATAGAGGATGGGTGAACTTTACACCCTATTCGTCATACCTCTAAAGACCCTTTTTCCTAAAAAAATACAGATTTACAACAAAAAAACAGAAAGAGCAATTTATTTAACAAATTGTTACGACATCAGCAGGTACACAGTGTCACGAAAGAGCCCGAAGGCGAACCATAAATTAAATTCTATTACCAACTGAGCAAAGTTAGCGAAAACCGTTTCGTCACAAATTGCTCTTTTAAAATCGTCGAATAACCAAAAATCCAGGAATTCCGCTCGCAAGTTCCAAGTTAGGAAATAGATCCATTTCTTTTTGTAACTTAATCACAAAGAAGTTTGCCAACTTTAAAAGTTTGTGGAACTTGGTCTCGGTGTACGCGTAAAATAAAAATAAAATCGTTTTGGACACACTGCTGTATAAAAAGTTTCGTTCCCGAGACTGTTCTTTAAATACACACCTAATATTTTTTCTAGGATACATAGCCTTTTGTGACTAGACTGAGTTTCACACAGCGGCTCCGAACTTCTAAAATCTAGTTTTGAGATCTAAACGATCTGGGGAAAATATGTGTGTACCTATTGTAGTTTCATAAACAGTGTGGAGTCTAAAGTCTTCAACCAGTGCGTCCTGTCTGTCATGACTTACGGAGCCGAAACGTGGACACTCACGGTACGGCTGGTCCGTAAATTCAAGGTCGCTCAGCGAGCTATGGAACGAGCTATGCTTGGAGTATCTCTGAGAGATAGAATCCGGAATGAGGTAATCCGGCAGAGAACCAAAGTTGTTGACATAGCTCACAGAATAAGCAAGCTGAAGTGGCAATGGGCCGGCCATATTAGCCGTAGAACTGATGACCGTTGGGATAGACGTGTTCTTGAGTGGAGACCGCGAATCGGCAAACGTAAGGTAGGACGCCCTCAGGCTAGGTGGAGTGATGATCTTCGCAGGGTGGCTGGTAGCAGCTGGATGAGAGCTGCCGAGAACCGAGCTGAATGGCGTGCAATTGGAGAGGCCTATGTCCAGCAGTGGACTGCTATAGGCTGATGATGATGATGATGAAACAGTGTGGAGTAACTTTATTGTGTTGTGTGAAACCCTTTTCTGGTTTGTTATTTGGTTACCAGTATGGAAAATTTCCGTATATTTTTGCTGAAACAATACTTGTTTACGACGCTAACCGCGTTTGATAACACGGTATTGGCTTCCAAAACTTGGCGCCCATACATGGTATGTTCCAACTTTTATAGCCAACATTATAGAAAACATTACGGCCAACTTTCAAGAAGTCAATTCCCATCAAAACTTTGAAGTCTACTAAGATTTAGATGGACTTTAAAATAGAAAGTTGGTCGTCGTTGAAACCTCGTTTTAGTCAAACTTGCTGGCTCCAAGAACCAAACTACTTTTTACGAGGCTGTAACAAAATCGATCTTCTGTTATATAAAGATGAGCTGTTTTAAAATTGTCGTTTCGGACGCTGATTCTAAAGTTCGTTAACATTCGATGATCATAAAAAAACATAACATTTTTGTACGAATAATAAAATTAGCTATTTTATTTATTTGTTTAAAACCTTTTTGCGATCACCAAAAATTTTAGGTACATGTTTATGACTAATTATGACATACCTTATGGCATGTGAACGTAAACAAACAAAAAAGAGTATGTAAGGAGCGTAGGATGTGGCGTTCTATAGTTTCTGCCTGCCCCTCATGGGAAGGAGGCGTGAGATTACGTACATACCAAACTTAATAAATAATATATTACATATAGATGAGAGATCTAGGTTCCATAATACAATCGTTCATAAAGGCATATTTAAACGAAACTACCCTCAAAAGTTGGCAAAACACCATTCCAACAACCATTCTTTACCGCACCTAAAATTGAATCTGAGAAGCTATTTCAAAATAGTGCACAGTAATTCAGTTGAATCTCGCAATAGTAGCAATAAACGAGTATATTTGAATCGCCGTAAGGTAGGGTAGTTTGTTAATATTTGATAGCGCCGTGTCTCGTTGCACCGCGGGGATCATTTATCGCTCGACCACCGCACAGGGCGGACGTCTTGCGGTCGTTGTAAGCATTTATTGCGGACTCTAAGATGTTTGGAGGTAAATTGTTGAGAATGGCTATTTGGCTCGGTTGTTGAGATTGTCTTATCAAATTAGCTGTTGGAGGGATGTGCGGTTTTCTAAATAATATGTATCTAATAAAGTTTATATTTCAGATAATAATGCAGTAATCTGTAGTCTAGGTACATAATGTGTCTGAATGTGAGTTCTACTAACCCGATTTCAGGCAGCTGGGTTTAAGAATACGGTTCCTTTTTGATGACGCGTTTGGGCAAATATTGTCGTGATTTTTAAGTTCTTTGGTGTTCCCTGATTTCCGTAAGTCTTTTTCGGGTGACCACTGAAAATCAGCACTGTGCTGTGCGTCCCCATAGCGCAGCATCATGCTGAGTGGAAGCCTTCTTGTCACAGTCACGACGTGCAGCTGCCAATTATTTATATTTATACTCGTAATCTCATATTTGTACTTAAACCTATTTTTTTGTGTAATATTGTTGATTAGTGTTATCTTTTTGTATGCACGTGTTTCTGTGACAAATAAACCTATTTTCCTTTTTTTTCTTTTCTTTATTATCAATCACGTCTTCTGGTATCGTAGGCAGTGAACCTAGAATTGATCTATCTCTTAATATTTTAGGATATAATCCTTACTTACCACACACAGATAATAAATTGCAAAGCATTATCATTTGAGATAGTAATTAGACGGTCTGATAGGTATTATGATTGATGCATACAGCCTTAATTGGCGTACGGAAAGCGATAATTACTTTATCACCGGTTCGCCACGCAGCTGCGCAAATTTGACTAGCTATTTAATGAGATTAAATAACGTTTAATGATGGGTAGGTATCATGTGTTTGTCTACTACAATTATGGTGTTTGTGGTAGTAAAAGATAGAGACGTCATGAAATACCTTTGACAGATATGCCATACAAAATCTGTCAAAATCTCATCATTGTGAGACCACTGACACGTTTGTAAATTAGTAGACATGGCCCCCTTAATAGAAATAGCGAGATGATTAAGATTTCTAATTTTGAAATTGGATATAAGTGGGTTAACATGAAAACAGAAACAGAAAAGAGAATTAGACTGTATGAAACAGACAGAAAAAAAATTAAAAATATATGTCTCATTTTCAAAGTTGTTTTAAACCTATCAAGTTATAAGTTACATAAAAAAAGGTACTTGCACAAAGATCTTGACGTATAAAGATGTATAAATCCTGTAGGATACATTTACAGCTATATAGGTTCTTTTTCATTTTGTGAATGTGAGACACTGAGAACGATGGTTAGTGGACTGTAGATTTGTTGAACATTTTCTATTTTGTTAAGTACCTCCCTGGTACTTGTTGCAAGGCCTACACTGTCCTCCCATACCTATTAACACTGTAATTCGAAAATATTGTAAAAGCCAATTATTTTTTAAAGAGTAACCGTTTAGTTTCTTGCCGGCTCTTCTCCATAGGAAACGATCAATTGGAACCGTGCACCTAGCTTCTGACGTTTCATAAGTGCCCATGTAGGTTTATGTGAAATAAAATATGTTGATTTTGATTTTGCTAGGTACTTTGGAGTTACATTACTTACCAAAAAAATCGATACAATTCAACGGACTCCCAATCCTTAGGGATTAAACGAAAAAGCAAAGTTATGTCCACAAAATCACGTATAGGGATATATAAATACAGCTGATAATGAAATCAGCTCCTCACAGTAAAGAGAGAAAGCTGTAGGCGACGGTTTTGACCGAGGATTTTTCCATCAGGGAAACTCGATAACTTATAGCCGGTCTGGTGAAAATGTCTGTAGCCCGGAGCTGTTTTTCGGTAATCCTTCACCCATAGGCTGGAGTTGTATGCCGGGAATAATTTTCCATCCCATTCATTTATAACATAAATTGCCTTTTTTTATAGCCTGTAGTTTTTTGCCATCATACTGTATTTTCTATTTGAATGCTTGTATCAACACTGAAGCAGAGATTAATACAGATGGTTCACAAAATCCTTTAAATAAAATGAGACTCTTGCTACGACATAATAAAATGCAGTTCAGGTTGCACAGCGTTAATTACCTACAGCTATATTCACCTAGAAGTTGCCTCTCTCTCTATCGCGAACTATTATATGTATCTTCTGACTACGTTACGCTCACTGAATTGGCCTTACAAGACGAGCCCGCCGCGTACTTGTAGCTTTATACCTAAAAGTGCTCGTTCTGTACTATTCTGTGACTGTACTCGGCTACATATATATTTGTTCAGTATGGACCAAGACCCGGAGCACCAACTATTCGTAGGCCGTACGGATAGTTGGTCCTACGTATCTGAATATTGGTGAACTAGCTGCGCCCCGCGGTTTCACCCGCATAAGTCTTGATCCCGTAGGAATATATGTCCTAATCCAGGTTATGATCTACCCGTGTGGCCATGTTACTACTACGAAAAAATCTGTGATCGCAGTAGATACCTAACTATAACATCACGCCTGTATTCCCCGAAGGGGTGAGCAGAGGTGAACGTGAGGGACTTAAGTAAAAAAAGGTTATTCAAAAACAGCAACATGAACCTCAATGTGTTTTTAATTGGCTCTAGCCTGCTCTAAGGATTAGCCAAAACCTGCGGCCCACAAATCCCATAGCCATACTTATTCATTATTCCATGGTGGGGTACCTCAAACAGTAAACAATGCCATAAACTTTAATTAATCAATACTAAAACCAGGGATCAGTACAATACATGCAAATAGCAAACGGTTCCGTACATAATCTCCGATTTAAATTTACAATGATCGCTGTAGCTGATATGTTGAAACAAATCCGAGTTGAATAGGGTTTTAAGCTCTGCCAAATTGATTGTACAGGTTTCGTGTACCTTTGGTTTAAATAAAATGTAGGTACCTCCTATATGAGTTTGTGGAGGTGTATTTATGGTAACTTGATATATAAGGTGTATCTATTCATACACGAAATCTCTTAAGTGTCTCATCACTATGAACAACTTTCACTATAGGACCAAACCTGAAATCGCGAATAAAAGATCTGTTGTTCCCTATGACTAGCTATGCGAACATAAATGTAGAGAACAGCTGATTTTTTTTTCGTGATAACCAAAATAAATGACTCCTTGTGACCCCTATGCAAATGTCAACTATTTTTAACCGACTTCTTCAAAAAGGAGGAGGTTCTCAATTCGTCTGCATGTCTTTTTTTTTTTTGTATGTTTGTTACCCGATTTCTCCGCCAATTATGAATCGATTTCGATGATTATTTTTTTGTATGGTAGGTCATGCTTCCGAGGTGGTCCCATATAAATTTTATTAACTTTGCTTGCGTAGTTTTAGAGTTAGCTTCAATATTACGTATTTTTCCCACTTAGTTTATCTAGACGATGTTTTCATTTACTCCTTCACTGTTATTTACATCAGCTAGTGGTATTCGAATTTGTGTGGGGTAGGTACCACAACTAAAAAGTGAAAAATAAAAACGTATTACAAAAATAAAACTGACTTCCAAAACAAACACTCAAAACTGAAAAATAACTTTATTTTCGGAAGTCGGTGGCAAAAATCGAAAATTGAAAAGCAAAGACACCGACTTCCGAAATTATTTTTCAGTTTTGAGTGTTTTTTTTGGAAGTCGGTTTTTTTTTGTAAAAAGTTTTTCGAGTAATTTGACATTTTATATTTTAAAATGTATGAAATCCTAATACTAACTAATATTATAAATGCGAAAGTGAGTTTGTTTATTTGTTTGTTATGCTTTCACGCTAAAACAGCTGAACAGATTTGGATGAAATTTGGCACATGGGCAGACCAGGACCTTAAGACGGACAAAGGCTACTGGCTGACGGACAAAGGCTAAGGCTCCTGGATCGGAACAGCTAGTAAACATATAAAATGTCAAATTACTTCTACATCCCCCTAATGGATTGTCGACATAATTACCAATAATCCTGTATATGCATCTGTGAGAAATACTGACTGGCTCCCATAATTCGCTAGGTCCTGGGTTCTCTTCGCAGGTCAGGCAAAATGATAAAATTAGATAGATAGATAGATAAAACGTTTATTTGGTGCATACAAAAGACAACACAACATACAAAAGCACGGTTAAATAATTATAGCTACAAAGTGCCAAAATACAAAAAAAATACAAAAAAAATAAAAACAATAAAAGAAAACTAGACACAGCGAGACAATATTGTCTATGACATACTTTGAAAAATAACGAAATATACAAAGCGCGGTGTGCGTCTCAACGTTGCACCAAACGGGAGTCCAACTCATTATATTGGGTTTTTCCGTCAGGAATTTCTCAGTAGCAACCCGGCAGGTTAAGAACCAATAGTTCCAGGTGAATATTTTTTTATTTTTTTATGGCACAACAAAAACATTAGTTATCACCGTGTAACACAATACTAAGATAACGTTTCATCCTACACCATCCTAACGGGGCGAGCGCGGCCCTCACCATCCTAACTATTATATTATAAGTCTCTATTCGTGTGCGGTTGATGGCAATAGGCTTGCTACTTATTAAATGAGACTTAAAATTATCTGGCGAAATGTGGGTGTAGCTACATAGGTAAACCTCTATCTAACTAACCCTCTGGCGAAAACAGGCGTGCGACATGTAATGTTATGTCAATCAATCTGCCTTGCCTTTTCCCAACTATGTTGGGGTCGGCTTCCAGTCTAACCGGATGCAGCTGAATACCAGTATTTTACATGGAGCGACTGCCTATCTGACCTTTACAACCCAGTAACTGGGTAATACGATACCCCTTGGTAAGACTGGTTGTCAGACTTTCGGGCTTCTGACGATTCGTAACGACTGTCAAAGATCTACAAATGACAGCCGGGACCAACGGCTTAACGTGCTTTCCGAGGCACGGAGGAGTCTCGATATGTGAAAATGGTCACCCATCCACGGACCAACCCCGGCAAGCGTAGCTTAACCTGATGGATCGACCCGTGCGGCTGTTATTACTTAGCCACGAGCTCCTCGAGCTGATGTAATGTTATGTGTTTGTGTCAATAACAGTATAGACTGGAGTGTTGCATACCGTAGGTACTCTTGAAGACAAAATTGGATCCCCGTCTCGTCAATTTCGAATAAGCTTCAGCTGTGAATGAATGTAGAATTTGTGTAGATACATTTTCCATAATTGAAAACATGGAAGTAATATTTTGAGTGAATATAAGGCGATCAAATTTTCGCTTCAAATGCAATTCGCGGATAAAAGTAGAGTGTGTTCGATTTGCATTTGTTAGATTCAAACACAATCTTTCTACAGATCTCTTGGAAAATTCAATAAACCCATTGTTCAAGCTCAAGAAAGCTTAAAAAGTTTCACACACTTCATTAACTTTTCAACATTTAAAAAGCGAACATTAACCCTTTCACCGCTACATGAAAAAAACACTACGAAAATTTACGCATAAAATGTTCACCTATTTCTGTGCTCGCCTAATTTTCGCGGTTACAAATCTTTCTTTAAAAATGGCGGTAAATTCTTTGTGGCTGTACAAAGAATTAGAGCTGCTTAGATTTATACGGGAGACGTGGCCGTGTGCCTTGGAATAGGATATGCATTTTAATAACGTCTTAGCTGCCGCTTTTATTGCAGACATATTTTTAATGCATAGGTGTCACGAGTTATATTAGACGTATAAAAATGATAGCTATTCGGTAGGATTTGTGGAGTATTTGATTTTCTACGTATATGCCCTATGAATTTATTCGTAAGAAGACGTATGGAATAGTGATGTTCAAATCCGCTAGAAACTACAATCGTGTTATAGACTATAAACTATATTTTTCTAGCGCGCTATTTTATACGCTATCATTATAACACGCTGTTACAAAACTCGGTCGTAGTCTAAACACGGAGACGCTATCATTTTATTTGGCAACGCGCTAAACGGACTTACTGATGCGCGATGAATATTATCTCGCAACGTGCTTTATACGAAAGAATATAATATTATCTCATGAAACGTTAGAAATCAATGAACTTTCCTTCATACTTTCCAGGCTAAGGCTTCTCGAAAAAGTTCCAAATCGATAAATCTTCACGAGGAGGCATTTTCTAACCTAATTCTTTAATAGTTAAGTTCAATCCAAAAGTTCTACCTAATTAATTATCTAAAACTTATTTACAAATCACATTAACACAATTCCTACCTATTTATTTACAGTTCTTAAAAACGCTCACTCAATATTTACAATAGTATGACGAACATGTCGATTGTCGAACGTACGAAACATGTCATGAGAATTATTATATTTACAGTACTACACTACAAGTTACACTTTCACAACAACAAAATTACAATTTACAAAAGACTAAAAAAGACCGCAATTCGCGAGCCGAGCGTAAGTGTTTATTTACCAACAACACGAATACGTAATGAGTGAGCCGACCCGGGGCGACTGCCGCCCGAGTTCGCCCGATGCGCGAGCGCGACGCGCTGTGTAAGTAAGAGTTGTAAAGACTATATTGCTATCCCGTTCCGCTGGCTCCGTTGCCGCTGTACGCGTTGAAAATTATATTCTAGCGCGAAGTAATATTCGATCTAGCAAACGCTAAAGACTATATTGCTATCCCGTTCCACTGGCTCCGCTGCCGCTGTGCGCGCAGCGCGTTGAAATATTATATTCTAGCGCGAAGTATTATTCGATCTAGCAAACGCTAGATGCTATTTTAACATAGCGTGTTATTTTTTGACGCTATACGTTTTATTAACCACCTCTAGTATGGAATAATTCGTTTTCATAAGGTCACAATATTTTTAATGTATTTTGTGACATGATAAAGAAATATGATGACTCCTTACTAGCACTGTAAATACTCCCTACTGACCTGTTTTTAGAACTTCTATTCTGATTAATATTGATTAACTTCACGATAAAGACTTATTTTGCTTGAATTTCTAATCATCACAGATATTTTATAATGCAAAATGCGTGTCGATACTTGGAATAAGCGATTCTTGAGTATCGCCCGCACCAAACGTGTTAATGTAGGTATAATGTACTATTGTTTTGTCCAAAACGTGCTCAATTATAATTCTTTGAGTTTTTTGTTGTAAAATTGGCTATTCGTAAATTGCGTTTGTGAAATTTTAATTTAGTGGAAATGATGATTATACTATTTTTAAGATATGTTTGTATTAAAGCTAATATTATTATAAACATTAAAAAAAATGCTACTTTTACCGAAAGCATCTTAAACATTATTCAAGAATGAGTGAACCGTACATCATACAGGATACGTAGAAGTGAATTCCTTTATTCCCTTTCACATTTCAAAATGTATATAAAATCACCAACAATAGAAATCTAACATTAAACCGTTAGCTGAGATATAAAAATCTGTGGACGCCCGTATAATCCTCGGAGAGTTTGAATCGCTACAGGTCCGGGCGAACTGAAGATTATTCACCTATGAATTTTTCATCTCAACTCAGCCGGGACATGTAAACCTTTTATATACATTTGCTTTTGCGATGGGTTTATAAAAAAGCTCTTTGAAATATTTTATTTTCTCGATTTTTTTCTGTATTAATGGTTGTGAACTTTGATTTTTTATGCGTGAATTTGACGCGGATTCGGCAGGGTTAAATTGAGTGTCAGTTATCGTTGACGACTAGCCAGCTAAAACTATTTTTAGTTATTCGAATGGCAAAATAGTTAAACTTTATTTTATTTTATTTCGAATAAATTAATTTAGTGTTTCAAAATGTAGACCGTACACATGAATGGTCTTTGTGATAACATAATCCGCTCATGTAACGAAAACTTATTCGATAATATTTTCAGCATTTTATCGCAAAATACCCCGCAAAGAGTTTTCAATTAAACGACTATATTTGCGTACACAAATTAAAATAACTCAAACCAGTAAACACGATAATTAATCCAAAGCCAATTAATTACCGTACCTTAAAAACAATTACCGGTAATCCAAACTCCGAAAAGGTGCTTTAAAAATCGGGTAAAAAATCATCTAGGATAAAAATCATAAGTGGCATTTACCAGCACGCGATATGAAGGTTTTACTGCACTTTTTACTATCGCTCGTTTATTATAAAGTTTATGGTGGCATAAAGCATAGTATAATGGCGTATTTTTATAACCAGATGCGATAAAACACCTTTTATGTTGGTGATAACATCGGTATTGAACATTCGGCATGGGTATTGCATTAGTGCCCGGATTACTGCTAAATTGTTGTCTAGGAATTGTAACGATTGAGTTTTCAGTGTAAGTGTAGTGAAGCTTTTAAGACTGTTATAATAATTTAAGGGGTTTCTAGGGAGGTGTAAGTGTAACAAATCTACTGATCCGTAGGTAAAGAGAAGGTAGGTCTACTCAACTGGAATACCCCATAGGAAAACTTATATATTAGGCAGCAGAAAACAGTATTTTTTTGTAAATTTTATACTTTTTCTGTAACGGTTTATTGGAGCTAATTGCAACACAAGCTTATTAAATTAAAAATGTTTAGGGGTATGAGGAACAGGGTGTAAAGTTCACTCATACTCCATAGAAAAGGGAGGATCCTCCAACCAGACGGGTGTTGTGTCTGGCGGGCAACTGCCCAACGATTGATATTGGGTTCTCGTATATATGTCCACTGCACGGTAAACTTTAATTGCGCGATGCAGGATTTATGTGACGTCTGTCTGACGTCAGGTCTTTGATGCGTAGTTCGCATGTGGCGATGTAGATACCGCCACAAATGTATAAAACCCTATCTAAAAACAAAGCATATGATAAACGATTTTTTTATAGCCAAGAACACTCTCGATCAAGTCACTTTCCAAACAAAACCAAAAAAATCAAAACCGGTTCAGCGGTTTGGCAGCTACGATGGCGCAGACAGACACCCAGATACACACGTTAAACTTATAACACCCCTCTTTTTTCGTCGGGGGTTAAAAACACGCACTAACGTCTGTTTTCTGTTTATTTTATCACTAGCTGCGTCCCGCGGTTTCACCCACATTATCTATCCCGTGGGAATATCGGGATAAAAAGTATCCTATGTCCTAATCCGAGTCATGGTCTACCCATGTGATTTTATCCAAATCCGTTCAGCCGTTTTAGCGTGAGAGTGTAACAAACAAACAAAGAAATTCACTTTAGCATTTTTATATTAGTTAGGATTAGAATGTACGTCTTATTTTTGGCAGAATAAACCATTTTTCTTCCTGTCTTCTTCATTCCAACCTGATCTAGACAAACAAAGGCAGTTCCTACAAAATAGTTAATCATACGATTGCCTACCGTCTGCACTAAACTCAGACGCTGCCCAGTATTTAACGTAATAAACTACCAATCTCACACAGAGTTCGACCAGACATTGATTCACGGCTCTAATGCACTTTTATTAAACTCCAGATAGCCACTTAGCCACGGATTCAAGTTGAACTTCAACTACGGAAAGTTATAAGTTGGTGTCTCCTAGGATTTGGTTAGATACGTTTGCTTGATGGTCGGTTCTCTAGGGTTAAAAAGTTTTGAAGTGACGACGGAGTGCATTAGAAATTAATTCTTGGAGAAAATTCTAGATAGAAATTTTGAGCAAAGAGTTTTTGATCCAAGTTATATTCAATTCCTAAGACCGTATTGAAGTTGATCTGAAATGCTATGATATTTGAGTTAGATCTTTAATGTCAACTTATATGGAGACAGAACTTTCTATTGAAATTTCTTGTTTTTACCCGACTACGGCGAAGAAAAAAGGAGGGTTATGATTTTGACCGGTATGTATGTATGTATGTATGTTCATCTGTTCCCTCATATCTTCTAAACGACTCATCACAATTTGACAAATGAGGTATCGTTGGAAGCGTCTGGATCGTCCGCTGGTTATAGGCTATGTGACGTCACATTAAACGAAAGCAGAAATCGCAAAAAAAAAACTGCAGTTTCCTACTTTTTGACGAGTTATGCGAACACAATGTAGAGAACAGAAGAATTATTTTTCACGATTTCAGCTTTGGTCCCATAGTGGAAGTTGTTCATAATGATGAGTAAAATGACCTCTTAAAATATTTCGTGTATGAATAGAACACCTTATTTTTATATTTTTGTCATAGATCTTATAAATCACTATTCCCACTGCATTTGTTAACGTAAATCCCATCAAAATCCTTTACATAAAAACGTATTCAACAATCCCTGAAAATGTGGAACTTAAAAACCTCTCAGGTCCAGCAACTTTGCTAATAAACAAACCCCAGACGATTGTGAATTCAGAGCACACCCAACGCTTGAAAATTTTCACCCATTTTCTAGAAAATAGATTTTCCGAGGGATTCCTGAAGACAAACAGTGTTGGGTTACTTACTGGTCCATTTATGGCTTCCAGTAATGGGGTTATATTACATTTTTGGAGTATTTTTGGGAAATTAGGATATGTTGGCATTTAACAATAAATAATCTAACTATACAGGGTCAAATTAAATTAACTAACGGAACTCAAAACACGTGATGGGCCGATGAAACACAAGAAAGTTTTTTTTTTTTTTTAAGTAACTTCCATTGATTACGTGTCAACGGTCAAACCGTTCACAGAGAGGAGGCCAGTGTCGCAGAGTGGGAACGTTATAGGCTGATAAGCTTATGCTACGGGTCACGAAAAGTTTCGCTAGCTAATTTAATTTGACCCTGTATTGTATTTGTAGTAGACCCAAAAAAAAAAGGCCCCAAATAAATTTCACTTCTACGTTTTTATCCCAACGTATTGTGTTGATTAATTAATTAACGAGCGACAGTAACCTTGTATATGTTGTGGAACTTCCAGGAAAGTTTTCACTACAAATGCAGCGACGGACATCAAACTTTAGCAAACTTGACAATAGCCCTTTCATTACTCAGTCTTCAGAAAGAAAGTCTTAGCTTCAAACTTCGCTATCTCTTCTTTTATACAAATTAAAAACTAAAAAGAGAAAAAAACTCCCTCACACGAAAACCCAGTAAACTTAAACAGAGCCAATAGTTTAAGTAATAGGTATGATCACTAAAAATGTTTTTTTGTCTGTCAGTTAGATTATTTAAAAATATCGGACACGTATTTTTTATTTTTAACCGACTTCTTCAAAAAGGAGGAGGTTCTCAATTCGTCTGTATGTTTTTTTTTTTGTATGTTTGTTACTCGATTTCTCCGCCAATTATGAATCGATTTTGATGATTCTTTTTTTGCATGCTTCCGAGGTGGTCCCATATAAATTTTATTAACTTTGCTTGTGTAGTTTTTGAGTTAGCTTCAATATTACGTATTTTTCCCACTTAGTTTATCTAGACGATGTTTCATTTACTCCGTCACTGTTATTTACATCAGCTAGTGGTATTATAATTTGTGTGGGGTAGGTACCACAACTAAAAGTGAAAAATAAAAACTTATTCCAAAAATTACAAACTTATTTCTTTTTACGTAAAAGATTACGGCAAAACATTGAGTTAAAACGTGGCATGACGTCACGCCTATGTAGATATTATACTTAGTGGTGACTTAGCGAGCCCCCATTCCAAGTCATTTTTTATTAATATGAAACGTACGTGTCTAGTATATTTTTATTATGTGACTGACGGACTAAATAGAATTTATTCTTTTTTACCCAGGCATCATCCCTATAAAGATAGATTTTTTGCCAAATTAAACCTTTTTAAAACCAAACTACTTTAACACAAAACACCTATATCCCTAATGGAGCCTTTCAAAAACCCGCCAAAAATATAACCTATAAAGTAAAAATAATCCCCGAAAGGTACAGGAAATGACGTAAGAGAGTCAATTGAACCACTCAGTGAAACGTGTGTGGGTGAAAATTCAATAATAACTCAATACTTCACCTTTCTTCCTTGAAAAAGTGCTCCTAAAGTGTCCTTAATTAAATAACCGAATGACGTGATGAGGATAGGGTTGGCACGTTTTGCATATTGCACTTTTCTGTGATGTGAAAGAATTATCTAGTAGCATAATATAATATTACTGTTATAATCATTTTGATTAAGTACTGTTGATTATGAGGCTAAGTTTTGTTTAATAATTAATCGTGTTAAGTTATGTTTGCTATAATACTGTCTAGGTGGTGCCATTTGGTCCAAAAACCAAGGTCTTGAAGGTTAAAATCTAATTAATTCGACTTTTAAGTATCTGTGGTTAAGAAAGGAAGCCGTAACTTATCTTATGTCTAAATCTTACCATCAGAAACCAAACTGCCATTTTGATCGTACCTGCAAAATAAAAAAGTATCATGTTATTATAACATTCCAATTCGAAAGATAGAATGAAAGGAATGTCTGTTTCGTATTTGTCCCAAAAAATAAATGTTCCACAATAGTTGAAGTATTTCAAAAGCGAGTTGCGGACAGCCCTGTAATTGAATGTGTTCTGATTGGCTAGTTCATATCACGTTCGATGACGCCATGTCCGGTCGTGTCACGTGGTCAATTTCCGTTCCAATATCCTATGCATGTCAGTCTCATTTGAAATATAGCAGCCGACCGGGGTGGAGGTCTAGCCCAAATTTAATTTATTTATCTAATAAAATGTAAAAAAGTAACTTTTTATTGTTTTTCATTTTGTTTCTGATGCTTTAATTTAGTTTTTATCTTCCTGAAAAAAAAAAAAAATGTTCTGTCATAAAATTATTGGATGGTTTGTACTTTGTACATAATTATGTCAAAGTAGTTTTCTTTTAAATCCATCTATATAAGAGAACATCATTTAATTCCTGAATTAGGTAGGGATATCTCTGATTGAAAATGCTACAAATCCCTAAAAAAAAAACAACCCCATAGAAAGGCATGAATAAAACACAATAACCACTCATAATAGAGAAGCAATACTATCAGCCATGAAACAATTTAATAGCGATGGCGATTACAAAACACGTAATGTAGGCACGATAGCATAATAGAGGCTATTCCGTTATAACATGTAATTGGGGACATAATGTAATTCCACTGGCGCGGACGTCCGCTTTCATTTGACTGTGAAACCCTGTTTGGGCTGGAGTTAGATTTTCGAATGGTTTGTGATTTAATGTGCGTGGACTGTATTTGGTCTGTGGCAATTGCGAAGTTCGTAATTGGACATGCTTTGGTCCTGCGAGGTGTGTTGTAATGGCTGTTTTAGTAATTAACCGTGTGGACATTTTGTAGGTCAAAAGTGTCCTTTTGTCATTAGGATCTTTTGGTATTTTTTTATTGGAAATAGTCTGTAATCCCTGACTTCTATTTTATTTTATTGTCTTGACGAGAATCATAAAAGCATTTGATGCTTTGACGTCTTTTATATTTCTTTTACAAACTCATTGGTAAAAACAAAAAAAAAACTTTTTCATGATAATCACAGTTTGGCACTAACATAGATCATTCATATCTTCATATGTTTGTAAAACTTTTCTTCTAACTGTGTAAGCGGTAGGAGCCATATTTTTTATTCCTTTGGTCAGCTGAAAACTTTGAAAACTTGGGTCACGAACGATCCTACTTAATTTTTTATGAGAAATCTGGAGCTCGACTATGTTTAAGGAGGAAAGGAAAATGGATATTCACGGTAAAGAAAATTATTAATGGTCTTCACCTTTTCGTGTGGTTAATGACAGAGTTTTAAAGCCGCCCAAGGGCCTCTGACTTGGCTTCACATGCCGTCGAGAAATATCTCTCTGGCATGCCGGTTTCCTCACGATATTTTCTTTCACCGTTTTTAAAGCAAGTGATAATTATACAATACGCACATGAATCCGAAAAGTCAGAGGTTGACTTGGGTTCGAACTCGAGACCTATGACTTGGCAGTCCGACGGTCAAACCACTAGGCTATCACTGCTTATAATGGCATTTCTTTTGATTCGGTGTTTTACATGTATAGTTGGGACGTTGATGAATTATTTTGTATGAATTTTTTTTATTAAAAAATTAAAAATAATTCATAAGCCAATTGATTGTTTGACATGGTCTCATTAATACCCTGAGTTAAGGGGTATCAAATGGAACACGATGTATATTAATCACTAATGAACATAAAATTACGCATGTAGGTCTTAAGCTCCCGTTTTCAATCACCGAAGCTTTGTGACGGCCGCCATTAAAAACTTTATTTAAGCCCCATTATTCGTTCGGTGTCGATAAATTAATTGAATTTCCCGTCGACAAAGTTTATTATTAAGTAAGCTGAAGTTTCATAACTTTCTAACTTGAGTCAGCAATCTTTTGCGTAATTCAAAGGAATTGATTGTATTGTTGTTTGGTGGGTAGTCGGAAATTTATTGGGTTGGAATGCCTAATGATCTGTGACGTAATGGCTGTAGTAAATTCAATATGGTGGTGTAGCTTTGATGGTGGGATGAAGTTGAGATCAAAGGAGGCGAAATAGAATAGAATAGTATACTGGGTGTTAGGGTAGTCACCGTTATCCTTGAAACTAGTGGTTTGGTGTCATCTATATTATACTTTTTCTATGGGACCAACCTTGAAATCGCAAAAAAAATCAGCTGTTCCATACATTTTGTCGATTTAAGTGAACACAAATGTATGGAACAGCTGATTTTTTTTTGGCGATTTCAAGGTTTGTCCCATAGAAAAAGTATAATATAGATGACACCAAACCACTAGTTTCAAGGATAACGGTGACTACCCTAACACCCAGTATTAACTAACAACGGTCGTTCCCGATATCCCGCAATAGTATAGCGAGTATAAATGCAAAAAAAAAAATACGACTCACTCTTTTTTTTTTAAATAAGAGTAATGAAATATTCACAAAACTATTAAATTGATACGTAAAAGAAACACTCTGTACACACACACTTGTATTTCAACGTAGAAAGACAAGTGTGACAAGTGTGCGTGTATAGTATTTTTTTCCGTGTGAATATTTACTATTAAAAAAAAAAACTTTTTATGGTTATATTTTTTTTTAGGCATCTATAGACGTTGTATTATTGCAGGTTAACGGGAACGTTAGATAACATACTGCATAATAGTCTTGTAAGAAGTTGTTGATGATAAGAAACATATCGAGGGATGATTGTAAGAGTTTTTGTAATCAATTTAATAAAAACGAAGAACAGTCTAGTAACGTTATTACATTGATGAACCGCCATCTTGGACGCAGGTGCTAGGATAAAGTTGTCGAGTTAGCTGTTCATACTGGATAGTGTTCTCAAACTTAATTATATCAAGTTATAAAGAAAATTAATTTGTGGATTTAGTGGCGCAGGTGTTTTAAAATGTTTTAACTATTTTAAACAGGGTCACCCTGTTTAAAATAGTTTGGTAGAGGATTTTTGTTTGTCATATTTTTTGTGACATGTAAATAACATCACGCCTGTAATCACTGCAGGGTTAGGTAGAGGTGGACCTAGTACACCCACATTTCGCCAGTTATATTAAAGTCCCATGTAATAGGGGGCGAGCCTATTGCCATCAACCGGGCACGAATCCAGACTCTGGGCTGTTACTGAGAAATTTCTGATGAAAAACCCAATAACACTTTGCCCGACCTGGGAATCGAACCCAGGACCTCATGCTCAGGAGTAGCGCTTGCGACTACTAGACCAACGAAGCAGTCTAATCATTATAATGTAATTTAAACTAATAAATACATACGCCATTGTGACGAAGTTAATTAGTTAATACGCAGTAAATTAATAATGAATAACGAATACTTAATAAGCTCAAGAACAATGGGTAACGAGTATTGTCTCGGAAAAATAAATAGTGCTTTATTTATTTTTGGAAATGCTTAATTAGGTACAATTCGAGTCTGGAAAACATCGAGCATCATTTTACGTAAAACGTAGGAGAATAAGTAGGTATTTACTTTAACTAGTAGAGCTGCGTATTTTATTTTTCATTTTGAGTTTGTTATTATTTAGGAATTAAGAAAATAATTTAACCTGATTTTCTGCGCAACCTTGTATATAAAAGAAATCCTCTGTCTAATCTTATCCATTTTCACGATTGAAAAGATAAACCTACCTACCAAGAACCTAACCTACAAAGAAAAACCTACGTAAGTATCTGATTTAAATAAAAACATACTGAAAAAAATTAAAAGGTTCGCTATGAATTACCCAATAATAATAAAATTACAGCACAAAAAATGGCCGTCTTCATCTCTCGACAATACCCATCAGAAATATGAATCTACTAGCTGCGGCCCGCGGTTTCACCCGCGTAAACTTATAAACTATCTGTTTGCCAAATTTCATCCAAATCCATTCAGTAGTTTTTACGTGAAAGACACCCCCGTGTAACAAACCTCCATCTATCCATCCGTGCTTACAAACTTTCGCGTTTATAATATTAGTTAGATTAGATAGGTATATATTCTCACTCAAACAATGAACTAAATGTCTTCTACAACTAAAGTCAAAGTCAAATTAAAAAAAAAAAACACAAACATTTCAAATAGGCACATATAAGGCACCTTTGAACGTCAAAATAGAAAAATATGCCTAATTGATTCTAGTTGCCACTTGCACTAACACTGCAGATTTATTACGAGGTGCGCAGTTAATTAATCCTGTCACTACACGGGGACACATGTACCCGGTGCAATTTCCTCTATAATCTCCGCGGACTAAGACAGGGCTGCCTTGATTCTGTTGAAAAGCCATTTTGTCTAGATGTCTCAAGAATTTTCACTATAAAATTGGAAGAAAAAAAAAAAAGATTAAAAAAAAGATGAAAATAAAAAAGATTTGCCGATTTTTTTTGGTTTACTAGTTGAAGTTTATGTTGAGAAAATCTGTTTTCTTTTGTTTTATCATGATTAGATATCGATAGTTTCGTTAGCTAATTTAATTTGATCCTGTGTAGTGATTTATGGTGCAAGCGGGCTTTAGATTAAGAAAAATTGGGTGGGTAAGTTCAAATCAAAGACGAGTTTTTTTAAATATATTTTCATTTTAGTCAAGTGAAAATTCAAATAGGTATTGATTTATCAGGAATGAGGCAATGAGCCTTCCATCTAACAGTACCTACCAAATGCTCAGTCATTACTCTCTAATAGAACTGCCTAGAAAAATTGTCAACCCTAATGTCCTTTTTATCATAAAAAGTTCAGACGCATACAAAAAATTTACGTCACAAAATCGTATAAAAAAAAAGAACACAGGTTTAAAAAAAATCACCGCGCGGCAACCCTACTCGTCCTGCAAGCTGATTACATACATGGAGCGGGATTCGTTTGAGTAAAGGATTAATGTAATGAAAAGTTTCAGATAAATTACGTGTCGAAGTTTTTCGTGCCGCGTTTTTGGGTTAATTGAACATTTTAATTTGGGATTCCGATACTAATGAGGAATTGGGTGAACGTACCTAAATACTTTCCTTTGCGTAAAGGATTTTCGGATTTGCCTGTTACTTATTCTTTATGATAATTTAGCCAAATACCAAGTACCTACTGAAGTTTTTCTCTACGATGAAAAGATTTGCTCTTTACAATGTATTTTCATCCCAATTAAATCTGAAAGTGGATTGTTTAATTTAAATAAATTAAAATGCATAGTGTGTTATAAAAATAAAGTTACAAATTCAGCTCAATCCAATTCTGCAAATACCTACTTACCTACTTTAATTAAAAATAAAATCATGAAATAATAAAAACACGAATTAGATCTGCAGAGATACATGTTTTCACAAATCCTCCCCAATTTTCTAAGTTTAAAGCAATATTCACTTTTTTTTAAACAAGCCAATTTCATGATCAAAGAACTTGGGAGGGGCGAAATTGAATCTTCTCCTGCAGGCGAGAACTTACATTATTTTATTTTTCTTTTTACTTCATTATGTTTTATTCCATTTGCGTCTTCAAAGCTTTAACAAAGTGTATTTCTTCCAGGAAATTGTTTACGTTGACTGATGTTCCCTGATCCGGTCCGTAACCGGTTAAATCTGATTTGAAACAAGTCGTAACTTGTTAAATTGGTCAAAAGTAATTTCGGCGCGGGAATTTGCGCTTAATCCATTTATTTTTTGTCAGGCTTTTCTTCATGAGGATTAAAATGCCATTTGGCTCAGCAGCCTTATGGATTAACCTGAATACCATTGTTTAACATAAAAATAAATAACTGCTGCCTTACTTTCCATTTGTTTGTATCAGTACACTGTGACTGTGTCCCACTTATTTTGAGCCGGCTTATGTGTATTCATGCGAAATATCACAAATAGGACAATGGGAATAAATGTAGCTAATGGGGGGTGAATCGACTGATTTATAAGCCTCACTAGTTTTTATATGTAACGTTTATATTTTTTGGTATCCCGGGAACGTGTAGGTTTATGTTTTGTTCGCTTGATAAGCTCAGTAAGTATAGCGACCAAAAACAGATTGACAGTGACAGTTCTTTATTTATCAAACCTATAATTTGCACATTATTTTGTAAATCGAGTTTCAAGCATGATACTGGATCTAGAATACGCATCTGCATACTGTATGAACTACAATTTGGATAAGTACAGGATCCTTTTATACAGGTATTTTTATAACTATGACTTATAATTATATCATTATAACTTTCATGCTATCAAGTGTATTAGGTAAACCTCCTTTTCCGGTTGAATTTCACCAATAAAATTGAACTCGATCAATACCACGTTCAAGAGTTATCAGTGTCAAAATTCCATTAAAAAAATAATGACAGTGACAGCTAACGCGGTTTACAATTATTGATCGAGTTCAGTTTTATTGGTGAAATTCGCTCTTAATTGATAAACCCTTTAAGTTGTTTTTGCTTCAAGACCATCCTCCAAACTATTAAGGTACTTTTACTAGTGCCTTTTTAAATTGCTTCCTAAATCCATTATCCCTTCCGTTAATAGATTTAAGTCCCGGTTTAGGCACACAAGGATGTCCCTTAGGACCGGGTAATGTCTAAAGCATCCGTTGGTCTATGTATGTGCCTAAATTGTTAGTATTATAGTGATCCTTTGTCGTGGAAAGCATAATTTTCTGGCCAAAATAATTTTAAAGAGCTTTCATACATTTCAAAAGTCATTGGTAAGAACAAAATTTACCTTCAACAATAATCTTTTGGCTCTCGAGTGACACTGACAGGGGGGCGCTGATGGTAAAGATTTGTGCAATTTTTTTGTTAAATGTCACTTGAAATGTATTGAAAAAACAAGATGGCGGCGTTAGATCCGATTTTGACCACGCGCCAAAAGAACCTAAAAAAAACAATTTAGGATACGAAGAAAAACAACTTTATAGAGCTACGTTGTCTTTGTTCGTATTCTTAATTGATTTTATAATTAAATTTCAAAACAATTAGAAATAAGGGTTCTTACAAGAAGTTTCTGATTGATTGATGAAAGTTTTTGACTTTCATGATAAACGAATTAGAAAATTAAGATGGGTTGAATTATGTCTGGACTTAAGTATTAAAAGTTTCAAGTAGTATAAATAATTATAAATGAACAAGTGGTCCTTTGAAATTACGTCTAAGGCAATAACATAGGGTGAGGGAGTTTCTGAGATATGAGGACTAAGTAGGTAATTACTTTGATATTGACAAGAAACGATAGTGTTATTCCTAAAGGTTTTATAATTCAAAAAAAGAATGCACTGGTAACATAAACATCAAATTTTTACCCTCCTGCAATTTCAGTATGAAAAATACGCCAACTTTGATGACGACAAAAAAAAACACTTTTTTGTCACTTAACCCTCCGCTGCGACACTGATGACGACAAATAATTCGACCCAAACAGCACTGCAAAACGTTACCTAAGTCTTTAATCCGGGCATAGCTAATATTATGCGTGGCACGCCACCGACCCGGTTCGGCGCTACCCGGCTTACCTTGTAACCGGGTAAGCTTTGCATCTTGCGTTTGATGTTTTACCCGTATTTTGACGGTATAATGGATGTATTGGTTGTGTGTGGTTTTCGCGATTGATTTAGGTTTAGTTTTTCTTATAGTATTTTTTTTATCTGTCACCAACATCAAAGATAAATAATTTGTATTATTAACCGTAAGCACAATCGATAATGTTAAACCTTCCAAGATTATTTTGGGTATTTTTAAGTAATAAATCCAATACTATTAAATGAGCAATAAGTATCTGTACATACAATAATATGTAAAAAACCCTATCTGATCCGAAAGGGCACATAAGTACTGCAATAATATTTACCAGAAAAAAAAAAATTGCAATTTGAAATTCACAGTTCTTGTACCAAAATTACCCCAATTTCATTATAAATTAACAAATTTTCTACAGAGGTCATAAGTTATGACTTGTAGACACCCACTAAACGACGACGCCCGCCTGCGCTCCATGTAATAAACCGGTAAAATACCCCATTGAAAAAAATGTGGCGATATTTTTTTTATTTTTTCCAATATAATAGGTACTCCATAAATAGACTCTTAGTATGATTCTTAACAACACCTTCACGGACCGGACAGTATAATATATACATATGATATATATATATATATTATTTGCTGTATATATATTATTTATAATTGTGTGCGAAAACGGCGATGAAAGTTGTAATATAAATAGGGGGATTACGGGGGCGAAAATCGATCTAGCTAAGTCTCATATCTGGGAAAATTCGTTTTCTCCTCTCACCCGAGCAGAGTTCAGTCGCCCAGGTACTTACTTAATAATGTAAAGGAACACGATATCTAGCAGTGGACGTCTTTCGGCTGGTACGATCATTGAGAACGTCAACGTGAAGACAACATTCTTACAATAAGCTCTGCTGCCTGCTGGGGAACCTGAGTTCTTTAATTGGGAACCAGGCGAACGATTTATTTTGCAGTTTTTACCCGACTACGGCGAAGAAAAAAGGAGGGTTATGATTTTGACCGGTATGTATGTATGTATGTTCATCTGTTTCCTCATATCTTCTAAACGACTCATCACAATTTGACAAATGAGGTATCGTTGGAAGCGTCTTGATCGTCCGCTGGTTATAGGCTATGTGACGTCACATTAAATTAAAAATGGCGCCTTCTAGAGGACGTAAAGACAGGAACTAAAAAAAAAAATTGTTTAATCGTACCATGTTGGGTATCAAATGAAAGGGCTTAATGAGCACATTTCAAAAATATAAATATTATAACCCCAAAAGAATTAAAAAAAAATTAAAGTAATAAAAACTAAAACCCAACTACGACTAAATTAAAAATCCGGAGTCACACGTGTTAGCCCTAACACGTGTGACTCCGGATTGTCCGTCTGTGGTGTCTTGTTTATACCTTTTTAGTCGTAGTTGGGTTTTAATTTTGCTGTAACTAACTTCAGATGAACTTTTTAATTTAGGTACAGTCGCCAACACATCAAGCTACTACAATCTATGAAATTTCTTTAGTAGATTTTAAACTTTATCGCTAAAGCATTAGGTTCAAGCTTGATTGAGAAAGGTCTGTACTGGGTCCACATTTTAAACTGTTAGTGAATTATTTATTTATCTACAAAACCGTAATCTGTCAAACTTGTCAACAATTTTGGTAAATTGACTGTATTTTTGACAAGAGATTAGACGAAATTGCTGATTACCATTGAGAAGAAATGGTAAGTGTAATCATTATATTATATAGAATGATTTTGAGCAATATCATAAAAATATCATTTATAAAAAAACATACCTAACCTCTATGGTATTTAGCGTGCTGCATCAGTTTAGGCGCTGACTGCCAACAAAGATAAATGGTGTGCCGCTAATACGAGCTAAACGCCAATAAATCAATACTCTCAGTCATTACGGCACCCGGGTGTGATCCGGGCATACCCTGATGTATGGAATACCGCAAATGGTGGAATTGTGATAAAATTTCTGCTGTGGAATTAAATGTAAGGCTGATTTTGGGTGTTTCGATGATAACAAAAATTTATGTTATTAAATAATTATGCGGTAGGTATATTAATAAAAATAAACTACAACTGAAATATATTTCTTACAAGTTATGATAGTTCGGAATTAGAATGATATAAGAGTTGTCTATCTATAAACAATATTGATAAGCTTACTTTTCAAGCTAATTACTTTTATATTCGGATCATAATTACTTACAAATAAATACACATACCATTGTAAAATAAAAACAATCGCATGTACGACGAATGAGGCAAAGAGGAGAATGAAAATGTTACTTTGTTCTCAGAATTAAAAACCAACGTATTCTCGATCAAAGAACCATAGACAAGTAAATGGAAACATGAAAAGGCTCCTTTCAGAGTGTTTTTTCTTCTCACAAACAACAATTAATTCCCAAAAAAATCTTTCCCGTGCTCACAAAATATGTCGCAGGACTTAATTGCAATATGTAAATCAGGGACGTATTCCGTGACGCAAGGCGGGCCCCGTCAGGCCGGGCGAAAAGTAGGCCAAACTGAGGCCAAAGTCATAGGATCGACAGTTCAACATGTGTTATTTTGTTTACAACTATCCTCGAAGCGTATTTTGATTCCGCCGTTTAGTCAATATTCGTGGGAATGTCGAACGGATTGAAGGGAAAATATTTGCTACGATTTCTTGCAACTTTTGGTTTTTTGAGCATTAAATGTGTAGCCGAATAATAGGTATATATGACTAGACTATGTTTTGCCCTCGACTTTGTTTGCGTGAAATTTCTTGTTTTATCATAAAATATCGACACTCGGTACTGTAGCTCCCCATTAATGAAATCATTTTCGGAATCGGATCAGTAGTTTCGAAGATTACCTGCTACACACAAATTTTACCTCTTATCTCTCTTAATAACTAGTGCCTAACTGTGCGTTTGCACGAATTCTCTAGTTCCTGTCAAAATTGAATGGAACATTGACAGGAAATAGAGATTTCAACATGGTTTGTCGTGAATGTTTCGCCAGTGCAAAAGCACGGTTATACATGACTTAGTTCATCTTTATGCATAATTAGCCTATAATGTTCCCACTGCTGGAACACAGGCCTCCTCTCTATGAGAGGGAGTGAGCAGTGTGGGCAATCCACCACGCGGGACCAATGCTGGTAGATTTTACACGCCTTCGAATTTTTGGTTGAAGGACATGCTTTCTTCATTTTCATCACCGATTTGAGAGTAGTAGCGATGATAACTTCATCACTACTACTCTCAAATAGACAAAGTAAAGTGCTTGCCTGGGTCCGAACTAACAATCTACAACTCTTAAGTCAGGGCTGACACCACTGGGCCACCACGGCTTATTGAGGACAAGTCTTTATGATTTCTCCTCAAATAAACATGCAATTCCTCTTTTTGTGTTTCATTAGTCACATTGATAAACACAAGCCCCTTCGAAGTAATGAGTATTTTCCTCATAAATCCTTAATTACGGCTTTAATACAAATTGCGAAAATTAATTAAACAGTCAAATGTGACGGGATTATGAAATTACGAACCTTCAGTGAGATGAAGCCTTTAGATCAACGAGAGATGTTTTAATTTAACACCGAAATGATTAATCACCAAAATTAATTATCATCTCGAAATATAACAAAAGAATGTCACGGTCATAAATTAAACGGTGAAAAGATTAACCCGGGCATATCTTCACCTTAACCGGATTTAACCGGGTGTCGTTCGACGTGCGACGAATACATTAGCGGCTGTTTCCCCTTCCGGACCGAGTTTCATCCGGATATCCGCGAGCATGATCATCCGCGTTCGACGGTTACTTCGTAATTTGATCGCGTAACGTTTTTAATCTTTTTGATTGATCAATCGGTTTTGGTACTGTGGGTTTCTGGAAAAAAAAAAGGAGCGGGCCATTTATTTACGTAAAGATTTAATCAACGTGAAAATTACAGGTTTTAATAAATAAGCGTTAACCCGAAGCATATTGAATTTTAAAACAGTTTTCTGCTTTAAAATTCCTTAAACAATTTTATGAAAAAAAAGGGCGAATACTTGGATATTTTGACCACGTTCATAATAAAATTACCAACAAAAATCGCACTAAAAATGTGCACTCAAATACAAAATAAAAAACAATGCTAAATCTCTTTGACGCAAACGGTCTCGCAAATACCAATCGGAACTTCGGCAAAAAACTAGTAAAACTGAGCTAGAAGGCGTTAATTGGACATTTTCCGACCAGTTAGATGGTATTAACATTTCAGACCAGTATTTGGTTTGATTTGCATCGTGACTGCTGGCAATTTCAGTCCGTCCTTTGAGGCCACTCTTAGACCACGCTGCGGGCCAATTAAAATCAATCAATCTGCCTAGCCTTTTCCCAACTATGTTGGGGTCGGCTTCCAGTCTAACCGGATGCAGCTGAATACCAGTATTTTACATGGAGCGACTGCCTATCTGACATATACCCCAGCAAGACTGGTTGTCAGACTTTCGGGCTTCTGACGATCCGTAACAACTGTCAAAGATCCACGAATGATAGCCGGGACCAACGGCTTAACGTTCTTTCCGAAGCACGGAGGAGTCTCGGTACCTATGTAAAGATGGTCAGCCACCCACGGACCAACCCCGGCAAACGTTGCTTAGCGTGATAGATCGACCCGTGCGGCTGTTATAAGTTAGCCACGAGCTCCTCATTACTTAGCCACAGCTCTCTTACACCACGCTGCGAGCCATAAAGGTTAATATTTACCAAAGATGTTCTTATTTTAGTTAGTATCGTAGCTAAAGTATTTAAATATTTTTATAAAAAACATTTTAGTTAAAATATACAATCATTATGTACAAAGGGAAAAATAACAAATATAGCTAAAGTTGATTAAGTCATCAATTCGTTTGCAATATAATTATACCCTTTCATATCTATGGACGCATAGTCATTTTGAATCGCGAAGTGAGAGTGAATGTCTATGTGAGACGCGAGTTGTTGTTTGAATTTTACAGAATCGACGTACTGATATCGCGAAATCAGTAGGTACACTAGTAGATACCTAAGTACGTAAGTAGAAACCTGAAACAGTGTACAGTTACGAACAAAAGGATCTTACTATTCACATAAATACTTACGAGGCTGCATTAAAGTTAATAATCGTGCATCTCGCCCTATCAACATTTACATATATCAAACACTAGACAAATACACTCCTCGTGAAATCCACACACAGGTAGCACGTAACGTAAGTCAGTGTATGCTTGCGAACAGAAGTGTATCAACGACCACAAAAATACAGCTAACCTGTATCAAAATAATCAAGACATTTGGTATTATAATTAGGGTGTTTAAGGAGCTCGTGGCTAAGTAATAACAGCCGCACGGGTCGATCCATCAGGTTAAGCTACGCTTGCCGGGGTTGGTCTGTGGATGGGTGACCATCTTTACATATCGAGACTCCTCCGTGCCTGGGAAAGCACGTTAAGCCGTTGGTCTCGGCTGTCATTTGTGGATCTTTGACAGTCGTTACGGGTCGTCAGAAGCCCGAAAGTCTGACAACCAGTCTTACTAAGGGGTATCGAATTGCCCAGTTACTGGGTTGTGGAGGTCAGATTGGCAGTCGCTCCATGTAAAATACTGGTATTCAGCTGCATCCGGTTAGACTGGAAGCCGACCCCAATATAGTTGGGAAAAGGCTAGGCAGATGATGATGAATCAGGGTGTTTAATGGTACCTATCATAATTAAGAACGAGGTACTTAATTATGGTTATTGTGAATAAGACTTTTTTACAAGGTTAAAGAAACGATTTTGTGATGCGTACAGTGCCTAGCAAAATCAGAGACTCAATGTACACTCGCGAGCACAAGTGTCTTGCAGTCACGTACAGTTCTGCGTAACGCACGGCAGGCTGTATCGATACACACATACATACATAATACGTACATAATATATGACTTGTTATGTACAAACATCGAATCAGGCTTGGTCTGAGTTTGTTTACTGTGGATTGTATTTGGTTAAATCTATTGAATCGATCTATTATGTACTGTGTGATCGCTTTTGTACATAAATCTGCCTTTGACAATAGAAATCAGGGGAAAGATGGTATTTACCCAACTGCGGCCAACTACATTTGTTATTATAGCGATAGAAATACATCATCTGTGAAAATTTCAACTATCTAACTATCACGGTTCACGAGATACAGCCTGGTGAAAAACAGACAGACAGACAGACAGACGGATGGACGGACAGCGGAATCTTACTAATAGGGTCCCCCTTTGGATACGGAACCCTAACAATGGTAGATCCTGTCGGTCCCATCGCTTGTTCATCAATAAAGTTCAAGACAAAGAAACAATAGACCATCACAAATCACTTCACTACAAATCTTTTCATACCTTAACGTTTCCAACTACTTACAAAACAAGACGAAATATGACTAAATAATCCTTTTCCACTTCAACTAAGGGAACTGAAAGTCTTAATCCTGGTATTCTTCCACCTAAATGATTGCTGTTAAATCCAGCAATCAGGGTATTCTTGGAGCTAACGCTCACCGTCCGGGTAGCTAGTAGTAAAATATTGTTGGGGATGCCAAGACTGGAATGGTCTTACGGTGCAAGGGATAATCTAATTTTCGAGATTTGTTCTGGGGAATTTACACAGTTTTGTGGCTAATGCCGTAATCTCATAAATAAGAGTTCTCTATACTCCATTTGAAATAAGATTAAACATTTAAACAAATCTTTTTACAGTCCGTTCAACCGATTTTGACTTCTATACCGTAGGCATAAGGATAGCATAAAAGCAAAAAAGTTATACAATACCAACTATCTACTGCGGCTGCCATTTGTCATGCCACCAACGCAATAGAATTCAAAATCGGTTGAACGGACTGTAAAAAAGGGGTAGGTATTTAAATGTCTAATCTTATTTCAAATGGAGTATAATTGATTCAGGTGTGACTTTGCGGAAATCCATTATAAAATACAATAGACGTAGAATTTAGTAACCTATTCCGCTTAAGTATTTTTCAAGAGTCATAAAAAACCCTATAAGACATCGACACGTGTTTCACCTCTCAACGAGGCATCCTCAGGATGACGATTGACCAGTCGCAAACCAGAACACGACGTGTTGCCATACCGAGCGCTGGACGCAGAGCCTCTGCGACAAGCGTTCTATCGTTCTTGTATATCTACGTCTATTGTATTTTAAGAGTTATCTGTCATTGCAGTGCTCTTAAAATAAGTCATGGCTGAATAATACATTAAAGTCCACAATTATGTAATTTTACAGTCCACTTCTTCTTATTTATTCTCGCAAGTTTACCTTTTAAACAAAACGCCAAGCTTAACTTACTTAACAAAAAGGCTGACAGTTAACTGAAACCTCCAATGAAAACTGTATCATATCCTACTGCACATTAAGGGAAATTATAACCGGATTCAGGCTAACAGATTTCTCTAATATGCTAAAGTAACCTCCACGATACAAGGCATCTTATAATTACACGACAAGAACCTCAGGTCTTTAAAAATAATAAAACCTACAATAAACAACTAAAGTCTGTTTTTTAATCTCGTAGACTGATTTGACATTTAAAGTAATAATAAAATATTTATTCAGTATTGAAATTGGTAAAATATTAATATTAAAATAAAATCTTAAAAATAATTTACAAAGGTATTATAATGTTAGATGCCTGTAAATTCTTAACAATATTTAACATTAGAAGTCTTGAAATAGTGAAGTGATTTTCGTTTGTTTTTCAATTTGGAGTTTGACATTTGCAGCTGTCATATGAGTCGACGAGATTATAAAACAGACTTATTTTTATTCCAAAACCGCCAGTCTCTCATGCCGCTTACCACGTCCCAAGGTGCGCCTTTCGTCGGCTAGCTACGAACTAGAGCGTCTAAATCGGCCGATTTATATGTGTTCCTCCGTCGACAAGTGTAAAATTTAACTCGAAAACGTTTTACTGCCCCATCGGAAGTAGATAAAATAGTTTGGTATGGTAAATACTTTGCTGCACTACGGTTGGCTCGACGTTGAAGTTTGTAGAAGTGGGAGATTCTTTCGTATTTGATTTGGTGTGCAAATGCGAAGTTTGTTCTGTAATATGGCTTTATTTTTTTAAGTGCGTAGTGGAGAAGCTCGCTTTGTTGCAAAATAGAAAGAAAGAAAGAATAACATTTTTATTTGGACACAGATCGTGACAAACAATATACAAAAAAAAAAAAATATGATTTAACAATAATGTGTGCCTCACGGCTGCGCCAAAAAGGTTCATTTCAGCATTAATGCCAGACAAATGCTGTCTGACGCTGGTTTTCTAATGAACCCTTAGGGACAAGTGACGGTGACGGTACAGAACAATGGGGTAAGTAGATTATAGAGTTAGATTCAGGTTTTATGTGATACTGATTTTTTAAGGTGTCCATCTGTATTTGTATAGAAGAACCGATTGCTATTCATGAATCAGATTTGCAATCTAAGGCATGCACAGAGTTTTCTAGCGTTAACATAAAATCGCACCAATTTCACAATCAACCTCTAGGCTGAAAAGTTCCTGTCAGGGTTGCGGGAAAGTCTGAAAGAGATACCTGGATGAGAAGAGATAATATTGTAATTAGCAGGCGAACACTGGGGAGTAAATTAAAGGCTGAACTGCTGAATGAAATGGTCACAACATGTGACAATAATTAATCGGCTGAGGGAAAATGAACTGAACTATGAAACAAAAAAAAAAAAAAAACTATGATTCTACCTCTCTATTCTCTATAAGTACTTAGATGTTTAATTAGATCGTGTAAACCAAATGTTTTTAAGACGAGCGCTAATCCTGCCGACAAACTGCCACGCAGTTTGGCAGGTTTATAAAAAATGTACAATGTTTGGTCCAAATAAATGTTTTTTTTTTTTAGTTTAGTCAGTAAAAGTCTGACACGCCCTTCCGCTCCGCCCAGACCGGGAGAAGGCATTCGATGATGTCCCAACCTCAAAAAAAAAAGGCTGGAAAAGTGCCAATTGCTTTAATGTTAGTAGTAAGATACAAAAGAAATCCTGCTGTGAGGAAAACACAATTTATTTCCAAGATAAAAAGCCTTAAAATCTGTTTCGCTTGTATTTCTCTATTTTCAGACAATTCTCAAGAACATTTTGTAATAAAAAGAAAAATAAATTAACGTCACACAGTTAATACCCTCAGTTCAGTGCCAAAACATTTAAGAGATATTATTCATTTTATGTGTACACAGTAATTGTTGTTGACGTTAAACTAAGATTAAGATCTTAGCTTTAAGCTAACGTCTCATGACATAAAATTAAGTGCTTAAGTCTTAAGTGAAATTTCTTTCATTCGTAGGTAGCTGTATTTTTGAAACACTAGGTCTGTGGGGTCCGAATGCTCTTCGAGTATTTCGGGATATTGCCAAGCGGTTGGTCGATTCTTCGCGTGACCAGAGGGCTGGCCAATTTTTAGGTAAAAACATCTGGATTGCTGTCCAACGTGGCAACAATGCTAGCCTTTTGGGCACTTTTGCCAATGACAGCGGTGCTGGCGAATTTGTTGATGCCCAATGAGCTCTTCCCTTTATTTTTTTTCTTTAGTTACTTATACATCATCTGCCTAGCCTTTTCCCAACTATGTTAGGGTCGGCTTTCAGTCTAACCGGATGCAGCTGAATACCAGTATTTTACATGGAGCGACTGCCTATCTGACCTCCACAACCCAGTAACTGGGTAACTGGGAACTTTACTTACTTGTACATAATATACAAATTATGTCCCATAAGATTGTGAGAACCGTTAGTTTATAATTTATTGATATAATTTCCGATAAATTATAAACAGTGGAAAAATTGTGAACTGGGTGAAATGGGTTAAATTAAGTAAGTTATCACGAATTTCTTTGATTTTATAGAAATCTTGTTTTAAGAATCAAAGATATTCGTGATAACTTCTATTTTATAACTTGATGCTTTCCACCAACAAGTTCACACAACGGTTACTAGGGATGCAATTCCTCCATTTCCCCATCAGAGCAACAAATCGATGTGCCTATTAAATTTTTACGAGTGAGACTTATTGCTTACGACATGTGAGCGCAATTCCTGCCGCCATCATTTGACGCGATACTGGGAACGATAAAATGTTAGATTTCAGATACACTTTGTACTTTTATACTTAGATGGTTGATGGTGCCGATTCTGTTGTTCACAAACTAAACTAAAGGCTCGTGGGCAAGAATCTATGGGCGGCACACCCACGTCCGCCACGGATGAAACCACTATAGTTTTGAAGACATTACTTCACCCTTTACTCAGTCCAAAGCGCATCAAAATCTGTCCCGGGGTTATTCAGTTACGACAATGTTAGGTTAGGATATGTTAGGTATGTATTGGCGGCACACCCCGTTCCATCACAGATAAAACCTCTGTAGTTTTTAAGACATTACTTCTCCCTTTACTCAGGCAAAGGCGCATCAAAATCTGTCCCAGGGTTATTCAGTTCCGACAATGTTAGGTTAGGTTAGATATGTATTGGCGCACACCCACGTCCGCCACAGATAAAACCACTGTCGTTTTGAAGACATTACTTCTCCCTTTACTCAGTCCAAGGCGCATCAAAATCTCTCCCGGGGTTATTCAGTTCCGATAATGCTTTTTTATGAAATCATTTGAGAACAAATCTAAATTATAAAAATATATACCTACTTGAAACCTGCAAAGTAACTCCCTTTCATTTGATATTTCATAAAGTACAATGCGCAAAACTTTTAATTAGTGACCCCATTTTCAAAATTAATTTATTTACGTAACACGTCCTTGTTTGGGTACCAGAAATTGATATGTGTACCTTTCAATTTAATCGGTCCATTAGATTCGGAGCAAATTGGCTGTGACAGACCGACAGACAGACAAATCAGACACACGAGTTCCGTTTTCGATTCTAAAAGGGTACCGTTTTTAGGGTTCCGTAGTCAACAAGGAACCCTTATAGTTTCGCCATGTCCGTTTGTCCGTCTGACCGACTGTCCGCGGCTTAGCTCAGAGACCGTTGGTACTAGAAAGCTGTAATTTCATATGGATAGACATATAAACGACGCCGACAAAGTGGTTAAAAAAACGTAAAAAATATATTTTTTTGGGTTTTTTCTCGTTAATCCCATGGTGTGGGGTATCGTTGGAAAGGTAGTTTAAAAATAATGTGAGTTGGTCAGAACCATTTTTGGATTCAGGGATCCATTTGCGGAATATTAAGCTTTATGTGCTAATTTTTGTTAGAGCCAAGTGTCCCCCCCCCCCTGCCAGCTAAATGGTTGGTTCTGATATGTGGAAAAAATCACGGCAGTAGTATATATAACGATATTAAAAGGAAAACTATCACCGCTACGTAGGCTCCACAAGTTACCGAGTAATAATCGACCAACTTTAATTTGCAGTTGTATAAACATGTTCTCCCATACATTCTGTATCGGAGAACAAGTTTTTCAACTACAATGTTAAGTTTGTTGGATAAATTCATCCCAACTACGGAACCCTTCATTGTGCATGGTACGACATGCACTTGGCCGGTTTTTTTTCATTCAGACATACGGAATCCTAAAAAAAATTACACTATTTACCTGTGTACCCACACACTCATTACAAATCCGTCTACACAACTCCCCGCTCTGTTTACTAAAGTAATTTACACGATGATTAGTGAGCCAATCATTAACGTAAATACTAGTTATCAATGCAATTTTGATGTCCGCCGTACGATATCAAATTGTCGGTTTGGACGGGCTCCAAATGTTTAGTGAGTACATACAAATAACTAAGTACCTATAGGTGGGTACTGTTGGCACAGATAGTGTTCTTGTTTCATTACACTGTATGTTGTGGGTAACTTCATCTTTATCACAGTATAAATAAGTAACAGTATTATGTCTTCATAGGTCGTCTTCGATGGGCTGGACATGTCGCAAGAATGGACGAGACCAGAGCACCTAAATTGTTACTGGATAGTAAACCAGATGGTCGTAGAAGTCGAGTGCGTCCCAAACTCAGATGGTTGGATGGCGTAGACCAAGACTTAAGAAGTGTGTGAGAAATTGGAGAGAAAAAGCCGCAAATAGATCAAGTTGGAGAAATATACTTGACCAGGCTAAGGCCCACCCGAGTCTGTAAAGCCTTAGATGCTGATGATGATTATGTCTTAAAAGCGGCCGAAACGACCAGCTTCGAAATCTCAGTGTTTATCACAGTACGCAAACAGTCTCTAGTGCGCGGCTTTTCACACGAACGCGGAAGGCTTATCTACCGAGCGGCCGTAGGTAACTATTTCAAGGTCACTGCCGATAAA
Source organism: Lithophane ornitopus (assembly GCA_948473465.1). Taxonomy (NCBI): domain Eukaryota; kingdom Metazoa; phylum Arthropoda; class Insecta; order Lepidoptera; family Noctuidae; genus Lithophane; species Lithophane ornitopus. The sequence continues at coordinate 12,912,786 of OX419624.1, read as the reverse complement.
TAATACTGTTACTTTATTATACTGTATCTTTAATTAGTAGGCTTGTATTGGTTCGTGTGTTGTTATTGTAATGGATTAAATCGTTATGTATAGAAAAGTTGGTATATTGTTTGCTATCTTTATAGCATTCGAAATGTGGTAGATATGGGTGTTTGCGCGTGTGGGCATTGTAAACGCAATTACAATACACGAATGGGGTGACATCTTTAAGACGACGTTCCACAAGCTAACATAATTTCAATTTAAGAAATGGCATTATTCTGCTTTGAAAATAGACTTGACCAAATTCCTAGCTCTATATAATCCCCCTAGTTCTATACATTCCCAAACTACTGGCTGTTGGTCCCGGCTGTCATTTGTAGATCTTTGACAGACGGGTCGTCAGAATCCCGAAAGTTTGGCAACCAAGGGGTTTCGTATTACCCATTAACTGGGTTGTGGAGCTTCGATAGGCAGTCGCTCCATGTAAAATAGTGGTATTCAGCTGCATTTGGTTAGACAGGAAGCTTACCCAAACATGGTTGGGAAAAGGCTAGGTAGATGATGATATACATTCCCAAACCAACATAAAAAGTTACAAATACCAGGCAGCCAAGCACTTGATTCCTACGCTCAACGCAATTCCTTTAGTCAACAAAATGCATTCTTTACAGAAAAACCCGACAAAACGAAAAAGCTTTGTCCTGAGTTAAACTATTTAATAACCCACCCAAACATTATGGAGTTACGTAGTTTTTGTAATAAAGGGAGTTAGATGTATATATTTTTTTCTTTCTAACTGCAATGTTGCGTGCGGAGGAGACATTAATCGGTTTTAACGCCAGCCGCGCATTTCAGCCGATTTATACATCCCCCTCTAAGAACTGCATTGCAGGGCTGTATATTACACAATTTAAGTACCGCCGGATGGCTTGGATGTCTAAATATAGAATACAATAGACGTAGATATATTTAGTAACCTATTCCGCTTAACTACTCTTCAAGAGTAACCAAAAGACCCTGTAGGAAATCGACACGTGTTTCACCTCTCAACGAGGCATCCTCAGGATGACGATTGACCAGTCGCAAACCAGAACACGACGTGTTGCCACACCGAGCGCAAGAATTCTTTGGAATATGTTGAGCTATAACTAATACCTACTGATGTTGTCATCTGCCTAGCCTTTTCTCAACTATCTTGGGGTCGACTTCCAGTGTAACTAGGTGCAGCTGAACACCAGGATTTTACATGAAGTGACTGCATACCCGAGCTCTATAACCCAGTTACTGGGTAACAGGATACGCGTTGGTAAGACTGGTTGTCAGACTTTCGGGCTTTTGAGTAACCGTACCAACTGTCAAATATCTACGAATTACGCCCGACGGGCTTATACTGATTTCTGACACCTATCCTAATCCAAACTTCATAAGTTCCTAAACCTATATCCTAACTTTTAATAATATAAATGCGAAAGTGAGTTTGTTTGTCTGTTACGCTTTTGCATAAACGGATTGGGATGAAATTTGGCGCTGGGCAAAGTAGCCTATGTCCTCCAAGGCAAGGCCTACCTTGCCTTGGAGGACATAGGCTACTTTTCATCCTGGATCGCAGACGAAGTCGCGAGCAAACAGCTAGTAATATTATAAATGTGAAAGTGAGTTTTTTTGTTTGTTACGCTTTCATGCTAAAACGACTGAACGGGCACATGGCTAGACCATGACATGGATTAGGACATAGGATACTTTTTATCCCGGTAGTTCGGTCCGCGAAACCGCGGGTAAAAGCCAGTTTTCTTGTAAAGTTTGAAAAAACAAATTGGAGTTTTCGTTTAGCCTGTGAAAAGATAAATAAAACCTCAACTAAACTACAATAAGCTATGAATACCAAAAGCCACTCAAAAATAAACTTACCCACATAACCGTTACCACAAACTGTCCTGTAACAACTAAAAATAACCATCTCCGTTTACTATACGCTATTTAGAACAAAATCTATGGTCCTATCAACTAAGCACGGAAAGTAATGTTTAATACTAAGCCCAACTTCAGCACCCAGCTTAAACTTAAGCCCCAAAGTGGCTCCGAAGGCGTTGTCTTAAGTTTTTACAACCTTCCAGCTTAAAATCTTCGTTAGTCCTTAAATAAAAACGGGGAGAACTTGGTACACTACAAGTAGTAAGATGCAACTTAGAAGTTACATCGGCTTTCGTCAAACATGAACGTTTTTTCTTTTCAAACTCAGACAGAAATTGAGAGAGACAAGAACGTTTATTGATTTGAAAATAAGTGATTGAAAAATGTTGATCAACTTCAGGTTAATTTTATGCACTGGGCATGAAAATTATTACTTTTACGGCTATGTATATGTATTGCCAACATCATGAATGAGGTTGAAAACTGCTTCACCTTCTTTTTCTGTGAGTCATCATCTGCCTAGCCTTTTCCCAACTATGTTGGGGTCGGCTTCCAGTCTAACCGGATGCAGCTGAATACCATGGAGCTATTGCCTATCTGACCTCCACAACCCAGTAACTGGGTAATACGATACCCCTTGGTAAGACTGGTTGTCAGACTTTCGGGCTTCTGACGACCCGTAACGACTGTCAAAGATCCACAAATGACAGCCGGGAAACGGCTTAACGTGCTTTCCGAGGCACGGAGGAGTCTCGGTATGTAAATATGGTCACCCATCCACGGAACAACCCCGGCAAGCGTAGCTTAACCTGATGGATCGACCCGTGCGGCTGTTATTACTTAGCCACGAGCTCCTCCTTCCTTCTTTTTCTGTGAGTGTAACCTTTAAACTGTGTCGTGCTGTATTTACTGAGTTTTTACTCTCACGTCAGTCTCTAAACAATTAAAAAGTTGTTTTTATTATGTTGTTAAACAAAATTGATTGCGTTTGGAAAGCGGGGCTCTCTATAGTGAAGGTAAATGGTGCTTGAAAATGTTTTAGATTTTATTGAATTACGGAACTGTGTGTTTGGGTATCGGCTGATTGTATCTCTATGAACTATTTTCAGTGAATTTTTACATCTAAAAGACAGTTGTGCAGAGCACTTGGCAGCTTGGCTGTCGTGGAATTTCGATGCCAGTACAATTACTCTACGTTTTTTTGTTCTAAAAGCGGCGAATATTTATAGCAAAATTTTTATTCCCTAGATAACCATATTCATAAAATGTGGTACTCATTCTGATTTAGATTAATTTTATTTATCTTCTTTCAACACACGGGCAAAAAATATTACAGTATACATCCAACATTTCAATTTATCCCCACTAAAGACAAACCCAATCCATCAACGAAAACCCTTAAAACGCCCATTTCATCAAACATCCTTTAAAAATTCAAAGCTAACCCTAAAACGCGACAGCACAGGTGACGTTTAGCACAACAGACGTTACGTAAATGAATAAATAATAGACTTTTCGAATTTGGCCCAAATCTTTGGCGTAACGAGTTGAGAAAACAAATAAAGGCCGGTCGGTAAAACTTATTATGCTGGCAATAAATAATATAGCGGGTTTACTCTTGGGGTTGCCAACTTTTAATACAAATGTGTTGTGGTACGGGCTCAGTAGAACAATGCAGTTTAGGGTTGAAGTTTGTTTGTATAATTTACATGACCTCTGTATGAGAGGGAAGTGGTTGTTTATCAGCTGAGAGGCATCCCGTGTGTGAAAGTGGAATGAGGGTCATTGTGCTTCCATGCTTCGCGTGGCCTACATAAATGTATGAATATTTAATTTGCCTCATTATTTCTGCAGACAATATTTACTGCAGAATATTCCATCAAAATATATATTTATCACACTAACAATTTGCACTTCAACAGTTTTAAGTTTACTTTAGTACTTTAAGTACCAACTGTTGGGTGAGGTCAAAACCATTCATTTTCAAAACACATCGTCTATCTGTACCGTTTTTCTTTATGCGCTGCTAGAATCTAAAAAAAGCTAAAAAAAAGTGTTACACTTTTTTTTATTATCTCTCTGATTTGAAATTGTTTACCTCTACCAGTCTCTCTCAGTTCTGACTCTGTCAGTTGGACAGTTTCTAGTTGTAATAAGGATCAAATTCGCAAAACACATATTCGTTTGTATAAAACTGACAGGTGTCAAGCACGCATTCTCTCGGCGGCCGGACTCATCCAATATTTAAAATATCTGAACGGATTGAAACTTCTGCACGTTTCGTTACAAGTGACGTTACAGAGAGTAGGACTGTTTACGTAATATCTATGATTTGTTGTCGTTGTATATTTCGTGTTCAGAGAAACAAACGCGTATTGATGTCCTTGTTCAGGTATTTGTATGTTTGTGTGGATGATACGACGTTGGATATTCTATTTTTGAAATAGAATACTTATTGATGAATTTTTTTCAGGCACGAGTGAAAGAGGGTTTGATCAAACTTTCATCAATAGTTTTTCTTGATTGGTTTTTTGTTTTCTTTAATAACTTTTTATAGTAACTTATCCCAACAACCAACATTTTCATGTAAAATGTCGCCAAGACTAGACCATATGGCTCGCACTGTCAAAAAGTTATCAGATCTCATGTAGGGCCAAGCTTCTTACTCTACACGCCCTAATTCTACAAGCCCTAACTTAACAAACCTTAGTCAAAATATGTGGCTTGACCGATTCCCAGGTCGGGCAAAGTGTTATTGGGTATCTAGAATCTATCTGGAATTTCTCAGTAGCAGCTCAGAGTCTACATTTGTCCCCTATTGATGGCCATAGGCTCACTCAATATAACATGGAACACATCTGGCGAAATGTACTATAGGGACACCTCTGCCCAACCCTTCGTGGAACCAGGCGTGGTGTTAATTACTAACTATGACATACAACTTAGTAAATAAAACTGCCTTACAGCAACCACAAAATAGTTTTACAAAACCATGTCCATAATAATAAATCGGACCAAATATTAATTAACTAGTGACATTATTAATGAGGCGACAATCCAACCGAACGGATTTAAATTATTAATTAACAAAGAATTAATAGGTTTTGTCAACGAATAAATTGAATATTTAAATCGGCCATATTGTGCTGCTGTTGGCTACCTACGACGAAATTGATTGTAATAAATGGCCTGATTTATGGTAATTTAATGGATATTTTATTATTTTGTCGGCTGCTAATATTGCAGTTTTGGCAAAAATTAAGGTACAGTAGACGTAGATATATTTACACGCCGAGCGTGTCTGCGTCTGGCCCTCGGCGTGGCAACACGTCGTGTTCGGGTTCGCGACAAGTCAATCTTCATCCAGAGGGTATTTTACGACTCTTTAGCTATTACTTTAACTATTCAGTTAATCGGAGGTTACTAAATATATCTACTTCTATTGTATTTCATAATGGATTTCCGCAAAATAACGCCTGAATCAGTTAACTTTCTTAAAAAATAAGGTACATTTACAATGAAATGACGAATGGTAGGGAGAGGTGAAAACACAGAAAGCAAAGGAATAGTTTTCCTATTTCTGTAAACATATTCTTGAAGACAGAATTTGAAGTTTTACTTCGTGAAATTCAAGACGGGTAGTATGAAGGAAACAATTTAAAAAAAAAACATCATACTATTAGTACAGCCTGTACTGCTTCGTTATAATGTATAATTTCAACATGAATGATGTAACCAATATTGTAACAATATTAAAGAGTGTCCATGGAGTTTCTTGGCCGTTCTTCTCCATAGGAACCTACTACGCTTTGGAATGGGCAACTAGCTTCATCTTTCTGATTGACCGACCCCTTGACAATTCAAAAGTGGTTTATTTGAAATAAATGCTTTGAGTTTGAGTTTTTGAGTTAGTCTAGAGGTCACATTCGCTACTGCTAAGCATCAGTTCCTGGGTTCGATTCCCAGGTCTGGCAAAGTGTTATTGGGTTTTTCCCTCAGGAATTTCTCAGTAGCAACCCGAGTCTGGATTTGTGCCCGGTTGATGGAAATAGGCTCTCCCCCTATTACTTTTGACCTAAACATAACGTGCGAAATACGACAGCAAAATTAATAAAACTGTGGCGCCATTTACATCGCCTGACGTCACACAAAAATCCTGACGTCACATAAATCCTGTATCGTGCAATTAGAGTTTACCGCGCGATGGACATATATACAAGATTTCGACATCAATCGTTGGGCAGTTGCCCGCCAGACCCTCAAGATCCTCCCTTTTCAATAGAGGATGAGTGAACTTTACATCCAGTTTCTTATACCCCTAAAAAACAACTTAGAAATAGTAACACAACTTCATTACTGAAAAGCCCACATTTTTTACCAAAAATTTACAGACGCGTGTTTGTTTACACTTTTACCCCATAATACCTCCTTTGCCATAGACGCCGTGGTTCCCAAAATACCCCATAGCAGTGCCATAGCTTACATACGTTAAAACACCCCGCTTTTAATTTTTAATTTCGCTTTTACGGCTTTTTTTTAATGGTTTCCGCGTTTTGTTTAAATTTTTATACGATCCGGATTTGCTTTTAGTAATTTTGGGATTCATGTTGTTGAGAAGAAGGGCTGTTTTTTTAACGGGAATTGAATCTATTGTCGATACGATTGTTGTTAGATTTTGTAAGACTTGCTGCTATAAAACCATGTTAGGATTTAAAATGCAGTCTTCTCTGAGTTCGATTTGTGATTTATTCGCCTGAATATTCGTTAAATTTTGCTGAAATTATTTTGGAGGCAGATCGTTTGAAAATGCATTCCTAATAGCAATTACGCAACATTCAGAAGCGATTTTCTCGTGAAAATCGGTTGCAACTTGGAGACAAGAATAATTTCATAATAGTATCGTTTTGATAATAGATACTATATTAGGACAAATTCACTTTTGAATGTTGCGTCCAAAGACATAAATATGTTTAGGTAGACAGTCAAAGCTGTGTCGAAAAAAATAGCGTCCAACCGTTGGCCGCCAATGACGTGGCGCCAGTGTAAGACGTGTTTGTTATAGTTCTTTTGGAGCGTGATACTCTATCGAAACATATAAATAATTAAACGTTGTGTAACTGTATTATTTATGTGACTGTACCTAAAGGAAAAATCCAAGCACGATGCAAAACATTTTTTTTTTTTTCAACCTTGTCAATCAAATTCCTGTAGCTAACACCTGCCATCAGTCTAATTAGAAAAACCGAAGCAAGAAAAACTCAAACGACCGCCCTTAAAGAAATATTATTTATTAAAAAAAAACACGCTGGGTGCAAATTAAAGTCTCTTCGTAACAGAGTTTATTAAGAAAACTATTGCAGCAGAAAAAACAAAAGCGAACTCTCATCAGCTAAGAGCCTGATGGTAAAACCTTTGGGGCATTCATTAAATAAATAATAGAGGAAAACTTGAGGACTTTGCTCTTTTATGCTAGATTTTATTTTTTATAGTGAAGTGAATGTACTATGAAATCTTGCAGAAAGCGTTGTATGCTAGCATACAACAGTTTTCATAATAGTACCAGAATGTTTTGTCTTGTAATATCGAGTATTTCAATCCAATTTATTTTTAGCTCAGAACAGTAGACTATTAAAACGTTAAAAATAGGGAAACAAGGGAGTTTTTTTATATTTGTAAAATAAATCTGTCCTTAGACTGTATTCGGATCCTTTTTAAAGTAAATACAACCTCTACGCTCCATTCGATCTTCAAACGACAGTAACAAGCGCCGATCTATAACTAAACTTTTGAAAAAGGAATAGTAATCCGTCTGCGAGTGCACCAGACAGTGCATGGCGACATGATTACATAGATAAAAAAAAAGAAAATACGCGAACCGACGCCTACAGCGCTTTTCGTCACCGTACGATATTTTTCCATTTTCCACTGTGCAGTTTTTCATTTCAACGGAGTTTTGTGAAGGATTTATTGATAGATATGTACAACTCCAGATTGTCGAGCCCAGTTTTCGGGGTAAAATATTCGGAAAGTTTGGTCGTACGGTTCGAAATCTGAAATTAACAAAAAAGGAAAACTGCTTTTTGTGTCTGTGGGTTTCGAATAAATTGAATATGGAACGCGGTTGTAGATTACTGGCCGCCTGATTTTCGTTAAAGTTTTTTGTTCGTTTATTATTTATCGGTCAGAACAATTTATGCCTGGTTAAATCTACCAATTAGTGTATTTTTTCTGCCGGAGGAGCGGGCTAACTAATAACAGCCACTCGGGTCGATTCATCAGGTTAAGCTACGCTTGCCGGGGTTGGTCGTGGATGGGTGACCATTTTCACATGTCGAGACTCCTCCGTGCCTCGGAAAGCATGTTAAGCCGTTGGTCCCGGATGTCATTTGTGGATCTTTGACAGTCGTTACGGGTCGTCAGAAGCTCGAAAGTCTGACAACCACTCTAACCAAGGGGTATCGTATTACCCAGTTACTGGGTTGTGGAGGTCAGATAGGCAGTCGCTCCATGTAAAATACTGGTATTCCGCTGCATCCAGTTAGACTGGAAGCCTACCCCAACATAGTTGGAAAAAGGCTAGGCAGATGACATTAGTGTATTTTCTGCCGAAAATACTCATGGAGTTTGTTCGGAAACATAGTCCGTGTAGGACTCGCCGAAGGTTGTCGAAAAAGACAACTAAGGCATAAGCCACAGAAATGAAATGAAATGAAATTGTTTATTCTGTAAATAGGATATTGGAATCACTTTTACACGTCATATTAAAAAATATTAAAAATAAGCTAGATGAGGTCGGCGTTTCCTATCTGACTACTCTGAGAAGAAAGGCCGAAACAAACTCAGAGGTCACAGTCTCTTTTAAAGTCCAGACATAATCTTGGTCAAGCCATATGAGGACCATGTAAATTCGAGTCTGAAATGGTCTTTTGAGGAAAGAACCACACAGATTTGAGTGGACCTGTCCAGTCAGTGCAAGCATTTGTCAGTAATGGCGGAGCTCAACTCAGAACTTAAGGAGCTCAGCGACTCGACTCGAGAGGTTTTGACAACTCACAGAAGACACTTCAACTGTAGCAACTGTTGGACTATGTTTGGTAACTTGATGTAATGATAATTCCATCCAACCTAGTCCTAAAAACTATTTTCAGAACCACCACGCAGACTAACTAAGGTAAATAAATAAGTAAATAATTCAAAGACTTGAATTTTTACTTGAGAAAACCAAAATATCCTATGTTAAAAAGATTCAGACGACCGTCACTTACCTGGAGTATAAACCGTTATCCTGAAATTCGATTTTCAAACAAATCCGATCTCAGATTTAGCACTTACTTTAGTAAAGTGCAAAGGTTATTAGGTTAGGTAACCTGACGTGCTCTATCAGCCTAAGCTAATACCTAGGTAAATAACCCAAGGTTAGGTTCAACGAGAACGCAAACACCCTTAGCTGGCGTGTCGCTAATTAATAAACGTGTAAATATACTGGTTTAAATTAATTCGACGTAGGTAGGACGGCACTGAAGTGAGATTAGTGAAATTTGTTGTTTTGTCAGCGACAATTTTATAGTTATTGTGCCTGTTTTTTATGATCTAAAGAGTAGGTATCGTCAAGGAGTGAAACTATTACGCAATTTTCAATGACGTTGTCGGGGAAATAATAAAATGCTAGTAAAAAAAATTATAACCTTAAGGTGCTTCACAATCAATCAGCCTAGCCTTTTCGCAACTATGTTGGGGTTGGCTTCCAGTCTAACCGGATGCAGCTGAATACCAGTATTTTACATGGAGCGACTGCCTATCTTACCTCCACAACCCAGTAACTGGGTAATACGATACCCCTTGGTTAGACTGGTTGTCAGACTTTCGAGCTTCTGACGACCCGTAACGACTGTCAAAGATCCACGAATGACAGCCGGGACCAACGGCTTAACGTGCTTTCCGAGGCAAGGAGGATGATTGATGATGGATTGACCCGGTGCGGTTGTTTTTACTAAGCCACGAGCTCCTCGAAAGCTCTTTATGTTCAGGTGCTTAAAATTATATTATATATTCCTTGACTGTACACTTAAAGGTAAAAAACAGTATAATTAAAACATTGATTTGAATTGCTGAAAATGATGTAATATGCAGTTGAATTGTAAACAGCAGATACAGATTTTATGAATGAGACAGCCATTAAAAATCACGCAAGGCTTTCAAATAATATGATGTAAATAATGTTCACATGTCAAACGAGTAGGTAATGTATATTTATTTAAACTGACTCCTCCACAAATAATATTTCATACGTGTAAATCACGAACAAAAAGCAGAGCGGCGAGTGGTAACAAATGGAATATGTAAGTAACTAAAAACGCTCCCAAAAACTATTTCAATTACAATTTTTAGAACAAAAATTTCAAAAGCATAAAGTTTGCCGTTTCCCGGCTGCGTCCACCGAAATGTTCACGTAGTAGTGGAGAATTTTCGAATGTGCTGAAACGGAAAACAACGCGAAACGTGTAGTTAACATAAGTTTCCTTACCTTACGAAGCATTTCCTCTAGCGAATCCATGTCGTAGGCGGCAGGCTCCCCGCCCGCGCTGCCGTTCACACCGTTATTGTTGTTCGTCATAGGTGAGCCGCACCCCACCGCTCAACAACACACCGGCACATGTGAATTACACTTATGTAGACCGCCACTTTATTGCCGAATTTTCGTGTTTTCTATTTTCGTTTGTAAATTCGTCACATGTAGTTTTCACTTTATGTTTTTTGATATATCACACTTTTATGGAATGTTAGTTTCTATTTTATGTAAATTGCACTAGTATTTAAACTAGAAAGGGTTAGGAAGACATCGTTTTTCTGAAAAAGTTTTAAAATTAAGTAAGTTTAAACTATGTTTAGTACAGTTTCTGTTCCTGACAATGTCGCCTACAGTTTAAAATAAACAAATAAATAAAGTGGAAGTGTCTGTTTGTGATGGCAAAATAACATATTTTTACTAAATGCATATGAAAGTATATAAACGCTACACTTAACAAGAATTTTTTTTTTTTGTTTTTTTCTTGTTTTCTGTCTGTTTGTTCTGGTGTATCTCCAAAACGGCAGGACCGATTTTGACGGGACTTTTACTGGAAGATAGCTGGTGTTATATGGAGTAAGTTAGGCTGCTTTTGTTTTACAAAAATAGTTAGGGTCCACGCGGCAGAAGTTGCGGGCAGCAGCTAGTACGTTATAAGAGGTCAGATCAGGTAATTTAAGGACAGAAATGAAATCATGGAACCCGAACTGGCCTCGCAGTCGAAAACAACGGGCCTTAGTAATTCAAATCAAAGATATATTAACCTGAACTGTCACTATGTAACCTTATAATGCCGTGATATTCTGACTATCTACAGAACGTTCTGGATTTAATTTATGATTTATAGTTATATATATATAGTTCTTAATGTCTAATGAAAAAACCGAATGCCTAGATTACTAACGAACTCCCATCGTTCGTCTTAGTCAGTTTTTATACACCTAAATGAAATTTTTTTTTTACCAACTGCGTGAACTCGTTTTATTTATCTTTTCGCTTTTTGGTCGTGGTAAATATTTATGCAATCGTTTTATGAAATGTATTGAAAATACAAGATGGCGGCGTAATTACGATTAAGGGCGAATTTCACCGTTAAAATTAAACGCGATCAGCAAATCTAAACCACATTCAAGAACTGTCAGTGTCAATATTCCTTACTAATAATGATACTGACTCTTCGACGGTGTTCAAATCTGTTGATCGCGTTAAGTTTCATCGGTGAAATTCGCCCTTGGACCTCGCGTCAAAAGATCCTAGTACAGCTATCCTAGCACACTGGCATTTCTTGAAAGCGGTTTGCATTCAAGAAATGCCAGAGTCAATATCACACTCCAATAATGACACTGACAGCTCTTAAACGCGGTTTAGACTGATCGCGTTCAATTTCATTGGTGAAATTCGCCCTGAATCTTCTGTACTGATCTATTCCGTGATAGATGTAGTAAAATCAAAATGGTTACTAAATAATTTAGAGCTGTATACTCCCGTGTCAACAAGTTCTACTCAATGTACTGTAGTGTTGGACAAACATTGGGAGTCATATAGCTAAATAAAATACGTTTTGTAGCTGTGATTTTAAGGTTTGTGGATTTAAACGTAGGTCTGTACGTATTGTGCTATTTGATAGTCGTGATTTATATGTTTTCGTTTTATAAAAGTTCATTGATGTCGAGATATTGCTAAATTGCGCTATCTGACCCCATCTGAATACCAGCGCTGCGGTATTTGTTTATTTTTTCTCAAATATCGTAGCATTATGCTGAGATAGGAGCCTTTTTGGCCTCGCAAAGGTCTTCTTTTCGTCTTACGCTTTGTTTTTTTTAAACTATTTTATTAAGCCTTAATGTTTTATTTTATTTTTTATTGCTTGTTTTCATGATTTTGCTAGTTTTTATTGCTTTATTTCCTTTGCTTGTCCCAAATACAATATTTTCATTCTTTTTAAATAATAAAAATAGTTGGACTCCAATCGGTACCATTTAAATATTACCATTTTATCTTTTATGGCTACCATAAGAAGGATATTTAGGAGGACTGTTAAGATACGCAATGTTTTCTGAAAAATACATATTATATACGTGTGGTGCCCACTAGCAGTAATACAAGTCCATAGTAATGGGAAAGAAATTGTCAATGAATTATTTAGTTAATTAATTTAAATGGGAAGGAACTTCGAGGACTGAATGACTCACAATTTTGTAAAAAGAAACAATTAATCCACTTGATGACAAATGCACTAAGCCAAACAAATGACAATCAAACGTTTTATCCATCCCATCCCTCTTCACAGGTTACTGTGCAAACAGAGATAGTATCCCACTACTGGGAGTGGGGTGACGACGGTGTGTGACTACGCATACGTTTAGCGGTTTATATATCCCCCTTTTAAGCGCTTCTCGCATCGAAATTAAACAAAAATTAGCTGAAAGGGCGGAAGTTTTAATTACGGTTTAGAGATAGAGCTGCCACGCCTTCAATAATTGGTTAATACTTTGGACTATTTGGTTCGTTTTAATAATGTAAAAATCATGCTGGAGATATTAGTCCAAAAACTCATTGTACGTTAAAAAAAAATCGCTTAATGCGCCTAAAGAAATTTTCACTTCAAAAATGAAACTGAAATGTGTGAAATATACACCAGTGACTCAAAACTATTTAAAGCTATGTTTGTAGTATGTTGCTGAATGGTTTAACTATGATAACGTACTATTTGAGAAATGATTCTCTTCATAATAAGTTAAAAATATTACATTGGATTTGAGTTTGAAGCTCTCGTGTCTTGCTCAATATTTGCGAATATACCAACTCAAAACTACCGCATATTAGAAGCGGTTGCACCTGAAAATTAGCCTGCTAACTTTTCGCCGTTCACAGAATCAGTCTACAGCCTAAATCAAATCACACATACATAACAAGAAGGGTAAGGTTATGTTTGTATACCATGGAATAAAAGGCGAGCCTATTGCCAACAACCGGGCACAAATTTACGACTCCGGGCTGCTACTGAGAAATTCCAATGAGAAAACCTAATCACACTTTGCCCGACCCGGGAATCGAACCCAGGACCTCATGATCAGCAGTAGCGCTTGCGACCACTAGACCATCGAGGCAGCCTAAATTAAATCGTAAAAAAAAAATTAATTGTTGAACAAATGAATGAAAAAAGTTAAACAATGAAGTATAGGAGTTTCTAATTAAGTTTCAAAGCGCGGATGTGTTAAATAAACACGATTGCTCATACGAGACGATGATTGATGGTTGAATAATATTACCTTTATGTACTTATCTGCCATCGTCTAATGAAATTGAAGTGGGTTTCCACTGAAATTGAGATTTGTGGGACTTCTGGCGAAATGCGGGTGTACTAAGGCAATTACACCTCTGTCTGACCCTTCAGGAATACAGGCGTGGAGTTATGTTATGTTAAATATAGCTAACTAGCTATTGCTTCGTCCGTGATTATTCTATTATATTATTTCTATTTCATCTTTTTGGGGTCCGTACCCAAAGGGTAAAACGGAACCCTATTACTAAGGCTCCGCTGTCTGTCTGTCTGTCCGTCTGTCACTATGCTGTATCTCACGAACCGTGATAGCTAGACAGTTGAAATTTTCACAAATGATGTATTTCTGATGCCGATGTAACAACAAATACAAAAAAACAGAATAAAATTAATATTTAAGGGGCCTCCCATACAACAAAAGTGTTTTTTTTGCCGTTTTTATAGATAATGGTACAGAACCCTACGTGCGGAGGAGCTCGTGGCTAAGTAATAACAGCCGCTCGGGTCGATCCATCAGGTTAAGCTACGCTTGCCGGGGTTGGTCCGTGGATGGGTGACCATTTTCACATATCAAGACTCCTCCGTGCCTCGGAAAGCACGTTAAGCCGTTGGTCCCGGCTGTCATTTGTGGATCTTTGACAGTCGTTACGAGTCGTCAGAAGCCCAAAAGTCTGACAACCAGTCTAACCTAGGGTATCGTATTACCCAGTTACTGGGTTGTGGAGGTCAGATAGGCAGTCGCTCCATGTAAAATACTGGTGTTCAGCTGCATCCGGTTAGACTGGAAGCCGACCCCAACATAGTTGGGAAAAGGCTAAGCAGATTGACAAAACCCTACGTGCGCGAGTCCGACTCGCACTTGGCCGGTTTTTTTAATACAACTATCCCGGATGAAAAGTAGCCTATGTCCTGGTCCCACACTCCAAAAAAGTTAAGGAAAGGTTGCGATACCTCCGTCTCTGACACACTTTAACCTGCAGACGGATTCAGTAGTTTCATTACAGTATGTAAAAGAAGCTTTGAAGCTAGAAGATTTCCAAATACCCTTTCTCTTACTAAAATAACTGTTTAAATTCAGCCAAGTGCAATATGCGCAGAGGAAAACCACATTTTTTACTTAATTGACTAAACACAATACCTACTAAAGACTATGCAGCTTAACATAAACTGTTAAGCTGCAGTTTTCACCAATGTATCACACGCAACTAATGAAGTAAGCTAAGCTAAAGCCGAGCTAATTGCCAGTGTAAATAAGCTGTTAACCTAATGAGGCAGGCAGCTTAGCTTGAAATATGGCTGAAGATTTATCTCTTGGTAATGGGGGTCAGTTTGCTGCTGGGAGTTTCATAGAAAAAAGGCTTGGTTTATTAAAATAATACAGGCTGGGAATTCGTCGTTATAAATACGACTAGATTGCTGCATGTCATTTACAATTCTGCAAGCAACGGAATTATACACGTGTAGGTATAATTCCATGATGGATTTGTCGTTACATATACATCACAATTCATTACGTTGGCATTGTAAAAATAGACGGCGTTATTGGCATTTGAAATAAATTGTCGGTATTTATTCTAGGTATGAAAACAAAGCTTTTTTTTTTGGGGAAGATAGTATTAAGCCTTGTGCAGACTGGCGCGACGCGACACCGGTAATTATTATTGTTATACCGTGAACTTTTCTTAGAAATTGTTATGTTAGCGTCGCGTCGCGCCAGTCTTCACGAGGCTTTAACGAGTCGGTACACTTCTGTATAAGGAATGGTGTATCTAACTACTAAATAATGTAATATTTTGTGAATGAAGGCTACAGACAGGCGCGACGCGATAGCGCACATCTAGTAGAACAATTTCCATGAAGTTTTCATAGAAATTGTTCTACTAGAGGTCGCGTCGCACCTGCCTGCGGGAGCCTTGAGTTTACCACAAAAGTACCTACCTTGACCTTCATTCAAAATTGTACTGCATAAACATTGTAGTTAGGTACTTCAAACAGGAACTTTTAGACAATAGTTTAAAGTGTCATGTTTCTCGTTATTCGACACTGGAACGGAATTCGGCAGGAATATGGGCGTAGTACAGACAACCACCACGTCCATGGTTACAATAGACTATGATAACGCCTTTATGTCGTAGCAGTATTGCTCACACATACCTGTAGCTTGTACAAAACTATACTACAGCGGATTTTCCTTCGAGTTGTTTATTGAAGATTTTTATAAGGTACTTGGATTTATCTTTGTTCATGTTTTCCTACATTGCTCTACTCAAAACTTATTGGCACTTACAACTCGCGACAATCTATGAAGTCCGTTTTGACGTTTCGTTCTCGTACATGTAATAAAACGTTAAGCCTTGAGAATCAGTTTTAAGCAATGTAGATAAGTCATCGATTACAAAATGTCTAAGTATGTTCAATCGATATGTCTCGAAAATCAGTTTATAACACATACGAAACCGATTTTTTTTTCATCGCTACACAAAGCTTTTTTATAGCTGTCAAAATGGAATTCTTAGATTGTCGCGAGTCTTCTTGCACCTCTGTCAAATCGCTTCATTGTCTATTAAGCTACCTATCCAACAGAATTGTATTAAGTAATCAAATCAAATTCGTCGATTCAAAAATATAACATACCTGTTTTCTTACATAAACGATAAAATTCACAAAAATAAACGCCTCAAATTCAGTAAATTCCCTAACTATAATATCCACACATTTCACGGCAATGGTTTCAATATAAACAGCAATAGTGCGAGGTCATTGACACTTGGCACTAGATTGCAGCCCAGCGGGACTCACACTGAACTAATACATAGAAGTATAGAACATTATATAACTACTCCTGTACGAACATGCCGCCCTGGTACTGTGTGTGTCTTTTGTAAATTAGTTTCTGTAATGGGGTGTACAGAATCAGGTTAAACTCATCAAAATTTTGACGTTACGATTTACGTAGGTAGGTAAGTGAATTTTGAATCTAAAATTGTTGTATTTTAGATTCAAAATCCATTTCGATCTATGATTTTGGTTTAGTTTTATGTATACCTATACTCCATTTGAAATAAGATTAGACGTATAGATAAGCCTTTTTTACATTTCGTTCAACCGATTTTGAATTCTATTGCGTTGGTGGCATGACAAATGGCAGCCGCAGTAGATAGGTGGTATTGTGTAACTTTTTTTACTTTTAATGCTATCCTTATGCCTACGGTATAGAAGTCAAAATCGGTTGAACGGACTGTAAAAGTGTTTGTTTTAATGTCTAATCTTATTTTAAATGGGGTATAACTGTACTGACTTGTGAAGAGATATGAAAAATGCCTTTAATATAAATATCATCGACCATGTCAAAATCCATCTGCATTCACTTCAGTTAGTGTGTTCCACCGACAAAATGTTTACCTATGAGCACATGCACTAAGTATAATAATATGCACTATCTCACTACTATTAGAACTTCATAGCATATAGCTACTGAACTCTCTTTTCACCGTTTTTTTAGGAATTTATTTCTTTTACTGAAAACTTCAAGGCTTCCTGAGATTCAGGGATTCCAGTGAAAACTGGCTGAGATTCAGATACCACAGGTAAGATAATATTAACAAAAAACAGGTAAGATTCATCATTAACATTCATCTTTTACCTCCTATACCTAACTAAAGCAATATTTCGAAACAAAAAAAAAATATACTTTACTACTAATAAAACTTTTTTTGTTTGTTTGTTTGAACACGCTAATCTCTGGAACTACCAGTCGGATTAAAAAAAATGCTTTCGCATTTGATAGCCTATTTCTTGAGGAAGGCTATTTAACATCAAGCTAGGAACCTCAAGAGCCGAGCGATAAGAAAAAAAATGAGAAAAAACGCTTAGCGAAAAATAATAAAGTAATAAAAACTAAAACCCAACTACGACAAGAAAGTCAATCAACTAAAATGGTATAAACAAGTAATCTGTTCGATTTATATTATTAATATAAGATTTATATTAATAATAAACCCTAACACGTGTGACTCCGGATTTTTAATTTGTCTGTCTGCGGTGTCTTGTTTATACCATTTCAGTTGATTGACTTTCTTGTCGTAGTTGGGTTTTAGTTTTTATAACATTTTTTTTTTTTGCGGTTATATAATATATATTTTTGTGCTAATAAAATTAAGCCCCGTATGATATTTTTTTTTTGTTTTTTAGTTCTTGACTTTATGCCCTATGTTCGATACCGCGGGCAGGCGATGCAATGCGGCGGGGTGAGTCGGGGGAACAAGAAACACGAGGTCGAAGCCGCAGGCAAAAGCTAGTAAAATATAAATATATTTACACCTAAATACCTGTCCTCCTCAAACACCCAGGCACGGTTAGACAGAGTAAACACAATTATCCTAGGTAAACACCTGAGATTCAGGATAACTTCTACGTTGATCTATGATAACGTAGCTCGGCTCCGTTTACATATTTTACAAGTAATTCTGCATCGGTCTGTTTACGTCTAGAACTTTTATAATAGAATTATAATAGCGTATAAAAGCGCAGTGTTAAAGATGGAAATGTATGAAAAAATATTAGAATATAAGTAAATCACGACAATACCTATTAGTTCATCTTTATTTATTTATTTAAACTCATGTGAAATTACGTAGGCAGACTTCATGCCACTAGACATTCTCTACCAGTCAACCTTTGGGTTAAGTAAAAATTGCAAAACCAAGTTCGCTACATACAGCGTGCCGCTTTAATGGTGGCATTAATTTAACACACGTATACGATTTCGCGTATTGATTTTATGAAAATATCTGAATTCCATTAAACGTTATTATTTATTGATTTATTTTCAATTTTCTAAATTACCATCTTGGAGCAACCTGTACTTAAATCTCAAATGATCTCAATTTTGGTTGTTTTTATTATTTAGTTTGTTTGAAAATTTAAATTATTCAATTGATCAATTATTTTATTTTATTATAATTTTTATGATTACTAGCCACTAGCCCTACCTGTGTATTAAATTAATGTCGCCATTGTAGCGGCCTGTTGTATATCGAACTAGACACCAGTAGCGCCAAAGAAAACGCTCAAAGATTATACTCGTGACAATCTAAGAAGTCCGTTTTGACGTTTCGTTCTCGTACTTGTAATAAAACATTAAGCCTTGAGAATCAGTTTTAAGCAATGTATATATGTCGTCGATTACAAACTCTCTAAGTATGTTTAATCGATATGTCTCGAGAATCAGTTTATAAGAAACCAATTTTTTTTTCATCGCTTCACAAAGCTTTTTTATAGCTGTCAAAACGGACTTCTTAGATTGTCGCGAGTCTAGTATGCAAAATATGCAAAACAAATAACGCAATTAAACACAAACCTAATATCAGGCATTAGGACAAGGCTCCAAGGCTTACCACGCATTATGGTAAGCAGTTATCGCAACTGTTAGTCAACTATTGGAGTAGTTCATTCATAGGCGGCTCGACCCATTCATCAACACCCACGGTACTTATGTTTGAGGCTAATGGTCTATTGAAAGCTAGGCGAGTAATGTAAATATTAGCATGCACGTGTGTAAGGCAATGTACCGCAAGTTCTAATTGTTTTAAAACTTAGCTGTAAGGCGTAAAATAAGACGTATGTTGAATAACCTGTTTTACCATCTCCTGATAAGTTCTGGTTTACTTGTTCACAGTTTCATAAACTACCATAATATGAGCCACATTGGTTAATAATTTTCATAAAAAATGTTCAGTTTTTTATTTGGGCAAATATCTTCTGCTACGGGCTTCGGAAACCATTGCTAAACGAGGCTTTTAGTCGCTTAAGGGTCGATTTTACAAACTTCAAATAACATGGCGAAGAATACCTAAACATGGCGTTTGATATCCATACTAATTCATACTAATATTATTACATTCGAAAGTAATTCTGTCTGTCTGTCTGTATATTATCTTTTCACGCATAAACTACTGAACTGATTTCGATAAAATTTGAGATAGATGGCATCCCGGAGAAGGACATACGCTACTTTTTATCGACATACCACGCGGGCAAAGCCGCAGGCGGAAGCTAGCATTTTATATTTGAACGCTGTCTGATAAAAGTAATTTGAAAATTGAAAAATCGGCCCCTATTTCGGTCCAAGTTATTTATGGAATACTAGCTGTTGATGCGACTTCGTCTGCGATCCTGGATGAAAAGTAGCTTATGTCCTTCTCCAGGTGAAGGTCTACCCTTGTGCGAAATTTCACCTACATCCGTTCAGCCGTTTTAGCGTGAAAGCCTTACAAACCATCAAACTCACTTTCGCATTTAAAATATTAGTTAGGATTAAAGATGCTATTCGCATCACAATGAAAAATCAATGTGGCCCTACCTATTACGGTAGATACAGTTGACGTTAGCTAAGCGAAAGTGTAGCTTCCATTGGAGGCTCGACACATTGTTGTCGAGGCCGTCATGGCCGGGCATCGAACGCGCTTTCGATTGGCATTCTGTGAGCGTGCTAAACGTCTGATAGTATTAAGTAATCATGTTTTATTTATGTCACTTTTTGATGCGGAATATACTCATGAGTAACCGTCTCTCTGGTTATAAAACCATAAAATAAAAAATTCCTTAACCATAGTTTGTGTGTACCTATACAGCGTGCCGCTTTAATGGTGACATTACTTTAACACACATACGATTTCGCGTATTCATTTAATGAAAATATTTGAATTTCATTAAACATTATTATTTACTGATTTATTTACAAATTTCTAAATTACCATCTTGGAGCAACCTGTACTTAAAGAACTGTAGCGAAGAGGTCATTTGCCGGGGTCACCGATCATATGTAGGCAAATAGAGGGAAAGCTGCCCATTTTCTTAGAAATTATGCCGCCGACAAAGAATCGGCCGATAAAACATAAGCCAGAAGCCAGCTGGTAGGTAGCTTCATAAATGAATCTTTACACAAAGTGATCTCAATTTTAGTTATGTTTTTATTATTTAGTTTGTTTGAAAATTTAAACTTTTCAATTGACCAATTATTTTGTTTTATTATAATTTTTATGATTACTGGCCACTAGCCCTACCCGTGTGTTTAATTAATGTCGCCATTGTAGCGGCACGTTGTGTATCAACCTTAATCCAATCCATACTCAGTAAAATAGTTCAAAGATCAAATAAAGAATTTACAAAAAATAAGGTCACGCGTATATTATTTTGTCTAAGGAGGTTTTCGTTTGGAGAGGATTTCTCACTCTATCTGTATTTTTTTTTTTGTAATTTTATGTAAAAGATCAAAAAATATTTGTTGATGAATAAGATAAGAAATAGAATACTATTTCCACTGATATCGATCAATCTTAATATAGCCTTCAGAGGAGCATCCTCGCCCACTAACAAACAGCCAAAGCCAAAGTCAAAGTCAAAGTCAAATAATTTATTTCAAATAGGCACATAAAAGGCAATTTTGAACGTCAAAAACAAAGAAATAGAACTGAACTGAACAAATGTAACTCTAATGCTCTGTTATTTAAGACGAACCATCTATTAATAAACTAATTTATAATATAGCTTCCACGTGCACTACGTTAGATGTTTGCTAATCAATCACTGGACAACTGCGATGCAACAAGCACGAGACAGACACGGGGAGAAGGTCAACTCACAGGATCGCTGATTTCATATCGCCCCTGACTCATAAGGAAATCACAGTAAATCCGGGTTGACTTAAAATTCCTTTACCACAGTGACTTGTTTGATCCTGTTTTCTGATCCCGTCGTGATTCATCAAATAAATATTGGTAGAATCCGTGTTTGAATATCGGACATGGCTCCTTAATCTGCCTGCCAGGGTTGCGGGAAAGTCCGAACGGGATGCCGGGACCTTGGCAATAGGCAACTGAAGGAACACGGGTGGGTTTTAGTCAGTAAAAGTCTGACACGCCCTCCCGCTCCGCCCAGAGCGGGAGAAGTAATTGAATGATTTCCGATCCTAAAAAAATAAAAATAAAGGCTACTTAATCTATACGGACACGACTTAGGTAACGCACTGCTCGCACATTATGGACCCTCTTCAATCAGGTACTTTGTTTTTTTTTATATTTTCGCCCATCCGCGCAGACAGACGCGGCGGAGCCTCCGCCGCATCTGTCGTCCTGTTCGCGATAAACTTAAAAAATACTTCACCGATTTTCATGCTATTTTCACTAATGGATAAAGTGGTTCTCGAGGAAGGAAGGAAGGTTATTGTATATACGAACGGTAACTACATAATACTCATGTCAAAAAACTATCCTAACTAATATTATAAATGCGAAAGTGAGTTTGTAAGTTACACTTTCACGCGAAAACGGCTGAACGGATTTAGATGAAATTTGGCACATCTGTAGACCATGACCTGGAATAGGACATAGGATACTTTCCCGATATTCCCACGGGATCGAGAGTTCCGCGAGTGAAACAGCGGGGCGCAGCTAGTGTACATTAACAATACTCATTATCACTCCTCAAGACCGCCCATTACATCGTATTCCTTTACATCACACATTGTAAACGGATTTTCTGACTTCTCACATCGTGTACGAACTGTTTAGCAGTCTCATCGGACACAGGATATTATGTAGCCCCATTTCCGTTGCGACGTATTAGCATTATTCATTGATTGGTTTGATACTCTAGTGTGGGTTTATCTTACTGAGAGGAAAATTGTTATTTATTTATACATACTTTACTGTAAAAATGTAAAACAAACAATACATAAAAACTTTTTACAAAAAAAAAACAACCAACTTCAAAAAAAACAAAAAATGTGAAAAATAACTTTAATTTCGGAAGTCGGTGTCTTTGCTTTTCAATTGTTGTTCTTTGCTACCGACTTCCGAAATTAAAGTAATTTTTCACTTTTTTTGTAAAATGTTTTTATTTTTCACTTTTTAGTTATGGTACCTACCCCACAAAAATTCGAATAGCACTACCTGCTATGTAAATAAAAGTGACGGAGTCAAATAAAACATCGTCTACATAGACTAAGTGGGAACAAATACGTAATATTGAAGCTAATTCAAAAACTACGCAACCATGTTAATTAAATGTATACCCTTTCGAACTAAAAAAGAATTTTATAAATCGGTTCAAAATTGGCGAAAATATAGATGAAAATACACAAAAATATAAAAAAAATAAATACTTACAGACATACAGACGAACATAGAACCTCCTCCTTTTTGGAAGTCGGTTATAAATATACAATGGGCGGCCTTATCGTTTTCCGCGATCTCTTCCAGGCAAACTTGGAATGGACAGTGATTTGCCTGGACATAAAATGGGGCTGTCGTTGGTGCAAATAAGTATACATACAATATCCTAAAATAGATACAAATATACATACATATCATATCCTAAATAATAGATACTTAAATACATATATACGAAATAAGTATATAAGTAACGAAAAATAAACGAAGACTATAGATAATAACAGTTACGAAAACAAGATCACAACGACAAGTAAAGGCTATCCTACATACTGGCGCGATATCGCGGGCGCGGCAGCCAGTGCGATCCTTGTCGCGCCCGCGATATCGCACCTGTTTGTCGGCGCCTTAATGTTCCTTTACGAGTCTTTTAAACACAAGTAAAGACTGCGCGCGTTTTATTTGAACTGGCAATGCATTCCACAAACGAGCTGCCTGGACGGTAAAGGATTTACCGAATGATTGTTATGAGATAGTAAGAGGTTAGAGCCTTGTGTAGGTAATTGAACGTCATATAACACGAAATGCCTTGTCGGTAGGCTTGCAGAAAGAATATCGATATATCGAAATATCGATATTTTTTGTTCGATATATCAATATTTTAGGCGATATTTATTATTTCGATATATCGATGTATCGATATAAAATATCAAATATCGAAAATGTATCAAAAACGATATATTTGCAATAGCAACACCCTTTTAGACACTGACTAAAACCGCTGGAATTCAGAGCCGTAAAAAGTATTCTTTTTTTCCTACTTTGGTGTTAAAATAATTATAAAACTTATAATAATTATAAAACAAAATAAAGTATAAAACCAATAGAAAATTCCACCGATATATCGATATTTTTTTTTCGATATATCGCTATCAATATTGATATTTTTTGACACGTCTAGCATCCCTACTTGTCGGTCTAGAGGTCGCTAGCGCTACTGCTGAGCCTTAGGTCCTGGGTTCGATTCCCGGGTCGGGCAAAGTGCTACTGGTTTTACCATCTGGAATTTCTGCATAACTCTCAGTAGCACTAGAAATATTTACAAATTATTTCAATTTAAAACTTACTCGACCATAAAATCATGCAGTTTACACAGCTAACTCTAAGTTTAACAAAGTAAACAGTGAAGCCTTAAGGAAGAACCTCGTAATAACGAGTGTGCAACTAACCGCAACGGAAGTTACGCTGATGAGTTTAGGAAGAGCCTTTAAATATTAAATACAGAAGAAATAACGCTTATTTTAAAGCTAAGGATTTAGTAAACTAAGTTTTGAATTAATCTTTTTATCTTCATAATAAATACTACATTCAATGTCTAGTTGAGGAGCTCGTGGCCAAGTAATAACAGCCGCACGGGTCAATCCATCAGGTTAAGCTACGTTTGCCGGGGTTGGTCCGTGGATAGGTGACCATCTTTACATACCGAGACTCCTCCGTGCCTCGGAAAGCACGATAAGCCGTTGGTCCCGGCTGTCGAACGTGGATCTTTGACAGTCGTTACGGGTCGTCAGAAGCCCGAAAGACAACCAGTCTTACCAAGGGGTATCGTTTTACCCAGTTACTGGGTTGTGGAGGTCAGATAGGCAGTCGCTCCATGTAAAATACTGGTATTCAGCTGCATCCGGTTAGACTGGAACCCAACCCCAACATGGTTGGGAAGAGGCTAGGCAGATTGATTGAATGGTCTAGTTGCGCAAATTAATGCATTATTGCATTGGTAGCAACATAACTTCTGAGTGTGGGGTTCTATGACAGGCTCAGACATTGAGTTATTGTGGTCTTCTAGGAACCTCTCAACAACAGCTTGGTTTTGTGCCTCGTTAATGACAATAGGCTCTCCCTTAGGCTGCCTGGCCATGGAAGTGGAGCGATGCAGAGGAGCGGAGCGAGGAAGTAATGCGGAGCGAAGTTGCGGAAAGTCTGTCCCTTGATTCGGAGCGAGGTAGTGCGGAGCGAAGTTGCGTCTGTGCGGAGCTAGGCTGAGTTCACGCGACGAGTAATTTGAGAGGGCGGCGGCCGGATTTTTTTCCGCCTTCCCGCTCTGCTTCCGCGCTCCGCTTCTCCATTCCGGTTCCCTATTTTGTATGAAAATGGAATTGGATAAAATCGCCGCTCGGCTATTGATAGCTGAGCGGAGATTTTACGCAATTCCATTGGTTAATATAGGCAAAGCTCCGCTCCGCTTCAGTGGACAGTCAGCCTTTACAGGACAGGGCTTTTCTGTAATCAGCGAAGCCTTGCTGTTTGCGTAAAACACCCATGGCAAGTTTTTATTTCTTATCTTCAGAATCAAATAATTTTGGACACAAAAATCTCGCTATAATTTCGAAAGGAACACGATAGATACCTTAAATTCGATTAAAACTTCACACCCAGACATATGATTTAGAGTAGGTATCTACTACAAAATATAGCCCTGATGAAAAAGTAGAAATACAATAAAATCATCAGCAACAATAAATAGACGAGCAAACTTGCAGCGACGGGAACTTGCAGCAATTAATGTAAGGAGAAGTTTGTTGCAAGTTCCGTACCTGCTACTTGCGAAATAATACAACCTAGTTATAGAAGTAGAAGTACTGAGTAAAGTAGCCTAAAGACGTTATATGTCAGGTAGGATGTATCTTGGATTTTTTCTCCTAGCTTTTTAGGCACTAGGAGAAATTATTTATTAGATTATCGAAAGTTAAAATTAATTAAATCTGTTTGCATCAATTATAAAATACAGGGTGTAAAAAGACCCATCACATAGCCGTCAACTACGCATTCTGTACATCTAATTAAGTAACATTGTACAAAAATAATTTCTGGGAAACGACTTTTATTTTTGGTGTGAACAATCGCTGTTTACAGGTTGTGCGCAAAGTAACGCACGCAAAACATTGTGTTTATAGGTGCGTGCAACATTTCAGGGTTTGTGGCTTTTAAAATTAAGTTATAGTGTTAGAGTGGGTCTAGACTGCTAATGCCTACTTGTTACTTCGTCAGTAATTTTGAAAATGTCGTAATGGACTAATAATAGAGAAATTCTTAATGGAGAATAACCCATTGAACCTTTGGGGATCGAACTCTCTGATCAATCACGCTTGCGACCATTAGACCTGTGGCGGCATATACATCGCCACATGCGAACTACGCATCAAAGACCTGACTTACACAAAAATCCTGACGTCACATAAATCCCGCATCGTGCAATTAGAGTTTACCGCGCGTTGGACAAAATATACAAGAGCCCGACATCAATCGCTGGGCAGTTGCCCGCCAGACACGACACCCGTCTAGTCGGAGGATCCCTCCTTTTCAATAGAGGATGAGTGAACTGTGAGTGAAGTGTGAGGATGAGTGAACAGGATCGGTATTAGGATGAGTGAACTTTACAGTTCACTCTGTTCAGTTCTGTTCCTCATACCTACCTCTAAAGACCAATAAGAAAGTCAGTGGACCATTTAGAACATACAGAATACTAATAGCAATTAGTTCAAGTCTTTCAAAGAAAATTAAATCAGTCAAGCAGAAAACTAACAGCAATTAACATAATTCTGCTACTGAGTACTGAGTAAGAAACGTATACCGAACTAAATGAAATGGAAGAGAAACAATGATATGGAAATGAAAACCAAGTGGAATTGAAAATGTTAGTCTGCACTGAATTAGTTTCGTTCAAGATGTTAGTGTACTTTAACCTATTCATAACGGTTAGGTGGTCTGGTTTTGATGTGCCGTGAAAAGCCAATCCTAACTATAATAATATTATAAATACGAAAGTGAGTTTGTTTGTTACACTTTCACGCTTTGGATCGGATCGGATTTGGATGAAATTTGGCACAGCGGTAAACCTTAACTAAATTAATTAACCTGGAATAGGACATAGGGTACTTTTTATCCCGATATTCCCACGGAATCGAGACTTACGCGGGTGGTGAAACCGCAGGGCGCAGCTAGTTTCTCATAAAGAACATCTATACCTATTTTAATTTAAAAAATACCCTATTGAATGTTGGTGACACAATTTGTATTTTCAACTGACTAAAAAAAGAGACGGTTCTCAATTCCTAGTCAGTTTTTTTTTTGGTATATGATTTTGGCATCTGTACCTAATGACATGCACAGCGCAACAAAAATTCGTAAATCTATATCAAAATGACTAAAAAAATCTATCAAATATTATAAACGGAAATGAAAAAAAAAACACACTGAACAAATAGTTATTATTATCGGCATTGGCAGTTAGATATTTCGACAGAACGACACAAACTCCCTTAATTCTCAACAGATTGCTCCTGCCTCCCAAATCCCAAACATTCAATTTGACAGTCCCACATTTTCAGATTGACTGAAACAAAAGACAGCGCACAATAGCGGTCGCCATTCCTGGAATCGTCAAACGCAAAATGTCGGTATTTTCAAAGAAATTCGAACAAAAGATGGCAGCGGTACTACTACGGCTCCGGAAATCGTTTTAATTTTGGTTGACATTTCATTTGGTAAATGTGGATGTAATTAAATTAGTGAAACTGATTAAATAGTCTTATTTGTTATGGTGGAACGAGATTTGTTTTCTGGTTGATATGTTTTTGTTTGTTGTGTACAATTTCTTTATGCAATATAATTTCGTGATGGCCCAATTGTTAAGGTCTCGCCTCTCATGCAGGAAATCTTGCGTTCAGATGCCATGATCCAATGTGACTTTTTCAATTCATATGTACTTTCTGAGTTTATTTTGGGCATTACATGCTGAGCACATAACACACACATATTACTTGCTGAGCATATAGCTAAGCTAACTAGATTAAAATACTTGCTTAATAATTATATTACTTGCTTAATAGATTTATCACTTGCTTAATAATTATATTATTTGCTTAATAGATTTATCACTTGCTTAATAATTATATTACTTGTTTAATAGATATATTACTTGATTAATAATTATATTAATAATTCTTGATAATTCTTATTACTTGCTTTAAAAGCGGTGAAGGAAAAGATCGTGAGGAAACCGGCATGCCTGAGAGATATTTTTCGACGGCATGTGAAGCCAAGTCAGAGGCCTTTGGGTGGCTTTAAAACTGTGACACCAGGTTAGTCACTAACCACACGAAAAGAAGAAGAAGCTGACTTAATTATTGATGAGATTTGATATCAGATAGAATCATTATCATTATGAGATCAGATAGAATCATTATCCTACGCAAGATATAGACGTCAATAGATTAGACGTAGTAGATAACTCAGAAAAGCTTTCAATTACAGATAAAAAATCTTGAAAATAACGATAAGCAAATATTTAGCTAACATCAAAGAATGGCTGTTATGATCTATATCTCTATACCTATATGTATAAAATAGTAACGAAGTCAAAACTGAACAGATTTTTTTCCGTTTGTCTGGATTTATTGACGGAAAAACGACTGAACTGATATGGATGAAATTTGGCAAACATATAGTTTGTAACCTGGATTAACAAATATACTTTTAATCCCGGTTGTACCTTCCCGTGGGATAATGCCGACAGACATGCGGGTGAAGTCGCTGGCAAAAGCTAGTTACAAATAAATATCGAAAACGTCAGTAGTATCCTGCAGGAGGGTAGACGAATTATTAAAATGAAACATTCCGACGTTATTATCACCCTTTTTGCCCCTTTTTGTGAGGACAGTTCTTGGTAAGACTTTCGAATCAAAAGTAAACAACGCTTTTCAAAAAATGTTAGAAGATTTTCAATTGTTTTACTCATCTTGTTATTCTATGAAGGGTATTCATTATTCGTATTATTTTATTTCGTGTAATAGTCGAAAAATTATTTGATACATTTTTCAAGTTGTATTTTTTGCCGTCTTCAAAAAGGGAGAAGTTGACAATAATGTTCTACCAATCAAAACCGACTGTTGTACTGTCAAATCAATAACTTTGTTACAGAAAATATATTTGAATAATTTTATTTATTTATAAAGAGTATATTTATCAGATTTGTTTTAAATATTTTATCTATGTTTATGAATGTTCATGTTCAGGTTCATAAGTAACGTAGTTGTTTTGTAACTGAATATTCACTTATAAATTAGCTTCTAGTACCGACTTATTGGTAATTGAACATGCTATAAATGTTATTTAATATAGGGGTCACGGTAACTTTGCATTATATCTAGTATCCTAACACAATGCTTATAATATTAATGAACAACGAATAGATAGGTACTTTATATTTTCCAGATTAATAAAGTAGGTACCGAGTGTGTTAAAATGTATTGCCAGGGTTTTATTTATTAGTCACCGAAATATAAACTATCAATAAAAAACCGGCTAAGTGCGAATCGGACTCGCGCATGAAGGGTTCCGTACAATTATCTATAAAAACGGCAAAAAAATCACGTTTGTTAAATGGGAGCCCTCTTAAATATTTATTTATTCTTTTTTTTAGTATTTGGTGTGAAAATTTCAACTGTCTAACTATCACGGTTCATGATAACAGCCTGGTGACAGACGGACGGAGAGCGGAGTCTTAATAATAGGGTCCTGTTTTACTCTTTGAACGTACGGAACCCTAAATGCCAGCTAAGTGCATGTAGGACCACGCACAATGAAGGGTTCCGTAATTGGAATTTATCCCAAGAACAAACTTAACATTGTAGTTGACAAATATACGCTCCCATACATTCCAAGTGCAACGGTAAGTTTGTACGCACAATATTGGGAGATTCACCATGTTATTTTAATATGGTCTTAAAATATTAGGCTTCTTATAGGTTTTCCTGTAATCTATAAGTATACAGTGTGAAATTTTATTCATGAGCATCGTCTTAAGGGGTCATAGTACTCATCATTATGAACAACTTTCACTAAGGGACCAACCCTGAAATCGCGAAAGAAAATTCAGCTGTTCACTACATTATGACGAACTAAGCAAATTAAACTAAGCAGATTTTTTTAAAATATTTTAGTTATTGCGGCAATAAAAATACACAATCTGTGGAAATTTCAACTGTCTACCTATTACGGTTCATGAGATACGACCCACTGACAGACAGACGGACGGACAGTGGAGGCTTAGTAATTGGGTTCCGTTTGACACCCTTCGAGTACGGAGCCCTAAAATCTTTTCAATATAAATGACGTCACGCCCTATATAAACAAAAAAAACGTTGTTACCAACTGATTAATTACTTTTGAACCCTAACGACCTAGTCTAGACCGCTTTTCGTAAAAAAAATTGTACAAAAAAATGTTTAATGAAAACGTGTCTGGATGTGGGCGTATGCCTTTATAGGGGAGGTTTAAATATAGGATTTTATTTATATCATGTTAAAATCACGCCCGTGTTTCTCAAAGGCAGACATAAAGCGTTCACCATTCTGCTCATCATGCCGAAGATCCTCATCAGATCTTCACCAATTATTTTTGAGATCAACTTAAACCTTTCAAATAAAAAAAGAATCCTCGTTATCGGATCTCCTAAGGCGGAGATATCCACTAGCCCCCTTTTTGCCTCATTTTGGAGGATCCAATCACTAAAAATAACAAAAAATTCGTTAAACCTGTACCTACACCAAATTTTGTCGTACGTATAAACTGACAAACTCGATTCAGAGACGCTTCGCTCGCTTTGCTCACTCGGTCAATTAAGTATGTCAGTTAAATATTAATGTCTTAAAACCGTAGCGTAGTTGCGTAGTTTAGTTACACAGACAGACACGAAAAGCGACTTTAATTTATAATTATGTACCATCGCGGACACTGTCGTTGAACCACTTTTCAACCTTATTACTATCGTCACAAGGGTGAAAAGTGGTTCACCCCAAATGTCCACGGTTCTCCATAGAAAACAAACACTATTTTGTACATTTTCTTTATATTCTACTAGGTTAATTGTTGATGTTCACTCAATTTAGTCACGTGACCTCTTTTATATCTTTCATTCATTTGTCTCTAATTTGGAACATTCAAATAATTTTATTTTTATTCCAACTATCATTTTCTTACAACTTCTAAACAAACTTCAGACCTCCTGGAAATATCTATACCCTGAAAACCCCGCTCCCATAACCTCTTCATCCGTTTCAAGCAATATGCCGCAAGCAATACGGCATGGACGCACGGTCCGGTACGCTTACGGACCGGTTGAGCGCTCGTTAGCTAACGCACCACCGGTGTCTAGTTATATCCGGGTTATAGGGTGTATGTACGAGCTAGCAGGTTTGTATGCTGCATAAATAAACAAGCTATGCAGTTGTAAGCTGAGGGTTCACTCTTTAGTTTAAAGTTAGGTTGTAAAATCCGGGATTAATTGTTTCTCAAATTGACTAGGTACCAAATCAGTTCAGACCAAATAAAAAACCAGGACAGAACGCTGCGACCAATACAGTGTAGCATGCCAAAACTACACCTCCGCTCTGTGCATACACGCTCACACGCACACATTTATAACCATTTACAATCAGACTGCACCTCACTAAGTGCACACATGTTTACGAAGGATGTACTATTTGCTTGGCATTCAATAAAAATAAAATAGAAGAGACGTAGTGTGTCAATTTGAAAAACAATAAATGCCTCGGTGACTGTGCCACCTAACTATAAACTAATATACCACCCATAAAACAATTTATAAAACTACATATTAACATAACATCACGCCTATAATTCCCGACGGGTTAGGGCAGAGGTGTACCTATAGTACAGCCACATTTAGCCACTTATGTTTAGTCAGATATAAAACGAATACATCCGTAACTTTAATAAAAATAGGTAAACTGGTTTTAACAAGAAAACATGATTTCACACTATCACGAAATCGACATCATCCATTTAAATTTTTTATCATCATTCGAATATGAAAAGCTGAAGGGTATTTCCTGGTGTTTTTGTACCTTCAGCTACCAAGTTGCTTCTTTACTACATAGTCTTTACATTTTATGAAAATCTGAGTAACGCAGATGCTGTTAAAACATACTCAATCAACATATTACGCTTACTTTTAGATTATCACTCTCTTTAGATATGGTAACATCTCAGAATATCGAGATTTATATACTTTATCAAAGTTAAATATTAATGTATTAAACATACAGCCTTGATGTATAAATGCTCCAAATGATGGTGAAAACTGCATTAAAATCGATTATATAGTTTAGAAGATCTATCGTTATCACAAACAGTCATGAAAATCGACTTATTCACACTATGTAAAAGGATATATTCTGGCTGAGTAACTCTTTACACAAGCCTAACAAATACATAAGTTTAACATAAACTGACTCCCATTACATTATTACAATATTAATTCATTATCTCCATACACAATGATAATGGCATCCTAACATCTTGATAGCAAGTTACTGACGACCAAATCACTGCTGCAAATTATCGAATCAATGCTAATTATCATACTGATCAGTGCAGCGCAATGTCTGAGCCGTTACCATATCATATACACACATTTTGTTTGTAGGAATTCTCAGCAATCATTGTGCCGATAGTCGTATCAGCCAATGGCTTAATTGCCAAGATCCTGACCAACACCTATGCAGGTTCTCTTTAGGCAGCTGGAGCTGGCTTGATTCAGAAAGCGGTACTCCTGGACACGGCTCGCATTTTTAGGAGGTTCCTCTCTCTGGAGCCCTGACCCTGTAGCTTGGACCCTGTTCCTGATACCGATGGGGTACTACTCCTAACTTTAATATTATAAATGCGAAAGTGAGTCTGTTTGTTTGTTACGCTTTCACGCTAAAACGGCTGAACGAATTTGGATGAAATTTCACAGGGGTAGACCATGACCTGGAATAGGACATAGGATACTTTTTATCCCGATATTCCTGCGGGATCGAGACTTACGCGGGTGTAACCGCGGGGCGCAGCAAGTCTTTTATACTTTTAAATGTTTCTAGGTATATTATTATGTATGTAAGGCTTATTATGGTATATTATATGTGCTTTCTGAGTTTATCTTGGATTATCGCTGACATCGGTGAAAACATCGTGAGGAAACCCAAAACTTATAGGTAATAAAAGTCTGAAATCAACAACCCGTTTTGAGCAAGCTGGTTATCAATGCTCGTGCCTTCTTTGAATGAGAAGAGAGAAGAGGCCTATTCCCTACAGGCAGACAATAATAGACTGTAACTAATATTAGATGTATGTATTGGGTATCTACTTATGAAACTAGCGTTTTTTTCTCATATAACCTCGTCACTTCTATGATTTAAAATATTCTTCAATTGCTTGGTATTATATCGAATAATGACCATCATAGACAACTACCAATTGTAAAAAAAACTTATTACTTATTGTTTTCTAAACATAAAAAATAAATTTAAAATGACTCCTCATTTTGTTAGCAGAAATGACCACATTTTTTTTTTTACTTAGCCAAAACTTATTTTTGTCGCTTAATCTAAGTGGCATATGACGTTATCTTAGTTTAAACATTAGTGCATAAAAGTTTTAAATCATTACTGTTCATGGTTGTTATTTAAGAAGATGTTTGTATGAAAAATGCAACTTCTTGAAAATTCCCCATACAAAACGCTGATTTCATAGGTAACCTAATACTTGTTTACACACACAAGTGATAATTTGTGTTATTCATGTGAAATATAGTGTAAGATTATAATTATGCTAATTGTTTTCATTGTAATAGCATTTTACTAGGACGTCATGTCAATTCTATAGTGAAAATCAGTAAGTTTGTCTTCATAATTGACTGAATTTATTAGCTGTGACGTCTCGATCCCGTGGGCATATCGGGATAAAAAGTATCCTATGTCCTAACCCAAGCCATGGACTACCCATGTGCCAAGTTTCATTCAAATCCATTCAGCCGTTTTAGCGTGAAAGAGTAACAAACAAACATACAAAAAATCTAATCTTTTTTTCTTTATAATATTATAATTATACTAGTGTTCGCCCGCGGATTCTCCTGCGTGGTATGTCGATAAAAAGTAGCCTATGTCCCTCCCCGGGATGCCATCTATATCCATGCCAAATTGTATCGAAATCCGTTCAGTGGTTTAAGCGTGAAAAGGTAACATACAGAACAGATAGACAGAGTTACTTTCGAATTTATAATATTAGTATGGATTAATGTAGACAGTTAATGTCTACATAATGTAAGTACCTAAACCCAAACATACGTACACACACAATCGATCACACAAAATTAATTCAAAACAAAAGGTAATCAATTGAGACCGTGGCACATTCATGCAAGTGACACGATAAACCTATGAACACACAGGTAGATCCATTGTATTGCGAGGCCGTGCCGTGTCAAAGGCAGTCTGGTATGTACTCTGCTTTATATGTTAAGAGAGTAGTCGATATTTTGTGTATAGTGTGTACTTGGGTTTGTGTTTAGAGTTGAATCTGAACTGGTGTTGTAATCTGTCGATAGATTTATTGGTCGACTATAGCTGCGCCCCGCGGTTTCACCCGCATAAGTCTCGATCCCGTGGGAATATCGGGATGGAAAGTATGTCCTAACCCAGGTCATGTCCTATCCATGTGCCAAATTTCATCTAAATCCGTTCAGCCGTCTCAGCGTGAAAGCGCAACAGACAAACATACAAAAAATCAAATCTTTTCTAAAGAGAAAAGATTAGATTTTTTGAAAAAATAATATTATAGAATAATTTAGAACAGTGGTGTGTAGGTAGGTATTAAATTGCTTGACGACTTTCAGTTTTATTTTTTAAATTCACCGACTAATGAAATACTAGCACTTACTTCGAAGTAAATGAATGAAGCAACTACATAATAATGGATCACTACCGTTATTTATTTAATCGTTAAAGCACACTTTAGAGAAACGGACTTAATCCCATCGGCATTTTCAGCCAGTCAACTGTTATCTATACAGGACATAGGTATTTATAAACATTTTGAAATGACATTGTCGTGTAACATTAAAACCTCCTGCTCTTGTTAGAAAACAATGTAATCTTACATTTAAGGTACAATTTCAAATCCAGCATCAAAACAGAAAAAAAAAAACAAAGACTAATTTTTAAGTCATCACTATAAACATAAAATATAAGTCAATCCAAAATCCTCATAATATTGAAATAACTCAACTATACTATCATGTATAGTTTGACACACATTGTTTGCGGTTTCATTACCTAGTTGTGGTATTTATTTAATTTACTCTATTTTAATTTCAGATATGAAATACTTAAGTACAGTTTATATTATGTACTGTCCACTGTATTCGATTTCACGCTTAGGATTAATCCTACATTTAAAAAAAACCAAAAATCTCCTTTGAATTTGCTGAAGTCACGTAATGAAAAATTAGATAGCATGAACAGACTATTCTGTAAAG
Organism: Lithophane ornitopus; assembly: GCA_948473465.1. Lineage (NCBI taxonomy): Eukaryota > Metazoa > Arthropoda > Insecta > Lepidoptera > Noctuidae > Lithophane > Lithophane ornitopus. Next base: position 12,877,495 of record OX419624.1, on the reverse strand, counting down.
TACTCCTCGAACCTGAAACAACTGACTGCATACAAATCGAATGCATACAATTCATTTGTTTTTAAAGCGAAATATTGCAGCACTCACACTATGAATTCAGAAGTGATGACTAAAGAAATAACAATATTGAAACAATTTAATATCATAATGACGTATGCAGTTGGATATTATTATGACAAGACGTGCGACATTTCTCATCAGTAAAATTTCCATACTTCCATACAACTTTCATCCCTTATTTAACCCTTTTTAGGGGATGTTTCTTTCTTAGTACACACTTTCGTTATGGAAGGAACTCTTGTGCAAAATTTCATCCTTCTAGATCCAGCGATTTAGGCGGTGCGTTCTCTGTCAGTGAATAAATGAATGAATTTAAGATTTTTGAGTGATAACTTCAGTAAAAAATCAGTGTTGCAGTTCTAATTCTTTGGCAACGTTGGCGGTTCAACTAGCTTTGGAGTATATATCTATAATCCTTCCATACGAGCGTTGCATATTTCGATTCGTAATACTAACTATTCTTGTTTTTTTTTTCAAACAGATAAACTATATTAGCAAAAACTTTCGGCATTATGAAATGTGCATGACTTAATTTTTCTATGAAATAGAATGTTTAATCAATTCAACTACAGACCTGTCAGGAACAGATTCCGTCACTAAATTAATAGTAGAGCCTTTTTCTAATGACTTTTGTTAAATATCACAACATTGCAGATGATCATTCAAAAGGATTGTCAATTACGCGCAGAAGTCGTAAAAACAATTCGCATTTTTCTCCCAAAGAATTTTTTGCATAAACCTGAAACGACGTGTTTCATAGCCGTAAATACTCACATCTCACAGTTACACTAACATAATTACACTACGCGTAAACACACGAAAATTCCTTCGAAAAAACCGTTGACACTCAAAAATTCACGGCTAACACCACACAAGAATCACATCCGAGCCGAAACACGACACCATTAATTAAAATCCACCTTTGAAATTTCAGAAAAAGGGGGAAAACACTTGCGGAAAAAAATGCACTGCGACTCGGGAGAATGGGGGTTTCGTAGCACGCGACAGGCGTCTACGCGGTAGGCGGCCGCGTCGCAAACTGAACCTCCCGTAGACGGTTACTATAGCACCCGCCAACTACGAGCCGTAGCACCCGCTACGCCGTAGCCGTGCCTATATGATTGTGCGGACGTGCAAAGTCATGTTTCGTTTACAATGCAAGGTTTATGCTAAAAGTTGATACATTGTCCGTTATTATGCATTATGCCGGTTTAAAGAATTTGCATTTTGCAAATTGAATACTGAATTGGAAGGTTTAAGCGCTGTGTTGTGGAAATACTGATTGTAATTGATACTTACATGGACAATATTTTTTTAAATTGGGTTTTTTTTAAAGAAACTTTCAGGTTGATATGAATATGGCTCATATTCATATTTTGTAAAGGGTTTAGTCATGATTAAAATATTAAAAAAAAATTAAAAAAATATTGGTTACAAAAGTTGAAATCAGAATAAATAAAAGGTCCGTTTCAGTAAACTCTAGTTCAAAATGTAAATCGGTATTTGGCCTGGATCTAGACTCAAATAGAAAGATAAGTTTAGGCCTACAGTAAGCTCAAATAAATCAATATCCAGACATTACTGAATGTTCCAGATTTGTTCACCAGAAACCGGAAAGTTCGTTGTTCATATTTATACATAAAAATATAACCTAAGGGGAACTTTAGCAGTTCCATTTAGATGTTCTATGGTATCCCATTGTTTCAAGTAACAATAGGGGACCATACAAAACCTGACTTATTTGAACCTCGAAATGTTTTGGATAATATCAACAGGGACAATAGAGGAAACAAAAAAAAAATTGACAGTAGTGGTGGCCGAGTGTTAACGGCCGCGACTTAAGAGTTGTAGGTCGCAGGTTCGAACCGAGACAGGCGCTTTACTTTGTGTAAATTATTTCATCACCACTTCTCTCAAAACGGTGAAGGAAAACGGCATCTGGAAACCGACATGTCGTCAGATTTAGATAACTTTATTTGCTCAAACATGTGTGTACATACAATACAATGCATGCAAGGCAAGGTGTTATAAGTAGGTGCATGGGGTTGTGCTTACAAGTTTACCATATGTCATGGTATGCAAATATTTATACATGTTTATAGAATTAAAACAATATAACATCATGCTTTAATTGAAAATGCAATAAGTAAATAATTTGATTGATTACATAATTAATTCTTAAAGAAATGGATAGGTCATTCCAAATTGTTAAATATTCAATTATCAAGAAACAAAAAATAAACATACTTAATACAATAAAATAAAATAAAACCGGCCAAGTGTGAGTCGGACTCGCGCACGAAGGTTTCCGTACCATTATCTATAAAAACGGCAAAAAAATCACGTTTGTTGTAGGGAGCCCCCTTAAATATTTATTTTATTCTGTTTTTTAGTATTTGTTGTTATAGCGGCAACAGAAATACAACATCTGTAAAAATTTCAACCGTCTAGCTATCACGGTTCATGAGATACAGCCTGGTGACAGACGGACAGACAGACAGCGGCGTCTTAGTAATAGGGTCCCGTTTTACCCTTTGGGTACGGAACCCTAAAAATAATGTCAGTGTCTTAGAACCAAAATTCGAAGACATGACATCCACCGACACCGAACGAGGAGGCCTGTGTCCCAGCCGTGGGAAAACTATAGGCTGATTATATTATGTGAATTTAGTTTTCAAAGAATGAAAACTGATTCACGTGGCCACCTACTGAGCTCGATTAATCTAAACAATAGTAGAACTCGAAAAGATCGCACGAATTTTTCAAAGATACCACATCTATTATATTACTATTTGCAAGACTTAGTACCTAGATATTTTGTTTTATTTATCAAAACTCAGCCGACTGAAATTTTTTTTTGTATGTTTGTTACGCGATTACTCCGCCTATTAACTTTGCTTGCGTAATTTTTTAGTTAGCTTCAATATTACGTATTTTTCCCGCTTAGTTTATCTAGACGATATCCTGTTTGACTCCTTCACTGTTATTTACATAGCAGGTAGTGGTATTCGGATTTGTGTGGGGTAGGTACCACAACTAATAAGTGAAAAATAAAAACTTTTTTGTGTCTTTGCTTTCCAATTTTCGTTTTATGCTGCCGACTTCCGAAATTAAAGTTATTTTTCTCTTTTTATTAGTGTTTCTTTTGGAAGTCGGTTTGTTTTTTTTTGTAAAAAGTTTTTATTTCAAACAAACTAAATAGTAGTGATGGGCCGACTATGGGGTTTGCCGATCTTTGACTAGCTATCGTAACTAAACTATTGGATATATTTGTTTTTTTTTTTTATGTAGACCGATAAAAACAATTAAAAAAATACGTGGTTTTATTTTTTGTCGTATTGTCGTCTCCATCTTGTATACTTCACTAAACCGACCCAGTATTTAATTATACCGAATACTTAAGACCTAAAAGTTAATATTTATAGTTAATATTAAAAAAAAAACAACCGACTTCCAAAAAAAACACAAGAAAAGTGAAAAATAACTTTAATTTCGGTGGCAAAAAACGGAAATTGAAAAGCAAAGACCGAAATTAAAGGTATTTTTCACTTTTTTAGTGTTTTTTTTGGAAGTCGGTTGTTTTTTTTATGTAAAAAGTTTTTATTATATATTATGTTTCACGAACTGTGTCCAAATAAATGTTATTCTTTCTTTCTTTCCTTTTTTTAAGTAGTAATTAACAAAATAATAACTGATTACTTATTAGAGGACCAGTCGGTTTCCGGCGAAATGCTGAAGGCAAAGAATCCAATAGATCAGTAAGTACTAAATAAACAAACCATATTTTCCATTCACAAATGGTGTAGGCGCGGAGGAGCTCGTGGCTAAGTAATAACAGCCGCACGGGTCGATCCATCAGGTTAAGCTACGCTTGCCGGGGTTAGTCCGTGGATGGGTGACCATTTTCACATATTGAGACTCCTCCGTGCCTCGGAAAGCACGTTAAGCCGTTGGTCCCGGCTGTAATTTGTAGATCTTTGACAGTCGTTACGAATCGTCAGAAGCCCGAAAGTCTGACAACCAGTCTAACCAAGGGGTATTGTATTACCCAGTTACTGGGTTGTGGAGGTCAGATAGGCAGGCGCTCCATGTTAAATACTGGTATTCAGCTGCATCCGGTTAGACTGGAAGCCGACCCCAACATAGTTGGGAAAAGGCTAGGCAGATTGGCAGCTTGAAATGGTGTAGGCGCAGAATCACAAGAAATCTTCCCGATGTAGTGAAAATTCTACACTCTGAACGCTACAGAACCCACAAATATTCCATACACGACAAGCCATTTCACAGAATATTAACACGGTACTCAAAATCATCTGAATATACGATAAACATCAAGTAGTGATTCACAACGATTCACAAATCAGGCAGAAAACCTTCAATCTTGGGGCGATACGCTCAGATGTGGTGACAGATTGGCTCTGCATTAATCATGAGTGCCTGGTACTGTGTGTGGCAGTAGGTTAGTTCTGAATGGACATTTTGATGGTTATAAATAAAGCATGTTATCTAACGAAGAACGTTCCCGTAAACCTGCAATATTATAGATATTGTTGTAGTAATCATATTCAATAAACTGCCATTAAAGTCTTCAAGCAATACAGGGTGTAAGGGTAAACACCATTGTCACTCAAACCATGGGTAACTTAAATATTATAATAAATGACCGAAAACAACAAAAAAAAAACGTTATTTTCATTAAAAGATTTTTTAAAGTTTCTATCAGACACCGAGCTCGCTAGCGAAACAGCTGACTGACTGAGGGAGGGGTCGTGCTCGCGGCCGGTCAGGTCACGTCCCACAACCCCCGCCTGTGTTGAGACGCAAGTTCGTTGCCCTAGCGCATAGGGCAACGAACGATTTTACGTTCTATAAATGAAACCAAACCACTGGTTGCAAGGATAACGGTGTTTACCCTAACACCCTGTTTATGTAAAATGTAAACTTAACTGTTTTGTCCAATATTTTATGTTGCCGTGCCCTAACCGTGTTTTATGTTAGATCTCACTTTAAATACTTGTAACAGCTGGTGTACACAAATCATGAATGCAATAAAGAATTTGAGTTTGAGTTTGACCTACTGTACCACACCTGCACAATATCTTAGGACCCTAATACACAGCCGGGCATTACATTAACCTTAGCACATCATACACTAATAGCGTTCGGTACCAATCACGACAAATGTGGTACCAAATTCATTAGCGAGGCAAAAGGGTTGAGGTGAATCGAAACTGAAGGGAATTGGTAATGGTGATGGTGGTGCTATGTTGGGGCCAGTGTTTGGTTAAATGTTGGTGTTACTTTACTCTGTTTGTTAATAATGCAATTAGTTATTAAACTTACTTGATAATATTTTTTCGGTAACCTCTTCTAAATGTTCTAATGAAGAGGTATGAGGAACAAGGTATTAAGTTCACTCATCCTCTATAGAAAAGGGAGGATCATCCGACCAGACGGGTGTTATGTCTGGTGGGCAACTGCCCGCCGATTGATGTCGGGACGTTGTATATAAGGTGCATCTTTTCATACACGAAATCTTTTAAGGGTTCATTGTACTCATCATTATGAACAACTTTCACTAAGGGACCAACACTGAAATCGCGAACATAATGTAGGGAGCAGCTGCTATTTTTGGAAAAAAATCCATTAATAAAATTTTGTGTGGGCCAAATTATACTAGGTACTATTATTACATACAGTGTACAATAATCTTCTTCTACCATAATGTATGTCACAAAAGAGGTTCCCACATAAGTTCATGGCTACGCAATTTTTACATTCCCATTTTACATCATCATCTGACTCACGGAGTAACGCAAGTGTCTAGCGCCTACGACACTATTATCCAATAAGCACATTGGCATATTAACCTCTACACGAACACACACTAATTTAAACCCTAAAATGTGCCTCACAAGATTTAAATCAGACTGCACGGTAAAATGAAATTAAGACGATAACCTCTAACCTAATACAATGTGATCTATACTTTACGACATTTGAAATATGGTTGGGTTTACTTTAGAGGTGTGTAAGGAGAGTAAACTATGAATGAACGTTCGTATGCGCCTACGCAGACCGGTTGATAGGCGAAGGCCTTGAGTGTAGCGTTGCAATAAACCGTTTTAGAGAAATATTTGAACAGTACCTACTACAGACTTGTCTAAACTAAGTCCTATTTAGAATTACTTAACTATGTAAATAGCAAAGTTTTTACTAATACATAAGAGGTCACATATTGCTAAAATTAAGGAAAAGAAAGTTATTTATATAACCCTCTTTAGTTAATACTATGGGTCATTTTGAACATTTTTAATCATACCGAATCGTCGTGGATAGGGTGAACACTTGAACAGATCAATCATGTACCTGAAACAATAAAAAAAACACATTAATTAACAATATTCAAGTTGCAAATAAAACATATTCAACATGCATTTTATTTGATTCCAAAATGTATTTGCTTTTTTTTATTTTTTTTATTATTTATGTACACACAGTAAAATACATGGAGATACGACATAATTATAACATGTGTACAAAGGTACTGCTTATTTCTTAAGAAATTTCTTCCAGCAGACCTGCGAAAGGAGAAATGAGAAAGAAATGTAGACAATAGTGTGTGAGAACAAGAAGAGAATACCATGATTATGCGAAGTCTTAGCTAAAATATTAAATACGTAATGTTAATACTACGCCTATCCGACAACGTAAACAGGATACCGCCCACCACTCATACACGTTCCATTAATTTAATTAATAACGTCTCTTCGTGCTATATTTACAGCATCATACATAAACAGTTTACCAACTTTACCGTCACTACAACCATCCAAATCTCAACCTTAACACAATCCAAATAAGGATAATTGGGAGTGTAAAGCAGTTGGTTTTTATCAACAGTGCTTGGCTAGCCACCAAACCAGTTGCATGAAGCTTTTGCTGGCCTTGCTAGTTAGAAAAATGCTTGAAAACATCGCGACAAGACCATTACTTGGATTTTTAATTTGTCTGTCTGTGATGTTTTGTTTATACCTTTTTAGTTGATTGACTTTTTGTCGTAGTTGGGTTTTATTTTCATAACTTTTATTTTTATAATTATACTACTCTTGGTTGAAATTAAATGGAAACCATATTGAAAGGCCTCTTGTGTTTATTGGTCGTTGAGTAAATTATTTTAAAAGTTTTTATATTGTTGCTGTTAATTGAAAAGAAAATTGCAATTTTAATGATAATTGAGTAGAAGTCTCAGTTTGGACAAAAAAATCGTTAGTCAGACCGAAATAAGAAGTGTGCTAAAGGAACCGTAAAAAATTGTAACCCAATCCAACTATAAATTTTATCCAAACAGGGTGAAAAAGTGCTAAAAATTTATTATTAAGGTAATGCACTCTTTCGCATAAAATTGAATACAAAAGTAAATAAAATAGGAACAACAAACGATGCTGACAAAGCGCGTATCCTATTCCACTTTTTGGCGCAAATTCTCGTCATTCCCCATTGAAATAAGTGGATACTTCTCCCTTTTATCTTAACACCAGTTTTTAATAATATTCCAATTTTGGAAAATATTTTCAACAAAAGCCCTTCGGTCCTTTAGAGCCTCAGTATCGAATGGTTGCTAGGATACGGCACGACCAACTGAATATCTAATTTTACCCCTTGATAAAGATTTGTTTAAATATACCTACACCGCAAAATGTATCGTTTGCCAAAGCGAGTTTTAATGAGGATAATTTGTGAAAATATTCTCTTTTATTGTTTAATTGTTGCTTATTGTGTAATTTATTTATTGAATTTAATATTCATTAATCGAGCTACCTAACTTAATTTGTAAATACTTAACTTATTAATTTATAATGATTCAAAATTTTAATTTTATTACTTATACCTACTTTAATATTTGTACGTTCCTGGTAAAACATAGAGAGTCAATTGAGTTGTCATACTGAAGGCCAACAAAATGTACCTGTGTTTAACAAATAAATGGTTTCATTTTTTTTTTTTTTTTTAGATCTACAGGTAAACGACACAAGTTTCGAGAGATCCGACTGAAGAAAACTTATTCTTTCAGCGTTGAATGCGATGCGGTCGTTATCAATCACCATTATGATTTAGAGCCCCCGCACATTATGGCCACTAGTCGCCGCTACTAAACGCGACCACCAGTGGTTCAGTCAGACCACTACACGCCGCCACCAGTGGCAGCCACTGGTGGCAGTTGTTCAACTGTACTCGACAGAGGCGAGACGCGGGAGCGGGGAGAAGCCGGCGACTGTGGCCGTGTGTGCACGCGAGTCGAACGACAAAACGCGGCCACAAGTATCGAGCGCGGTCGACTCCTGCAGCTTGTGGCTCGGACGCGGCCACTCAAACGCTCAGTGTGCGCCGATGCTATACAAAATGTATGGAGAAACGCGTCCGCAACTTGTGGCGGCCACTAGTCGTCGCCACTAGTGGCTCAATGTGCGGAGGCTCTTCGCGACAATCTAAGAAGTCCGTTTTGACGTTTCGTTCTACATGTAATAATTGTCGGTAAGGGGAAATATGCTTTCTCGCAGGTTTGCGCGATGCTCACGTGACGTTAAAGTCACACTATTCAAAAGCTACTGCCAGACGTTATACACGTGCAACCTGTGGAGCAATTACTCTAAAAAAGCCCACAATGCTCTGCGCTTCCAGTATAACAACGCGTTCAGGGGTCTGTTGGGGCTCCCATGGCGGAGCAGTGCCTCCAGCATGTTCGCCGACCACAGCACGGACGGCTTCCAAGCGGTGCTTCGCAAAAGAACGGCATCCCTGTGGTCTCGGATAAAAGGCAGCACCAACGAGCTTCTGAGCGTGGTGTCGGAAAGAGTGGACAGCCAAATTCTGAGGCATTGGTCACACATTCATGTCCAAAATAATAATAATAATTTTACATTTTACTAACATAGCTATAAGTATCTACCTCCTAACATAATATGGACTTGTACCAATTATGTGTGCGCTAGTCTGAAATAAACAATTGTAACGCGAGTACTCTAACAAACTAGATAAATTAAATAAAGTTGTGAAATTTTGAATTGTTTACTAAGGACGTGTGTAATGTGCGTCTTTCTACATCGTTCTCCCATGTATAAAAGAGAGTGATTGTCTCCATGGAGTTTCTTGTCCGTTTTTCTCCATTGGAACCTACTACGCTTTGGAATGGGCTACTATATAGCTTCATTTTTCTGATTGTCCAACTGCTTGACAATTCAAAAGCTGAACCTACACTCGCGACAATCTAAGAAGTCCGTTTTGACGTTTCGTTCTCGTACATGTAATAAAACGTTAAGCCTTGAGAATCAGTTTTCATCAATGTAGATAAGTCGTAAATTCCAAACTCTCTGAGTATGTTCAATCGATATGTCTGTCTTTTTTTTTCATCGCTACACAAAGCATTTTGATAGCTGTCAAAACAGACTTCTTAGATTGTCGCGAGTCTAGTTGCGACAAGTTCCCAACGTTTCGAAAAACCGACTAAAATAATAAGTTACACATAACTCGGAAAGCATGAGCAGTTGGTCCCGGCGCTCATTCGTAGATGACAGGTGGTAAACCTAGAGGTCGTTTCATAAAATAGTTCCTTTGCAGTAATGTTGGCTCAAATGCTAAATTTAAAAAAAAACCGGCTAAGTGCGAGTTGGACTCGCGCACGAAGGGTTCCGTACCATTATCTATAAAAACGAGCAAAAAAATCACGTTTGTTGTATGGGAGCCCCTTAAATATTTATTTTATTCTGTTTTTTAGTATTTGTTGTTATAGCAGGAACAGAAAGACATCATCTGTGAACAACTGACTAACTATCACGGTTCATGATACAGCCGTCGGTTATGTCGGTAATTTTTATGGTGTACATAATAAAGAGTATTCTATCTATCTATCTATCTATAGCCTGGTGACAGACGGACATACAGACAGACAGACCGACGGACGGACAGCAGAGTCTGAGTAATAGGGTCACGTTTTACCCTTTGGGTACGGAACCCTAAAATCGGACCTATTAGGTAGCGCCTAGCGGCGTAGCGTATTCGTATTGGTCCTACAACACTGGAGCCAACATTACGGCACAGGAACTATTTTTTTAATGAAAAGTAGTACAGGTTTTTTTTTTTTCATCGCCATGCTGAGCAGGAAGTTATCGGGTTTTACATCTAGGGTTTTTTAGTAGGAGCCTTGAGTTTGGATTTGAGCCCGGTTGATGGCAATAGGCTCGCCCCCTATTGCATGGGACTTAAACATAACTGGGTATACGAATAGGTACACCTCTGCCAAACACTTCGGCGAAGACAGGCGTGATGTTATGTTTATGTAAAAAAAGTTAAATCCTGAGTAATCCTTACAAACATTATATTATAAGTACTGCCAGCCGCACTGGCTATTCCATATTGAATCTTTTATGAATTGAATATTGCTTCCTCGGGCAGTAAAGCACAGATTATGCATAAGTTAGCAGATCCAGGTAACTTTATAGTAAAAGCTAAAGACGAGAGATTGCAAGCGCCTAGCCTTCAAAATGAAAGCGTAACCGTTTGAGGGGCCAGGTCCAAGTTATGGACGATCGGATGTTATAAGGATTCGGTTTATGACGAATCAGCAAGAACCAATAGATTAATGCCTGTTTTCACTAACACTACGTGGCATCTACAAGTATTTATTGCCTAGTAAAACACACTGTTCGATTTTTAACTCTCGGCGGTGAGCCGAGTGTTCAAAATCCAACAGTGTGTCGCTTGAAAAGCAAATTAAGCTACTATTCTGAGACGAAGTTTAGTTCCTGATTTCAAACTTGCTTTCTTAGAATAGATCATGTACTTATTATATTATAGTTTGCAGATCAGATAACAAAATAAGATACTGGAGGTATTTATAAGTAATTATAATGAATGATTGTTTTTTTTTTGTTTTGAAACACGGAAGCAATTAATACTTTTTTTTTTAAATATATTTTTTTGCTAACTATATATTAGGTTAGGTTAATGGCCAAGCAATTTTTCATTACCACTTTTTTATACAGAACTATCACTTAAGATACTTACTTAGCTAAATAGCTACACTTGAAACTTAATAATTAATTACTTGTCTTAAAGTTTTTTTTATTTTGTCATCTTAAAAAAAAAATGAACAATTATGTTCAGTTTAATAATCTCCTTTCCAGCTATTTATCAGAGTTTCCTTACTGACTTTTTTGTACTAATTTTTTTTAATTGCCAAACATCATATATAAATAGATTCGTAAGCTAATTTTATTCATTATTGGTAAAGATATAAGAGTCTTAATTTTAACCAATAACGGTCCGTAGCTTGTGGGAATCGGCCATAAATCGTCACCTCTTATCCCTCCTACCATACTATGAGCAGTGGGTTCCCCTGGGCGGGCAATATTTTAAACTTGCTAACTAACAGGTAGTACAATCAATTAGCAGTCACTATTTAGCAGTTTACTTGCTTTATTTTCTATGTACAGATTAAAATACCGTGATGAACTTTTAATTGGCAGAGCTGTGTTAATATTTTAGTTTTATATGACTTTTAGAAGAAGATATTAATTATGCAGCGGAATTTTCATCAGGGATTTTAGTTTTTATAGATAATAAATGCGAAACTCATTTCAAAAGAATAATGTAATAAATCAAAAAGTTTATTCGTAGAGGCATCAAAATAATGTTAAAACATAGGTCATTTTTACATATTATTACTGAACTAAATTGGTACCTACTAAGTTAGAACTGAAAATAAATAAGAACAAAAGTATTCCCAAAAACAGAAATAATGCTAACTAATATTAAAAGAAAATGTAAACAAAATACAAAAATCTAAAAACACAAAAAGTGTTCCTAGCAGAGCGTGGTTTCGATCCACGGACCTCTGGGTTATGGGCCCAGCACGCTTCCACTGCGCCACTCTGCTCTTGTTACATTGTGTCGAAATTAGCGCTGACTAGCCGCTACTGATATCTCGAGTGCGCATGCGAGTGACGTCACACCGCGTGGCGTCTATTACGTCAGCCGTCAAGCTATAATGAACTTTACGTTACATCGATTTAGAACGTTTATTATTAGAATGTGTTTCGTAATACTAATATCATTTATTGTGACTGTTTGTTATTCTATTTTTAGCCGATACTAGTGTTGATAGGTAAGCATTTTTTACGCGTGTTTTTCATGTTTTTACTGCTTGCTGTGTTCTTTACAAATAATAATGGATTGCACTCAGCCGTCTGTACCAAAAGCAAGTAATAGTTTTTTAATTATGTAGTAAAGTCAACATCACAGATTTCAACTTCAAATTGTTTTCATTATTTCTATTTAAAAAAAGATTTTTTTTTTACCTACCTACCAATAAGGTTTTAAGCCGGGTGGGATGGCATTATGCAATCTGTTAGATTAGGTTATTTATTTTATCAGAGATAAACATAATTAAAAGATTTATCTCAATGTTATGTCAAGTCGTAAAAACGGTACGAAACTAAAATTATAAACTAGTATTTTGAAGTCCTATGTAATCCCTTAATAAACACACAAGAACCACAGAATACTACGTCAACACCATACCGGGCCTCGCACATATAACCCTGTGTCGGACATAGCCGTAAACACAAACAGAGCAAGTGAGGGTTAAGTAGAGAGCGTGACATGTCGTTTTGTTGTTGTGCCGGAGCCGGACACAGCTACCGTCATTTTTAACGGGTTAGGTCCGTTTATGTGATACGACGCCATGAATTTGGGGATTAGGTACGCTGTTTTTGCATACTTTGGAATAATTTTAACACGATGAAAGTCTTGTAAAGTTTTTGTTGTTTAGCATAAGCATAATCAGCCTATATTGTTCCCACTGCTGCGACACAGGCCTCCTCTCTTCGAGAGCTTTTAATCTACCACGCGGGCCCAGTGCGGGTTGGTAGATATCACATGTCTTCGAATTTTTTGGTTCTAGGACATGCCGGTTGCATCGCGATGTTTTCTTTCACCGTTTTGAGAGCAGTGGCGAAGAAATAATTTACACGAAGTAAAGCGCCTGTCAGGGTTCGAACCTACGACTTACAAATCGTAAGTCGTGGCCGTTACCACTGTGCCACCACTGCTCTGCTCTTTTGTTGTTTGCTTTTAAATAATAATTATGTTTTCAATAGCATAGTATAGTAATGGTACATGGTAATTTATTTAGGCATAATGATCAAGTAGGTAGTGTGAATTCAAAGATATTTTTACTTTGTCTTATTTGACTGCCTCGTTGGTCTAGTGATCGCAAGCGCTACTGCGAGCATGAGGTTCCGGGTTCGATTGCCGGGTTGGACAAAGTGTATTGGGTTTTCCATCTGGAATTTCTCAGTAGCAGTCCGGAATCTGAATTTGTGCCCGATTGATTGCAATAGGCTCACCCCCTATTACATGGGACTAAAACATAACTGGCGAAATGTGTATGTACTATAGGTACACGTTTGCTTAAGCTCTGGCGAAATAAGGCATCATGTTATGTTATGCACTATTTTTCTACAAAATGTCTTAGGTATTTGAGATTTTGAACGCATCACTTTTGTAACACAATAAGAAAGAAAGAAAGAAAATACATTTATTCATCACAGACTAAAAGGCACACAATATACATAATATACAGCAGATAACAAAATAAAAATAATGAAACAAATAAGAAGGTAAAGTAGGACATTATCAGGGGAGTGTGCCTCACGGCTGCGCCAAAAAGGCCCAGTTCAGCAAAAATGCCAGACAACTAGTGCCTGACGCTGGTTTTCAACCGGACCCGAAAGTGTGAAGTTACGGATGCAAATCAGTTTTATATTGTGATGTGTGTATGCATACCTACTTAAATAAAATAAAACAAAATAAGTGTCACATAATAATAATAACGAAGTACACATTTATATACCTACATAATTAGTAATAACACCCATTCATATCATACGTGGCTGGTTCCTTACACAATACTACCATCCACACACCATAGGATGCATGCATCAAAGTAATGTATCCAAAATTAAAGTGGCCCTCCAATTTCCGCCCAAAAATAACAACACCTGTCCCATAAGCGCCCTCTGGCGGATAATGGCGTGAAGATTTATCTTCTGCTACATGGAATTTTAATGTCATGTGTACCAGAAGGACATGAGAAGAAATGGTACAATAATGGGTTTCTGTGGTTCGTTTCATTTGGATTTTTGTTGCATAGGTTTTGGTCTGTTTGGCAGGTGTGTTTTTGATTTATTGCATAAAAGTTGTCTTGTATCAAAAGTTAATAATGGCGCAGTATGAATGAAACAAAACATACATTTTTTTCTGAGGTTGCAACTGATATCTTCATACCTTAGACATCGAAAATCATTGGTGGTAGGCTAATTTCTAGGATGATTTCTGAGTAAGAGTAAAAACCGTATATGGCTGCATTTTTTCATCTGTAAATATTTTTAGTAGGTGCACGCATAAACATAAGGAATCTACCATGTCCAAACCTAATCGAAACAGTAATAAATAAAACATATTATATTATTATTTTCCTTAGATATATTTTATTTTTTCCAACGCTCAAATACACGAACATAGAACAGCCCATCCATTCAGTAGAAAATAATCCACAGAATTTCCGAACCCAAAAGCAATTCACCGTAATTCAACAGAATTATTAATTACCTGTGTCCGTCATGTCCAGAGTTATGACCATTACACTGCTGTATGTATGTACCTGCTGAACCCGCACTAATGTCCAACAGAATATGACCATAGATACATTCGACATGCCATCACTTCCACTTCATTTCTCATGTCATTCCCAGGCATGACCAAACATGACCAGCTTAATATGAACCCCCATTTTCTATCCTCTAACTAAATTCTCCCTTATTATAGCATTTATTGAGGGTCATTGAAGGTCTATATACTCTGGATAGTACTGAGAAAAGACTGGTATAACTTGAACTCGAAGTAAGTCGAGATTGTATCGAAACAATGTTGATAAAGAGTGTGCTGAGGGTCTAGCTAAATTGGTTATGGTAGCCAGTCGTTCGGAAACTCACGATAATGTAGCTGAATTATGGATTTTAGATCTCGAAGTTAATTTCTTTCAGTTTGATATTTCATTATGTGGTTTTGCAAAGAGAAATGAAATAATGTTCATTGTTTCATTTGAAATGGATAGACTGCAATTTCAATTGAATTCGATTGAACTATTTCCGATTTTCCGCGAATTGGCCACTGAAAATCACTCGTCGTCAGTGAAGAATATTGTATCATTTGCGAAGCTAAATTCTATGATCATACTAACTAAATGGTATGCAATACGAAATTTGTTGCAACCGTAACAATAAACTGCAAATTCACAAGATTCTGAACTCCCAAATAATTGAAATCTAAATTGTCTTAAGCAATGTAGATCATATTTGTTGCCCCAGGCTATTCTCCCAGGACGAGGCGACCGCCAACACGTCTGTAAACAATCAATATGCTAATCAAGTTAACCAGCCCTCAGGTGGCGACTGTACCACGCGGGGCAACGCTACATACAAATTTGGACGTTTCAAACCATTGTATTAGCAACCTGATTTAGTGCCTATTTAGGCTGGTATTGGTAAATACTGTGCGATGGCTACTGTGAAATTAAGGGTAAATTCGATGACAATTTGTTGGTAAATAATGGTGACAGTTTTGCTGAATTGATCATTAGTGAATTCTACGTGTGACTGCCTTAATTTTCAGTGAGTTTATGAGCATTTACACCATGTTTTGTCGATGTTAGAAAAATTTCATTAACATTAAGTACCAAAATCTAACTTCGTCATTAATTTTCTCTAAAACATCAAACGTAAAAACTTCGGAAACTCCGTACAAAAAGTATCATCAACGGCCACTGTTCATTTCACAATACAGCTAACTGCGTTACAGGAATGCACAAAAATCATAAAACTTTATATCCTGTGCGGTCGTTCCGCGCACGCATCGCGCCAATATTTTTTTTATTTCTATTTCACGCACGTGGCGGCCATTTTAAATCCAAATGTAATTGAGAGTTATGTAAATGCGGCTCGGTCAGCCTGTTTACCATTTCCGCAGAACTTCGGGATTTTGGTATTTTGTGAAAAAGGGAATAAATGGCCGATCGGTGAGCAGAGAAAATGTGGGTTTAAGAATGGTATTTGGGAGATGAAATTGGATGAATTTGTCTAAAATATTGTTTCTAGGTCTTTCTTTTATATTCCACTCAGCGTTGTCCGAAAACCATCACTAGAAAGAATTTTCCAAATTTTTCCTTATCGTTTTTAGAAGGTTACCTAACCTACCCATTTCTATTTATTAGGTAAGCGTTCATATTCTATAATTTTTTACACCGGACAATATCTTGTTCCCTTAAAAAAACCTTCTATTAACAACCTAATTTCTTAAAGAACCTCCGTCTATATTTTTTTTTTTCTTCCATTCCTTTTTGGTTAAAAAAATATATTTTCCCATGATCCCATTGTCCTGATCAATTTTCCCTCCAGTAAAGTTGGCGCCATTATCTCGTCAGTGGCGTTTTAAGCGCCATCTATAACAAGTTACTCTAATGGAGGTGTCATGTTACCTTCTCGAATAATGTCGTCCCACTTACTTTGGCCGTTCGGAACTTGATGTTCAAGGCCTTTGTAGTAAATAATACTTTTTATGGGTCAAATTTTAATAATGGAATATTCTTTTTCCAAGCAATTTTACAGCTCATTAGAGAGGCAGGTAAGTGAGTTGCCTTGCTGAGAACGATAATGCTTCCATTGACCACTACGTGTGGTATAATCACCGTGGTTGAAAGAGGATTATATTAAAATGCTTTCTTAATAGCCCTTTATGAATCCGGTAATATGGTACTAATATATTTACCGTATGGTTCAAGGAGTCTCTAAAACTATTGTATTGTGTAATTCTTTTAAAATTTTTGGTTAACTTACGTTCATTTTCAACCAGTCTACGCAGACAATATACAAAGAGAAAAAGAGCGACCTTCCTTTTTTAAACCTTAGACAAATGCAGCTTTTCAGACTACCCACATGCAACAAACCTCACGACCACACAAAATAAATCATTCATTAATTACAAACTAGTACAGGTTTTATTCAGAAGGTGATATATGGGGGAGGTGTTATCACCTAGCCCGCTAATTGCGTTTCTACTGTTGAGTTATTGCCCATCGTGGGGCAGCCCAGACGCAATAACCACAGAATGGGTAAACACATGGTACAGAAGGTAACGACTGTGTGCGTCCAGAAATGAGGACGAGAAGTAGAGCAAAAGATGGCTAAAGACTTAAGCGTTTCGTTGACTGTTACCACCATTACATACGTACTCATAGCAGGAATATTTAGGAACTCTAGCATTTTTAAGGCGAAAATGGAACCATAGGAAGATGAAGGGAAACTAATTAAAAGTGATTCCAGCAAAAGTAAAACAGAGTCTTTCCTCATATACAATACCAAAGCAGCGTTCTTTAAACGTTGACATTTTTATCAATTCAAACCTTTTGATCGATATAACATTTTAGCATGCTAGAGACGCACAAGAGTTCTTATTCAGTACAGTTCTTTGACGGATTCTAGGGTGACAAATTATAACGAATAAGTAGGTAGATGAAATGAAATGTTGTCTCTTTTTACCCGACTACGGCAAAGAAAAAAGGAGGGTTATGATTTTGACCGGTATGTATGTATGGATGTATGTATATTCATCTGTTCCCTCATATCTTCTAAACGACTCATCACAATTTCACAAATGAGGTATCGTTGGAAGCGTCTTGATCGTCTGCTGGTTATAGGCCGTGATGTGCCGTATGTGACGTCACATTAAATTAAAAATGGCGCCCTCTAGAGGATATAAAGTCAGTAACAAAAAACAAAAATGGTTTAATCCTACCATGTTGGGTATCAAATGAAAGGGCTTAATGAGCACATTTCAAAAATATATATATTATAAACCTAAAAGAATTTAAAAAAAATTAAAGTAATAAAAACTAAAACCCAACTACGACTAAAAAGTTATAAACAAGACACCACAGACAGACTTTTTATTATTCGGCATCAGTACTCGCGAAAACTATGAAAATAATGATTAAAATGTCGACAATAAAAAATAACCATACTTGCACCGAACTCTTGTAGCAATAGCGCCGCAATAAGTTCGGCGCCCATTCGGACTTTTAAATTATTGTTACATGGAGTTAACCTTCTGTGTGCTTTTCTATATTTCGCTCAATAATGTCGAGGCGTCGAGACGCACCAATGGTTTATTCAAAACTGTTTTAATGTGAAAACTGTACAATCTGTGTGTGTTCGATTGAGTACGTCATGCTCGTTTTTGGAGTTACATGGCATAAAAAGTTTTAATGAGACGCGGTCTGTATTGCAGACTGCACTTTTGTTTTTTTTAACAGAACCCCGAATCGAATGAATGCATAACGAATTTCCGGAAGCCAATCGCGGAATTCGAGATTGCGGTACTTTATTTGTTTCATCATTATATTTCTGGCTTTTTCTGATAAGTAATCGAAAAATTATGAAATTGTGTATATTTGTTAACCAAGTAGTGCCATTAACTGAACTGGGTGTAAGTTTGCAGACTAAGAAAATGCTGGCGATGAAGATGATAGGCAGTAGCCGGTGATAGCAATAGAACCAGCAACCTAATTGAGTAATCCATTGCTTCAAATGTTTGAAATATTCGTCTACTCGACAACGTAAACAACGCAATGAATTGTCGAAATAAAAGACATTGCAACTACCCAGCTGATTATGGGAGGATTTGATTGAGAACTTTTACTAGGAAAGGGCTACATAAATACATTGTAATAAACTCTTCTCACAATCACAGCTTAGTTTAAGGGGATAACAAGAATTATGCCTAATATGAAAACGACATTAATAAGTAGTAAGTGTAGTACCCGTAAAAATAAATAGGTATATAGTTAACAAATTATTCATCACTTTTTATTTAACCTTATCCAATCCAAATCCTTCACAAACTGCCTATTATCAAACAATACACACGTTTAGTGGTCAAAAGAGACTTCAGAAACTACCCAAAGCCAAAAACTTTTCAATGGAAATCAGGTGGGAATGGGCGAACGAATAAAATATTTCACGACTGTCGAATCGGAGTTGGAACGGTCAGCAGTTTCGTGATACGGGAATATATTTTGGTAAAGAATAATGGAAATGTAGGAATGCAGAAATGAGAGTGGTCGTAGTGTACCTAGATAATAGGTATGTTATGTGCTATACTCTAAAGGTTTAGGTAGTTAAAAAAAGGTAAACAAATCGTAAAAAGGGCTTTTTATAGTTGACATTTTCTTGTTTAAAAATACGTTCTAACAAAATTAAAGTTATTTTCGATCACAGGATAGTTTCCTCTTTTATTATTGTATGCTAAACTTTATCATTTATTCTTAAACTACTATTCGTAGATATAACTGCTTGAGCATATTTTTTTAGTTAGATTTATTATAATGATATAATATTTTGTAATCTGTCTATTGTAAAGAAACCCAAAAATACAGGTTCCCCAAACCTTTTAAAAATACAACGAATTAGATAACGCTGCTAAATTGAAGGGTACAACTGTGACATAGTTTGGCAACTGAAGGGGCAGGTATTACGTTTACTCGGTTAATGACGCCTTTGTTGACAGCTCTAAAAGAAGAACAGAAAATGTTTAAATTAGACAAAATACTTGATGATACCACTGAACGCTTTATTATTAATGTAACAGATAGTTCATCAGAGTCAGATTCAGAATAGAGCCTATTATTAAGTGACTCTATATAATATGATTTTAACATTTGAAATAAAAGGTTTAGCATCTATGAGTCACGTGGTTTTTTTTTGTTTACCCTTTTTTAACTACCTAAACCTATGGAGTATAGGTACAAGGGTCTTATTGAAACTGATGCTGCATGACTCAGTGTAAGGTAAATATCTATTTACTTATTTGTGTTTCGAAAAGTTACATTTTTCTTTTAAAACTTACATCGAGTCAAGAATCTATGGCCATGGAGAGCAATTTTTGTAAAGGTGTGTCCAAACATAGAGCGATAATCGTGCGAACATTCTTCGAACATACTTAGAGAGTTTGTAATTTACGACTTATCTACATTGATAAAATCTGATTCTCAAGGCTTAACGTTTTATTACATGTACGAGAACAAAACGTCAAAACGGACTTCTTAGATTGTCGCGAGTGTAGGTTAAGCTTTTGAATTGTCAAGCAGTTGGTCAATCAGAAAAATGAAGCTATATAGTAGCCCATTCCAAAGCGTAGTAGGTTTCAATGGAGAAAAACGGACAAGAAACTCCACGGAGACAATCACTCTCTTTTATACATGGGAGAACGATGTAGAAAGACGCACATTACACACGTCCTTAGTAAACAATTCAAAATTTGTAATCATTAACGATGACGAGATTACAGCGCTGCTCAAAGAAAGCTGTAATACACCGAACGTCAACTTTAAGGCTCTTGGAAAGTCAAAGCATCTCATATTACTTTAGCGTGAGAAACACTTGTCAAATCAATCAATCTACCTAGCCTTTTCTCAACTATGTTGGGGTCAGCTTCCAGTCTAACCGGATGCCGCTGAATACCACTTTATACAAGGAGCGAATGCCTATCTAACCTCCACAACCCAGTAACTGAGTAATACGATACCCCTTTGTAAGACTGGTTGTCAGACTTTCGGACTTCTGACGACCCGCAACAACTGTCAAATATCCACATTTGACAGCCCGGACCAACGGCATAACTTGCTTTCCGAGGCACGCAGGAGTCTCGGTATGTAAAGATGGTCACCCATTCACGGACCAACCCCGGCAAGCGTAGCTTAACCTGATGGATCGACCCGTGAGGCTGTTACTACTTAGCCACAAGCTCCTCCTCGAGAATCACTTGTATCCAATACTAATGCGTCTAGCTCAGAGCCAGCACATATAACAGATACACGTACACATATAAAACGGCAACATTTCCTCTAGCTTGCACTAGTACAATGGATGCCACGATAAAGGTGTACACCCAAATTGCAGTTTTATCGCACGTCGCGATCTATGCGCTGTGCCTTAATCTATTGTGGTGTTTGTAGTTACATGGTAGGAGAGTAGTGCTGATTCGCTTTGGGATAAATAGTTGATACCTAGGTATAACATAACATAACGCCTTGTTTCCCCAAAGGGTAGGTAGAGGTGTACCATAGTACACCCATATTGCGCCAGTTATGTTTAAGTCCAATAGAGGACGAACCTATTGCCATCAACCGGGCACAAATCCATACTCCGGGCTGCTCTGAGAAATAGAAGGTATAAATACCTAGGTATAGTACCTACTTAAACATTTGTCCGTAGGTAAACTAAAATTCATCATCAACATTTATCAAATATTTCATCATTCAAACATCATCATAAAACAACAATTTCAAGCTCATGTTAACAGCAACGGTAATTGATAATAATCGTGATAATAATTGATTCAAATAAGCAGTAAGACCTGAATCAGAGTAGATCTTGATGACAATCATCGAGATTGACAGTTTAATGGGTGCCATGCCTTAGGCCCTTTGTACATGCCACGGTTTCTTTACGGTACGGCGTGTGAACCGCGCCCTAGAATAATAGTGTGATCTCAAATATGACACGGTTCTATGGTGTGCGACGACGGGGCCGTTAGTACCGCCGCGCGCCGTGTCGTCATCAAACTTCTAGTCATCAATGCAATACTGGCGACCGTACGTAGAAGGGGAATAAACCGTAGTTTTTCACGGCAAGAAAAACATGTGTGTATAAAGGGCTGCTGCTGAAATAACAATTACAGCCAATTAAATCACTTGACATAAGATTTGAATACAGATTTAATATTATAGGGTTTCAGAAACTGGTAAAGTTTTATATTTTATCTGTTTGCCAATCGTTCAATAAAGTAAACCTGTACGTCGATTCTGTAAAATTCAAACAACAACTCGCATCTCACATCGCTATTCAGTCTCACTTCGAATTTTGAATCGGGTTCGAGTGCGAAGTGAGCGTCGAAGTGACGGGGGAATTACCTTACTGAATGCCACTTCTTACGTCATCTCATACTTAATCTGTCAAAATCTCACGGTCAATTTAGTTCAACTCGCTGACACGCTCGCAAGGGTAGCGCTAGTGTATCAACCGAGTTTTTAGAATGCCAATCAAGAAACTCACAGCGGATTCAGATTCGAAGTTTAGAATGAGGTCATACAGAATCAGTCCACTGATCAGGGACTCTTCTATACCTTGAGAACTAGGTTTATAATAACCGACTTTGCTAAGGAAATAACAATGCCAACATAAGAAACCTCGAAATATACCGCACTAATTCAAGTACAAAGAAAAACTGATTATAACAGATAAGGTCGCAGTTAGAAAGTCCTTGACATTTTGTTAGTAGTATTAACGTTCATAAACAACCCCGCAACCACAGCTTAGGCTAAATTATATCCTACCCACAAACACTGGAATAATATTCAAAGGGACGGTAAACTAGTAACGTACCACGGTTCGAGTTACCTCGCTCGAAATATGCTGAAACTGAATTGTTTCAATATGAAATTGAATAAAATTGTTGTTAGTAAGGTAAGGGTATTTATGCTTGAAGTGGGTAGCTGAAAGGCTTTATTGTACTTAATATACACGTGACCAAAAACTTATGTTTGTAACAAATAACTTTTTTCTCTGTGTTCAATGCATAGGCTTTTCCCAACTCTGTTGGGGTCGGCTTTCAGTCTAACCGGATGCAGCTGAATACCAGTATTTTACATGGAGCGACTGAATGTATATGACCTCCACAACCCAGTTACTGGGTAGGTAATACGATATCCAATGGCCTGGATATCAGATTTTCGGGCTTTCGACTACTCGTAGAGACGGTCAAAGATCTACAAATGACTGGCAGGACCAAAGGCTTAACGTGCTTTCCGAGGCGGAAGATCGGTGGAGTCTCAATATGCAATTGGTGATCACCCATCCACGTACCGACCTCGGCAAGCGTAGCTTAACCTGCGATCGACCCGTGCGGCTGTCATTATTTAGCCACGAGCCCCTCTTCAATGCATAGCACACATGCTTTAAAAGGCGGACTGTACACAGTGCACGTGTTATTTTTCTACATTCGCAAAATGCGCGTTTACTGCAGCGAAAAAATCTCTGTGCCAAGTTATACTACTAAACTGCAAATCAATTTGACACCTGCGTATCGCGTCGTTCCGTTAAAGTCACGTTTGCGTTTATTGACACCTACGAAACATTGTGTTCACACGGTATTTCATGTCCTGCCAGGGTTGCGGGAAAGTCCGAAAGGGATACCGGGACCTTGGCAACAGGCAACTGAAGGAACACGGGTGGGTTTTAGTTAGTAAAAGTCTGACACGCCCTTCCGCTCCGCCCAGAGCGGGAGAAGTCATTTGATGATTTCCCACCCCCAAAAAAAAAGGGTATTTAATTATTTTATGTTATTAAAAAAGTCCATATTCAGTGCGAATGTTCATAGTATTTTGACGCGATTGTCTTCCTGTTTGGGCGGGCGGCACAGCGAAAAGCCAGCGACGCCGACGGTCATTCAAGCTTTGGCGGTAATTGGAACTCGGTTCAACCTATTATCAAACATGAAGGCGTGATTACATGTACGTAGGATTGTGACTAAGGTTTGTAAGGACCATAGATAGTTGTAAAAGATTGAGAATCTCTTTATTTTCCCTTTTCACAACAAACAATATTTTGGTTTTCCCTACAGCTGGGGCAGCAGGGTCACTTGGCCTCGTGGATACATCAGTATCAACGAGGCCACGTGTCTCTCCTGCACAGACTTGTACCACCTAGGCATCTCTATATTTAAACAACACTATGGAAACTAAACTCAATCGCTAACCAGTCTACAGCAAACAATATCCTAGTTTCCACCACCTAAGCACAATATTTGCATACAATCCCATTAGCGCCTTCACACAATAGTCGATAATGGTCGCCCTTCAATCATCGTTGTTAGATTAGTACATGCAACTTTGAAGGATATGTTGTGTATGTACCTACGAAAAAAAGAAATAAATCGTCGAAAATGTTGTCAATAAATTACCGATACTGACCAATTTCAACTGTCATTTTCTTGAAACATCTCATCTGCGAATGAAGTGCACCATGTCATTCTTATAGAATAACTAGCTGCGCCCCGCGGTTTCACCCGCGTAAGTCTCGATCCCGTGGGAATATCGGGATAAAAAGTATCCAATGTGTTAATCCAGGTTATAAACTATCTGTTTGCCAAATTTCATCCAAATCCATTCAGCCGTTTTTGCGTGAAAGAGTAACAAACTTTCGTGTTTATAATATACTAGCTGCGCCCCGCGGTTTCACCCGCGTAAGTCTCGATCCCGTGGGAATATCGGGATAAAAAGTATCCTATGTGTTAATCCAGGTTATAAACTATCTGTTTGCCAAATTTCATCCAAATCCATTCAGCCGTTTTTGCGTGATTGAGTAACAAACATCCAAACACACAAACACAAACACACACACACAAACCCACAAACACACAAACTTTCACATTTATAATATTAGTAGGATAGTAGGATTAGTAGGATTATAATATATTAGTTAGATGACATGGTGTACTTCATGCGTAGATCTGGGGGCCTAAACCGGCCACATTAGGAATTCCTCTAAAAGCAGTTCATTTCCTGAATCCCAGCTGTCATTAGTAATTCCTCTAATTTGACATAAAAGCAATTCATAATTTGTGGACCATTTTACGAATCTCCATAGAAAACTGTCAAACAGATGAATTATTTCGTTATATGAATTACACGCAGATCATTTTACGATTATTCATAATATTTTCATAATATGATTCTGCTGGTGACCGTTTTAAGCCCCCTGTTAAGTTCCGGTGAAAACATACAGAAGAATCCATAGGGATTGTATTTTTTGTATTTATTTGTATGGTTCTACTGTTACACTAACGAACTGTTATAACATCAGTAAAAAGTTTAGGCTTACTACATAATTACCCAAACATTAGTTAAGCTTAGCACGTGCTTTGACAAACTATAACTGCCAGATAGAGAAGTGAACGAATCTAAGCCAACGCCGATCTTGGCCAAAGTTTTATATACATAAGCTTTTACAATTATCATTATAACGATGTTATATCTGGCTGAAATCTCTATGAAAATAACACTTTTACACCATCCCTTAACTCATAGAAAATGTCAGGTATGATTTATTTACACATCTAGTCTATTTAATCCAAAGATAACCTCAAAACATCCTACCTAGTAGTACAATCAATCTGCCTAGCCTTTTCCAGTCTAACAGGATGCAGCTGAATACCAGTATTTTACATGGAGCGACTGCCTTTCTGACCTTCACAACCCAGTAACTGGGTAACACGATACTCCTTGGTAAGACTGATTGTCAGACTTTTGGGTTCTGAATACCCCGTAACGACTGTCAACGATCTATGAATGATAGCCGGGGCCAACGGCTTAATTTGCTTTCCGAGGTACGAAGGTTCCTCCTAGTAGTATAGGTACCTAGTCTAAATTCACATCCACCATTCTATTTACAAAACTCCCCACCACATACTATCTACATAGTGTACAGAATCGCATAAACAGCGCTATAAAGCGATAGCTAATGCGCTGCTATATTACACTGCAGTGCTAGTTAATGCACCCACACTTATGATAATATCTATGACTTAGCAGGAACGCCAGTTTATTGAAGTACCAAATCATGGCTTATTGGCATAGTTTATTGTGTACGGGTTTATGGAAAGGGCTTAATTGGATTGTTGGGTTTAGTGGACAGCTTGGTAAGGTCAATGATCTTGGGGAATGATGGATTAACAAAATATCTAATCTAACTAATATTATAAACGCGAAAGTTTGTAAGTATGGATGGATGGATGGATGTTTGTTACTCTTTCACACAAAAACTACTGAACGGATTTGGATGAAATTTGGCACACAGATAGTTTATAACCTGGATTAACACATAGGATACTTTTCATCCCGATATTCTCACGGGATCGTGCCTTACGCGCGTGAAACCGCGGGGCGCAGCTAGTCTACAAATAAATATCAATCTAGTTCCTCTTAAAATTAAAGTAATATAATATATTAACACAGCACACAGAATATTTAAGAGTTACTCAACTGACTTAAACTATTGTTCCAATAAGATCCCTGGTCAGTCTTAGGGCTAAGACGACCCACTGACCAGCGATCCGACGAACGTACTTAAATCACTATACCGTACAACTATTTTCTTAATGTCCCTCGGGAATCATCGCATTTCCGAATACAAACGAATGTTAATTTCCATGTCAATCTGAATTAGACTTATCTATATATTTAAAAAAAAAAGAAAGTTCATCGTTCAAAAATTGCACCATATTAATTAATACATTGGTCCTCATTCTACGATTCCCTGTGTCGTAAGTAACAGGATCTTCCACAGATTATGCAAAACAATGACAAAAAAAAAAACTGTTAATCTACTTAAATGCTGAAAAACTACCTTTTAATAAACTAACGTTGGTTAATTTATCAAGAAACATTCAGATGATAATAAGTCCTAAGTACCTACCTAAAACTTAGTTAAAATCACATCCCTCAATTCAAAATTCAAATTCGCTCAACTATAAATAATCTTCACATCCATCAATGTTCAAATACCCGATCATTAACCGATTTGGAGATCCAATATAAACAAGTTATTTTCAACGGGATAGTTCATTCATTCATTCACTATAATTAATCTCAAAACAATGCGCTAACGAACCAAGCAATATTGAACGTTGCAAGCTTCTGCACATAACCTCAAAACGACCAAACTTTCAATCCTCTCCAATTCAAAATCAACTTTATTGGTTTAAAATTAAGGTTACTTTGTCGATGGTGTGAACTTAAGTGATTATGGTAGTCATTTCAGAGGGTAGACAATGAAGGCTGGAGGAGAAATCACGGGCGGATAGCTTTCAATTGATAGTATAGTTTGTGGACGACGTGTATCGGGTTCGATGCTCGGTAGAGGAAGTTTAAGTCTACTCGTGTTTGGAACATGTGTTTTGTGATACGTTTTGCTTTGAAGGGTGCATGAGGTAAAGTTTGCATGTTGAATGGGAAGGATATCTGTTTATGTAGTACCGATTATATTATGTAGTATTTATTTCTTGAACGGAGAAAAATATTTGTTCTAGATTTTTTCATATTTAATGCCTATGTGCTGTGTGCCTACTTTTGTACATAGTGTTTTTATTTTCATAAATCGGAAATGGAGTCCACATTAGTTAAGACGGGTAGAAGCAATTCTTAATAAAATCACCAGCCTGTACAATCAATCTGCCAGCCTTTTCCCAACTATGTTGGGGTCGGCTTCCAGTTTAACCGGACGCAGCTCAATACCAGTATTTTATATGGAGCGACTGCCTAGCTGACCTTTACAACCCAGTAACTGGGTAATACGATACCCCTTGGTACTTTCGGGCTTCTGACGACCTGTAACGACTGTCAAGGATCCACGAATGAAATTTGGGACAGGCGTCTTAACGGTCTTTCCAAGGCACGGAGGAGTCTCAATATGTGAAGATGGTCACCCATCCACTGACCAACCCCGGCAAGCGTAGTTTAACCTGATGGTTCGACCCGTGCGGCTGTTATTACTTAGCCATGAGCCCGTACACTACCAATTAATGAAGCAATTTTTTTTTCTCTTAGAAAATTAGTTGTCAAATCTAAACAGACTAACGGTTAATCGATAGGCCTCATAATCTTCATCAAGATGAGACTTTCAACGTAACCCTTAGTAAAATTACTTAATCTCACCAGTAGCTATATACAATCTTGCAAGTCCTCTCAAGCCACCACTTCCGTAGTCATGCATTAGCGCTCTCGAGTACACCTCATTACTATCGTAGCAACCGGGTTGCTGCGCACCTGCTTCGAAATATGGCCGTCATTCTGCGAAGCGCTTCGGTGTATGTCTCGCTTGTCAGGGGATAGAGTAGGGTGTAGGTCAGAAGCGGCAGGTGTAAATAATAATAAAGTCATACATTCGTTCGGGTCGCGAAAGATGGAAGGAGTCGAGTGAGGCCTTTGCCCAGGAGCGGAACAGCGTAGGTTAGGAAAAAAAAACATTCGTTCAAGAATAGAATAGAAATTAGAATTAAGTACTTAATAATGTATTACACTCGCATCAACTTGCTCTACGCAGGATATAATAATTTAAATAATTTCAACATCAATCCTTTAAAGATTATCATTAATCTATTTAAAAAGAGATTTTATTAATGTTATTTTACTAAAAACCGTAGCTCTTAGCTTATACTTTTGCCGAAATCCTAAGTGAAGTTTAAAACCCGGATAAAACTTAGCTCTAGCTCTTGATATTATTATTTATCCAGAACTTAGATTCAACATTGACAGAACAATAAAGTTAGCTCTCTTTAAAAAAGAATATTATTACGGTAATAGAACTGGCATATTTCCCCACAATAACTTCCTAAAAACTCCTAAACCTAGTAACCATATCAATAAGTAATCAGCCGATCCCCACAATTCACATTCGGCACCTCTCCCCTTCAATCCATCATGCGCAAATCTCCCGAGACTACGCCTAAATAAAGTATTAAAAAGACATTAGGAACAAAAACTTTTGCAAAACTCTCTGACATTGTCTGCTACTCTGTGGCACGCACATCTTGAGATAAGCTGTGCGTTTCCTAAAACCTTTGAATGGAACTAACGATCCATGTACCAGAGTATTGAAAATTTATTCTAAGTACGCGAGGGCGTTTGATGGTTAGTTATGGTACTGCTTTTGAGGAAACACCACCAGGGAAACAAGACCTCCTCATACCTTGACGAAACCCCCTTTTAAATAGAAATATGGAAGATGAAAGATTGGTGCGGGAGGTCTAAACATTCTGGCCACGTCTAAAGGTGGTTCTCCGAATAAATGTTGTACAAGATATGTGTTGTGTAGAATGTTATTTTTTGGACTGTAAACGAGAGTTTATTTTATGATGGTGTTAACATAAGATGTTGGTGGAATTTTTGAATGCTCCTGAATTGTGTGGAGATTGTGATCGCAATTCATTTCGATGCGGTAAAACTATGGGGTTGTAAAGTGGTTGAAAAAAATGGTTTGTTTAGCACATTTTTACAAATATGTGGGTTTGCTCATACTATGAATCTTACTCTCAATAAAAATGACCTTTTTGGGCCACTTTGGGAACAGGAGTCCTGTCGTCTCCAATTTCGATGGATGGATGTCGGCCAACAATTTTGATGTATATTTACTTCCTTTAAAATCAAAGCCATGGGAAATAAGCCTAAAATATTGAAATTCTTAGAAGGTGAAGCCATTAGGATTAAGGTACGTCAACCTTTTATCCATGGAATCTCATTTGCTAAGGGTAAGAATATCCAATAATCTGAAATCTTCACGAATCCTCCTGAGTTTTCTTTATTTTGGCTGTATTTCTTAAGATTCAGATTGTCTGCCTGTTTTTTGGACAGATCATCAATCAATTCATGAAACAGGTACTTATTATTTATTTGTCCATAAAATTATTATTGATCACGGACAGGCGTAATATTATCATTTATTTATTATTTACGAGCTACTGCCCGCGGCTTCGCCCGCTTGGTATGTCGATAAAAAGTAGCCTATTTCCTTTCTCAGGCTCTAGCTTCATTTAAATCGGTTCAGTAGTTCTGGCGTGAAAGCGTGACAGACAGACAGACAGAGTTACTTTCGCATTTATAATATTAGTAATGATTTATTTAAACTTTTCGCACTCAAAAAAATGTTACTAGGGCGGACTTAATGCCTTAGGCATTCTCTACCAGTCAACCAAGGGTGGTGCTCTGATTGAGCGGGTGGTATCATTGTACGTGAAGCTTAGGCAAAGGAATAATCAAACCTGGTAGGTACTAACGTCCAGTTTCTGAGGTCTTCAGATACACTCACATACGCTATCTTGCAAAAGTTTTCAGGTAAAAAAAAATAGATTTGTAGTTAAAAAAAAAACTTTAATAAATATTTTTGCATACATCATAGCTTGGTTTTCAACACTTACGTAATGTCATAACAAAAACAGACACAGGGCCGGATTAAGCGTAGGTCAGCGTGCGCATTGTCCATTGTGACTGCTAGTGATTTATGAATGACCCGCGAGGCCTTGTATTTCGACATATTTTGCACATTAGTCGTGTAAAATAGAAAGCTTATGAAGTTTGCTGGGATTAGAGAAAGCATTGGTCCATTAACAAAAAACCTCTTCATATAGAAATAGAGGCAAGTCAAAACATTAATCATGTTTCCATGATTCCGCAATAAAATCAAAGTTTTTGTAATATAATGCGTACATTACAAAATGTTTTTTTTATTTTTATGTAGTAAAAATATAAATGTTTTGAAAACCGGAACAAGTATACCTACTGCACCTTAATTGCGTAACACACTTTCTATCATAATCACAAAGTTTTGGAGGACAATAAAATAATTCACTGCTTCATAGGTTTGAAAAATTCTTCT
Organism: Lithophane ornitopus; assembly: GCA_948473465.1. Classification (NCBI taxonomy): domain Eukaryota; kingdom Metazoa; phylum Arthropoda; class Insecta; order Lepidoptera; family Noctuidae; genus Lithophane; species Lithophane ornitopus. The sequence goes on along the minus strand of OX419624.1, from coordinate 12,846,836 downwards.
GCTCAACAACATAAATAAATAACGCAATGATCGTGGTTGAACTGTCAAAATGAAACCCATTGTGATGAATTGTCATTTTATGTGTGTTACGCAAGTACCCCGCTTTCGACATTTTACGCATTCATCAAAACAGAATCCTAGCTTCTAATATTAGGTCTTTACCTATGAAATTGCCATTCTGCAGTACTGGCCATTTCAAATCAAAATAATTTTTGTTTGGCTAAGAATTCTAATTTCAAATTAATTTTATTTTAAAAACATGGATTTTTTTTCCAAAAGTAGTCATTTCTTTATTGATTAGTGTTACATTTTCATCGCATTTCAATCTTTTTCGTCATCATGGATACGTTAAAAATTCGAGTAATTATGGAATATGAGTACCGTCGTGGCAGCAACGCGGCACAAGCGGCACGCAACATCAACGACGTTTACGGAGCTAACACTACAAACCAACGCACCACCTGTTATTGGTTTGCTCGCTTCCGTTCTGGAAATTTCGACCTGAAAAATGAACCTCGCGGTCGTCCGAAGACTTTGGTCGACAATGACGAATTAAAGGCGATTGTGGAAGCTGATGATACACAATCTACGGCTGAATTAGCAGCAGCTTTCGACGTTAGCGTCAAAACAATATTGGTCCATTTGCGTGAAATTGGCAAGGTAAAAAAGCTTGACAAATGGGTGCCCCACGAACTCAATGATCGCCAGCGCGAAGTACGCGTCGAGACGTGCCTTGCACTGCTCAACAGACACACAAATGAAGGAATTTTGAACCGCATTGTTACCTGCGATGAAAAATGGATTCTGTTTGATAACCGCAAGCGCTCAGCAAGTTGGTTGGATCCTGGTTCAGCACCTAAACAATGCCCTAAACGAAAACTTACCCCTAGAAAAGTGATGGTCACTGTTTGGTGGTCTAGCGCCGGTGTGATTCATCACAGCTTCTTACCAAACGGGGTGAGCATTACTGCAGATGTGTACTGTGAAGAACTGAACACAATGATGGAGAAGCTGGCGCATCTCCAACCAGCATTGGTCAATCGCTCGTCTCCGCTGCTCCTGCACGACAACGCGCGACCTCATACTGCACAGCAGACGGTCTCCAAGTTGCAAGAACTGGGGTTGGAAGCTCTCCGTCATCCGCCCTACTCACCAGACCTTGCGCCTACAGACTACTACTTTTTCCAGAATTTGGATAACTTCTTGGCGGGAAAAAAGTTCAATACCCGAGAGGCAGTACAAAATGCCTTTGAAGAATTTGTTGCCTCCCGTCCAGCTGATTTCTTTAAGAAGGGCATCAATATACTGCCACTGCGATGGCAAAGATGCATTGATTGCATGGGTGATTACCTACTTCGATTAATACAAATAAAAAATTCATGAAAAAAATTCGTTTAAATTTTTTCATACAAAACGGCAATTTCATAGGTAAAGACCTATTATATACATACAACATATCGCAACATATCATCAATATAGAATCCTAAAAGTGGAAATCCTTCGCACTCACCCATAAAGTCTAATCTACAGCGCATAGCACATAGTCACTACAAAGCACAATGACTCGAGGCTTTACACAGGGCCGGATTAAGGAAGGCCAGTGGGCGCATTGCAGGCCGGGCCCCGTGATTTATGATGGATGCCAGCCGGCTTGGACTTCGACATATTTTTCGCATTACTCGAGCGAAAGAAAAAGTGATGGCAATGCAGCGACGCGTGCTGATTTCCAGATTTCAAGCGGATTGGAATGTGTGGAATTTATGGTGGAAGGTACGACGTTTTTGTGGGTAGATGTTTTTAGGATAGGATGATATCTAAGTGTATGGTATTTTTTATCAAAGAAAGAAAGAAAAATGTAATGTTTATGTGTGTTGCGTAATTTCAATGTATCAGGAAAATTATTCAAAAAAATTGCAAACTCTATTATCGCGCAAGTCGATGAAGACTCGCATCGCTGTCTTCCATACAAATGCAGTTACTATAATAAATGTATTTACAAAAAAAAAACTATTTTATAAAATAACACCTTTAACTTCAGAGCAGTTTAAAAAACCGGTAACAGGGCCAAATGAAAAATAAGGACATCACTTCCCGGTTATTTGATAAACCTTTTCAATTTCCCGTTGTTTGCCAACAAATTAATTCGATTGAGGTGCGAAAGCGTTCTATTTTTTTTTCCATAAAGACAGGTCACCCCTTTCCGCCTGTTTTTGTCAATGAACAAAAATGTCTTTCATCCCATTATAATTTAATTTGAGACATTTCACCCGGACTTTCAAGCGAAATTAGAAAACTTATAACTCGTATTTCTGTGAATTCCTTACGTCCTAAACATCTGACGAATTTTTGTAATAATATTTTCGGAATAACTTTTGACTTTTGGAATTCTTAATCGAAATTGACGTTAGAAGTCAAAAATAAGTTTTAAACGGATAAAATTGAAGTGAATAACTCAAAAAGTCGTAAGTTTTCGATTGCATGAGTGACGACGTTTTCTATTTATCCGAGTCTTAACAATCTTACTATAAAGTGGATACCTATTTTATAAATTTTTTGAAGATTTAATCTTTAAAAAATGTAAAATAATATGTGTAAATATGAGTGCAGATATGAGGTAAAGTCCGCAACAAAATCCAGTTTCAAGTATTCCAAAACAGTTTCAGTTCGTACAGCTGAAAGCTTCTTGGTAACTACAGGGTGTGTATATTTTGGAGAGAGCGGCGGGATTGCATGAAATAATCCGGCCGTCTCCCTTTTAGCACCGGACGTTGGGGCAGGCCTGGTCTCTGTTCTAACGTTTTAGATATTCCAGGAGGTATTGCATATATCTGAGATAAAGTAGCTTATTTCACCATAGCTACACCGTATTTGCAAAATTTAGATTTATTTTACTTCGAAATGTTTAAACACAATGATTTTGAATCAAATCATAATATTTTAGGAAAGCTAACACGTCCATGGTCCAGGTACTTATGTAACTTCTCGACAATTATAAATTATATTAATCCTAAATATTATAAATGTGAAAGTTTGTGTGTTTGGATGTTTGTTACTCAATCACGCAAAAACGGCTGAATGGATTTGGATGAAATTTAGAAAACAGATAGTTTATAACCTGGATTAACACATAGGATACTTTTTATCCTGATATTCCCTCGGGAACGAGACTTACGCGGGTGAAACCGCGGGGCTCAGCTAGTAAAATTATTATTTTCATCATGTTATATTGTATTTTAGAAACCCTAGAGCGTTAACTTTATCTGGCGGCGCCAAACAAACAAATTAATTACCTACTTATACTTAGCGTTAAATAGTAGCTTGATGGATCTTCGTTGAATGTGTGTTTGGCGCCGCAAAATTATCTTAGAAGCTTAGTAACAATTACACTAAAAGGTTTATTTTTTATTTTACACTTTTCAGTTTCATTTTTCGTCGGTTAAATTGCAAATATTTTTTTTAACATGTTCAGTTTTTGTTGGGTTTATTTTTGACCAAAAAGAACAATATCACTATCCTAATGACATCGTTAGCTGGAATAGATTTTCAATGAAAAAAATCCACTGTCTACAAAACACTGCAGAATCACGAATACCGAAGTATTTCAACTGAAACAGTTAACTCAACTACAAAAAAACTCAAACAAAGCTTCAACTTTTAAACTAAATGTTTAATTTTCCTAAAGATTAACATAAAACCATCGCCAAAACGTTTAGCAAGAAAACCGTTGCATATTTGACGACATTATAACTTAGAACAACACAGTTGTAAAGTTACATTTTTATGCTAAATAACTTGCAAGTTAAAACAAAGAAAACGGTTAAAAAGTTTGAGATGCAAAGCTGGAACCGACTTTTGTGAAGTGAGAGTCGCTTGACAGATAAGAGAAAGTTTAACATCAAATATTCCTCCTCTTAAAAAAGAAGATGAGATTTAATTTTAGATTCAGTCGAGAAGACATTAAAATAAATAAATAATAGAAAACAAAAAAAGCCTTTAAATTAAATTAGATAACAAATATCTCTTAAACAAAATTTTGGAGATTCATAAACATATTAGTTACTCATAATACTTATAATATTAGTTACCTACTCATATTACTAATTGGCACGTATTATTATTATAAACATATTGGAATAAAGTTGGGTTCAGATGACACTTTTCCGAAACGCGAGCACACACAACGACTATCTCTAAAACAATTTCGCTGCAATTGTTATAGATTTCGGCCCAGTTGCCATGGCAACAAGTCTCATTACAATTCCTGTCGTATTAGTTTCATTTCCCCAATCGACAATACAAAACCAGATACCTATACAATATACAGTCATAACAAAGGGAAAACAGACGAAAACTGCACAGAACGCAAAAATATAAACGCTTGTACGCAACAAAAGTTCTTATAAGCATGAGACGAACTCATATCCAACAATACATTACTGGAATACTCCATTTAGAGCTTCATTCCGATATCACAAAAGACTTGTCTCACAGCCTCAATTCCAAACCTTAGCCTTAACAAAATAGAGTTTAAAATCACGTAGTGGTTGTCGAATTTTAAGACCAGTTATTAGGGACAGTTGAGCAGCCTACGGTCAGTTTTCAATGGATCGCGTGTTGTTCCAGAGCTTAATGAAAACGGTTCAGTTTGTATAGATTGTTTGTACCTGTTGCCATTGGTTAACTGCTATGCGTTCAAACCAATTGTTATTGTTTCAAACTATTAGTTTTATGATGAGAGTTTGTATGGGAATGGGATTATGGAGTTGTGTATTCCATAGGATATCCGGAGTATATTTTATCGAGCTGCGCGTACGTTTTTCTACGATTAAATTTTAAAAAGTGTTTTCGTTTTTTATGTGCATGATAAGCACTGAGACGAAAATATGATATACTAATAAGTCTCACTACAAACATTTATGAATTCAATGTTAAGGAGGGACTAAGCGCACTAACATGGGTATATAAGTGCTATAGACAATCGTCTGCATTGCTGTTTCCAATATGGTACATTACTGTACGGCCTGCAACTGGGCTATTGATGGACGACTGTGAAAATGTGGGCCGAGGCGAAGCCGAGGCACACATACTTGAGTCCATAAATGCCTGGTTGCGGCCAGGGCTTGTATAGTACTTTTCTCAAATAATGTGCCGAAATTCAAACTGAGTAAATTAATTATAAATTCCAGAATCAACGATAATTTTTCACGCACCAATATGTTCATTTGTTTCTTCTTTACTGTAAACAGTTCTATTTGCAAATCAAATCGAAAATATATATATTAATTTTTATTAGTATTAAGTATGTTCAAACTGTGTGTACTCCCCGTCACTTGTCCCTAAGGGTTCATTAGAAAACCAGCGTCAGACAGCATTTGTCTGGCATTAATGCTGAAATGAACCTTTTTGGCGCAGCCGTGACGCACACATTATTGTTAAAATATTATTTTCTCTTTTGTTTATTTTTTTGCATATTGTGTTTCACGAACTGTGTCCAAATAAATGGTATTCTTTCTTTCTTTCTCTCTAATTTAAATAAAATCCTTGATAAGTTACCTCCTTGGTTGCCATGTGCTGAAATAAAGAGTTCATTCCATTTTTAAATAAAACGCCAGATATGCGTTTTCATAGTAACATTGCCGGCCGCATCGTCACTTGTTTTTTATCAGTATAGCAATTTAGATTTATTTTTTATTACCTTCCTCGAGATAAACCGTGAGAATTTTCAAGCATGTTTGAGAAACAGTACTTAACCGAATAAAAAATGAATAATCTAAGTACCTACATATAAAATTACAACAAACCTTATCGAAACAGCGTCTAACCAACAAAGCCTTCCCAAAATTAACCCCAACCTTCCAATCGAAACGAAGTAACACACGAAAAATATGTAGTTCTACAAGTAACAGAAGAAAAAGTAAATAAGTAAAGTTATAACAAGCGGGTAACAGCAACTCCTTAACTGGCCGGCCTAACAAAAGTTGGTAATGAGATATCCCCTGAAGCAAGGGATTTACTGCTCACTGGCCACTGTTTGTAAATAAACTCTTCAACATATAGCGGGAGATATTGAGTAGGTGTGATTTAGGGGAAGTGGATGTAGGTAATGGGTTATTTAGATACTAGCTTTTGGTGCGGTTTTGTTCGTGTGGCTGTACTAAAAAGGAAAGCCTTTGAGAGGTGCAAGGTGCAAGGAAAGCCTTTGAGAGAAAACTGTGGACCTACGTACCTACACATTGGGGTAATTCGTCAACTCGGCCTACATGCCTACGGCCCATTTACGACGTCTTGCAGGTTATAAAAAGAACGTCCTACCCTATCCTAAACTATCTTTTTACTAAGGTTTTTTTTTTTTTCGGATTTTTAACCGGTTGCCATTGGACTTAAAAACTATAATTTGTAAGAGTTCATTTAAGTCAAGACTCAAAGCGTTCCTGTTGGAGAAATGTCTGTATTCGATAGACGATGACTTGTAATGTTAGTGATTTTTTAATTGAATTGAATGTTTAATTTGTAATGTTAATGACTTTTTTATTTTATAAATTGTTTATTGTAATTATGAATGTGTTAGTTTAATAGGTTTAATTATCGTCTTTATCTTATTTATTTATAATTTCAAACACAATGTGAATTGTTCCTGAATAAATTAAATTAATATTATTGCCGAATAGGTTTCAGGTGAACTGTAAGGCGTTGCGGGAATAACAAAAATCTTTTTAGGACATTCCTTTTAGAATTTCAAAAAGAATTAGAATAGTAGGTAGTTACTTTTACGTATAAACTCATTTAGATGCGAGTCTGCAATGCTTGTCGTCAAAATCATCGTTTGACACGCATCATCATTTGTTTCTTGTCTCTCGGTTCCATTTAGCATGTCATCTGTTTCTTAACGTGTTTAAAGCAAATTCTAACGATGAATTTTATTTTAACAGTGTTTTAACTTGAACTTATTTATTCGAAAAATCATATTGAAACGTTGGCACATCTTCACCATAACAATTATAAAACATTTTATAAAATCATATTCTAAATAAACAAATCGATTGCAATTATAACCAATAATGAGCAGTTTCAAATGCCAGCGAAACTAACATCAATTTAAAATCAAATTATAGTAACAGCTCAAACAAATGCTTTCCTGCACTGTAACAATTAACATCATATCCCATTTAGTTCTAAATTACAGTGAATTATGCATTTATTGAATTTTCAATGAGGTTTGCATTGCACTCGGTGAGTACGTGTTATTACTGGTGGCTTTGCGTTTCATAATATATTGTTGCATGTAAACATAATATGTATACCTATGGAGATACTATACTCCATTTGAAATAAGATTAGACATTTAAATAAGCCTTTTTTACAGTCTGTTCAACCGATTTTGACTTCTATTGCGTTGGTGGCACGACAAATGGCAGCTGCAGTAGACAGTTGGTATTGTGTAACTTTTTTTGCTTTTAATGCCATCCTTATGCCTACGGAATAGAAGTCAAAATCGGCTGAACGGACAGTAAAAAGGTTTGTTTAAATTTCTAATCTTATTTCAAATGGAGTATAGGTGCTAAGTAATTACTTGTAAGAACAAGTATTTACATACCTAGTTTGAGTATATTTGCTTGAACATCATGTGGGAGTTTTTTACAAAGAACCCATCATAGATTGGACATATATTAGTACTAGATGCGCTCCGCGGTTTAACCCGCATAAGTCTCGATTCCATGGGAATATCGGGACAAAAAGTATCCTATGTCCTATTCCAGGTTATGGTCTACCCCTGTGCCAAATTTCATCCAAATCCGTTCAGCCGTTTTAGCGTGAAAGCGTAACAAACAAACTCACTTTCGCATTTATAATTTAAGTTAATAAGTTACTACTAGTATTTCATGAGAGGTACTATTCAAATACTCTTTTGTACGCCCTTATAGGACATGCCACATCATGATTCTCTAGAAAAAAAATCCTCCAAGATTAACCTAACCTAACCTAAAACAAAATACAGTTTAAAAATAAGTCAGAATCAAGAACGACAGAGCGTGACAGGCCAAAAACAAAAGAATAAATAAAATCCCTTTTCAAAATAAGTCACAAGTAAACATCCTGTATATGGTCCCCTGCTTGAGATAAATCTCTTTTCTGATTAAGTAGGTAGTCCTGAAGATGCATAAGATGCGAGGGGAGAAAGCTTGAAGAGTTTACTGACAACGACATGTTTACTTTGGCACACGTATACTGGACAATGGGAAAGACTTAATAATAAGTCTAGTTTTGTCTAAAAGACTAGTAATAAAGCCATATAACAAAAACAAAAGAGAGTGTGTAGGGCAGAGAATTTTGAATTTTTTTAAGGCCCGGCCGTGTTCTTGTTTCGTGACTTAAGGGGGATGCGACAACGTGGCCCGCGAAATTCAAATTTTCTTATGTTTTTTGTAATTTGCAAGTCAGTGTCAGTGTTATGTTCGCATAGCTCGTCAAAATGTAGGGAACCCACCTGTTTTTTTCATGAGTACAATGACCCCTTAAGAGATTTCGTGTATGAAAAGATACACAATATACATACGTGTGCGATTTTGTGTGTGCGTTTGTAATATGACCACAATTTTCTCCTACACAATGTTTTATACATAATAATAAAATTTCTGTGTATGTATTATTATTATTTATAACATAATATTCTAATTGGGATGTTTGGTGGAGTGCGTAAATTCCAGGACATGTTGTAATAAAAGATAAAAGATAATTTATTTTGCAAATTGAAACAGCACTTGATGAAAAAAATTTTAGAGTTCAGCCATATTTTACCACGTAGGCATGCAAGATTTAACACATTCAACTCATAACTAAATAATTTTAAAATATTACACTTTACTATTACACAGTGAAGTACAAACAATCCATACTAATATTATAAATTCGAAAGTAACACTGTCTGTATGTTACCTTTTCACGCCTAAACCGCTGAACTGATTTCGATAATATTTGGTAAGGAGATAGATGGCATCCCGGGGAAGGACATAGGCTACTTTTTATCGACATACCACGCGGGCGAAGCCGCGAGCGGAAGGTAGTAATTTTTTTTTTTTTTTTTGTACTTCAATTCTGACTAAACTAAACAATCGGATGATTTTAAGAAATACCGAAAATTATTGGTCTACCTTCCTCTTAGGAGCTTCTCTTTGCGCTTGTGTTCTGTACATCTGTTGAGGCGCTAATTTGATTAATCATGCCTAAAACACGATTAAACACAGCTAAATCCTCGAACCTAATTCCACCAATCTGAATCCACAATCTTGAACAGATCTTCGCCTAGTTAAAGTTTGTTCTCGTAAATTATTCAGAGTTTCAACTGAGGAAGTGTCGAAACAAAACTTCACATCCATATCGCGGAGATAACGGTAACGCGGTGTCACAATGATTACGTTAATTACAGACGGTTATTTTCTGTAAAGGTTTGAATCAGGCAAAGGAAAGAGGATGTGACTTTAGTGGTATAAGGAATAGGGTGTAAAGTTCACTCATCCTCTATGAAAAGGGAGGATCCTCCGACCAGACGGATGTCGTGTCTGGCTGGCCACTGCCCAGCTGTTGGAATCTTATTTAAATGTCCATCGCACGGTAAACTCTAATGGCGCGATGCAGGATTTTATAAGACGTCAGGATTTTTGTGTGACGTCAGGTCTTTGATACGTAGTTCGCATGTGGCGATGTAAATGCCGCCACATGACATTTATTTATTTATTTATTATTTATGTACACACAGTAAAATACAAAGATTAAGATATTTATGCTTCGATCATGTAGCAAATAATTAGTGAGACAAAAGAAGGAATTCTCAGGGGATTTATTCGTTATGGCTGCACCCCGCGGTTTATATATATCGGAATATCGGGATAAAACTATCCTATGTCCTATTCCAGGTCATGGTCTGCTCGAGTGCCCATCCTCTCCTCTCTAGAGTAGAGAAAGTCAAGGCGGCGCGGCAGCGGCACCCGGCGTCGAACGGTTCGCGTATTGCATTTTTATACTAGTGATAACTTCAAAATTAAATGACCGATTCGAATGAATTAAATAGTCATGTATACGAAATAGGTATTCAAGAGATCTCATACGGAAGGTACCTGCAATGAAAAATTGGAATGGCTGCTTCATCAAAATTAAACAATGAAGTTCCCTCTGCTGGAAGACAGGCCTCCTCTCCGTGAGAGGATGGTGTTCTGTGGAGGTGATGGTTGCACTTTGTATCAAGATAGACAATACATACAAGTTCGCAAGTGGTAAAATATTTGCTCACTTAAACAATAGGTACTTAAGTAGTACAACTACTGCTTATTATTACCTACACAACATCGTTCGAAAATCCGCAGACATCGAAGTTAATACTGTTGTCTACTAAGCGTCATAATGTCTGGCTCTTTAAATTTTATTTATGGTACTTTCCAAAAAAACATATTCGGGAAAAAATCTAAGAAAAACATGTCAAGTATTCTGCCTAACGCCGCGCCTACGCCTCGCGATCAGTACAAACGCCATTAGTTACTGTCGACCTCGTCGCCGACCAAGTTATTGATATTTGTGCTATGATAAATGATCAGGAGCACGTGTTTGTGCGGACATTGCTAAAATATCGACGATCTTGTAAACGGCTTTGAGATCGGGAAAGTTGGTTGATATTTATTTTATTTGACATGAGTTTGACCTATTTTCCTTTTCAATATGTTAAAAACCTGCGATGATTTTTTTTTTACCATAACAGAAGAATTGGTCGTTAAAGTTAAAATGATTTTTCGTTCTGGGGAAGTCGGGCCAAAATATCCATAGAAACTTGGTTGATAGTGAAAAATCATTGAGGTTAGAGCTTTCGTTTAGACCAGTGTTTTTCAACCTTTTTCATGACACAGTCTTTTTGTCTTTTTAGTATGAAGAAATATTTCGCGACCCCCCGTTACCCGTTGCTTTTTGTTTATGTAGGTATTTTATTTTGTGACAAATATTGAATCCAACATATTTATTCATTTTCATAATTAGGGTTCGGATAAATACATAAGTAATTAAGTACGTAAAACACATTTTTTTACATCGAATGCGGCGCCTCAAGATAACGCAATTTACGCGCATACGTAGGACCACGGCCGATGCGACGAATTTTTGGTTATTTGATACAAATGATTATGTCCTTTAGTACAAATATATATTTGATGAATTTAACAATTTTCTTAATAAATCTTTTTAAACTTTATTGTTTTTTTTTACTGCTGTAGCTTTCCCAACCTTTTGCAACTCCCCTATAGAGCTTTCGACAATTATACATAGCCCCATTAGGCATACTGAGACCCAAACAAAGGGCCTAAACAAAGTGAAATTCTATCAGGGATAACTATGATGGAGAAGGCAAAAATGTATAGGATATAAGCTATCGAAAAGCTTATGTCAATCCTGTTGAAAGTCATTGCAGAAATACGAAACGCTTTCGAAGCGATTGTCACTTCTCTAGGTCTTCTGTAAAGGAGTATTTACTAAAATCCAATGGGATTTTACTTTGCTTGCACGGTTGAACATAAAATAAATCATAATGTCATCGGAAAAACGTAGCTCTACGTCAAGCATCATGTATTATAATTTTCAGTTACATTAAAATTAATTAACGCTAATGAACGAGTAAAACCACTTTAATTTCCTTTAATTAATAATAGTAAAAAAGTATTTGAACGAAATACCTTCCGTGTTTGTTAAAAGTAGTTTTAGTTATAATGAACTAAAAGGCTACCTAACTTCAGAGGAAAAACATACTCCAAAACAATTCCACTTAACGGGCATTTTAATGCAATGTGAAAACTTTGTGCCATTTACTACATGAAAACTATTCTGGATAAGCTGCTTAAGTAAAAGCATGATAATGGTAGGTACGGCCCTAATTACTAAGTTAACTAAACTTGACTGTATAAGGCTTCGTAGTTTTTAAAGTTAAAAGGTATATCATAATTTGTGGGACACCAAACACCAAAAGTCTTTTTTTTTTTTGCCAGAATTTTAAACAACAAAACTTCTATTGTGCATCGTTCAGTGTCCTTCAAGCGATTAATGGTTAAATTCATAAATTTACTTGATTTTTATTCTTGAGTAAAAATAGGAAAAAATTGTTGATTCCTTAGGTGATTGGTGATTTCTTACAGGGTTTTTTATGACTCTTGAAGAATAGTAAAGCGGAATAGGTTACTAAATATATCTACGTCTATTGTATTTTATAATGGATTCCCGCAAAGTCACGCCTGAATCAATTAACATCTAAAAAATAAGTCAACATATTTACAATATGGTAAGGTGTTTTTGGCATAAGCATAATCACCTAATTAATAGTGTTCCCACTGCTGGGACACATGCCTCCTCTCGGTGAGAGGGAGTGGTCCGTAATCCACCACGTGGGCACAGTTCGGGTTGGTAGATGTCACATGTTTTCGATTTTTTTGTCGTATGCCGGTTTCCTCACGATGTTTTCCTTCGCCGTTTTGAGAGCAGTGGTGATGAAATAATTTACACGAAGTAGGCAGAACATACAAACATTTATTTATGTCAAACAAACTGTTATGTGTGGAAGATGGTGGACTCATTATATTTCTATCTTCCACACATTAAACACAAAAATCGTCTTAAAACATAAAAATAACATCAAATATTCCCGACTATTCCTCTAAAATAATCTTGTAGACATTACTCGTAACACCTTAGAGCGGCACTTTACATTTGCCACTTTGTAATTGGATATCCTCTCGCCCTTTGACAGGTTAAGTTGTTCTTTATGCGCCATTTTGTGTAATGGCTGCAAGTCTGCCTCACAGAGGCTGACGTAACGAAGGCATTAAAAGGTTTTAACGTGGAGGATTTATTTTATTATTTTAGTCTGTGTTAGTTTTTGTATTTGTATTTGAGGGGCTCGTGGCTACGCTTGCCGGGGCTGGTCCGTGGATGGTTAACCATCCACGCCTTTGGTCCCGGCTGTCATTCGTGGATCTTTGACAGTCGTTACGGGTCCTCAGAAGGCCTAAAGTCTGACAACCAGCCTTACTAAAGGTTATCGTATTACCCAGTTACTGGGCTGTGGAGGTCAGATAGGCAGTCGCTCCTTGTAAAAATATTGGTATTCAGATGTATCCGGTTAGACTGGAAGCCGAAAAGGCTAGGCTTTTTTTTTTGTTTTTGTATTAGGTTTGAAATTGTGTTTAATGTTATAAAATGCTATGTGCAAGCCTTGGAACCGGTTTAAAAAATACCGATTAATACCGGTTTATTTCGGTTTTCCTCCGGTCTTTTCTAAAGAACGCGAACGTTTAGAGAACTATATTTTAACCTAAATTAACCGGTTTATTCGACGAGCGAATCCCGAAGGCTTAGGCAGGCTTAGGTCGAGTTGTACCAATAGAATACCCACATTTCGCCAGTTATGTTGAGACACCTACGTATTTATAGTTTGCATCTTATAAACTTTAGAAGTATTCAGGTGGCATATTTACCTAATTAATAATTAAGATAGTTAATTGATTCAGGCGTGACTGCAGAAATCCATTATAAAAAACCATAGACGTCGACATATTTAGTAACCTACTCCGCTTAAGTATTCTCCAAGAGTCATAAAAACCCTGAAACAGAGACACCCGCCGTGTGGCAACACGTCGTGTTCTGGTTTGCGACCGGTCAATCGTCATCCTGAGGATGCCTCGTTGAGAGGTGAAACACGAGTCGATTTCTTACAGGGTTTTTATGACTCTTGGAGCATAGTTAAGCGGAATAGGTTACTAAATATATCAACGTCTATTGTATTTTTTTTTAATTAATAATTTTTTTTTCGAAAGTACTGCTGTTGTTATATCAAATAAATAAATAGGTAATACTTTAGTCCTTCCTGGCATGAATCTCTTTAAATACAAATGGAATTACCAGGCTGGCTTATCATGGCGGTCACCTCCTTCTGCGAAGCAGTGATGCTCGCGAAGGAGGAGGCGGAACGCGTGAGGGAGAGGCAAAGCCTGCGCCCTCACGCCCCTAACCGCCGCCGCTGGAGACACCCTGGGCGTCAGGAATCCCAGGCGGATTCCCGGCCACCATAGGCGTGGGCTTGCGGACGGCGAGCAATGGGCAGCTCGCCGTCCGATAAGGACCAGGCCCAGGTCGATGGCGCGTCGTGTTCCACGCGCGCCTCAAAGAGATGTCAGCACACCTGACGGGGTCCGTTAGGACCGATGCCTGCCAGGGTTGCGGAATAGTCCGAAAGGGATACCGGGACCCTGGCAACAGGCAACCGAAGGAACACGGGTGGGTTTTAGTCAGTCAGAGTCTGACACGCCCTTCCGCTCCGCCCAGAGCGGGAGAAGTCATATGATGATTTCCCACCCAAAAAAAAAAAAAAAAAAAAGGCTGGCTTATCATGTTCTGATTCAACTCTGTGACCGTAAATGAGTCCCCATGCAATTTCACGAATTATACACGAACAGCATGACATCGTGTGTAATCGTAGGCAGACCACTTGAAAATAGAATTTCCACATGCTACTTCTCAATGCCATTTCTTTAATTCCCAATTCCCCGGAACAAATGGAATTATTCCATCAAAATTGCATTGGTCTCGAGTCCCAATCGTGATGAACTTCGAACGTGTTGTGGAATAACGTTGGCTTGTCATAACATGTTTACGTTATACGAATGCTACTGCATTAAAGTTGCTCTTGGTCGTTGATTTGCTTGCTGGACATAATTTGCTGTGGAAATGTTATTGAGTTTTGTGATTAAAAAGTGTTTTTTTTTTGCTTTTGCATTTAATTTAGGTACCACGTTTAATTTAAGACGATGGGGGAGGCTAGTGGCTAAGAAATAACAACCGCACGGGTCGATCAATCAGGTGCTATTATTTCTATCGAGAAACTTTTATCTAGTCGTGTTTTCGTCAAACATCTGCATCAATCCTTAATTACCCGACTACGGCGAAGAAAAAAGAAGGATTATGATTTTGACCGGTATTTGTATGTATGTATGTTCATTTGTTCCCTCATATCTTGTAAACGACTCATCACAATTTGAAAAATGAGGTATCGTTGGAAGCGTCATGATCGTCCGCTGGTTATGGCTATGTGACGTCACATCAAATTAAAAATGGCGTCCTCTAGAGGACATAAAGTGAGGAAAAAAAAAAAATAATTAATCGTACCATGTTGGTTATCAAATGAAAGGGCTTAATGAGCACATTTCATAACTATATATATGATAACCCGAAAAGAATTAAAAAAAAAAAAAGTAATAAAAACTAAAACCCGACTACGACTAACAAGGTATAAACAAGAGACCACAGACAGACAAATTAAAAATCCGGAGTCACACGTAATCTTTTTGATTTATGCCCTAACACGTGTGACTCCGGGTTTTTAATTTGTCTGTCTGTGGTCTCTTGTTTATACCTTTTTAGTCGTAGTTGGGTTTTTTTTAACATATATTTATTTCAAAATTAATGCTGCAGTATTTTCGACATAACGGAGGATCAAGCTAAGCAATTTGAAGTTGTATATGCCCTTAATTTAAACCTCAACCGTAAACCGACCAAACAAAGCTTGTTTTTATATCGTAACCATGATAAACATACAACAGTAACAGCTTTCAAAACAACATAAAAGCACTATAACGAAAAACTAATACAATTTGAATACAAAAGCATATAACTTTTATTATTTTTATAGCTTCGAACGGGCGCAGTTGATACGATGGCAGTTTGCGAATATATCGAAGAATCCTGATAGTTCCATATGGTGGCTGTTACATTGTAATGTAAAGTCTTTGAACTGAGATTAGGTGTAACATAAGTTGGGTGTATATGTGCCAGCGCAAACTGTGCGTTTTATTATAATAATAATAATAATAATAAGCGTGTTGTTGAGCGGGCGTGTGATTCAATACCGGACATGCAGGCCATTACCATCAGTCCCCTGGATGTGGCCCGTGCAGTCCGTCCGTTGCCTAACTGGAAATCTCCAGGACCGGACGGACTGCACAATTTCTGGATTAAATGGCTACAAAGATCACACGCCTGCTTAGCCTCGCAATTCCAGTCATCTCTAGAGACTGGGTCGCTACCACTGTTCTTTACGACAGGAGTTACCCACCTGCTCCACAAATCGGGTAGTACTGCGGAACCTAAAAACTATAGACCAATTACATGTTTACCGACGGTCTATAAAGTTCTTACATCCATTCTTAGAGCAAAAATTGCACAACATATTTATAGCAACTCAATTATGTCTGTGTCTCAGAATGGATGTAAGAATGGGTCCCGTGGTACTAAGGAGCTGCTCCTTATAGACATGGCCATAAGCCAACAGGTGCGTAGATCCCGGAAGGATTTGTCGACATGTTGGATAGATTATAAGAAGGCCTATGATTCGGTGCCACATACATGGCTCATTAGGGTGCTGGAGTTGTACAAAATAGACGCAACTCTACGTACCTTTTTGATGTCGTGTATGGGGCAATGGAGAACAACCCTTCTCTATCCAGGATGTCGACAGATACGAGGGATCGATGAACCGATCAGGATTGAGCGGGGAATATTCCAGGGCGATAGTTTGAGTCCGCTTTGGTTTTGCTTAGCCTTGAATCCTCTAAGCACACTGCTGGAGGATTCAGGTCTAGGCTATCGGTTGAGAAGGGGCGGTCAGGTGATATCTCACCTCCTTTACATGGATGATCTGAAACTCTTCGCCCCCAACAACTTGCGACTGATGGAGCTACTGAAGGTAACAGAAACATTCAGTAGCGCCATCAGGATGGAATTTGGTGTGGACAAATGTGCAGTCATGCATGTAAAGCGAGGGGGGATTATGGAATCCGTGGGAACCCAACTCTCGGATTCCATACACCTTAGATCCCTCTCCTCAACCGAAACCTACAAGTATTTGGGTATGTCGGAAGCATTAGGCATCAATGTTGCCGACATGAAACAATCGTTTAGGGAGCGCTTCTTTGGCCGCCTGAATAAAGTGTTAAATAGTCTTTTATCAGGCGGAAACAAGGTGCGAGCCTTCAACGGTTGGGTCATGCCGGTTTTGATGTATTCTTTTGGCATACTCAAATGGACTCAGACGGAACTTGACGCCCTGGATAGGAAGGTCCGTACACTGCTGACAGCAAATCGGATGCATCACCCACGGTCATCAGTGATGAGACTGTACATCCCGCGGAAGTGTGGGGGTCGTGGTTTCTTAAATGCCAAGACCCTCCACAACCGCGAGATTTGCAGTCTCAGGGAATATTTCCTTCAGACTGACGTGGTGATGCACCGAGATGTGGTTGCAGTAGACAAGGGCCTTACCCCGCTCTCCTTGGCGAAAGAGAACTGGCGCAAACCTACAGTACTTGATACTAACGACCGTAAGGAAGTATGGCAAGGCAAAGAGCTACACGGACGCTTTTTCCGGGCTCTCCATGGGCCTGAAGTAGACTTTCTGGCGTCTGTATCCTGGCTACGCTTCGGCGACCTTTTCGGGGAAACCGAAGGTTTTGTCTGTGCGATTATGGATGAAGTTATCATGACGAATAATTACCGGAAATATATTGTCAAGGACGGTACGGTTGACATCTGTCGGGCATGCCACTGTCCCGGTGAATCAATCCGACATATTGTTTCCGGTTGTTCTCGTCTTGCTAACGGCGAGTACTTGCACAGACACAACCTAGTAGCTAGGATTATCCACCAGCAACTTGCCTTGCAGTACAACCTTGTGGATTATGAAGTACCATACTACAGGTATGTGCCCGACCCAGTTCTCGAAAATGGTCACGCCACATTGTACTGGGATCGATCTATCATCACTGACAGGACTATTGTAGCCAATAAGCCTGATATTGTGGTGATAGATCGACGAGAGCGCCGTGCAATGATTGTTGATATCGCTGTCCCTCATGACGAGAATCTCGTGAAAGCTGAGAAAGATAAAAAAATCAAGTATCTTGACTTAGCACACGAGATTGTCGACATGTGGGAAGTGGACTCTGCAATCATTGTACCGATAATCGTTACGGTCAATGGCTTAATAGCGAAGAGCCTCGACCAACATCTCAGGAGGCTCTCATTGCGCGGCTGGGTCAAGGGCTTGATTCAGAAAGCAGTACTCCTGGACACCGCACGCATAGTGAGGAGGTTCCTCTCTCTAGAGCCCTGACCACCGGCAGCTTGGACCCTGATCCTGGTGCCGATGGGCTACTAGTTTTTATATTTTTAAATGTTTTTTTTTTTTTTTTTATGTTTTTTTATTAAAATATTTAAAAATGTAAAAATTATGTTTTGAAAAAGGAATAAATGAAAATAATAATAAACTTTATTTACAGAAAGAATACAGAAACACAATTAAAATATACATAACAGGTTGCAAAATCTGTACAAATCGTATAAAACCCTGTCACTTAAACTAGGATGGCCTGTATTTTAAGAGACAGTGTTCGGCCAAATAAATATTGAAAACATGATTAATACAACACATGAACGGTGTTATTAGTATTAAGCTTCTGTAATATTGATATGTGTAGTGTAAAAGGAAAGTGTAGTGTAAAGGAAAGTGTAGTGTAATTTAAATTAAGTGTCGTGTATCAACTCGTCTGAGTTTAATAGTGGTGAATAAGAATACCTACCTAATTGTGTTCATTTCAGTTTTCATGTCTGTGTGACTACTACTACCTATTGTGTTGGATAACTAGGTGATGTATGTGAGCAAAGACTCCGTGTAGGCATAGTCCTTTTGTAGTAGCCACTCAGTTACTACGGATTTAACTTTGTATGTGTTTAAGTTTAGAATATTTAACATCGGATTTATTTTTTGGTAAATATGTGTTCCTAATATGTAAAGTTGACGGCTTGCGAAAGTGGTTTTATGTTGGGTTCTGGGAAGGAGATATACACGCTTATTTGCGTTTGGCGGGGGTAGATCCACATGTGTTCTAAGAATAGATCGTAGCACATAGATTTGCCGTACTGTAAGGACTTTGCAGTCAGAGTACAGTTCCGTGGTTGGATACCTGTAGGGTTTTTTTTATTGCTGCGACTTTAAGCTAAGCTCCCGTTTGCGTCTGCGACTAGTCGTTACGACAAATGTCGTAGTGGAAGCGATCATTTTCTTACACGATAGTAAAGCTAACCACACATTACAACCGCGGCGGGCCGCAACACATCGCATTTCAGTCCAAAATAGGGCGGTACGGCCGGCAATGTGCGATAGTTCATACAAAATGTACGAAAGTGATGTAAACGAAATTTTTGCGACGTGGTGCGGCCCGCTTTAATCTGCGTGAGCCAAGTAACTGGGAAGTGAAAGTTAATTAACCAATCAACTAAAGCCAATATAGGTACCTACATATAAATCGACTAAACCTTTAAGGTTGATGCGCTAGGCTAGCCCGCGAAATTCAAATATTCTTACGTTTTTTGCAATTTGCAGGTCAGTATCAGGTTGTATGTTGATCTAAATATTATTAGCGGCCGTAACAAATATGGATTTACAGAATTATTAACATTAGAATCAGCAATACAACTCTCTAAGTTCAAGAAAGTGCATTGAATGAGGATTTCATGAAATTGTTATTCAATGCACTTACATGGACATAAGGAGTTGTATTGCTGATTCTAATGATTATAATTCTGTAAATCCATTTTTGTTACGGCCGCAAATAATATTTAGATCAACATACAACCTGATACTGACCTGCAAATTGCAAAAAACTAAAGAAAATTTGAATTTCGCGGGCCATCTTAGCGCATCCATCTTAAAACAAACACTATATTCCACTAAGTATATTATAATACCCACTCATTCAAAAATACTAGAAACAATAATACTTACCACTCACCACTCATATAATACTGCATCAGAATACCTTGTGGGAACGACTTGTAAACGACGCCGTATTGCCCCGCAGTTCTGTGTAATTTTATACTGCAGACGTGTTTGTGGCTTCCAAATTGTATTGTGTATTAATAAAGTGTTTTAGTGCTACGTTTTACAGATATTGAGCTGATAATGGACAGTGGAAGGGGTTTTGAAAGTTATAGTTGAAAGGATCTGTGGTGGCGTTTTTCTCTCAAGGGATGTCTACGGCGTACGTCCGTGCTACGCCAACAAAGCAACAGAGAAAGGCGTAGCACTGAAAAAAAGCGTAGCGCAGAAAACGGCGTAGCACAGAATAAGGCGTAGCATTTGAGGGAGTGTAGCACTGATGCATTTGATTGATCATGGTTTCTTGGAAATGAAAGAAATACTAAATGGTATGATTATGCTAATTTATTGCAATTTTGACCACTATTACATGAAATACATCGGATTTACAGATATTCTGGAATACAATAGACGTAGATATATTAAGTAACCTATCCCGCTTAACTCGCAGAGACTCTATCTGTTTGTCTTTGCGTCCAGCGCTCGGTATGGCAACACGTCGTGTTTTGTTTTGCGACTGGTCAATCTTCATCCTGAGGATGCCTCGTTGAGAAGTGAAACACATGTAGATTTCTTACAGGGTTTTTTATGACTCTTGAAGAATAGTTAAGCGAAATAGGTTACTAAATATATCTACGTCTATTGTATTTTATAATGGATTTCCGCAAAGTCACGCCTGAATCAATTAACTAGATATTGTGGAATTATCTCTTTTAAAGTGTCTAGAAACTGGACACGAATTTTGGAGAGAACATTGTTGGAAAGAGAGACGTTTGGAATTAACTACAATGTTAAAAGTGCACAAAAGACTTACAATTCAAAAACCCCCATCAAAAGTGACATTGTCATAAAAACCACTAATAAATAAAAACAAATATTTCGAGTCAAAGCGAAACGTTTTAACTTTTGTTGTTCGTTCAAAACGACATTTTGCACGACGTCTAAATAAATCGTCTACCGTTTTATTTTAGACGTTTTTCAACATTCCCTTGCACAATGTTTGCATGCAACACGCTACATCTGTACACTAATTTAATGGTTAACGTTGTTTACATTGTAATTTCTTAATTTTTATGGGCCAGCGTGTAACTTGGACATTTTTAATGGCGGGGAGAAAGTCGGAGAAACTGCTACTGGACTAGTGTTTTTTAAATATTACTTGGAATGTGGTTTCTAATATTAATAACGTTTTATATCTGTGTTCGGTTGAACTGCCTGAGGCCCTAGACAAAGTGACAGCGATAACGATGATGGAAAAGGCATAAATGTATAGGACTGACATAAGCTATCGAAAAGATTATGTCAATCCTGTTGAAAGTCGTTGTACTCGTAGAAATACGAAACGCTTTCGAAGCGATTGTCACTTGTCTAGGCCCACTGGTCGTTGGTTGAGTGGTCGAAAACATGGGGTCTTGGGTTCGATTCCAAGGTCGGGAAATGTGTTATTGGGTTTTTCCATCAGGAACTTCTCAGTAGCGGTCCGGAGTCTGGATTTGTACCCGGTGTACTATAGGTACACCTCTGTCTAGCCCTTCGGGGATTACAGGCGTGATGTTATGTTATGTGCGTGATTAAAATTAAATAAAATACTAAATAAAGAAGGCTTGTCTTGACTTGTCTTTTGTTTGAATAAGCAAGTAAGGCTTTGAATATATACAATTTTCCTATCTTTATGTTTGTCTATAAGGCATAATAATACATAATATATTACAAGAAAAATTATCTCAAAGAGCTGCCAAATTGTCTTCGCTAGAATACGAATTGTTCATAAACAATGTTTATCTCGCAAATTATCGTATACTTTATGAGTATAACAAAGTATAGAAAATAAAAAAGATAAAATATTATTATTTTCGTGATTTGTGTGCCAGAATAGTTTTAGATAAAACTATCTTTCTAGTATCACCTCGTACATACAAACTCTTATAGATATAAGAGTTTGTATGTACGAGGTGAAACTACTGATCCGATTCTGAAAATTCTTTCATTAATGGGAAGCTACAGTATTGCCGAGTGTCATAAAAGGATATATTTTATGTTAAAACAAGAAATTTCACGCGAACTATGTCGTGGGCAAAAGCTAGTCTTTAAAAATTATGGTGTAATGTATAAGTATTACATAATATTAGATATCCTCGCTACTATTTATGAGATAATTAGATACTGTTAACTTTAGACAGGCAACACGCAGTTTGACAACTGTTTCAATTCAACACAAACCGTCACAAAATTAATGAGCTCATTAACATCTCATCAATGATAGTCAGCATAAACTTGGTGCAGAAAAATTACGTCTCAAGAAAAACAAGGAGAACAACATTCATTGCGTTATTTACGTTGTTGAACAATTGGATCGAGCCAATGAATTAGCAATATCCTTCAAAGTGATTCAGATTGTGATTGATCGTGAGTTACACATTTAGGATGCATGAACTAAACATAATAAAAAATATGAGACTGATGAAAAAAAGCAAATCAGTATAAGGATTGGTCAAGTGTGAACCTTATAAATAATTTAATTTTATGTTTCGGGACGGAACAATACATTGATGTATGAAAAATCATTTTGGGGAACTTGGGGACATGGGCATCATCCGATATAATCACGACCATTGTAAAGACCGAGAATTAAGAACAGACTAAGCATCTGAAAAACACGAAAAAGAGACGTTTACTCTTTGAAACCCAAACAAGCAACAAAAATTACCTAACCACCTCATTCCCCCCAATTTTCTTTAAAAACAAGTGCAAAAAACACAAAAAAATCACAGCAAACAACTATACAGTACACCACGCTACAGGGTGCTCTATTCTTGCGAGACGACAATAATTGGAGCATGATGTATAATAACAGGCACAGCGAGCCTTTGTTGAACGAAATTAAAGGCAAGACTGCGTTGCCTAGCAACGGACGGGGCGAGGAGCCATGTCCCTTCAAAGAAGACGTTTTTGAAGCGACTGTACTTCGGTGGTTTGTCGAACATTGTATGTAACTATAGAAAATTGTGTATATGGAAATATGGAAAATGGTTGAGTTTTGCATATTTTATATTTTCGTATGTTAAAGTTTTTGTAGGGGTAGCTGTTTTTCATCACTAGCAAACATATGAATGGTGTGAGTGGATAATTTTGGGAGTGGTATCATCTGCCTAGCCTTTTCCCAACTATGTTGGGGTCGGCTTCCAGTCTAACCGGATGCAGCTGAATACTAGTATTTTACATGGAGCGACTGCCTATCAGACCTCCACAACCCAGTAACTGGGTAACAATACCCCTTGGCAAGATTGGTTCTCAGACTTTCGGGCTTCTGACGATCCTTAACGACCGTCAAAGATCTACAAATGACAGCCGGGACCAACGGCTTAACGTGCTTTCCGCGTCACGGAGGAGTTTCGGTATGTAAAGATGGTCACCCATCCACGGACCAACCCCGGCAAGTGGCAAGCTGAATTTCGTCACATAGCCTATAACCAGCGGACGATCAAGACGCTTCCAACGATACCTCATTTGTCAAATTGTGATGAGTCGTTTAGAAGATATGAGGGAACAGATGAACATACATACATACATACATACCGGTCAAAATCATAACCCTCCTTTTTTCTTCGCCGTAGTCGGGTAAAAATAGCGTAGTCAAAGTCAAATAATTTATATCAAATAGGCACATAAAAGGCACTTTTGAAGGGCAAAATTTAAAAAAAAATCCCCATCCAAAAGCTAATTTTCGTATGGAGAAGAATGGGCAACAAACTCCACCATCAACTTTTAAAATGTTTTACAATATTTTGTACACATTAATTATAAAAATACATGTAAAGATGATTCACCTAAAATAAAATTACTATAGCACAATAGCTCGTCAAAAACTGTTCGGTAAATAGCTCTGAATAGGTGTAAAAAAAAAGGCGACCAACATAACATGTTGCTTGTCGTTTTGCCAAAATTGTTCTATATTAAATCATCTAATTCTTATTATGTGTGTACTAACCTAAATGCTTTATTTTAACCAGGTACCAATAGGTACCTACCTACTCTAGTCTTACCAAGAAGAGGTATCGCGTTACGCAGTAACTGGGTTGTGGAGGTCAGATAGGCAGCCGCTCCATGTAAAATACTGGTATTCAGCTGCATCTGGTAAGACTGGAAGCCGACCCCATCAAAGTTGGGAAAAGGCTAGACAGGTGATGATAACATAGATAGGTATACTCGGTTTTGCACAAATTAATTAATTAACTTAAAATAATTCTACATTAGAATATTTCTGTTCAATTTATGTAGATTTATTGTATACTTTTTAAACCAGCTCTATTCTAGAAAATTTCTTCAAAAACTTCAGCACAAAGAGCTTCGTTTTACAATAGAATTGCGCTCACAGATACAGTTACCTTTTGAAGCAAAAGAAAACTGAATACCGTACTTACTATAATGCTTAGACACTGTTTTTACCTAGAACAGAAAAATGTATACTGTTAACACGATTGTTGAAGAAAACTGTAGTAAAAGAAAATAAAGTTTTATAAAAAGAAAAAGGTTTCTAGAAGGGAAAAATCTATTCGATACTGGAAACAAAAAAAACCGGCCAAGTGCGAGTCGGACTCGCGCACGAAGGGTTTTAAAAAATCATGTCTATTGTATGGGATAAAATATTTGTTTTATTTTAATTTAATTATTTTGAAAGTGAATATATAACAAAATATTCTGGGAATATTTCAAGCGTCACCTGTTGCCGTTATCAATTTCGAGCAAAAAAATCACGTTTGTTGTATGGGAGCCCCCTTAAATATTTATTTTATTTTGTTTTTTAGTATTTGTTGTTATAGCGGCAACAGAAATACATCATCTGTGAAAATTTCAACTTTCTAACTATGACGGTTCATGAGATAAAGTCTGGTGACAGACGGACAGACAGACAGACAGCGGAGCCTTAATAATAGGGTCACGTTTTACCCTTTGGGTACGGAACCCTAAAAACTAAGTCTACCTTGTTATTTTTGGATTATCCCCTGCGTAGGCAATATTTGGCATCATTTTATGTAACATAGAGTTGAAATTTTGCGCGCCTTTGAGCATTTTCTTCTTTAGACGTCTAGTAGAACTAACAATTCTGAATGAGGAGATCAATAGCTGTTTTACGACCAAATTTTTGCCTATTATTTTATTTTAAAAAATGTCTCATAAATGTGGTTAAAATAATAGGAACCAGAGTAACGTTGACTAAACGAATTAACTCAAAAATAGGTACAAAAAAATTACCTGGAACATTTCCACTAAAGATTGAACAAATCATGAACAATCTTTCTAAGAGCGAACAACATTGGACAGCAATTCACACCATTTACAAGTGACCGCTTAAGAACAAACAACACCCTAAAATCAGAAAATATTAGTCCATTGTCACGCTACAATACTCAAACTAATGGCATTGGCAGTACCATAGATAAATAACCATCCTAAAAATACAAAAATTATGTTAAGAAAACACGCCACCAAATAAGTTCCCCCATCTCCCCTCAATGATTCTTAAT
Organism: Lithophane ornitopus; assembly: GCA_948473465.1. Taxonomy (NCBI): domain Eukaryota; kingdom Metazoa; phylum Arthropoda; class Insecta; order Lepidoptera; family Noctuidae; genus Lithophane; species Lithophane ornitopus. The sequence goes on along the minus strand of OX419624.1, from coordinate 12,821,360 downwards.
TAAACCGACTATTGTTGCACCTTGCAAGCAATTCATAACAAATGTCAAGCGTTAATAGCACAACTTGTGAAAGAACTGTGGTCCAACTGAGGCGAGCTTCCCCAGATAATTGGTTTTCTCTTGGAATATGTAGAGATGGATAGTCAAGAACTTTGGTTTATTTTGCTTTATTATGGCTTAGATACCTACATAAATATTGTACAATCGGTAAGCACACCAAAAAAAACTCTGATTTAACCGCACAACTGTTGATTGGCCTTTAAAAGTAAGATAACAATTAAAATTCGAATGTTTCTCGTTAGTGACAGTTGGAGGTTTAAATATAGAAAGGCAATCATTCGTCAGGGAGCCAAGTGCTAACACACATGTTCAATTTTTATCGGACTTCAAAAAAAGCTGGAGTCTTTGCAGCTGACATGTTTGTGAAACAAGTTATCATCATAGTGAGTAAAACACACACTTGTTGAGTTGCAGAGTTGAGTCAATATAGCAAACTATATCTTCATTATTTGTGAGTCCTAGTTTCGGAAGCAAATACTCACTACTAGACGCTGAACCAGAAGAGTTAGTTAACTCAATACATAACAGTCTAACAACTCGAAGACTGTGAACAACATCAAAGCCTGCACTTTCTCATAAACTCAGTTTAACAAACTGCCGAAGGGTTCAAACTAAATAGACGGTTAAACATAATTCAAGTTAAACAAACAACAGTTTAATGAAACGCTAGTTTACGCGAGTTAATTTAATAATTCACTGCATGCGGTACGTTATTACCTTGTCGCTTATTAACGGTAAAATAAATACATTAATTATTATTTTGATGTTAGCATACTCTTAATGAAAATTGGAATTTATGGTAGGTCAGGGACGTCATAAACACTATAGTTTTGTGTACTTTATTTTCATCAATTTTTGCCGTCATCAGTGCTGGATATAGGCCAGTTCAATTCTACGCAATGTCATGACTGATTTGTTGGAATGTGTTGTTTGCGTTTAGTCAAGCCTTCAATGTAAAGCCTTCAAAACTTCGAAAAATAGGTTTACATCGAGCATAATTTATTTATTACAATTACTTCTGAAACGGTACAGTTCGATTCAAACTTAACGGTGGCTCGGAACATGAGGCAAGTCGCTGCGCAGTAACAATTTAATGAATCAGCAGGGGTGAGGGGTGTGGTACTGCGCAGCGAGTAGCTAACTTCCGAGCCGCCATTAGGTTTGAATCGAACTGTAGCCGAACAAGCTATTTGGTATACAGGCAAAATATATTCTATTTCCGCTACACTGCCAAAATTCGTTTCGATTGTGTGTGTGATTTTACTTTTTGACCTTATGGCTTAGGAGAGTGACGTAAAAGAATTATTAACTACTGAAAACACTCGCAAAATTGTTTAAAGTAGTTGCAAGTTATCTGCCTGTACCTATACCAAATAGCTTGTTCGACTATACTTGGTGCTAGAAACGATAATTTCTGTTTTTCGTATCCAACGTTGTTGATTCCAAGTAACTATTCAGTCTCTTTGAGGTACAGACGTTCTCGTTAATTGAATGCATCGATGATGTTCTTTCATTTGAGCGTCGCGGTTGTTATTACATAAGAACTTATTATTGAAGAAAATTAATTTGTATTCGTATTGCTGGCGAGCTAGTATAAAGTATATGTTGAAAGCTGTGCTGCTGAGGAGTTTGCTTTACCTTCTTCATCCCAGCTAAAGTAGAAGAAGTGATGAAGGGCGGGCGTTTTGGGGGACTGTCATATTATGTAATTTTGATTTTAAAAAGTGTTGATTCTCAGTAAATGACTTTTGTTTTATTCTTGAGACTAGTCTAAGTAGTACCAATTTGTTTTTTCTAATTGTTAATTGGGGTATCCTTTAAGCTTTTTTCCTAAACTTTAAATGTCTGTCAATGAAAACTAACTAAGGGTTTTTTTCTATTACAAAGGCTTGTCATAACCATCTGCCTAGCCTTTTCCCAACTATGTTGAGGTCGGCTTCCAGTCTAACCGGATGCAGCTGAATACCAGTATTTTACATGGAGCGACTGCCTATCTGACCTCCCAGTTACTGGGTAATACGATACCCCATGGTAAGACTGGTTGTTAGACTTTCGAGCTTCTGACGACCCGTACCAACTGCCAAAGATCTACAAATGACTATTACAAAGGCTAGTCTTTGTAATAAAATTTCATCACCGACTTTGACAAGTTTTTATAACACAAAATATTGGAGCATCGAGCATGTTTCGCTAACAAAAATATTCCGAGAAACTTCGAGTAACTTCGCTCATTAAATATGTTAGCGTGTTCAACACATCGTTCGATGTTAACGGTCCCACAAGGTGTCTGTATGGAAAATATTCTTACTATATGAAAAGAAAAAAAAAACTGAAAATATTCGAATCACACACGCTTTTCGCGAGCACTTGGTACTTGGTAAGTATCTGTGGACGGTGTATTGATTTGATTATTGAAAAACGATATATTTATTTTAGCATACACACATACATAAACTCACACCTTCTTCCCATGGGGGTAGGCAGAAACTACAGAACGCCAACTACTATGATCCTTACATCATCTGCCGAGCCTTTTCCCAATAATGTTGGGGTAATGAATACCATTATTTTACATGGAGCGACTGCCTATCTGACCTCCACAACCCAGTTACTGGGTAACACGACAGGTATCCCTTGGTAAGACTGTTTGTCAGACTTTCGGGCTTCTGACGACCCGTAACAACTGTCAAAGATGAAATGTCAAATGACAGTCGGGACCAACGGCTTAACGTGCTTTCCGAGACACGGAGGAGTCTCGGTATGTAAATGGTCACCCATCCACGGACCAACCCCGGCAAGCGTACTACTACTACATCTTTACATGCTCCTTTTTTTCGTTTATAAATCTGGTCATACATGCACGCCGGTTTCGAGTAATACGTACCTGATCTTTCTGAAGAACATCAACAATAAGGTCACTATTATATATTATGTACTAAAGCGACTAGTAAGGGGACTTCGTAAAATAACGGCTATGTTGATGGAAATAATTAATTCCTCAGGAGTAACTGCGCAGGTTAGAGTAATAGGGTTTATAGTTTCTCAAACCTGCTGAGACCACGGAAATTGCCTCTTAGCCAAGTACACTAAGGGCGTTTGTGCACTACAAGGAATTCTACTGTCCGGCAGTCCGATTTTTTACGGTCCGACGTTGATAGCACCTTTATTTCGAAGCAGTAAGGTCTGTTTTCGTACTTCAAATAATACTGCTGCGTTCACATTTTTACTGGCGGATAGTAAAATTCCTTGTAGTGCACAAACGCCCTTAGTCTGAAGTACCTGTAACCTGATACCTCTACCCTCTAAGATACGTCAAAGTCACAAGCAAGATTATGTTTACATCAAATTCCTTAACCGAACATCAATTACATCCCGACATCTTCAATAAACTTCACATCAATTCCAAACTTTAATCTTATATAACTATCCAATATTAAGTTGAACCCTCTCACAACCAGCAGTTTAACCGACTGTCGGCAGGTTGAAATAATTAAAACATTATACTATCAAGTTTTGTGCCACAGGAAACTGGTGCAGAGGAAGTGACGCGCTGCGTTACAGAGGAAACGGCGGCCATATTGCCTATGTGGCGCCATCTTGTTATGCGAGTTATAAATTTGCAATTTACACAAAACTGCAAAGGTATAACTCTATTACTCAATCTATATTGTAATGAGATAATCTATGGAGTGCACATGTGCTGTAAACTGTAGAAGTGTGTTTCTGTATTATGTAATTTCTGCATTTGTGTTTGGTGCATCTAGTGTTTGGATGTTTGGCAGAGAAATATCTATAATATAAGAGGGGTTTATGGATATTATAACCTTTTTGATTGGTAAGACTGGTTGTCCGTCAATGATCCATAACATGAATAACGGCCGGGACCAACGGCATTTACGTGCTTTTATAGGCACGCCTCTCGTCTCGATATGAAATGGATGGTCACCCATCCTGCGACCTATCCTACCCTATCCTTCTTTTCATTTGATAAATGTACCTACAGAAGGCCTGGTTCAAACAATCTCATACTTCATTACCTCTCCTCATTACAATGTTGTGTCATACGTCCTTACCTTCCTTGAATTTGAATTAACCGTAGCTTTTTCATTACAAGCTAATGTCGGTCTTGAATATGTATAGCTATGCTTATGCGGACTATATAACGTGGTTTTTGTGCAAAAGTAAAAGTGATGAGGTTTGTCTTATGTTTAATGAATGAGTAGTTAGTGTGCACGAGAAACATGGTCTTTAGAACCTTTTTTGTTACAAAACTAGCGGAACCGACAGACGTTGTCCTATAGAAAAAAATCAGTTTCAGTTTTTCCAAAACATTGTGTTTTTTTTTCAAAACAAACTTTTCTTTTCCTAAAAATCCTAATTCCAAAGCCAAATCGGTCCAGCCAATCTCAAGTGATACACTTACCGACGAACAGCATTTCATTTTTATATCACGTTAAAAATGTTAAAATGTAGTGTCGGTACTTGAATATAAGATTAAGACATCTGTACCTTCTCATTTCAGCCTGAAAATGGTAGTACTATACAACATTAAAAACCCCGAAGTTGTCAAGGAGATAATCTGCGTCGTATGTTCTGAAAACCTGAGAAATCAAATCAGTTTCGAATTTTAAAGCCAGCCAAAGAAAAATCTGTGTCAAAAAAAATACTTGAAATAGGTACGTCGTGTTCTGGTTTGCGACTGGTCAATCGTCATCCTGAAGATGCCTCGTTGAGAGGTGAAACACGGGTTAATTTCTTACAGAGGTTTTTATAAATCTTGAAGAATAGTTAAGCGGAATAGGTTACTAAATATATCTACGTCTATTGTATTGAAATAGGTACTTTTTGATAAATTATTATAATACGGACAACCCACATAAAATAATTCATCAAAAAGTATTTTAGCCAATTTTTTTCAATGTAGCAATGATAGTATAATTTTAGTTCCCGTAAAGGTCATTGTCCTGAAATAATAAGCAAACTTCATTATTTCCGCAAGCATATAGAGTATCGTGTTAGTTTTAGTCTGGTCCCAAAAGGACGCTGAAATTTCAAGCTAGAGATTTTGTGCAAACCCTAAAATAATGAGCCCTTATTTGTGAAGGGATTCATCATATAACAAGTTAAAATCACGAGATAAAATTTGGAGCACCTCAACCAGTCAGCCCCGATAGGTACCATCTGGCTGAATACCGTTTTTAGCACTTTGTCGATTAGGTTGTACGCAAAGAAATTCAGAAATATCCTGAACGGAAACAAGGAAAAACATGTCCCCCCTTAACGCCTACTTAATCAGAAGCATTCACATTAGCTAAGCATAAGCAAATGACTCCATCACACGTATTCTTGAAGAAAAAGCCTTTGTCTCCAAACCACGTACTAAAAAGCCTGACCCAAATGCAAAGAAAGTCGCGTACAATCATCTGAAGTAGCATTCCGCCTCAGCCTAGCTGCGTGGCTGGCCCAGTTTGAACGCTCTCCCGATATACCGTATTCCAGTTTTGAACGAGAAGTCTAAAACATCGGGCATAGCGAAGTAAAACGCGATGTGTGACCGAAATGCCTACTTTGGTTCCCCTTACTATGATTTTGAGCGAATGTGTGTTCAGAAATACTAACAAGTGCTTTTATATGAGTCGAAGACTTCTTAAAGAAAATAACGATTGCTTATAAAATAATATTTTTGGAAAATTATGGAAATCAAATACAAGTATATATAACAACAGCCTTCTCCAACTCCTCAAACTTCAATTATTCAGTTTTACTAACAATCGTGCTACTGAATTTCCGCCTCCTTGATAATTGATACAACAATTATGTATACGACGGCCAAGGCAAACTGTCTGCGCTTCAACAACGTACCATTTAGTGATGCCAGTAATAAAATGATACCCTTATTGTTATAACGCAGTAACAATATACCAACATTTTACTCAGTAATTTTTTACGCTGTGGTTTACTCATTTCTCACATTTAGGGCATACCAATGAAACAGAACGCGATCAACACATAAAATACAATAGACGTAGATATATTTAGTAACCTATTCCGCTTAACTATTCTTCAAGAGCCATAAAAAAATCCTGTAAGAAATCGACTCGTGTTTCACCTGTCAACGAGGCATCCTCAGGATGACGATTGTCCAGCGCTAGACACAGAGGTTAGGTTACTAAATATATCTACCTCTATTGTATTTTATAATGGCTTCCGCAAAGTCACGCCTGAACCGCCTAAGCACCGTCGATGCACGAATGCATCATTCTGGATAATGCCGAAAGCCCCGGTGATGCATAATATGCATCACTCGATGTCATGCCACTTTAAGCTCTATTTCTATTGAAATACGGGCTAATATGGTATATGGGCAGTACGACTCTATGGTCGAATTATATTTACGTCAAACTCATCGACTAAATGTTTAATCTGTGCATGGAACACCACTGAAATAAAATATTTTAAAAATAAAAAGTCATGTTTGACAGTGTCATGGCGGATTCATGAGTCAGAGCGCCTGCGTGGACGGCCTCCGTGCATATTTTAATTAATATTTCGTGTTTTTATTGCCGTAATCGATGTGAAGTGATATTAAATCAAATAAATAATAATTTTTACGTCGTGTGTGATAATAATATTACCAAAATACATAAGTTGAGTGTGCAAAAAGATGCCGTGCATGTGAATGATTGTGAGTGATTATGTGAATAGTGTTTGTTTTATGATGTTTACAGCGTGATAAGTTACTTTTAATCATTAAATTAGGGTACATAAACAATTTGTAAGTAATTTTCACTACTATAACGAAATAATAACAACATTTTGTTGTCAAAACACGGTCCTTGTTTCGTAATATTCTATGTTTTTATTTTCTGTTATTTACTAAAACTATTATTGTAGTTAGATCAGTTATCTATTCATAATGCTTCCTGCAAAATTTTGTTACAATCGATTCATTAGTTTTTTTTTAGTTCGTCAAAACAAAAGAACAAAGAAATTCTCACGCACACAACGATAACATTCATTATTTGTAATTTCCATTGTATTATTCCACCTATTGTATATAGATAAGTATGTGCTCTGGTTATTCAAGAATCCAAAACACTTATCGAGCTGCGTTCAGTATATCTCAAGTTATTGTGATTTTCCCGGTGATGCTGATATGCATCGTCGCTTATCAGCGACAGGCCGGGCCAAAGCGCCGGCGCGCGGAGGGCGGGCCAGCGCTTGAGCGGTGAATCAATTAGCGAACAGCACATCTTAAGCGCAGGCCCCTCTGGGATCGAAGCCAAGTTCGTTTAGTTTCGCTCATGTAGCTACCGCGTGTTTGTATACTTGGGTTCACACTGCGAACTATGAACTGAAGGATGAAAAGACGCGGTAGCTACATGAGCGAAGTTAAACGAACTTCTCTTCGTACCCACTCTGGTCTGCGCTTAAACCGCTTGCAAGAGCTGTCAGGCTAAGATAAGGGTAAGATGCGCGGGTGTAAAACGCGTCGTGAAATGTTTTTTTCTCTCTTACTTTTTGCATATAAATCTACATCCTACAGAAACTGCGGGCCCGCAAACGCGGCGGGCCGCGGGTGAAAACCGCTCCGTGAGTTCTTAGCCTCAGTGTCATCATTAAAGTGGAATATTGACACTGACAGCACTTGAACGCGGTTTAGATGTGCTGTTAACCCATTCAGATTCATTGATAAACAGTTTCTATACTTTTGTCTTATCTACATAAACTTTTCAAGCTTGAATGCTAAGGAAATAAGACTTTGCAACAAAGAAGTCTGCTTGAAATCTGGACACTGGGTTTTCAAAAGCCAGACGTTCTTTTCAAGACTTTGCTACCCTAAGACTTTAGTACCCCTTGAAAGAAGACATTGTCATGTCTCTTATCGAACAAATAAAATGGCGTCCCTTGTAACGACAGACAAATAAAATAGTGAAATGTAACTCGAGCCTTTTGAAGGATGTTTTTGATAAAATTGATCTTTTGAGGACAAAATGTCTGAATGTTGTTTGTTCAGCGTTTAACGTTTGTTGTCAAGGAAAAGGAACGTCGATGGGATGTATAATACTTATTAAGTATATTGTGATTCAAGTAGGAAGTGCTTTGATGTTTCGTTATTTCAAACTAGCTAGTATGTCGATAAAAAGTACCCTTTGTCCTTTTCCACAGGATGCCATTTATCTCCTTGCCAAATTTTGTCGAAAAACCGTTCAGTGGGTTAGGCGTGAAAAGGTAACATACAGACAGACAGACAGAGTTACTTTCGAATTTATAATATTAGTATGGAAGTATGGATGTTTCTAGGTACAAAGAAAGTTAAGCAAAGTTAAGGTGCATCGTCTTCACATATAATTATATAATTCATGTATACAAAATAATATTGTAAAACATTTTTAAAAGAGTAACGGTGGAGTTTCTTGCCCACTCTTCTCCATACGAAAACTACCTTTTGGAAGGGGCAACTAGAATCAGTTCTATTTCTCGGTTTTTGACGTTCAAAAGTGCCTTTTATGTGCCTATTTGAAATAAATGATTTGACTTTGACTTTAAGTCAAGCAAAAATTGATCGTAAGAAATATGATGTGAGTAAATGCCTTATTAGGTAGAACAATTTAGGCCTTGTAGACTCATCGGTGCTTCCATTTGTTGAGCATTTTCTATTTTGTTAAGAACCTGGTCCTTGTTGACAAGCTACACTGTCCTCCCATACCTATTAACTAAAACATTTTAAAACCAATGAATTATTTTTAAAAGAGTAACTGTGGAGTTTCTTGCTGGCTCTTCTTCATAAGAAACGACCAATTGGAACCGTGCACCTAACTTTTGACGTTTCATACGTGCCCATGTAGGTTTATGTGAAATGAAATATTTTGAATTTGATGTTAGTTTAAATTATTATTACAATTTATTCTAAATCAATAAAAAAATCGTGTGAAAACCGTATGAGAACAAACGGTAAAATCTGGCTTAATCTCAAACGTAGCCGAGAATTTTATCTAGGTTACGTTAGCGTACTTTAAGTAATATGAGAAGTTTGAAAGAAACTAATACGGCATCAGATCCATGTGATCTATCTTGGTTTACGTTTTGTATTAATTTGGAGTTTTAACGTTTAAATAGTTATATGGAATAACAGCCGCTCGGGATCCATCAGGTTAAGCTACGCTTGCCGGGGTTGGTCCGTGGATGGGTGACCTTTTTCACATATCGAGACTCCTCTGTGCCTCGGAAAGCACGTTTTAAGCCGTTGGTCCCGGCTGTCATTTGTGGGTCTTTGACAGTCGTTACGGGTCGTCAGAAGCCCGAAAGTCTGACAACCAGTCTAACCAAGGGGTATCGCTACCCAGTTACTGGGTTGTGGAGGTCAAATAGGCAGTCGCTCGATGTAAAATACTGGTATTCAGCTGCATCCGGTTAGCCTGGAAGCCGACCCGATAGTTGGGAAAAGGCTAGGCAGATTGAGTTATATGGAATGATGGATATTTTGATCTAAATGTTTTTCTTGATTTTAATTTCTATCTGTCTTTTAATTGGCTGCTGTTACAGCTTGCAGGAGGTTTTCTAAAAGCCAAGACACTGCATGTCATTTGATATCTGGCTAGCCTTTCTCCAACAAGGTTCTGGGCGATTTCCAATTTAGCAAGATTCAGCTGTATATAGCTGATATACTGGGTGTTAGGGTAGACACCGTTATCCTTGAAACTAGTGGTTTGGTGTCATCTATAATATACTTTTTCTAAGGGACCAACCTTGAAATCGCGAAAACATTTGTGTTCACTTAAATCGACAAAATGTATGGAACAGCTGATTTTTTTTTTGCGATTTCAAAGTTGGTCCCATAGAAAAAGTATATTATAGATGACACCAAACCACTAGTTTCAAGGACAACGGTGTCTACCCTAACACCCTGTATAGCATAATCATGCATAAATAGCCTAAAATTCTCCCACTGATGGGACACAGGCGTCCTCACTATGAGAGAGATAGCCGTAATCCACCACGCGGGCCCAGTGCATGTTGGTAGCTGTTACATGTTTTTGAATTTTCGGTTCTAGGACATGACCATCATTTTCTCTCCAATAAGAAATGTCTTACGAGTTGGTTGCTGAGCTCAGAGTCAGCCAGGACGTACCTCTTAGAAGATTGCGACCACATTATGATATACTAAACCTACCAAGGTAAAAATTCATTGGGATGATCTTTGCCCAGCGGCGTTATGATTTTGATAGTCTGGTAGAAACAATAGTTACCCAAACCATTAATTTTTGGAGTATTCAGTTCGTATCATTCAATATTTGTATATAAATTCAGGGCATATTCCTAACATTTATCAAAACGAATGATATGTAAAAGAAAGCATTACGCAACCCGCTATCATGCTCAAGAAAGTGTGTAAAATGTGTGTTGAATATAAGTTGTTATTGTGAAAGTTGTGAGCCTGAAATGAGAATATTAATGGTCCTTTCAGCACCACTTTGAGAGTTTGCCCTTCTCGTGTCCTGAAAAGATTACGTATCTAGGCTAGGCTATGTATTTCAATATGGCTACTTTTTGGACTGAGAAGGTCACTTTTTCTTAGCTTAGGACTTGGCGGTGTGCATTTTTTATCGGGAACCACTGATCCGATATAAGTACATGTTTTTTTTATTCATCGATTTTAACGCTAACTATCTTGCCAGTGCCTATTCATTTTTGTGTCTTCAATACTTACGTACCGATTTCGTTTGTGTTGTGAATGTTAATTTGTCATAATAATGTATGGAATGATTTTCGAGATCGTGAAAATGAAAACAAACGAACCAGAGTGCCTAGACAAGTGACAATCGCTTCTAAAGCGTTTCGTATTTCTGCAACGGCTTTCAACAGGATTGATTGGTTTTCGACAGCTTTATATCAGTCCTATACATTTTTGACTTTTCCATCGTCGTTATTGCTGATAGAATATCACTTTGTCTAAGCCCTCTGATATTTTTCCATTCTGTTTCAAACAGAAAACAGTACAAAACATTTTCTCGTTTTCTATCTCTTCGTATACCCTCACTAGTGCCTACAACGTCTTAATAAAGATGTACAAACTGATGCTGACTGCCGACGTAACATTTAGACCTAACATTCTTACAAAAACTATTTACTAGCGGAGCCCTCTCGACATCTCGACAACAGACGTTTTCGTCTAGACAAGACAAAAAGAAAAAACGTTTCTGTTCTGTCTGCCAAAATTCCAGGACTCTTAGCTTTAATTGGACTATAATGCTAGTAATTTGAACAAGACTGCCTAAGACTGTTGTTATTACTGTTTGTTCTTTGAGTATTGATAAGGCAAGCTATTATAAACTTCCTGAGGGCCCAGAAAAATTGCAATAACTTTTAAAACGTTGTAGAAAAGACACTTTTCATAAGTGTCCTTTCCACAACGTTTTAAAAGTTCTTTAATCGTTTTGATTCAATCTTATTTTTTATTAATTACTTGCAAATTTTTTTTCAAAAAATTTGCTTTTTTGTGAAACCGCGGGGCACAGCTAGTAGTGTATAGTACCTAACTAAGATAAAATAAACGTTGTTATTACATTTTATTAGATAGGCTTGTGAGAATCCTTATAGGATAAAAGATCAGGATCTCTTGAATGATCAGGTTTCGTTAAAAGTTGTTTCATTTCGGCAACTCTCTTATAGTATTTTTCCTACACTTGTATTTCTTGGTAATATTTTTCTCGTTTATGTAGAACGGTTTCCTTGGAAACACAGTTTAGTAAATAGGTACCTATTTACTAAACTGTTATATTACGTTTTTTTTATCTTGGGATTCCTGACTACTTATGACTTTTAAATAGGAATAAACTCTTGTTCTACATATTTGCGGTTTGTAATGTAGACACTCTATTGCTTGTCTTATTCATACTCAAAGGTTACCAGCAAGTAAGAGGCATTGTTAGAAAGGTAAACACTTTTATATATCGTGTGTGGTAACTAAGATAAAATAAATGTTGTTATTTTATTTTTATTAGATAGGCTTGTGAGAGCTCTTACATATTATGTTGAAGGATCCTTTTTACCCGACTACGACGAAGCAAAAAGGAGGGTTATGATTTTGACCAGCATGTATGTATGTAAGTATGTTCATCTGTTCCCTCATAGCTTCTAAACTCCTTATCATAATTTGATATATCAGGTATCGCTAGAAGCGTCTTGATCGTCCGCTGGTTAGGCTATGTGACGTCACATTATAAGTCATGAAAAAAAAAAAAAAAACCTGGTTTGTTGTATATCATAATTATGAAAGGGCTTAATTAGTACATTTAAAAAATATTTATACGATATCCCCAATTTTTTTTAAATAAAAGGTTCTCATATTAAAAATCCGGAGTCACACGTAATCTATTCGATTTATACAACGCGTGTGACTCCGGATTTTTTATTTCTGTCTGTGGTGTCTTCTTCATATCTTTTTAGTTGACTTTTTTGTCGTAGTTGGGTTTTAGTTTTATGACTTTTATTTTTAAACGTTATTTAATTTAGGTACCTACTCTCTTTTAATATAATACACGTATATGTACTTATGTTGAACAGTTGTCATAGTTACGTTTACCACGTATACACAGTTTCCTTGAAAGCACAAATAATTAGGTAATAAAATTTTAAAAACCCCCGACAAAAACAAAGCATTTAAAAAGTAAAAAAATAATATGTATTGGCCCTTTAAGTTTAATATAAAAGTTGTAGGTAATATTTTGATCCAAGCGTCGTCGCGTCGGGGGACGGCTAATGAAAACGCCAACATACACTAGGAATAATGAATATATGCTATAGTAGAAAGGATAGCTGCTGTTAATTTCCTATTTTCATGAGCCGTCCCCCGACGCGACGGCGCTTGGATCAAAATATTACCTACAACTTTTATATTAAACTTAAAGGGCCAATACATATTATTTTTTTACTTTTTAAATGCTTTGTTTTTGTCGGGGGTTTTTAAAATTTTAAATTTAACTTTTATTTCCAGCTTTTTAAATTTCATATTATATTACTAGTAGATACGCTACGATCAATACGCGGCTCGCCGAAATCTGCGTAGCTGTACGTACTTTTACCACAGTGAAGCTAGTTTCTAATTTAGTCTCATTTCTCTTTCCTACTCTATCATCAGACCCTGATCACCATCCATCTGTAACCTATTTTTTTAGACCTTTCCAATGAGCCCAAACACGATACCTCTGCTGTAAGTTGGTGAGGGAGTTGGGTATCCTGCATCCAGGTGATGCTGCAGCATCAGTTCCAGGTTACTATATTCTTCTTATTCATCATTGAAGTAACAGAATTCTAAATTTCCAATCGATTAGACCTGCGAAAGATGCTCACATCCATTCATCAACTAGAAAAGAGCTGATAATCTTCAAACGGCTGAACCGATTTTCTTGAATCATAGCTAAGAACACTCTCGATCAAGTCACCTTTCAAACAAAACAAAAAAAAACAAAATCGGTTCAGCCGTTTGGCAGCTACGATGGAACAGACAGACACACAGATACACAGATACACAGATACACAGATACACAGACACACAGATACACAGATACACAGATACACAGACACACAGATACACAGATACACACGTTAAACTTATAACACCCCTCTTTTTCAGTCGGGGGTTAAAAATGTACACAAAGTTTTCTTGGAAATCCATCATACACGAGTAAGTATCCACCGGGGTACCGCCATCACATGAGCCATTACATTGTAGAAATTACAATGAAAAATATAAATACCAAAAATATGAAAAGCCAATGTACATTGTGAGAGTGATAAAATATTAGAATATAAAATATAAAAAATATTATAATATTATATTAATTAATCAAAATAAAAAACTCGCCAAGCGGTTGGTCGACTCTTCACGTGACCAGAAGGCTGGCCAATTTTTAGGTCAAAGAATTAACATTGCCAGCCAACGTGGCAACGCTGCCCTTTTGGGCATTTTTCCCACTGACAGCGCTGCCGACGAATTTTTGTATGCCCAATAAGCTCTAACTTTATTTATTTTTTCCCTTTGTGTACTTTTATATAATGTTAGTATTACATTGTATATTGTATTTAAGATTTGAGAAAATAATTATAAAATATTGTATTTAAAATAATAAACGAACATTGAAATATATCCAGGGCCAATTTAATAGATAGTAGAATTCGGTTTATTATTTATTTAAGTTGAACATGTATACAAAATGCTTTTATGTTCTTATAAAGGAGAAAACCCATACTGATTAATTTCCAATGGAAGATTTTTATTTATGAATATTTAAAAAATTCAATGGCGAATATTCAAGGTTTAACAAACTTCAAAGACATCACGCCTTAGAAGTGGGTATTGATATGTAGTGACGATAAAACAAAAATATCACCATATAGGTAATTAAAGTGGACCCTGTAGGTACTTGACAAAGACGACTCACATATAGGGAAACTTAATATAAAACAAAAGTTTACACACAAACATGGGGCCCGAGTGCGCGTCTCCTTTTTAAGGAAATCTCCCACCGACTGGTCGACACTTCACGTGACCAGAGGACTGGCTTGTTCTTTGGCCAAAGAATTAGCATTGCCATTCAACGTGGCAATGCTGCCAGTCTTCTGGGCACGTTTCCGGATGACAGCGATGCGGACGAATACTTCGACGCCTAAAGGTCCCTTTGTTTTTATATTTATTTAGTTAGTCCCTTTAGTTTTAGTTTTTTATGTAAATAGTTAGTAGTGTTCTGTTAATATTGTGTATAAATAAATCTTATTTTACTGGAATAAAAAAAAAACAAACATACCTACCTACTAACACCTACCAAATCAACAAGTAACATTTGACAGATTTACCTCGGGGACAAGATAAGGAGCGGGCAATATTAACACTAGCTAAGATAGAGTTAATCCGTTTAGGGGCCCAATCACGACCGAGGGCCCAACTTGCCCGAGCAGAGTGTAACCTCATGAAAATGTATCAGAAAAATCAAGTAACTGCTTCCACGTCTCTTGTAATGGTGTGTGGTGTAATGTGCGAGAGGTTGGCGGTTGTTTTAGGTTAAATTCAACTGGTGATGTGCCTAAGAGGTTGTTAGTATAGTAATTGCTAAGCATTATCCTCCGTTATGCAAAAAATACTGCAGCATTCATTTTGAAATAAATATAATAATATGTTAAAGTTGAGGATTGATGCTAGGTCCTATGTTTGACGAAAACACGATTACATAAAAAATTCCCGATGGAAAAAAAAATCCAAAGTAATCAAAAATACTTCAAATTAGATCATGAAACTTTGCATAATAACTGAATTAACAATAAAGCAGATCTTATGTTTTTTTTAATATCCATTATTTTCACCGTAAAAAGCAATTATCTAAACTATTCGAGGCTTGAGAGCCGCCAGCACCGCACCCCGTCTCGGGAAGCGAGGTATATTATGACCTGGAATAGAATATAGTATACCTTTTTATCCCGATATTCCCACGGGATCGAGACCTACGCCCGGTGAAACCGCGAGGCGCTGCTTGTTTACTATATTTATTCTAAAGCCCATATGTTTGCACCAGACTCTCGCAACATAAATATTCAGTGTGGGGGCGAAGATCTCTTATTAATGAAAAAGGGTCACAAGGTATTTTAATTTAACTACGTGCTAAGGATTTCGGAGGGGCACTTACGATAGGGGTGTACTAGTGTCGTGAATGTGGGCACTAAGTTTCTATGTACCAAGTTTGCGCAGAGATTTCGAACAGTATTGATATGTGTTGGGAGAAGCAGAATGAAATAAATGGTGAACGATGTCATCATCATCTGCCTAGCCTTTTCGCAACCATGTTGGGGTCGTCTTCCAGTCTAACCAAATGTAGCTGAATAGGTACCAGTATTTTACATGGAGCGACTGCCTATCTGACCTCCACAACCCAGTAACTGGGTAATACGATACCCCTTGGCAAGACTGGTTGTCAGACTTTCGGGCTTCTGAGGACGCACGGCTGTCAAAGATCCACAAATGACAGCCGGGACCAACGGCTTAACGTGCTTTCCGAGGCACGAAGGAGTCTCGACATGTAAAGATGGTCGGGTGACCATCTTTACATACTAACAAATCATCCACGGACAATTATCCCGGCAAGAGTAGCTTAACCTGATGAATCGACCCGTGTGGCTGTTATTACTTAGCCATGAGCTCCTCCTATAAATGGTGAACGATGTGTTGTAACAATATTATCGACTTTTAATTGATTACTCCTTTTCGCCATGGATGAAAAATGTTAAGTAATGAATTGACAGGTCACATGAAATGGCGAACGTCAAGACCAGTGATGCCCCTTCGAATGCACCTGAATAATTTTCGATGGTGGAGTCAACAGTAATTAATTAATTTCGAGGTAACGAAAAACAAGGAAGAATAGTTTTAACATAAAGGTTTTTAGTAGCAATTTAGGTAATAGATTTCTGTATTCCAGTTGTGAACTTCAAGAAAAGTTATTTTTATGCTGTGTCCAAAGCTCAGAAATGGTAGTGGTATGGGCATTGGGATAGTAAATGCTTGAACTGTCTTGCCCTTGATTGGTAGACGAGGTACATTTACTACAACATTGCTACCTAGAAATCTATTATTTAAATAATAATAATAATAAAAATCTTTATTGATACAAAAACCTTTGATATTGCTTAAGACTAGGATACATAAATTGGTTAACTAAAGGTCATACGGATAAGGTAAACCCTGACTCCTAAACTAGGTGATCCTGTGACTTAGGAGTCAGTGTTCTGCTGTCACTGTGATACCAAAAGCCTTTTATGTTGTGTTCCAAAATATCAATAGTCATTGACATTAAAGGTTACAATTCCAAGTAAGTATGTATATTAAAATTAGAATTAATTAAAATTAAAAACGTACTAAGGGATACTGGAAACGACGTTTAATGTGTATATGTGTGAGTATGTTAGACTGAGGGTGTGTATGTTGGAGTGAGGGTGTGTATGTTAGAATGAGGGTATGTATGTGAGGGTGTGTTTGTAGAAACTGTGTGTAGTAGTGTTAAGCGTTTGCGTGAGGGGGTGTGCGTGAAGTGTTAGAGATTGTGTTGTATGTGCTTCTGATATGTTCAAAATAAAGTGAAAATTGCAAAAGACAGATTTATTATATTTATAATTTTATATGCCTACTGCTGATGGTGTAGTAGTATTTACTTACGATAGGGGTGTACTAGGGTCGTGGAAGTAGGCACTAAGTTTCTAAGAACCGTGTTAGTAATGTTTATACCTAGATTTAGAATGGTTTTGGTGTTTGCGCAGATTCGTGTCTCATAAAAAGTAAGCAGTATGGATTCGTGGCCGGGTGGTGGCAAAAGGCTCGTCTATATTAGATGGAACTTGGCATAACTGACGAAATCTGGGTGTGCTATAGGTACCTACACCTCTGTCTTACCCTTCGGGGAAAACAGTCGTGAGGTTATATTAGGTACGTGTAAAACGGTAAAAATATTTAACACAGATTTTAAAACACTATTTATGATGCATACCATTTCATTTAACTGCTCTTAATAAATTGTCCCGGTAAACTAAAGAATATCCAAACATAAAGCAGGTGACACACTAGAATAAACAAAAAAAAAATTGCGATAAACACAATACCATAAACATAAACAATTTCACAAAACAAAACACTGTCATTTACAAAAATTTACAAACTGGTACTACCAAACAATATTATTTAACAAAACAACATACATGTTATATAAAAAGTAAAAGATTCCGTAAAACAACGATGTTTCGTATAAAATTCGAATAACTTCTCAGTAAGCGTCGCTTGCAAATGATTAACAGTAAAAGAGGGTAGATATAGATGTACTTTTGGCAGAGATTTGCTTTATCTGTGAGTCGGACATTATGATATTTGCATGGAACAATATTTAACGGCTTTATGATGATAATTAAATGGGCTGAACTGGCTGATAAGATGGATGTTTTTTTTTTCTTGTTGTTATCAGTGGTGAGAAATTTTTAACCGACTAGAGACAGAAGATAAGGATTTTTTTGTAGGTAGTTACATAGTAGGTACTTAAATAGTATTGCATATTTTGAATTCAGAAGGTATATTATTATTCTAAGCAAATTGATAATTCAGAATTTAGTTGACGAGGTTAATGTTACTTTGCACTTGTCTTAGATAATAAATGCATCCTCAAAATTCAGATGATTCCAGACTTCCTCGCTTTCTCATTTCCGTAACAATCAAAGCGACTAATGTGACTATTCTTACCTTTACAGGTCGGCAGTCTTACCGGATGCAGCTGAATACCAGGATTTTACATGGAGCGACTGCCTAATGACAGTCAAAGATCTACGAATGACAACCAGATATACGTACAGTTCATTCCAACTTTAGCCTAGCCTGATCTACCATTCTATAATTAAATTGAGAAACAAAAGAAGATGGGTACTCATTGGAAGGGAATTAACTAAAAATAGAATTTCTCAGTAATCTCCGGACGATTGTTGTGAAAACAATAAACATCCAGTAAGCCTGCAATCCGCTTAGTGCTGTCTGAGGCACAGTGAGAAGTTCACGATGAATTTAAGAGGATAGTATTTAATGCGAAACGTTCCTCAGTTATATGAAAAGGAAAGTTTTCGATTATATCCTGTAAAATTGTTTGTTTATAATATATTTATATAAGGTAATCTCTGCAAGTACTGATCCGATTTCAAAAGTTCTTTGAGTGATTGATTAATTCAATCAATCAATTATAATTCAATTTCTTGTTTTAACATAAAATCCCATAGGATTTAACCCATAGGAAATTTCACGCGGGCTAAGTCGCGGGAATAAGTTAGTGTTTGATATTTGAAGTGATATTCGACTTTCAAGTCTACATAATATTGCTCATCCGGCCAATTCGGATCTACGTAATATAGGAAAAAAAACAATAAATTCTGTATTAACATACACAAAAAAAAAATTTTTTTGTTCCAATAAAATATTTGTATTTGAATAATGTAACGTTTAAGTAAATGAAAAAGTAATTTCCTAAGAATTTCAGAACTATTATTTTTTATGGCAGTGTAAAACAAAACGAAAACATATTTAATTGCTATCTAAGTAAACAATTTTATAAAATCCTAATTGTTTTCATAATATTTCAATAGAAAAGAGAATTAATTTTCTCCCGGTGTGCCACAACCCCATCCTAATTCTTCTATACAAATAAGTGAAAATGGCTCTAACAAAACAGCTTACAAATTATAAGTTTGTGACCAATTCGACGCTTTAGTCTAAGCGTCTTTTGTTTTCGGAAGATGAAAAGCTTTTCTTATTCAGTAGACATCCACCGCTTAACAGCCTTTCACTGCTTCGCTAAACAGTTGTTAGGTATAATTGATTTAATAACTACAACAAGAAGTAACTGATGTGATAAGGCAACAGTGCGGTTTCAAAGAAGATCAAGTGACAAAAACTGAAAAGAGTAGACATGTTTAGATGGTTTGTTCATGTTGAGAGGATGAATTAAAGGTGTCCAACAAAAGATATTTACGTGGGGAGAGGAAACGCCGGGAGGGGGGGACATATAGTGACCTAATTGGTGATGTTCTTCAGAATGGTCAGGTGCGTAGACTCGCAACCGGTGCGTGCGTAACCAGAGGCCCTAGAAAAGTGACAATCGCTTCGAAAGCGTTTCATATTTCTACAACGACTTTCAACATCGATTGACATAAGGTTATCGATAGCTTATTCAGTCCTATACATTTTTGCCTTTTCCATCATCGTTATCGCTGATAGAATGTCCAAGAAGAAAGGTAGAAGGACCCAGAGGTCCTAGACAAAGTGACACATCCTCCATTTGCTTCGTTTACGTTCATCTGATGAGCGTAACGAAGCAAAATAAGTATGTAAGGAGCGTAGCAGGTGGCGTTCTATAGTTAAGCTGTCGAGAGACTGAATGACTTGCGTGCTTTACTAACTAAAAACTGTAGGTACTTGAGCCACAGTGAACCCGATGAGCATATACAAAAAAAAGTTTTTAGAGTACTTATCAATTGGGTAACCATTTCCCTAAAAATATTCCTCGGCACCAATGGTGACCCCCCCCAAAATCTTGGGCTGCGACCGCGCTTGGAAAGCGTGAGCTTATGAACGTATTATGTAACTGCACTTTACATGTAGACAGGATAAATGTATGATTCTGTTCATTGGATCATGAGAGATATTTGCAACACAGACCAGGATCAGGATTTTAGAAAGAATATGAATATATGTTGAGATCGGGTCCCAGTCTAACCGGATGCTGAGTACCAGTATTTTACATGGAACGACTGCCTATCTGACCTCCACAACCCATTTACTGGGTAACACGATAGGACTAGGTAAGGCTGGTTGTCAGACTTTTGGGTTTCTGACGACCCGTAATGACTGTCAAAGATCTACGAATGACAGCCGGGACCAACGGCTTAACGTGCTTTCCGAGGTACGGAAGGTTCTCGATATGTAATGGATGGTCACCTATCCACGAACTAACCGCGGCAAGCGTAGCTTAACCTTCGATCGACCAGTGCGGCTGTTATAATTTAGCCACGACCCCTTACGGAGCCTAAAGAATATCGATAGGTACTGAGCAGTTGAAATAGGTAGGTATGGTATGTAAACGTGTTTTACTGACAAAAATATTACCTATGGCGTGATCTATATAAACAAAAGGTCAAAAACCATATACCAACTGGAACAGAGAAACCAAGAAGATGCATATGTCAAGTACTACAAGCTATTTGGTATACAGATAACCTGCAACTACTTTAAACAATTTTCTGAGTGTGTTCAGTAGT
Source organism: Lithophane ornitopus (assembly GCA_948473465.1). Classification (NCBI taxonomy): domain Eukaryota; kingdom Metazoa; phylum Arthropoda; class Insecta; order Lepidoptera; family Noctuidae; genus Lithophane; species Lithophane ornitopus. The sequence goes on along the minus strand of OX419624.1, from coordinate 12,800,471 downwards.
CAACTATCCTTTTACGTCACTCTCCTAAGCCATAGCTCTCGATTTTAGGTAGTGTAGCGGAAAATGAATATACAGGGTGTCAGGGTAAACACCGTTGCCAGTCAAACCATGGGTAGTTGACTTGAATATAAAAATAAATGACCTAGTAACAACAAAAAAAATGTTATTTTCATTAAAATATTTTAAAAAGTTTCTATGCGTGCTCGCAAGCGGTTCAGCTTACTGACTGAGGGAGGGGTCGCGTTCGCGGCCGGTCAGGTCACATCCTGCGCCCCCACCAGTGTTGAGACGCAAGTTCGTTGCCCTAGCGCATAGGTTAAAGGGTGAAATACTCTAGCGGTAAAATGTAATTTAAAAAAATAAAAGTCGTAATTTTCCATTGATTTTACGTTCTATAAATGACACCAAACCACTGCTTTCAAGGATAACGGTGTTTACCCTAACACCCTGTATTTTGCCTGTATACTAAATAGCTTGTTCTACTGTACAACTGCCCCAAAGACATTTTTCTCACGTATTTATCATTCCAGAAACACTTCTACCTACCCTATTCCCTACGAAAGCTTTATACAACCCGTAACTCCTAACGATCACTATCTAAATAATTCTCGACCCAGCCTAAGCCAACGTATTTCCGTACATCGAAGCACACATCAACACACTGCCCTAACAATTACTAGGGTTAAGTGTTAAGGCCGAAATACCGTGTTAAATGTCCTATAGGGATTCACTACCAATGTACATTATCACCTACGTAACTTGGCCCTTCAACTACTATGTAAACACACCGAAAATATCTTCTAAACAGGCCATTTTGAGGGAAAGGGCAGGTCAACGTTGAATGGTCGAATGATTCCTTACAAAATCTCGAGGATCTTAATATTATAGAATACTTAAGATTCTATGTGGTCATGCATTATGCAATTATGTGTTTTATTGAGTAGTAGTTACGGGTGGAAATTGGTTGAAAGTTGGAAGGGAAGTAGGTAGGTTAGTAAATCACAATGGAAGTCGACTAAATAAGGGTTTATAAGTGACTTATTATAAGCTATCTATTTAGGGCTAGGATTAGGTAATAGTAATTTATCAGTGTCTTAAAATAGTTTCTTGTCTTCATTTCGACAATCCGTTTCCATTTCTTCATGAACTTGTCTTCATTTCATTAATCTGTTTTCATTTCTTCATGAACTGGTGTTTGAGACCTTACCTACCTTTAACTGGCTAGCACTAAGTACTTACTCCACTATGACATAATTAGTTTTATGATTTAGCATCCCGGAAATCTCCACATGCCAACATCTTTACTAATAGTTGCCGCCGTGCCACCAATTGACAGATGATAACAGGGATTCTTATTTTATTTATTTTATTATTTATGTACACACAGTAAAATACATAGATATACGACATAATTATAATATGAGTAAAAAGGTATATTCTTCATAAGTTTCTTTGAAGGAAAATATCAGAAATGAAGTGTTATCCGGAAATAACCGGAGCTACCGACATAGCCTGCAGAGTCAGTAAGCTGAAGTGGCAGTGGGCTGGCCATGTTTGTCGAAGGACCGATGGCCGGTGGAGCAGACGAGTCCTAGAGTAGAAACCGCGTATTGGCAAGTGTAGTGACCGACGACGTCCGGATCCAGTCTGGATGCGGAAGGCGGAGGACAGGGTGTTGTGGCACAGCCTGGGAGAGGCCTATGTCCAGCAGTAGACTGCGATAAGCTGAGTTGATTAATTGATTGATAAATATGAGGATCATAATTAGAATCATATCTTTTATACTATACTTACAAGCTCACAAATGATTCATACGTCTATAATATATTGTCATATATGTTGACTATGAGCATAGTTAAAAATGATAGTGTAATATCCTCCAGAGAGAACCGTAGCCCAACATAAATTCCACCATATCACCATAAACTCTAAACGCAAAATCTTCATTCAAAATCAAAACCACAAACCAATAAGGAGTCGGGGTACTTAATACTCAGACGATATCGCCAATAATTCCGTCCCATTGCCAAAATACCGTTTATACCAAAATTAACCTCCTCAAACGAACCGCCTCCAGATTTCCACCCGGTAAATTTTATCCAGGACAATAATCTTCTGAATGCATCGTCAGCTGTACGAACAATGACCGTCGACCGGTTCCTTTGAACCCTAAAATGCACAAAAATTTGACCAACGAGGGACCAAGTTAGGTTAGACAGGACCGGATTCCGAATCCGCTATTAATATAGATTTTCGATCGGCTTGTCAATATGTAACGGTGATTTGACAATTTTGTCTCATAGTACAGTGATTCCTTATACAAAGGAAGCTTTATGGCATTAGCGATGATTGAAGTCGACTATAATAAAAGGTCCGATACTTAATTGGACCTAAAAAGAAACAAGAAAATATTGCAGACCTTACAATCCTTACATAATACAACAAATAAGACTTATTTTTATGAAAAGATATTCAGGCTTGTTATCTTTTGAGCCTAAGTTAGAACTAATTTAAATTGGCCTGAGAAAGGTTCAAAAGATTACTAAATAATTTCGCAGATTTGAATAGAGATTAGGTTTTGAAATTTGAAAGTTTCTCCTAATTAAGTTTTGTCTGATTGATGATCTTTAGACATGAACTAATTTAACACAAAATAAGTTTTTAAATCTCAATTATAAATGATCTTTTTATCATGTTTTTTTTTTTTCAAAACCTAACCTAATCCTCTTTTAGTCCCCAGATATTTTCTACTTAGTTACAAGAGCATTGAACAAGACAATTTAATTAAACCGAATATCTTCCTGTGAGATTCGCCGCCATCACGTGAGTATAAGAAATCTACCTCTGACCATATATTTAAGCTTTCACTGAGCGGCAATAACAGTAAAGCGTCTTGAGGGAACGCTAGCCAGGGATGGACTTGGGGCCTTTACCCAAGTCCATCCCTCACATTCACTCACAACTATACTATATTTCAAATAGAGCGTTGTAGTGAATTATATGTATAAGTGTTCGGAATATTGGCTGTGAATAGTTTTAGTAAGGCTTTTCTTTGTACATCTGGTACTTTAATAATATTGATTCTTTGATAATGGGTGTAGTTGGATCTGAAAATATCCTGGAATCTAGAGTTAGTCTGTTAATTTTATAGCAATCTTACTACCGTGTCTATAGAAATTATAGAAAAAAGTTACATATTAAATGGCTAATTATGTAACCAACGTAAATAACGCTAAAAATTACTTCAGCTCTTGCTTACCTTCGTTGTACATAACTTGTTACTAGGCTGCAATCTTTTTTATTATTATCCTAATTTCATACCTAATATTATAAATGCGAACGAGAGTTTGTGTATTTGTGACGCTTCCAAGCTAAAACGGCTGAACGGATTTGGATGAAATTTGGCACATGGGTAGACTATGACCTTGAATATGATACTTTTTATCCCGCTATTATAGATTTTACTTTTTCTATGATCACTTAATTTAGTTGGTATAATATGTATTCATAATAAATTGCCCACAAAGACTGTCTGTCTGATGTAAAAAAAACTTTTATTAATTCCACCCAACTCAGTTCCCCTAATCCCTCTCTGCTCTCACTTCGGTCGAGATTTAAGAAGATAGGTATTACCTTCTCCAGTACTCACAGTAGAGTGTCTCTCTTTATGGACACCTTAATGGCGTGATGGAGTAAATGCGAAATGTTAATGAAAAGTTCTGGAGTGGAGAGCGAGCGATGAGCTGGAAAATTGGGAACGACGGAGTGCATGTTCCGATGTGTAGGGGGGGGGGATTTATTTAGGTCGTGTGTTTGTGTGATTGGTATGTTGTCTAGGGAGTCTGCACCATATTGTTCTTAAAGTATTTGAATATATATCGGGGGTAAAAATTATTCTTTAGAGCCTCAAGTTTTTTCGATAGGTCTCAGGAAATTCCAAGATATCTAGTAAAGTATATGTACTTTACTAGTCACTAAACTTCACCCAGGTTAGTTCGTGTGATTCTTAAGAGGAAATAGGGTCGGTCCCCTCTATACAAACGCTCTCGCCTTATTTCTCTCTGGTTTATGACCTTAGAGCAATGATTTTTTACAGTGGAATAAATATCAACTAGTTCTATGCCCCTATGTTTTCCGTTTTGATGATACATTATCTGTAGAAGCACTAGAACCCTCGGAAAATGCTCAAAATTGCCTGTTTAAACCGCTGTCATCACAGGCCTATTGTACAAATTTTAAAACTATTAATAAAACTATAAAAAAACATGGGGGCACCGTAAATATCCTTCTAATTCAATTTATAAAATATCTTTCAAATTCGTCCAATATTGGAGGAGGAAATAGACGAGAGCCGTACCTCGAATTATGACTTTTTGTATGGAGAAAAGATCGACCCTATTTCCTCTTAATTAATGCCGATGTTTGCAAGTGTATTTCATAAAGAAATGCTTTTTGCTAATTATGTTTCAGTGTATACGTAATGTCCTTAGAAATGCATTCTATGATCGAGTCTCGCTGAGTTTAAATCAATATTACACTGTTTTCTGTGAACGTTTGTATTTCACTGTCGTTTTGATTTGAGATGAGTATGTTTTATTTGACGACACAACAACCAATTTGCTTTGCTTTTTGGCATTCATTTTAATTATTCATTATTTACTTAGGCATCTCGTTTTTATCCCATTTAGAAACTGCAGAACATCACATTTGACCCATCCTATAATTTCAAATCTACTAATATTATGAATGCGAAAGTGAGTTTGTTTGTTTCTTACGCTTTCAGTCTAAAACGGTTGAATGGATTCAGATGCATGGGTAGACCATGACTCGGAATAGGACATAGGATACTTTTTATCCCGACATTGCTGCGAGATCGAGACTTATGCGAGTAAAACTGCGGGTCGCAGCTAGTGTAAAATAAAGTCCACACACATTTATCTTCCACCCAGGCTATGCACATAACTTTCTTCCCCATACACATAGCCAACCACTGGCCACCATGCTTGCCCCATGCCATAAAGTAAATAACCATAACGCTGTCACAATCAGATAAGTGGGGCCGGCTTACGGCTCGGACACATGGAGGCATTTGTGTCGCCAATTGTATTGCCAATGATGTGGAACATGCTTTATGTGCCGATGTATTCCGGAGTGAGAAGTAATTGACATCGAGATATAGTGGCGGTAGGTGGAATGAAGCTGTAATATTTTTGGGCCGGTTTTTTTAGTATATTGTACTAGCTGCGCCGCACGGTTTCACCCGCGTAAATCTCGATCCCGTGGGAATATCGGGATAAAAAGTAACGTATGTGTATCCAGGTTATAAACTATCTGTTTGCCAAATTTCACCCAAATCCATTCAGTAGTTTTTACGTGAAAGAGTAATACTACAAATACATCTAATACATTCATCCATACTTACAAAATTTCGCGTTTATAATATTAGTTAGATAGTTAGATTTTAATACGGTCACACTTTAATAAAGATTTTGTACTAACAAAACGTACGTACTTTTTGTATTCAGAGCACAGAAACAATAGAATTAACTAAGAACACCTTTAAAAAAAAACAAAATCCCATCATTTTATGACATAATTAGCGCGTTTCTGCATTGATTTGCAGATATATGACTTAAAGATGTCCTTTTTAGGATGAAAACTTGTAAACAAACACAGCTATTCCAACAAAGATTTCATCGCAAAACAGTGCCAAGCTACCTACCCACCCCAAAAAGCTTCTAAAACCCGAACTACCCGCAATCCCACCGATATTTATGCCACTGTGAACGAAGCTCTAGTCGCAAGCTCAGGGCATTACAGGGGCCTCTACTAAGAAAATCTTTATTAATAGACGAAGACGGCAGCACACCAAGTGGAAGGATTTCGGACTGGATTGAGTGACAGAGATAAAAGATATTTTAATCTTGTTTGATGAAAAAAGCTGTGTTTGGTTGTGTCGCACGATTCTGGGGGGATTTTCAAGGGAATAGTCGTAGCAATAATTTTCCGAGAGAGAGGGAGAGAAAGAGATGTGCAGTGAGATTATGCTCACTATAAAGTTCTTACGAGTTCTCTTAAATGCAAAGGAGTTTCATTTATATGAGACTAGCTGATGTCCACAGCTTCGCCCGCGTGGATGTCGGTTATTATATACTAAAACCTTCCTCGAGAAACACTCTATCCATTGGCGATAGTAGTATGAAATCGGTTCAGTAGTTTTTGAGTTTATCGCGAACAGACAGACAGACAGATGCGGCGGCGGATTTTGTTTTAAAATAATATATAGTGATTATTTGGACATTCAAATCATTTGGAGATTTGCTTGTCAAATCTATAAGAAAATATGGCTTTGAATTCGGAAATAGTTAAAACAAAAAGGTATGGAAATTAATATAATAAAATAAAAAAAATCATCATCATTATATCAGTTTAAAAACCACTTTTGGACCTCACAAAACAAAAATCATCATCAAAATCGAGGCTCGCTAAAACATTGCAAAAATTTTTTTTTTGTTTGTTTTTGAATTACAATGCTGTGTGCTCATGTACGTAAGTATGTATAATTAACAGCCTTGTCAGTATGCGTCTGAATCCTTACTTCACCCTTTAATGTAATATTTCAGTGTTTTCAGAGCAACAGCTCCTGCGAGTAAATTAACCAATGTCGACAAAGAGCTATACCGTGTATTTTATGTAGCCTTTATCACTACACCATTATACAAAAAACATTGGTCATGTTATACATGGTATGGTACTGTGACTACCACGGTACCTACTTGATCTTATGCGAATATTTTTTTTTTTAAAATAGGTTTCATTTATGGTGCTCATTATAATGAGGCTGTATACCTGAGTGAATAAGGATAAGAAAAAATTATTCATCTTAAAAATCTTCCTCTAATAATTCTTATAAATAATAAAACGAACATTCTTTTTATTAATATAGTATAATCTTCATCATATAAATGATAAATTCTTACTAAATTATAAAAACTGTCGTGTGTCGTAGAATCTTCGAGCTTACCACCACAGCTTACAGCAGTATTATTTTAATCTTACTTCAGTGGGGGAAAGAGATGGAGCTATACGTCCTGTAGAGCTTCATCTCTTTCCTACAAAAAAAATCTGCCTAGCCTTTTCCCAACTATGTTGGGGTCGGCTTCCAGTCTAACCGGATGCAGCTGAATACCAGTATTTTACATGGAGCGACTGCCTATCTGACCTCCACAACCCAGTAATTGGGTAATACGATATCCCTTGGTTAGACTGGTTGTCAGAATTTCGGGCTTCTGACGACTCGTAACGACTGTCAAAGATCCACAAATGACAGCCGAGACCAACGGCTTAACGTGCTTTCCGAAGCACGGAGGAGTCTCGATATGTGAAAATGGTCACCCATCCACGGACCAACCCCGGCAAGCGTAGCTTAACCTGATGGATCGACCCGAGCGGCTGTTATTACTTAGCCACGAGCTCCTCATCTCTTTCCTATATTAAACTGCTGTAAGCGGTGCTGATAGGCCCCCTCAAAAACAATTCCACGAAATCAATGATGGCAAAAACTGTTTCTAGAAATTTCTAGGCTGGTGGAGTGCCTAGTAATTTCTAGAAACAGTTTTTGCTAGATTTTCCTAATAAGGCATTACTAATTTCTCGGTATTTTATTTCCTAATGAGTACGAACATTCATGGAACCAACAACCTTTGATCGTTGGAAATTAAGTAAGAGCATCGTAGCGAAGCATAACCGTACCTTCACAGAATTCTTGGTAGTCACTAAGAAGCTTATAAGATCGTTGGAAATAACGCTAAAGCATCGTAGTCACAGTATAATAAGTAACAGTATTATATCTTCATAGAAAACGGCCGAAACGACGCGCTTCTAAATCAGTTTGTCAGGGTCAGGTAATTATTTCAAGGTCAGTGCCAAGTTATAATACTGCTGCTTTATTATACTGTGCCGCAGTATAATCTTCTGTCTATTGATTTCTAGGAATTTCGCAAGAGAGGGATAGGTGGCTAATTGCCTTATCTTCCCCGAAGTACCAATTAAGATGACTTTAATTATTTTATGTACCAGGGATGGTCCCTCACAATGGCCCTTATTAGAAGGCTGAAAGTCACCTAAAGGGCAATGGAGAGGGCTTGCAGTTTCCCTACGTGATCGAATCAGAAATGAAGAGATCCGTAGAAGAACCAAGGTAACCGACACTGCCCGAAGAATTGCCAAACGGTCAGCGCACATTGCTCGCAGAGCAGATGGCCGATGCGGCCGAAAGGTTCTAGAGTGGCGACCACGTAACGGGAGAAGTAGCCTTGGAAGGCCTCTCACAATATGGACCATCGACCTGGTGAAGACCGCAAGAATCAGCGGGATGCCAGAACCAAAGAACCGGTTGAAGTGGCGGTGCTTGGGGGAGGCCTAAGTTGACATATTGGGGTGCTTGTGGATACGGGTCGATCGATCAGGTTAAGCTACGCTTGCCGCGGTATGTCAGTGGATGACCATCTTTACATACCAAGACCCCTCTGTCCCTCGAAAGCACGTTAAGCCGTTGGTCCCGGCTGTTATTCGTGGATCTTTGACAGTCGTTATGGGTCGTCATAAGAGTCTGACAACCAGTCTTACCCAGGGGTATCGTATTATCCAGTAACTGGGTTGTGGAGGTCAAATAGGCAGTCGCTCCATGTAAAATACTGGTATTCAGCTGCATCTGGTAAGACTGGAAGGCGATCCCAACATAGTTGGGAAAAGGCTAGGGAGATGATGATGAATCTGAGTTGACATGTTTCATGTGTACCAGACACCCAATTTTTTTTTCCGTAAAACTGTTTATACTGCATAGCAGCAGAAATAGGAATGGTGATGTATGAGCGCTGACACATCAGTTTGTATTCGTCATACGTGCAGCGCGCGGCGATCACAGTTCGCCCGTAACCACCGTAAGCCATAGACGCGCTCCCAACCTAATTAACTACTCCTGTGTAATATTAATAACGAGTTTAATAAGTAAAGTAATAATAGAACTCCGCAGGATTTCATTTCTCTCCGTACACAAACAAATTTTTTTTTTTTTGATTATGTGAAATCATCAAATGACTTCTCCTGCTCTGGGCGGAGCGGAAGGGCGTGTCAGACTTTTATTGACTAAAACCCACCCGTGTTCCCTCAGTTGCCTGTTGCCAGGGTCCCGGTATCCCTTTCAGACTATCCCGCAACCCTGGCAGACACACACAACCCTAAGAACATCATACACACGCACATTAAAGTGATTTGTCCCGGACGGGTCGTGTACATAGACTTCTATTATTTACTAGGTACTATAAAAGCTTGACCACCCTTTCTGGTTGTTCTAAATTCCACACATTCCGTAGGTATGTGGAATGTGCGTGTCCCAAAAATTACAGAAGCGTGTAAGTTATAATCGTACTAAATTCAACGCCAAAATTACACAATATTGAACAACTTGTACCCGCCGCGACTCAACCCTAAAATGACAAACAGTACCAAATCACACCAGTGCGTGTGAATACACTATAAATTCGAAGAAAAAATTGTCGGAGGGTAGTTTTATTATAGCCCAAAACCAAGCTAGGTATACGAAAAGTTTTTCTCATTACTAAACCCAATAGTCTACCCTAACCTTAAAAAAGTAATTGTGACAGAAAAAGCAGCCAAGTATAAATATTGGACAATTTATTTATTTCACAACGATGTTATTAAGATAATGAATGAGTCTGAAAGTTCATGAAATGTTTTAATGTTAGTTTACGAGTGTTAAAATTTCTGATAGTTCATACATTTTTATTGTGGTTGTCTAAGTTATTCAAAAAAAAAAAATTGTGATCATTTCGGAATAGGTTGAGAAATTCGATGAAAAACGGGTATGTTGAACTAAGGACCACAACCAAAGGCCTGAAAGAGTTTCCTTCTCTTCTCATAATAATACTTACAAGTCTTTGCTAGTCATAACTATTATACAGGGTGTTAGGGTAGACACCGTTATCCTTGAAACTAGTGGTTTGGTATCATCTATAATATACTTTTTATATGGGACCAACTTTGAAATCGCAAAAAAAAACAGCTGTTTCATACATTTTGTCGATTTAAGTGAACACAAATGTATGGAACAGCTGTTTTTTTTTTCGCGATTTCTAGTTTGATCCCATAGAAAAAGTGTATTATAGATGACACCAAACCACTAGTTTCAAGGATAACGGTGTCTACCCTAACACCCAGTATAAAAACTAAAGAACCGCCGTTTTAAGGCTCATCCAGACTTGCGCGATATCGCGGGCGCGTCAAGCATAGCGACCCTTGTCGCGCCAGTCTGCATGACACTTTATAGGCAAATATTTCGAACACAATAAAATAGCATTTAGTTATCTAACTCAATAACATACGCTGAACACGCAAATATGTACGTCTAGACTCCATGTAAGTAATTTACTCGTATTTGTTCAGAAATGAGTTTTGGAAACCATATTATGAACTATAAGAATTCACATAGGTAAAATAAAAAGATTATTCAAATATTATTTGCCTTAAAGAATCTTTTCATATCGTTCAAGAATTACCTAATTTGCAAAAAAATATTTTCTTTTCTTGTGAATGTCTGTATTGTTCAATCTTGAAAATAAGATTGTAATAAAATACAATTAAGGACACAGAATCAGCGTTTTAAGAAATTTAAAAAAAACTTGTTATTGACGAAAAAAAATTACTTATGAATTTATTGGAGCGATCTTGGCCGGACTCAAATACCATGATATTACGATGAAACATAGTAAGCAAAGTTGACGTCAATATCTATTTAAACGTTACGTTACTAATTTAAATTATGACGTAAAATGACCAGCTGTATGAACGTAAACGAAGCAAAAGCAGAGTGTAAGGATCGTAGCAGGCGTTCTGTAGTTTCTATCTATCCCCATGGGAAGAAGGAAGGAAGGAAGGGTATATGTATGTAAAAGCGCGCCCCGCGGTTTCACGCGCGTAAGTCTCGATTCCGTGGGAATATCGGGATAAAAAGTATCCTATGTGTTAATCCAGGTTATAAACTATCTGTTTGCCAAATTTCATCCAAATCCATTCAGTAGTTTTTTACGTGAAAGAGTCACAAACTTTCGAGTTTATAATATTAATTACATGTAGTTAAAATTATTCTTTTCAAAAGTGTTTTCGATATTTTTCGGGAAGCCTCGGAAGGTGACGATTTAGTCTACGAAGAAAACACACCAAATCTCAATCTACTAAAGCTGGCGACACAGTCACATATTTGAACACTTTTTGAACACTTGTGAGGTACGGTAATAAATGTGAAATCAAACTTTGATCAAATACCCAAACACCCGTGCCGCACATGTGTTCAAACACGTGTTCAAATGTGTGATGCTGTGTCTGGCGCCAGTATTATATACAATAAGTCCTAAGAATCATCAATATACCTACCAGTAAGTCATCATCAGCCTTGCGTATTCCCAACTATGTTGGGTTCGGCTTCCAGTCTAACCGGATGCCGCTGAATACCAGTATTTTACCTGGAGCGATTGCCTATCTGACCTCCAGTACCCAGTTACGGGTTACTACGATACTCCTTGGTAAGACTGGTCGTCAGACTCGGGCGTCTGACGACCCGTAACGTCTGTCAAAGATCTACGAATGACAGTCGGGACCAACGGCTTAACGTGCTTTCCGAGGCACGGCCCCTCGGTATGTAAAGATGGTCACCCATCCACAGACCGACCGCAGCAAGCGTTGCTTAACCTGTTCGATCGACTAGTGCGGCTGTCATTGCTCAGCCACGAGCCTCTCTCATCAATATACCGATAAGTCTTCTCCCAAAATGCTGGGTAAACTCAAAAATCACTAGTGATCAGAGGCAGGCGAGGGGCGAATGAAATCGAACCCCTATTAGCATAATGAAGTCCGATGCTATAAAACAGGATCGCGCTACACGGAATTAAAAGATGAGGAAAATGCGTAGGAGCTTGGGAACGAGCAAATAAGTCATTTTAATCAAATAAACCTCTAAAATTTGTAAGATATCGTCAAGAAAACTTTGAAAATGTTTCACTTGCAACAAATCATAGACCGTCTTGAATGGGCTGTCGGCTTGGCCCATTTAGGACGACTTCGTTTGCGAGTCCGACTCGCTCTTGACCGGGTTTTTTGGTTACCTACGTGCAGTTTGAAGCCTTAATTCTATTAGTCTCTTCTAGTTCAATTCGCCTTATTCCAAGTCGAATTTACAAGATTTGATTGCTAGTGATGTACACCGACCACTTTGATGTCAAACTAACGGAATATTCTAATGGTATTCCTTCGCAAGTAGGATGGGATTGTTCAGCAAATAAAGGACAAGAATAATGTCTGTATCTTTTTCCCTTGAGGAAGTCACTGGAGTTACGAAAAAGCTTCTTTAAAGTTGTTAGTACAAGCTTTATATTAGCTTGCTCGGTTCGTATGTGTTCCGGTTACTCCAATTATATTCAATTTTTCAAGCACTTCCTGGCATCCGATTGAGCTGAAACTTAGCATACTTATATAACTACCGAGACATTTTGAAAAATGATACCATGGAGATGGTCTGATGGAGCCGGAAGATAGCTATAGGAACTCCTCAATCAAACACGATAGCATCATCCTGTTTGGACTTTTCGGCCTTGTATTAACCAGTGCTTTGGCACAAGGTGGTGTTCAGGGTCTGATGATGGAGCTGGAAGGTGACCATGGAAAAATGCTTTTTAGTTCATTAAAAGTTCGTTTTAAAAAGATTTTTACTTATACTTTTGATTATAAATATAAAACCGAAAATAACTAATAATGTTTGCTTTTTAAACAAGAGTGAAAAATATCAAGACGACAAGCTATCCTTCCAAAAGTGGGTCAAAATTGTTCAAATGTCAACAGATTTTTTTTTTTGGCAACACTGAAGGAATCTATTTGATCAATAGGCAAAGGTCGTAACTTTTGACATTTCGAAAGATTCCTTTGACAAAAGATTTCTTTTATGTCACATCATTTTGAAGATGAATTCCTTTTGATGGCGGTTTATGTATCGGCTAGTAGGTACATGTTTCTTGTTATAATGGGAATTTCAATGTTTTTGTTGAAATAAAATTGGTCCTTATTTTCGGAGAAAAGGGCACAAGTTGTCATCTTTTAAGTACAAAATGACTGTTATGTTAATTTTCTTCGAAAAAAATTCTGATATTGAATTTTATTCATGGGAATACTTACTCTTAAGTGATTGTACTGATCATTATCATAATTTTTCACTATGGGACAAACACTGAAATCGCGAAAAAAATAATCTGCTTTTCCATACATTTTGACGAGCTATGCGAACATAAATGGTGGGAATAGCTGTTTTTTTTTTTGCGCGATTTCAAGGTTTTTCCCATAGTGAAAGTTTTTCATAATGATGACTACAATGACCCCTTAAGAGGATGCCCATGTATTCAATTTCACCCTGAAGATGTCACCTAGAGATGAGTCCAATTTGTTTAGAGAAACATTTATTTTGTTTTCTTAGACAACTTCATTATAATGAAAAGCCAAACAATTTATGTCTACTAACTACCTACCTACATTTATTTAGAAAGAAAGAATAACGTCCATTTATTTGGACACAGTTCGTGAAACACAAAAAAGTTAAAATAATGTTTTAATTAACAATAATGTGTGCCTCACGGCTGCGCCAAAAAGGCACAGGCTATTTAACGTTTGAATTCACTGAAGTGGCTGAAAAACCATTCTTTCTCATAAAACACTATCACAAACATTAGGTAATCAAGCTAAGATAAGGTTGAAGTTCACAACTCAGCATTCTGTAGTAAAATATAGGCTATAAAACGCAGTGCACAGCCCGTTACTTGCAGATAACCTATTCACTGCTTCTCTAGTGCTGAAATATTTTGTGGAATGTCGCCTTTATATTGCTATTGTCTATTCATGTGGAATTCATTTTTGGCGTATATTTTTTAGTTGAATGGTTGAACTGTTAATGTGCAAAATGATGATGACATGATGTCCAAAATAGGCTTTTATTTGAAGATACGGGTATACTATATGTCTTTTGTATTCAAGACTTTTTTGCTCAAATAAAAGCATACAAATGACAAAGCTGATATAAGACGCTCTTTTTGTTCCATTAATGTCTTTCATTCAGAATCTTGCACTAGAAGTGAAACGTCGTGAAACAAAAAATGAATCAAAAGTGAAAAATGTATTCATAACTGATCCGATCCAAGGATGTTTGATTTCGGCACTCGGCATCCTTCACTGGGTCTCCACATGATCGACAAATGAAATGTATGAGCAAATGTAATTTTGTCGGTGTCGTGTGAATATGAAATAAAACAAATATGAACGTTCACTCGAGTGAATGCCAATCATGAACAGTTACATTTTAAACAAGTGAAGATCTATGCAGCTCAATTTCTGTTCCTATCAAATAAATACCATTAAAGTACCTTTACCTAACTTTTAAACAGTCTAAAGTTCATGCTAGACCATATAGAAAGAAAGAAAATAATACAAAATAAACACGAAAAAATAAAAACAAAATAACTTTAAAACAGTGTAAGTATAGTTCACACAGCTGCGCCAAATAGGCCCAGTAGATGAAAATAGTAAAAATAAAAATAAAAGTAAATATAGTAATAATAAATAAAAGCACTTAAATAATAAAAACACTAAAACTTCAGTTTTGAGTGTTTTTTTTGGAAGTCGGTTGTTTTTTTTGTAAAAATTTTTATTTTTCACTTTTTAGTTGTGGTCCCTACCCCTACAGTGAAGGAGTAAATGAAGACATCGTCTAGATAAACTCATTGGGAAAAATACGTTATATTGAAGCTAACTCAAAAACTACGCAAGCAAAGTTAATAAATATGGGACCACCACGGAACCAAGACCTACCATACAAAAAAAGAATCATCTACATCGATTCATAATTGGCCGAGTAATCGCGTAATAATTAGTAACGTTAAAAAAGCGTCTAGTAAAATATTGAAACTAGGACTTTCCGACCACGACACAGCACAGATGTTAGACGTGACAATAAAAACCAAAATTTTTCAGTCTTCGAAATATTATATAACAAAGAGAGACTTCTGTCAGGATAATATTCGAAAATTTCGGGAAAGTCTAGACAAGTTAACTTTTGACAGTGTTTACAAACAGCCTAACCTGAACTCAGCCTTTAATATCTTTCATGACGATTTGTGCTTATTTTTTGAATTATGTTTCCCAAGAATTAGGAAAATGATTACCACAAAGTATAGGGATATAAAATGGATTACTAAGGGGCTACGACTCAGCTGTAAAACCAAGCGACATTTAAGATTTAAATTTTACGCTAAGCGAACAAAAGAAAATAAAGCTAACTATTCAAACTTATTGCGTCGCTGTATATCAAAGTCGCAAAAAATCACTAATGACAATTTTATTGAAAAATCTAAGAATGTATGTAAAGCTGCGTGGAAAGTCATTAATGATGATATAGGATATAAGGCCACTCAAGAGTTCATAAATGAAATAAAAACTGACAATGGTATGGTAACCAATCCTTATGACATAGCAAATAATTTCAATAATTACCTAATACAACTATCGAACAGTGATAATAATAACATACAAAATACAAATAAAAACCGTACAAACAATACCATATTTCTTACACCGATAGAAGACATTGAAATTGTAAATATTATTATGTCCTTAAACAATACAAGTTCTGTCGGTTATGATGGTATTACAACCGATATTTTAAAAAAATATGTCGTCAGTATTGTCCCCGTGCTCGGATACCTGATAAATTTATCCTTCCAGGAAGGAAATTTCCCTAGCCGGTTAAAGAAGTCAGTAGTCAAGCCATTGCATAAAAAAGGAGAGAAAACAGAAATGGGTAACTACAGACCCATAACTTTAATCCCTATCATGTCTAAAATATTTGAAAAGGCTATGCATAAAAGATTATCTTCTTATTTGAATAAGTACAAATTAATTAAGAATGAACAGTATGGCTTCCAAAAGGGAAAATCAACTACACTTGCTGCATTCGATTTAGTACACAATATCCTAGTAAACATTGACAAGAAAAAGCAGACAATAGTAATATTTTTTGACATGTCAAAAGCATTTGACTTCGTTTCTCATGATCTGCTTCTACAAAAGCTGGAGAACTATGGTATCAGAGGCCCAGCGTTACAATGGTTAGAACAATACTTGAGTAATCGCGAACAATGTGTAGAAATACCTTGTGAACATAATACAGCGGTAAAACAAGAGAGGTCTGAGTATCTTGTTAACAGTTACGGCGTTCCGCAGGGAAGTATCCTCGGACCCCTCCTTTTTCTTATATATATTAATGATTTACCTGACATTCTTACTAAAAAATGTATATTATTTGCAGATGACATCTCAATAATATTAGCATATGACAGTATAATTAATAATAACTTTGACATTGATATAAACAATACAATTGATTTAGTTATAGAGTGGTTAGTAAGGAACAATTTACAAGTAAATATCAATAAGACGACTTTTGTACAATTCCAAACCCGTGGATCAAAAATTGTTCCAAGGCATATTTCATATGACGGTATAAAAATAAATGAATCTACCAGTGTAAGATTTCTAGGGTTCACCATGGACAAATACCTAGACTGGAAAGGACACGTTGACGGAGTCTGCAAGAGAGTTAACACTTTCGTATATGTCCTAAACAGACTAAGAACTACGTCTAACCAAAGTACGGTATTGTTGGCATACCATGGCCATGTAGCTTCCGTGCTACGATACGGGTTAATACTATGGGGAAACTCAACAGACTCCCAGCGGGCGTTTCTCTCCCAAAAACGATGCATAAGAGCAATTGTTGGTACTCCTCCTTATGAGTCATGTAAACCTCACTTTAATAAACTCAAGATATTACCCCTGCCGAGTATGTACATTTTTGAAGTTTGTGTGTTCGTAAAGTCCAATCCTAATCTATTTGTAAGAGCTCGTGATATTTATACACGGGATAATGTCTACCCTCGTAACTCCAGACATGGTCAGCGACTAGTGTTAGATTTTGCACCAAAGACTGCGGTGTTCAAAAAAAATTGCTCAGCTATGTGCGTTAAAATTTATAATAGGTTACAAACAGACATTCAAAATCTCCCCCTACCAAAATTTAAGAAAAAGCTTAAAGAGCTACTGCTTAAAAAAATGATTTACTCGGTAAATGAATGGCTACAGGAATAAGGAAAATATTCTATATATAAATATTTTAAATAATGTGTGTTGTGTATTATTAATTCAACGTAGAAATGACTGAGTTTTATTGGCATTTGACAATGTATTTTACCAGGCACATAATTATTTTATTGACATTATATAAGACTATGAATTTCGGAGACACGTATTGGCTAAGACCACGGGCTAAGACTAACCATTATTTATATTTCTTTATTCCTTTTTACTTTTAAGAAAACGATTCACATGCCATACCACAGGCTAAATAGAATTATAAGACCAAATAATGTAACATGGAAACCACCGATTGTATTTACTCTATTTATACGTGAATAAATGAATTTGAATTTGAATTTGAAATTTGAAACAAACATACAAAAAAAAAACATACAGACAGAATTGAGAACCTCCTCCTTTTTGAAGAAGTCGGTTAAAAATATAGATTCAACAGACTATCGACGAATTTTTGACCCCATTTATTAAGAAATAATATCAACAATATTTTCCTTATTTCCAGAATAAAGTACAAGCATTTGTTATTGTAATATCCTTTGTGATTTAGTATCAAAACGTTAGCAAATACAGACAAGTATGGTGAGTCAAATGGAACGCCGGCGCCACATTTGTCAGACAGACTTAGACCGAAACCTAGACGTAGTCTGGGAATGACAGATAAACAGTTTTGGTACATTGAGATGTGATGATTTAGTGGATATAGCTAGAAATGAAAGAAAAATAAATGGCGTAAATATTTCGATTGTATGTGTGAATTGTGTTCAAAAACAGCCTACTCCGAGCTCAGACCAAATAAAAAACAAGACGCTTTCAACAGTGACGTGAGGCCGGTTTCGTAAACATGTGTGCACATATTTTGGTGTAGTTTGATTGTAAATGTGTACGTTTGAACGTGTATTTATTTATTTAAACTTTTCGCACACAAAAAAAAAGGTACAAAGGCGGTGTATGCACAGAGCGGTGGTGTAGTTTAGGCATGCTTCACTGTATTGTTCGCAGCGCTCTTGATTTTTTATTTAGTCTGAGACTCCGAGTATTTATTTTAGATAACCATGTCCAATTGTTAAAACTTTGTATGTGAGGAATGTTGGAGAATATTTACAGTTAGTATATTACTATAGGGACTGGTAACTAGTGACCGATACTTAAACACATGATTTTAGTCATCAATAAGAACAACTTTTATATCTATGTATTATATATCTATCTATTTTGACGAGTTATGCGCACATCAATATAGGGAACAGCTGCTTTTTAGGGTTCCGTATCCAAAAAGTAAAACGGGACCCTATTACTAAGACTCCGCTGTTCGTCCGTCTGTCACCAGGCTCTATCTCATGAACCGTGATAGTTAGAAAGTTGAAATTTTCACAGATGATGTATTTCTATTGCCGCTATACCAACAAATAGTAAAACAACAGAATATAATAATTATCTAAGGTTCTCTTCCATACAACAAACGTGATATTTCTGCCATTTTTATAGATAATGGTACGGAACCCTTCGTGCGCGAGTCCGACTCGCACTAGGCAGGTTTTTTTTAAGTTCCCTTAGTCTAAGGAGAATTTTATGTTTGGTCCCATAATAAAAATGAGTAAAATCACGTGTTTAAGTATCGGTCATTAATTACCAGTCACCGTATAAAGTAACCTACATAGGCAGAGCACAATTAAATAAGTATTTATTATCCCAAGCACTACTTTCAGTTGATTTTTTCATGTACCTATGTACTTTTTTTTTTTTTTTTTGTACTTGTACTTACTTATTTTAAAATCCACTACAATTAAGATGGCCAAAAGAAAGATAAACTAACCTATTGTTTTCTTAAAGTTTTGATGCATTTTACAGTAGGTAAAGTAAAACC
This sequence comes from Lithophane ornitopus, assembly GCA_948473465.1. Classification (NCBI taxonomy): domain Eukaryota; kingdom Metazoa; phylum Arthropoda; class Insecta; order Lepidoptera; family Noctuidae; genus Lithophane; species Lithophane ornitopus. Next base: position 12,781,345 of record OX419624.1, on the reverse strand, counting down.
TCGTAATCGTAATTACCTGAAACAAATAAACACATTGGTAAATTAATTTGAAACAACATAAACATCATCTCAACACTTCATCTCCTTTTGTTAACTTCATTTGATAACTTTGATAGAATTGTCTGCTTGTAACTCCTTAACGAGTTAAGAATGCATTCAAAACAAATAATTTTAATACTTGTTCAAACTTCGTTAGAGTCCCCAAGGACCCCATGTTTCGATTTATGTACTTACAAGAATGAATTTAAACTAAGAAGATAATTTCAATTTTGCCTCTTTAAATAATAATATAGAACTGAAGCAAACCTGGGATTTCTGCTTTTGTATTTATACTTTTTTTCAGAACCGATGACAATAATATTTTTTTCTTCCAACTACGTAGTAATGTTATCATTAATCACTACAAAACCGATCACAAAGGACGTAGTTCTTGCTTAGAACCAAAACAGTGCAATAAAGTTGTATGAAATTTCATTATTGCACAGTTTTTTCATTATTGCACTGTTTTTAGGGTTCCATACCCAAAGGGTAAAACGGGACCCTGTTACTAAGGCTCGTCTCTCCGGTTCTTTCTGTCGTGAGTTGACTTGACCTGACTTGACCTGACTCGACCTGACTTGACCGGACTTGACCGGATTTGACCGGACTTGAGCGGACCTGACCGGACCTATCACGCTTATATTGGTAGTTGAAAGAAAAGTAAATTACGCACCTCGCTTTAATTTAGTGCCCTCGCTTGCGCTCGGGCACCAACATAACCCTCGTGCATTAATGACTCACTTTGTGCTCGATGTAATAATCTACTATTATTTTGATTACTAAAACTAGCTGGTACCTAAGTATTCCTAATTTTTCACAGTGAGATGTGTACAGAATAGACCGGCTGTCATTCTACCTGTCTACTAATTTACAAACGTGTCAATGGTCTCACAATGATGAGTTTTTGACATATTTTGTATGGCAAATCTGTCAAAAACTGATAATTGTGAGACCATTGACACGTTTGTAAATTAGTAGACTTGGCCCCCAATATTAGGGATTGACACTATTGACAGCTTGTTAGAGTTTGTAAGCTACCTACCAAATACCGGTAAGTTTTACAATACAGTGTGCAAGCTTACAATAAAAATTAATTATTAGAACGTTCACCATTTATTTTAACGTTTATAGCTGTCAGACTAACTTCAGTTGGTGCTCACTTCACCTAAGTTTTCACGGTGAGGTGTTTACAGAATAGCCCGGCTTTCATTCTACCTGATGCTAGGGATTGACACTATTGACAGCTCTCTCACCCAAGTTTACACGATAGTGAGATTTTTACACAATACGTCGTCAGAAGCTGTAGCCGGTGATGGAGAAATGAAGCGTCTGTTGTAGTTTTTAAACTACACAAGACAATATAAACCGTACACAAGGTCTTTCAGAACACCTTAATTTAAACCTGACGTGAAGTCCAAAATTAAGACGTTATAAGCTAATGTAGCGCATCAGGGATGTTTGCGGAATTGCGTGTTGACTGCTTTTATGCATTAATGCATAAAATATCTGTGTCCTTGGTGCGCATGATGCGAGCCAGTTCCAACAGCATCCTGGGAATGATTGCTGACAGCCTGGACTGCCGTGTTGTGAGTCGCTGCTCCAGTATTTCAGATTACTGGAGCAGTGATTGTTATGTTGTGTATGTTTTGTATAATTGTTGTAACTGTATCACTAACATAGTTGTAAGTTTATTTTTAACCGACTTCTTCAAAAAGGAGGAGGTTCTCAATTCGTCTGTATGTTTTTTTTTTTTTTTTTTTGTATATTTGTTACCCGATTACTCCGCCAATTATGAATCGATTTTGATGATTCTTTTTTTGTTTGGTAGGTCATACTTCCGAGGTGGTCCCATATAAATTTTATTAACTTTGCTTGCGTAATTTTTGAGTTACGCTTCAATATTACGTATTTTTCCCACTTAGTTTATCTAGACGATATCCTGATTGACTCCTTCACTGTTATTTACATAGCAGGTAGTGGTATTCGGATTTGTGTGGGGTAGGTACCACAACTAAAAAGTGAAAAATAAAAACTTTTTACAAAAAAAAAACAACCGACTTCCAAAAAAAACACTAAAAAAGTGAAAAATAACTTTAATTTCGGAAGTCGGTGGCAAAAAACGGACATTGAAAAGCAAAGACACCGACTTCCGAAATTAAAGTTATTTTTCACTTTTTTAGTGTTTTTTTTTGGAAGTCGGTTGTTTTTTTTTTGTAAAAAGTTTTTTATTGTTATTAACACTATGAGTCTCATTGTTACTCTTAATAAAGAATTTATTTATTATTAAGCACACACAGACGAGACACCCCACTATTTATATCTCACTCACATATCCACATAATCAAAATAAAAGTATAATATAATAGCATAACGTTGTAATAGTGCATGTAAGGCGTAACTCCACCAGCTCCATAAAGTAGATTAAATTTAAATTGTCAATTCGGTTTTACGAGCAACAGCGGGCGAGCGGTTCGGGACTTCGGTTAGGTAGGTATGTTATTCTGCACGACGTGGTATGAGGCATTCTGGGTATTTGTCAGGCTTGTGTACCTGCCTTTATGAAATTAGTAGCAAATATGGTGGTTGAAGTTAATAATTAACCGGTTGCGCTTTGGTTCGTAGTTCATAAATTCGGGGTGAGATTCTGCAAGTTTTGAGAAAATCTCACTTTGATACTGCAGTGAATGAAAAATATTGGTATAAAAAGCTTTTTTTTTTGTTTTATATTCGTCATCACGACTGTGCAGTCTCGCTAGCTAATTCAATTTGACCCTGTGTAAAGAAACAATATTAAATTACCTAACGGCGTTTCTCCGACCTATTTATCGATTTAAGCAAGGAATGCTACAACAAAATACCATGTCTATCCAGTTTGCCTAATATACATACATTTTAGCAATTGCATAAATTAGTCGCTCAACGTGTTAAAACCGAAATAGAATTGCGACTCGGGACTTAGGTAATATGTTAAACGAGACAGCTGCTCTCATTGTTCAGAATTATGGAGTATCTACCTTGCTTAAATTCTAGAAGGTAAAATCTGTTTGGTCCTAACGGCTTTATTTTTATCATTCTGCTAACAACACTTTTTATCATGACAAGTCACTAAATACGTTTAAGTAATGAAATCTATACTGATTTTAGAAAAACTTGAGATACCTACTAACTAGTTATGGAATCAGGTGTTACTTGGCCGAATTCTTAGTTTTAGAAAAACTTAAGTAAAATTGAAATAAAAATGCTCAAAGTCAAAGGCAAATAATTTATTTCAATTGGGCACATAAAAGGCATTTTACAATATTTTGTATACATCAATGTTTGACCAAATAAAAAACCAAGACAGACCGCTGTCAACAGTGACGTGAGACCGGTTTCGTAAACATGTGTGCACTTAGTTTGGTGTAGTTTGATTGTGAATGGTTATAAATGTGTGCGTGTGAGCGTGTATGCATAGATCGGTGGTGTAGTTTTGGCATGCTTCACTGTATTGTTCGCAGCGCTCTGTCTTAGTTTATTATTTGGTCTGGGACATCAATTATATAATTATATGCTCCCCATATTCGTATTCTTTCGCATGACCCTATGAAAAGTTTCATATCAAAACTCACGTAATATTAACGTTTATAGAATAACCCGTCATCCTTCACAAGAATCAGCACACCATTTAATGCCACAGGACTCCTAAAATTTAATTCGCATTCGCAGCAATTATACAAATTCGCCGGCGAAAACGACAGAATAGCCGTCGTGTCGTGTCGTGACGTATGTTGAACGCGACAGCCCTCATTATTCACAATTGTGTAGCGTTGCATAACGCCGTCCGCACGATGTAAAGGCGAAAATTGTAGATTTCCACATCACCCCAGTTTATGTTCGAATTATTATCGCTATAACTCTGAGGCGCTAAGTGAAATAAAGTGTGTCTTTAAATATTCGGGGAGGCGACAGTTTAGGAAATATTGGCGTGATGATATAAGGGGTTGCTTACATTAACTAGATATATTTTATTCTATTGTGTTTTTTTTTTGCATATATGTTTATCTATGGTAACCACCATTAAAGGAGCTATATGTTGAAGTTAATAAGCTACCTACCAAATACCAGTTACAGTCGCGCTTTCACGCCAAAACTGCTGAACCGATTTAAATGAAATTTGGTACACAGATAGTCTACTAGAGCCTGAAAAAGGACATAGGCTACATTTTATCGACATACCACGAGGGCGAAGCCACGGGCGGAAGCTAGTAAAAAATATTTATTAGATCGTTCACCATTTGTTTTGACGTTTATAGCTGTCACAGTATCTTCTGTTGGGTGCGAAATATTTTTACAGAACATGCTGTGATCAAGTGAATTAAGTCGGTAACCTGTAACAGAAGGCCTAGACACGTGACAATCGCTTCGAAAGCGTTTCGTTTTTCTACAACGACTTTCAACATGTTTGATATAAGCTTATCGATAGATTATATCAGCCCTAAACATTTTTGCCTTTTACATCATCGTTATCGCTGATAGAATGTCACTTTGTCTAGGCCCAAAACAAAGTGACATTAAGTACTTACTATTTTATTCGTATGATTAAAAATCTTCTAATAATAGGCGCGCCTCCCACACAATTAACACTTTAATAAATAAATATTCTCCACAACAACCTACCATGTCACTTGTCAAAGGGGGTAGTACAACTAGGTACATATAATATTAACACACAACAAACATGGTAACGTATGGCTCCCATGGGTGATGTTAGTGGACATAGACTTGTTGATGGTAACATGCATTTAGTATTACTAATTTTTACCGGTCTGCATAAACTTATATTGTTATTTTTTTAATAAAAGTTTGGACGTCATCCGGCTCGAAGGACCACTTTGGCCGAAAAGTATGTTCGGCTCGAAGGACCACTTTATACTTTGCCCGAATACAACAGATATTTTTATTAATTCACTAGCTGCTCGCCCCGGCTTCGCACGGGTAGCACTAAGTACTTATCTACTGTTTATCGGCTGTTTTAGGTAATTTTTTACACCTTGGGTTACATTATTGGAGTTTTAGTAAGGAGCCCAATTTTTTTTTTAAATATTATATAGCCTATGTCAGCCGGGGATAGTGTAGCTTCCTAACAGTGAAAGAATTTTTCAAATCGGTTCGGTAATTTCGGAGCCTATTCAATGCAAACAAACAATCAAATCTTTCCTCTTTATAATACTAGTTTAACATCTTCAAATAAAAATATTCTTATTAATTATGTTGGCTACACGAACGTTTAACACTTTGTTAAATTATGATTCCTATTTATTGAGTCAAAAGAAGCTAAACAACGTATTCGTAGTTCCAACTGAATTATGACTACGGAACTTTATGATAATGCTTTTTAAATGAATCCAACTCCCTTTTAACAAAGTTATGAACCCGTAAACCACTGTGTCAATATGTGTATTTTAAGTAATTTTTTTTTGTTGAAAAAACGTTTATTCTGCATAAACAAAAGGCACACTTTTGTTTATGTAGAATAAACATTTTTTTTCTTTCTTAATATAAATATGATATTAGGAAGAACATAACATAGTATACTAAAGAAGGTGAATGCCGTCAATTTAACAACATAAAAGAAATTATAACATTCTATAAAAGACTTCTATCGTATGATGAAATATAAATTCACAACTGCAGTTGCTGTTTCGAAATCATCATAATTAGGTATTTAATTAATTTTATTATTTAAATAAGAATTTGTATGATTGCATATCCTCTTGACTTAACCCTTTGATCGCCTTTTCCAACCTCATAATGTTGTTATAAAGTTTTATTATTCCTTATAAAACGTACTAGGAAATTCTCCTTTCTTGTAGTTTCCATAGATTACATTTCTGCCTATCCTTCCACCCGTAACCAGCATGAAGAATATAAATAAAAGAAGTCGTGAGTGACATCACTACAACATAGTTAATGTCGCCCCCGACGCTCATTAGTAAGACCGCTACATATTTGATAATGCGCGCGTTTTTACAACGGCCCATCTGGGACTGGGGACAATGGGCGGCGCCTCGGTATATTAATGACGTGATTCAAGTACCTATTACTTGAATCACGTAATATTACTGACTATTTGGGATCCTTGGTTTTTGACATAATTCAGCAGTAAGAAAAGGTTAACAGTAAAATCGACGTGTCGGTTCAAACCTTATGCTTTTTTATGATGAAACACTTTAACTTATTACTTAATTAACGCTATGAATGTGTCTATTATAATACAGCAAGAAAGAAGACTACAACAAATTTTGACCATTTATTAAATCTGTCATAGAAATAATGACAAGTAAATAAGTGATCGGTAAACGAAGAATTTTCAAATAAAAAAAAATATATATATAACAAATGGATAGAATTAAGACCTCCTTTTTTGAAAACAGACCGTTAAAAATAAACAAAAGGTTTATTCAACTTTACCAAAATAAATTCTCATTAAAAATTATTCAACTATCAAAATAAGGTCCCAAGGGTGTTTTACAACTTGAAGAAACATTTATACCTAGAATAGTAGATATTTATCATAATATTGAAGACGTATATTACAAGATGTCTTACTATTGAGCATTTTAAGTTAATCATTTTAACTAAAATGATCTAAATGATCCAAATTTAATTTAAATTCAGCTTTCAGCTACTTTCATTTAGCGAAATTCTCTAATGTTCGGGACCTAAGTATTTTAGGACATAGATGAACAGAAAAGATAGTAGAAAATTTAAAAAGTCACGTTCATTATTTGTGATAGCAATCTCTTTAGTAGAAGGTCGCTGTTACAAGTTTAGGCTCGGAAAATTAAAAAATACTTAGGTCTGTGATAAAGTCTCCAAAATGTTCAAGAACTTTTTTTTTATTTCCCTCTTTTTCAAGTAGAAAATGATTACTTATTTTTTCGAGAGAAGAAAGTTCCAAGTTATTTGCGTAATGGATAGAAATGACCCTCTATAATATGATTTTTGGGGCCCCTTCCTATCTACACGGCTTGACATGCTTTCGTGACAAGACATATTACTGACAATTTTTAATACAAACAAGACAATCTGTGACAAATGTCATATTTTATCACAATAGCGCGTTCAAGCTAAACAGAGACGACCAGAATTTCACAAGAATTCAATAACCAACATTTTTGGTCTTTCGAGCTAGAATTTAATAAGTTTAGAAAACTTTACCACTAAGGATAAAACCAAAATACCCGGAAAAACACGATTTCCTTAAAAAATCACGTACACACGTCTTGCAAAATCAACATACCGTTTTCTTGTTGGGGCCAGGAAAAATGCGGGATATACCTACCTATTACCTACATATTACACTATATTTTAAAAGCATCCTCCTTGTATCTTCCAAACTATTTGTAAAGCTGCCTGAATATTCTTTCAGGTTTAAAAGGGACTATTTTTCTACTATTTTTTTTATTTTTTATTTAATAACACAAGTTTTTTTAACACTAAAATATGTATGTTTATGTTCAGGTATTTATAAAAGGGCCTTTGTCGCCTAAAATAAATGGTTTATTATTTATTTATAAAAGAGTCCCGCGATTCCACACACGTAAGTCTCGATCCCGTGAGAATATCGGGATAAAAGGTTTCCTATGTCCTATTCCAGGTCCTGGCCTACCCAGGTGCCAAATTTCATCTAAATCCGTACAGCCATTTTAGCGTGAAAGCGTAACAAACAAACTCACTTTCGCATTTATAATATTATAGTTAGGATTAAGTTAGCATTTTGGAGATGATCTCCCTGTTCCTTTATTATAAGAACTACTTTTCAACCTTATTTTACGAGAAGAATACACACTAAGATATGGAGGTCCTTCCCAGCTTTAAAAAATATTATAATTTTTAATAATAGGAACCTAGTTTTTAACGTTTTTAGAATCGCCCCGCAAACCCTGTAACGACAAATACCGTATGTTGAATTTTTCTTAGAAATACGTGAATAATAGACCTTATACTAAAATACGCTTGGACCTTCAAAAGATAAACAATATTATTTATTATTATTTATTTATTTATTTAAATCACAAGTATAACACCTTTACAGAATAATTCAAGGCAATGTTATAAGTACACCGTTTACACAAATTAACAAAAATCACTTATATGCAGAATTACAAAGAATTATTTATCTACCAAGTCATATAACAATTAATATAAACATGACAAATCTTATAAGATGGGACCTCTTTCAATAATTTTTTGTGCCATTAATATAAAATACTAGATTCCGCCCGCGGCCCCGCGTGGTATGTCGATTAAAAGTAGCCTATGTCCTTCCCCGAGATGCCATCTATTTCCCTGCCAAATTTTATCGAAATCCATTCAGTGGTTTAGGCGTGAAACGGTAACATACAGACATACAGACAGACAGACAAACAGAATTACTTTCGAATTTATAATATTAGTATGGATACACGTTAGTTTTCTCCATTGCATCTCAAATGTTGCATCTAATAGATTTCAAACCGTTCACCTAAGATTCTCAAACAGCGAACTTCGTGACCCCTACAAAAAAAACGCCAACCTAAAGAATAACGCCCGAAGCTCCTGTTTAATGGTGTTTGCTTTCAATAAGGGCCCCATGTTTGTGGCCCGTGGGAAACTGCACCGGCGCCGGTAGTGTTGCTACCTTATCATAAGTTGGGAACGGGATCTTGGAAAATATTGAATAATATTGTGAGGACCACTACTTGGATAGGGATAAGCGTGTACGCAATAATACGTTAAAGAATTTTGGATTTTAGCGACGGTGTAGTCTGTATCTATCTATACATACTATATACATATTTGAGTTTGCAGTATTTGTCAAAAATAATATTCACATGTATAATTACTACACGCGTGTACGGCGTAAGGACAAATTGCGCCCAGTAGCTAGCAAGACTCATCTAATGCAAGAAAGTATATTTTGTGCAGCTTCACGCATCTTTAATAATATTCCGGGGCCTATTAGAATAATTAACGATATGAAAAAATTTAAAAAGAATCTCCATGATATGCTAGTACACAAGTGCTACTACTCTATAAAAGACTTCCTATCAGACAAATCACTGCTTCAATATAGTCCCCCTCAGTCATGATGCGTTCGGTGGCCCACTGAGGTACCTACCATAATTCTTAATGTAATGAATAAAATAATTTTTATTGTAATGTAACTATTGTATGCCCTAAGGGCGGGACGTAGCTGAGCACAATTTCACTATTTAAGACCTGTATTATGTACCTACCTATGATCCACAATAAAGATATTGATTGATTGATTGATTGATAAATTAAAGCCGCTCTTCTTATTTGTCTGTACCTCCGGGTTGTTCTTCTAAACCACGCAACAGATTTTGATGAGGTTTTCACCATCGTTTAGAGAATTTATTCCGGAAGGTTTATGTGTATAATACGCTAATATTAAAGCCACATATAACTAAGAAATCTCGATGTTTTGTCAAGTCGTAAAAACCGCTCGCTAGTAACGAATAATAATTCTCGATATGTACCGCTACTAAACAGAACCTGACGAACGTAAGTTACCAAAATTTTGCAGTTGCGCGGATTAGGTACTCAGAATTGTAATCATGAGCAGTTAGAAATGTAATAATAATATGCTATTTTGCGTTTCTCAGACCAGAAATTCACAAAAGACTTTTATTTTTCGGCTGGAGCAGATGGATAGAATGTTTGGGTCAAACTATAGTCTGGTTTTTAATCTCGTAGACTAATTTGACAGGTGCAAATGGCAAACTCCGTATTGAAAAAACAATCAACAATTGCTTGAAATGTCAAATTAGTCTACGAGATAAAAAAAAGAGTTTAGACATCTTACCTAACTCTAACCTAACCTACCAGACATTAAATTTTACAAGTCACTAACAAACGTGACGTTAATTAACGGTTTCTCATACATGAACTGTTAATTAACGCTGATTGAAATTCGCAGCAGCCGCCTAACATGTTGCTATAATAATATGCCTAGGCTAAGACTAAATGAAAACAATCCCAGTTTCCATCCGAATCCCGGGACATTTCACAACACTAGCTTGTTATTTCATATCTTCCTTTGTTTTTGGAGCGCATATGGCTGCGTATCGAATTATTACAAATAGAACACTTAGAGATAGATGCTTTACAAAAAGAGAACTAGTTATCATTTTAGTAGAAATTCTATCATCAGAACTAGTTATTCCGTCATTACTAATTGTAATGTAGTATTGTGTCGTTAATTCAAGTATTTCAGATTTCAGTAAAACAGGTTTCTAGGGAACGGGTTGTGATAAAGATTTATTTGGTGTAAATGCAAACGATTGACATAGAAAATCTTTTCAAAAACTTATTTGATTTTTTAAATTAATCTCTGCAAAAAAAAACGGCTCCTTCGAATTTTTTTTTTTTTTTTTCAAACAAATAATGGCCCCGACGCAACACAATTCCCGAAAAACACAATTTAATAATCGAACTTTAACGAAACTCGAATATAAACTTAACTAATATAAGAAGCCCAATTAATCAAGTTGGAAATCACGTCGAAACGTCAGGCGAAACAAACACATTCCAAACTTCAGGAATTATTAGCCTTTGCACAGTTTAAATCGAAATTGCCGAAGGGCAGAGTTACAGGGCCCGAAGGATTTGAAAATTTGCAGCCCTCGCCCTCTGCGTAGCGTTTAGCTCCCCACCTGCTTTAGTTTTCAGTTTAATTGTGACTAATGTTAGTTCGATGGTTTAATTTAAGAATGATGGTGGACTTGTTCAAGGTGTTGCAAGTGGGATAAGTGAATCTTACGCAGGGAATGAAGGCAAGCATTTATTTAATTGGAGAAAAGTTTTTGAATGTATGAGACAGAAAGATTCTGACATGGTTACTAAAAAAAGTAAGTTTTAACAATAGACACAATAACGTTACTTTTCATAACAAATTGTTTGTAATAAGTGTCAATTCAGAGCGCGACGTGAACAGACGCAACGCTGCGCGCACTTTTTAAGGCGCTGTACATAATCAAAATAGGCTTCGCAAAACAATTTTTTAGCCAAATGTATGAATTTTAGAGCAGCAAAAAAAATATATGTTAATCTTGATCATATTTATGGGTGGACCATTGTGTTCAAAACACGTTTTCGTTAAATTTTCTCGATAGAAAAAAATCATAAAGTAACCATTAAAATTGAAATTCAAGCAATTGTAACTGTATTATTTATAAACAAATCTGGATAAAATTAATAACTGTAGTGTAATATATAATAATAAGGGGAACTGTTGATTTTCTTTATCGATTGAAATAAGATATTTGTAAGGATTATTATAATTCATGATAAATAACTCCAACGAGTCGAACGACGCGTCGTCGCGCAGACGCGGCGTCTTTTCGCTTCTCTTTCATTTCTACGCGAAGCGACAGTGACCGCTGAGGCACGCTGCCTGATGGACCTATGTCATTTTGCTCCGCTCGCCGCTCAGAAATCAGTTGGTTTTATCATTTCATATTTGCGTTGTTGGTGTAAATTTTTTATCGGTTTCGGTTCTAGGCATAAGTTGTGTAAATAAACAATCAGTGATTGACCTTATAAAAAAATGGGTAACAAAAAAAATATACGGAGGGCAATAAAGAGATCATATTCGATGAAACAAAAACACATGATGGAAATTGTAAAGTAAGTACTTACTTTTGTTTGACACCTTATTTTATTTGTACTTATAGATTATATATATTGCGTAATTTCGACATGTTTTCCATAGTTCCATTGGTCTAGAGGTTACGTGCATTGGAAGAGTTTTCTGCTGCAATTACTAAACTCGGGTTCAAATCCCAATATATTCTGTATAATTTTTTTATTGATTTTTTCTATTTTGTAATATTTTTTTTATTATTTTACTTTTTGTCTATTTTCATAATTGAAATAAATTTTTAGTAATTATTTTTTTTGTTTTTTTTTTATTTTTGAAACCATAGTAATGCAATTTTATTGTTTTTTCTTTATAGTAAAAAGAAACGGTTGGCGAACAACCCGTCAGCAGATGAACCATCGGAGAAAACTTTTCATGAGTAAGCTTTATACATGGTGTTACAGAATATTGTAGTGACTAACAACTTTTACTATGGCCCCAACACTGGAATCGCGAAACAAAATCTACCGACTTATGAAAAAAGTCATTCATCCGCAACAAAATGACCATAGTTTGTTGGTTGGCGCCACAGTAAAAGTTATTCGTAATAATGACTGATGACCCCTTTTCATATTTCTACGGTCTTCTGTAAGACGTTGTAAATATTTGTAAATTATCAACTTTAGTAGGTATGCATAATATAACATAACGGGCTAAGCGCATAAGGACCACTTTTCAAAATGACTAAGTGGGCTTAGGCACAAAATGAAAAATTCTCGAAATGGACACAATATAAATTGAATAAATTGAAATTGGTATAAGAGTCTCAAAATAATATACTTATACCTTTATAATAATAAATTCTACAAATGCCTTATTCTAAAAATGGCAAATATTCTAAATGCCAAATGCAAATGACTCAAAATGCACATTGTTGAAATTCCTCAAAAAAAACGCGTGATATAAAAATAATCATGTAGGTACCTACTTATACCAAATAAAAATATTTTTTTTTTCAATTTTAGATTACAAACGAACTCTGAGCACGAAAGCCCTGGTACATCACTTTCAATTACAACAGTTATAACTCCAGGAGCCAATCCAAAATCAAAATATGATGAGTAAGTATCAATAGATGGGCGAAGGTCATCAAGGAGGACGGGAAGGATAGCCGATGACTCCGCGTTCGACTTCCAAAGAGTGGCGTGACAAACTTCGCGTCTACAGCCCAATTTTTCTCAATCAATAATATATAGTAATTGTAGCGCAGGGAGACACCTCAGCTAGCTAAGGTGTCCACCCGTCTGTCCTTGCACCCACTCTTATGTCCACGCATTGTATTCGTACACACACCGCGTAATTGCCATGATTTGTTTTCTTTTATTCATTTTTTTATAATAAAATAAAAAAATATGGTTTTTTTCTTACAGAGAAATCACTGACGATGTGCTTTACGTTGAACCGTCGACCGAATCTCAAGAAAATACTATATACCCACCAGTTCATGGTCGAAGAGTCGTTGACATAATGCATTTTATCCAGCAGCTGCAAACTATAACCAGCCATAATTCTTTGTTCAATTGCAATTTCTCACAAATGTCACTCATAGGAGAAAAAAGAATTGGCTTGATCTCCAGATTCAAGTTTAGATGCAATATGTGTAAAGACGACTTTATTGTCACAAGTGAAGATTTATCAAGTACAAATAATGTCAATACTAACGTGGGTGCCGTTACAGGAATTACTTCTGCTGGTATCGGCTTTTCGCAATTTGAAGAAATTACAGCATGTATGAACATACCCATATTTACGAAAACAACTTATGCTCAAATTCAAAACTTAGTTTATGAAAAATGGGAGTCAACATCTGTCGAATCCATGGCAGTAGCAGCTATGCGTGAGCGTGATGCAGCGATAGCTGAAGGAACATTGAGCAAAGATGGCATACCTCTAATAGACGTATATGCCGACGCCTGTTGGTCATCGCGATCCTACGGCAATAATTATAAGGCATTGTCCGGCGCTGCAGCAATCGTTGGTCGCAGATATGGTGAAGTGTTGTTTTTAGGCATAAAAAACAAATACTGCCTTGTATGTGCTCGTGCAGAAAAAAAACAAATTGCTACACCAGAACACGTTTGCTTCAAAAACTATACGGGGTCATCTAGCGGAATGGAGTCCGAAATAATTTGCCAAGGTTTTGAAACATCTGTATTGATGTACAATGTTATTTATGGCAGGTTAATTGCCGATGGCGACTCGGCTACATATGCCAAAATCTTGGCACGTAATCCTTACCAGAATCATACCGTACAAAAAGTTGAATGCCGAAACCATGTGCTGCGCAATATGTGCAATAAGTTGAGGGCTGTAGCCAAAGACACAAAATATACCTTGGTGCACAGAAAAATGCTGACTGAGTCAAAAATTCTGAGTATCCGAAAGGTTGTTATTGCATCAATAAAAGAGTACAAGCTAGAAAAAGACAAAACGGAAGCAGTATCGGGTTTTAGGAACGAAGTACAAAATTCTATTCTACACGCTTTCGGTAATCATGAAAATTGTAAGAACTACTACTGTTCCAAAGAAAAAACACAACAGAGTAATATGGAAATAAAAAACACAACATTTTGGTTCAGGATACAGACAATACTCCAGTCATTACTTTCAAAATCAAGAAGCATGCTTGAAGACGTGGATACCAATGCAGTAGAGCGCTTCAACAGTGTGATTGCAAAGGTTGTGGGTGGAAAGAGAATTAATTTCTCTCTTCGTCGGGGTTACCGTGCGCGTTGCAATGCTGCAGTCGTTTCTTTTAATAACACCCACCCGAGGCATCTACTTCATAAAAACATTTTAGGGAAAAGTCCCAAAAGCATCCTGAAAAAGTTTGAAGAACGAAGACTGATGAAAAGAAAATTGAACAAAGCAAAACCTCATAAAAAAAATCGGATGCTAAAGAAAGGCAATACTGTTCAACATGATTATGGGGCTCACAGTACTTCTCCAGATTTGACACCGGATGAATTAAATGCCGCTAAAGAATCATTCCTTCAAAATCTAAACCAATTGACTTCGGACAAAGAAAAAATTCAATTATCTACTATAAATCAGAGAGATAGCGATGACTGGGTAGAACTAAGAAAAAATATGCTAACAGCATCAAATTTTGGATTAGTAGTGAAAAGAAGAGAGGATTCCAACAAAGCCAAGTTAGTGGAAAATATTTTATACAAATGTAATCTCAGTAATATAGCGGCAATTGCACATGGCGTCGAAAATGAACATCTTGCTTTACAACAACTTGCCATCCAAGAAAATGTCGTCATTGAGCCGTGCGGGTTGTTCGTGGACCACGAATTTCCCTTTATTGGAGCAACGCCCGATGGTTTAATAGATCGAGACACAGTAGTAGAAGTGAAATGTCCTTTAGTGGCATTCAAAAAAGGTCTAGAAGAATGTATAAAGGAAAACAAGATACAGATATGGAAATATAATAAAAAAACGGAATTGATTGAAGTGAACAAAAATAGTAATTGGTACCATCAGATTCAAGGGCAGCTCCATGTAACACGTAGAGAAAAGTGCTTGTTTGCTGTGTGGAGTGGTGAAAACAAGCCACTCAAGACAGAAATAATAAAAAAAGATGACGTTTTTTGGGAAAAAAAGATGAAGGAAAAGCTGGTGTCGTTTTTCATGGACTGGCTTTTGCCTGAAATAGTCGATTCTCGGCGAGCGCGGGGGATGCCTCTGCGAGAAAAACAAAGTTCATTAGCAGTCACATCAAGCGACGACAACAAAGAAAACGCCCCTTGTTGTAGTAGAAGACTAAGTTTTGAAGAATTGTGACTTTAGTTTTAGGGACATGAGGAACAGGGTGTAAAGTTCACACATCCTCTATTGAAAAGGGAGGATCCTCCGACCAGACGTGTTGTGTCTTGGCGGGCAATTACCCAAGGATTGATGTCGGACAGTATTTTATATGTGAATCGCGCGGTAAACTTAAATAGCGCGATTCAAGATTTGTGACGTCAGGTCTTTGATGCGTAGTTCGCATGTGGTGATGTAGATGCCGCCACATAGGCATTTATCTTTCCAGATTTCACTCCTTATTCGTAAATATGTCAGAAATAATAAAATAAAATGCAAATAAATTAGCTTGTTTAAATTTTATGTTGCTGTTTTATTCAAAAAGGCTATTCATTCTAAGAAAAATGTTTGCACAGCTGTTTTTTTTGGCGATTTTATGGCTGTTGCCATAGTAAAAGTTGTTCGTAATGATGAGTATAATGACTTCCTAATATTACTACACTCTTTTGTAACACACTGTATATTATTTTTCTCCAGAATCAACCATCAAGCTTGGTGGACTTTTTTTTTACTCTTGATTATGAAGAAAAATAATAATAATATATCTAATATCTATAGGAATAAAAATGACTGTTTTTATATTTTTATTACAATTTGCCGTTTTGAGAATAGGTAATTTCTAGAATTTACCATTCTGCGCCTAGGCCATTTTATTTACGAATTATTTATTATTCGTCTGATGAATCTGTTAGGTACATAATTTCTCAATAACCTTTTCTAGAAAAATATGAAAACAAAAATATATATAAATATTTTAAAAACTAGAACTCAAAAATAAACATAGGTATAAAAATAAACATACATATTAGAAAAAAAAAGTATGCGGCTAATGTGATTCGAACCCAGTGGTCGCCATGGAAGCGTAATTCAAAGCCGGACGCTGGCGCGCTGGGCCAACCGTGCATTTGACGTTATGTGTGAAATATCAGTTCGTAACAAATGGATAACGTGCATCTTCGAGATTTGCGCGGTGCACCCCGCAGTAGGCGGGGCTACTCGGGAACCACTTCATCTGCTTCACCCCCTCAAATAGATAAAAGTCGTCTATTCACCGCGCCTTAACAATTATCGAACTTATTTTCTTCACGAAAAGGTATCATTTCATTGCGAGAGTTGACATGTGTCAAGTACGCTGAGATTCGCGGTGCTGCGCAGCGCGTGTAGCTTATTGTGTAGTCAATAAATTCGATATTATAACGGATAAAAAAAAAGCGCGCGTGACGTTGCGTCTCGGTGTGAACTGACCCTTAGTTACAAAGGCTATCAACCGCCTCTGTAGGCTATTGGCAAGACCACCTGTCCCGGATTCGATTCCCAGCGGGGCCAATATGTTCTGCTCGGTTTAGTTAGTGGTAGGACTTGTTTTAAGTCCACCAGGCTAGCTACCACCATCTTATCTAAGTCTATCGCCATACCAATAATGTTAACAGCATTGTTGTGTTTCGGCAGTTAGAGGTAAGATATATATAGCCAGTTCCTCTGTGGTTGAAGATTCCGAGTGAAGCTCGATTCCACCTTCGGTCTGATCATCACTTACCATCAGGTGAGATGAAGACTTTAGAGAGATTCACAGCCGTGATTTAAAAAAGGACTCCCTTTTTTACAAGTTTCTAACAACAAGAAAACAAAATATCATTACTTTTTTTTTTTGACATTGCTTTGTCATCAAATGACTTCTCCCGTTCTTGGCGGAGCGGAAGGACATGTCAGACTTTTACTGACTAAAGGACCCTGCAACCCTAGCAGGAAACAAATGATCCTAATAATAGCTCCATTGAACGAGAACATTCGATTTTGAAAAGACTTTCCCAAATATAAAATTTTCAATTAACCCCCACTCAACGCAGGACAGTAATAAATCCAGAAAGTCTGCCACCACTCCCAGCACAAAGGCTGTGCTGAATCAAAATTTTACATCCAATCTACTATGCACGGTGCTAGCATGCATCTTCACTGCATTTACATAGCAAAAGGTTCAACCCGCTCTTAAAATCTAGTTGGAACTTCGGATGCGGCAAAGTGAGTCAGATGACCTACTTCTTCATAATTTGTGTTATTATGAAGTTGGGAGTTTGTTTGTTGGGTAAAGTTATTGATAATGTTCCTGAAATCTCTTTGGTGGAGGAAAAGTTTTGTGAGACTAGCTCTATCCTGAGTTTGCTGGCTGCAACGGAAGGCTCACATTCTTATGCTTTTCGGAGCGTATGTTTCTTGGGGTAGCCCCACTTTTCTCTTTTTAATTTTTCATATGAAAGTACACTCAGGGATTTCGAGTGAACAATCCATGGTAGGAATGAAAACAAACTGGATTTGGATTATCATGCCTCGTGTTTGTCTAACTATCTCACCTGAAGGAAAAAGATGATGCGGTACCTATAATCTGTTTAAAAGTCGTTTATATTATAATATTATTCGTATGAGATGTGATATCTTCTATCATCTGATCAAATTCATTGACTTTATTGTTGCATAACATAATCATAATCAGCCTATAATGTTCCCACTGCCGATGCCGGGACACAGGCCTCCTCTCGGTGAGAGGGAGTGGGCCGTAATCCACCCCGCGGGCCCAGTGCGGGTTAGTAGATGTCACATGTCTTCGAATTTTTGGTTCTAGGACTGGCAGTTTCCTCACGATGTTCTCCTTCATCGTTTTGAGAGCAGTGGTGATGAAATAATTTACACAAAGTAAAGCGCCTGCTCAGCAGTGGGACAGTCATCATCATCTGCCTAGCCTTTTCCCAACTATGTTGGGGTCGGCTTCCAGTCTAACCGGATGCAGCTGGATACCAGTATTTTACATGGAGCGACTACTGACTACCTGACCTCCACAACCCAGCAACCGGGTAATACGATACCCCTCGGTAAGACTGGCCGACTGACAGTGTAGGTTACAAAAAAAATACAAAAAATAGCGCCTAAATGGGTTCGAACCTACGACCTACAACTCGTAAGTCGCAGCCGTTCCTTGTTGTTGCATTACATACTTGTTGTTGCGTTGTTGCATAGTTATGTTAAAAAAAAGTGGTGTTAAAATCGATACCAACTCGGAACTCCTTTCCTTCCCACATCAACGTCACCACTGTCGTCTCTTATAAAAACACACTTTAGCTGCTTTGAAGCACCATGTGATTGCAACTTTATTGCAATTTCAAAGCATGCTTGTGACGCCTGCGCGGCTTCCGGAAGATAAACCCACCCTTTGAACTGGCCTGGATTCAATTCAGTGGCTTTTAGTCTTTTTCGCGTGGTTATTGGTTTTGAGAGCAGCTTGACGGAACAAAGTGGAATTATGTGGAGAGAAATAAATAATATTTTCGTTTGGCTTTCGATTTTTTGTGCTGGCAATTTTGTCTGAAAATGGAAGCAAAAATAATAATGAAAATAAGATCGGAAAGTGGATTTGTAGACTGAGGATTTTATCGTAATTTGGGAGAGGCCCATGTTCAGCAACTAGATTACTGACGATATAGAAGCTACTTATTTGCGGTCATAATATGCTATATATCGTTGTATAGATTGATGTTACTACTCGTTTGCAAACTGCAGGCTGTGGTTACAGCGCAACCGAAACCGCAAGTGGTGACAAGCGGGCGATTATAGAGTTACCAGTTAGCGTCATCAATATTCAAAACCCTACTATTGAATATAACCTGCATCATAAATTTTTGTAAGGAATGAGAGATCATTTTTAACTGACTTCTTCAAAAAGGAGGAGGTTCTCAATTCGTCTGTATGTTTTTTTTTTGTATGTATGTTACGCGATTACTCCGCGAATCGATTTTGATGATTCTTTATTTGTTTGGTAGGTCATGCTACAGAGGTGGTCCCATATAAGTTTTATTAACTTCGCTTGCGTAGTTTTTGAGTTAGTTTCAATATTACGTATATTCCCCGCTCAGTCTATACAGACGATGTTTTATGTTACTCCGTCACTGTTATTTCCATAGCCGGTAGTGGTATTCTTTGTGTGGGGTAGGTACCACAACTAAAGAAAAATAACGAAAATTGAAAACCAAGGACACCGACTTACGAAATTAAAGCAATTTTTCACTTTTTAGTGTTTTTTTTTTCAAGTCGGTTGCTTTTTTTTAGTAAAATTTTTTTTTACGTTTTCATTCCACAAACATAATAGATTATCAAGAGATCACGTGTTACAATTTTATCACTTCTGACGCTGCACGGAAACAGAAAATTTGCATTCAAAAACCTTCTAGACAAGACGACGACATAAACAAAAACTGCAATCCAAAGCGAATCCCCTAAGATAATCTGTTTGGCTCCAACAAATCACACTGTTCCCGTACCAAAATTCCCAACACGAACGTCCTAATGTTTCCAGAGGCACCACCTTCATAGCGAGTGACGTAAATGCGATTTGTCGAGATGCGAACACGTGGGGAACGAGCCGTCTGTACTTACTATCCCTGACTCCTGATATTATGGTGCTGCACGTCACGGAGTTGGTTACATTAGGTTTGTTGGGAATTGGTTTGATTTGTTTATTGGAATCGAATTGGCTTGTCCTTTTTGTAATAACTACTGCTGGATATAATCTTCCTTGTTTATTGTGACACTCGATTTTCGGACCAAAGAAACATTCTGTCGTTCACGTTGTAGGGCATAAATCAAACAGATTACGTGTGACTTCGGATTTTTAATTTGTCTGTCTGTGGTCTCTTGTTTATACCTTTTTAGTCGTAGTTGGGTTTTAGTTTTTATTACTTTAATTTTTTTTTTATTCTTTTGGGGTTATAATATTATATATATATTTTTGAAATGTGCTCATTAAGCCCTTTCATTTGATACCCAACATGGTACGAATAAATATTTTTTTATTTTTATTTCATTATCTCCTCTAGAAGGCGCCATTTTTAATTTAACGTGACGTCACATAGCCTTTAACCAGCGGACGATCAAGACGCTTCCAACGATACCTCATTTTTCAAATTGTGATGAGTCTTTTACAAGATATGAGGGAACAGATGAACATACATACATACATACATACATACATACATACATACATACCGGTCAAAATCATAACCCACCTTTTTTCTTTGCCGTAGTCGGGTAGAAAAAAACAACAAACGGTATGTACCATAACTAAAAAGTGAAAAATAATAACTTTTTACAAAAAATAATCAACCGACTTCCAAAAAAAACACAAAAGAAAAGTAAAAAATGTCTGCATTTCAATTTTCGCCTTATCAAAGTACTATTATTACTATTAAACTGGTAATGTTAACAAGTAATATGATATAGGTTCAAAATAAATGGGTAATCCTGATCTTGTTTACTGTTCGTCTAAGTATAACATAATTATTTCCTCACATACCAAAAACCATATACTCATAGTCATACCTTCATAAACCAACATAGTTCTCTTCAATCCTGCTCCCCTAGTACCTACGCACTACATCATCAACGCGGAATGACGTCATCATCCCCAAGAACACCTGCATCCACTCAATCGAGTCGTTTTTCTCTGAGAACTCGCATCGTTGAGGTAATCGTTACGGGGAGGCTCATCTGCTTCTTATAAGATACGTTGTTGAGGTGAAATATTGTTGATGTTGTTACGGTTTTCTTGTCAAAAATAACGTAGGTTTGATCCTACTTTCTATCATTCATTTTGGGCTAAATTATGAAAGGTCAAACCAAAAAAAAGATATATTCCGTTAGAACATGTTATTCTCTTCACTTTTCACTATCAGATCAAATCTGTAGGGCAATTCCCTGCGCTGTTATACGATTTCGAAAAATACTGTTTTTATTATGTTTTAGTTAAAATAATTAATAGTAATCTCATTAAAGTAATAGCTTGTAGTAATAAAAAATTATGAGTAAAACATACTCTTTAATAAATGGAATAAAGCATTTTTTTTGTTTGTCACTTTCACATTTAACCCAAAAATGTATGGACGGTGTATGATAAGTGTTCGTATGATTAAAGTAACTGGTGATAATGAGGCTTTTCTGTTTCCGATAAGAAAATACAACACAATTTTAAACGGAACGCACACTTTGATCCTGGCTATAAATTCATTTAGACTAGCCGATATTGATTCAATGAATTGCGAGAAGTCATTGTCGCTTTGATTGCGAAACCAATTAAGCTATTGGCCAATTGTTAGTCGTCCTTAGTCTGCGAGAGATAGCGATGTCTAGCATTCCGAAAGGACGCTTGGTTAAATTGAAGTCTCTTTCCAAATAACAATAAATTCGACAAATCTCTATTAGTTTATTTCTAGACAATCATTAAATGATAAATGATTTATTTTCTGGAAGTGGGTTTGTACAAACACTTTTACACGTCAATCACATTTTTAAAACTAGATGAGGTCGGCGTTTCCTATCTGACTACTCTGAGAAGAAAGGCCGAAACAAACTCAGAGGTCACAGTCTCTTTTGAAGTCCAGACATAATCTTGGTCAGATCATGTGAAGACCATGTAGATTGGTGTCTGAAATGGACTTTTGAGGAAAGAACCACATAGATTGAGTGGACCTGTCCAGTCACTGCACGCATTTGTCAGTATTCGTGCAGCTCAACTTAGAATTTAAGGAGCTCAACGATTTGACGAACAATACCAAATACATCAGATAAATAAAAAATGTAACCCACATAGTCCTCAAATACACAATAATTAAAATAATAATAATATTATACTTTACAAAGTAAATAAAATTGTCAACCACATCACTTCTTTACCACTCGTTGTTTTCCATCCTTTAGCTTTATTTATCTTAAAACCCCGCTCCTACTATACCAACATCGCATTTTTCCGACATCACCCGTCATATATCAGGAGTGAACGATTTCAACCATCAGCCGGTTTAAAAAGGTACCTGCAGCCCCTATATTGGGCTATATTTCATGGTACAAGATGCATGGTGTTTCATGGCAGGGTTTCAAGCTGAACTAAGCGGTGGAATATTTTTCCTTCGCTTTATAACTTGTGGTTTTTGAAATGATTAAACTGTTTGGTATGAATTTGAACAGCTTTTACAAAGGATTTACGAAGTTTCTCAAAGAATCTTTGTTTTTTCGATGCTTGCTTCTATAAGGCTCTCGCAAACAGGCGCGATGCAACTTTAATAAAACAATTTCTGAGAAAACTTCACGGTAGGTCAATTACCTAATACTTATACTACATAATATACTACATTTATATACTGTATATTTATCGGTGGTGGCGTATGTGTTGGATCATTTAGCTCCCTTCAAAATGGTTGAGCTGAATGGTGCTGATCCATGCGTCATGTTCGTGAACGGGCGCCGTCAGTTGTGACTGGTCATTTCTTAGCTGCCATGGCTTATTTAAATTTTTTAATTGTTCTTATTTTATAATTGCGGACGCTATAACGTGCTTTCTACATTGTTCTCACATGTATAATTTCAACATGAATGATGTAACCATTATATTGTAACAATATTTTGATTTAAAAGAGTTACATGGAGTTTCTTGCCCGTTCTTCTCCATAGGTACCTACTACGCTTTGGAATGGGCAACTAGCTTCATATTTCTGACTGACTGACTCCTTGACAATTCAAAAGTGCCTGTAAATGGTTTAATTGAAATAAATGCTTTGAGTTTGAGTTTGAATCGCAAAAGCGAAATTTTGTATGTCTGTTATTTCGTGGCTAAATTACCGACAAACCGACTTCGTTGACTGGTACTTTATGTCCTAGAGAAGGACCACAATTTTGTACTTGAAATTCAAAATATACGTATTTGTCAGCACGGAGATTCAGGTAGTACGGTGTATATTGGTAACACACGGCTACACATCAAGCTATACATGTGCTACACTTTTACTCCTATTAAGTTATTGGGAAAGAGCTTGTCAACTAGAATACATACATAACAATATACAGCCTATATTGTTCCCACTGCTGGGACACACGCCTCCTCTCTTCGGAGTGGGCTGATTAGGTACCACGCGGGCCCAGTGCGAGTTGGTAGATGTCACATGTCTTCGAATATTTTGGTTCTAGGACACGCCGGTTTCCTCCCGATGTTTTCCTTCACCGTTTTGAGAGCAGTGGTGATGACATTATTTACACAAAGTAAAGCACCTGTCAGGGTACGAACCTACGACCTACAACTCGTAAGTCGCAGCCGTTACCACTGGGCCACCACTGCTCGTCAACTAGAATAGTATTTATTTATAAACTAGAATCCTTTAGGTGATGATGTTTAAACTTTCATAATAATGACTTTATTATTACCACTACTGTCACACCAATTTAAAAACACATTTTTATGAGTACACCCATAATCAATTCACCTCAGAAGCTCGTCATCCATCACTTCAACCCTCACCTACTCGTGTATTCCAGTACACACTATACATCAACGTACCTCACAATTACAAGTGCCATCAATAGATTCACAAGGGCACCTGATTCTCACCCCATAGTGAGACATCTCACGTAGACAGCAAGGAATATGGACAGATAAGTGGTGTCGTATGTCACTTGTTTTAGGACATTACTTTTTAACAGGATCTACTGTATAATAGTAACTAGCGACCCGACCCTGTTTCGCACTGTTTGTATGACTTGACATCGAGATATCTTGATTTTAAGTTGTTTAATAACTGTGTTATATGAATGTATTGCACATAAAACTTCCGGAATAAATTCTCTAAATTATAGTGAAAACCGCGTCCAAAGCTGTTGCGTAATTTAGAAAAACATCTTGGTGACACAGACAGACAGAAAAACCGACTTAATAATATGTACGAGTATAGATAGATAATATAGATAGTGATTTTATTTTCTGTTAATAGGTTTCCACAATTTGCAACAGCTAATAATAAGAATTTCGCTGTAGCGTCACAATTTGAATGTGCCCACAGCAAAATAGAGTATTAATTTAAAGTTTCAATTATTATCAAATGTATGCACAGAGGTAAATTTGGCTTACGAATCTATTTATATGCCCAGTTTGGCAATAAAAAAGCTACCAATGGTAAGCAAAACGATCCGTTATTGTTTAAAGGAGCCGAGCATAAGTTGACGAGAACATTATAAACTGAATCCCATGCAATACAATTGTCATTCGCAAACGTATGCAAAATACAGGCATATCCCCGATCCCGTCGTAGTCGTCCCCAGCTGATAACTCACGCCTCATCCCAGTAAATAAACAGTCGTATTACATTAGTTTATTAGGTGCGCAAGCGTCCGTACATCCGTCAAAGTCGCTGCAGCGGGAGGGTTACAACCCATTTTACCGCAATTTGCAGTTGTCCCCTAATGGTGGTGGTGCAAGTTGAGGGAGAACGCGGTTTAAAAGTTTGAGTAGTTGAATAATTATGTATCTGCAGTGTACTTGAGAAACAACTAGAATACTAACTGAAAAGTATCGCCGATACGTTAATATCCGAACAATACTGCCCCGTTGGTCTCGTGGTCGCAAGCGCGACTGCTGAGTGTGGGGTCCTGGGTTCGATTCCCGGGTCGGGCAAAGTGTTATTGGGTTTTTCAATTTGGAAATTCGTAGTAACAGCCCGGAATTTGGAAGTTGGCGGTGTGATACCCCCGTGCCTCGGAAAGCACGTTAAGCCGTTGGTCCTTCGCCTGATCTCTCTCCGGTCGTGTCGGATTTCCGTCCCATCGGACTATGAGAGTGAGGGAAGAGAGAGTGCACCTGTGTCTGCGCACACACTTGTGCACTATAATATCTCCCGCGCCGAAGGCTAATCTCCGTTGAGATTGGCCGCCGTGGCCGAAAATACGGTCAGGAGGACTATATTATTACTATATCCGAACAAGAAATTGCCTCTAAAGGCACCCATGATAAAAAAGTCATTACAGCTGACGAACGGATTGGTGAAGCATATTTGTTTAAAAGTGTGCTCTTACCCACACTACTGTTTAAAAATATTTACAAACATTTTCTAACACTAATAGGTAGGTACATAAAATCTGTGAAGTGATCAATGTTTACTAATATTTGTAAACATTTTTAAACAGCAGTGTGGAAGCACCAGTAGAGTATCCATAGCCCTGTGGAACTTATAAGTAGCAGTATTGCCAAATGTTTGCCAATAACTAGCCATCAACGAGATTTAGAGAAGTTAAGATCGTCACCAAAGCAATATTTTCATCTTTTTACGGTATATTTTAAAAGGTAAGCCCTCGTCGACAGTATTTTTCACTTTTCTCTAGCCACTGAACTGTTGATTGGCCTATAGAAGGCCGATAACAATTAAAATTCTATTGTGCTAACTTCACTGCCACTTTCATCTTCATTAAACTTTACCTACCCCACACAGTAAACTCAACATCGAAACCAATAATTACCCGCTCCTCTCCTCTCCTTTAACCCACTTCAATTGCAGTGTAGGGCCGTGTCTCCCTCGGGATTCGAACCGCAACTCAGTGCAGCGTAGCCGGTGATTTGTCTGTACCCTCCCGACGATTAAGAAATTGTCCTGCAGTCTTAAGGTAACGGCGACCGACACTGTTAGACGTGCATTAGGAAATTAGATTGATCGATTTCGTGGTGGTGATGCATGTGGCGAGGCGGTTTTTATGGGATTTTGAGGGACTTACGTATGTATATTTTATTATTAGGGAGTTGTTTTGATTATCTTTCTTTATTAAGATGTCTGTGTTGATTATCTGTCTCTGTTGTGATGTCTGTCTATGTTTTAGGAGCTCGTGGCTACGTAATAACAGCCGCACGGGTCGATCCATCAGGTTAAGCTACACTTGCCGGGGTTGGTCCGTGGATGGGTGACCATCTTTACATACCGAAACTCCTCCGTGCCTCGGAAAGCACGTTAAGCCGTTGGTCCCGGCTGTCATTTGTGGATCTTTGACAGTCGTTACGGGTCGTCAGCAGCCCGAAAGTCTGACAACCAATCTTACCAAGGGGTATCGTATTACTCAGTTACTGGGTTGTGGAGGTCAGATAGGCAGTCGCTCCATGTAAAATACTGGTATTCAGCTGCATCCGGTTAGACTGGAAGCCGACCCCAACATAGTCGGGAAAAGGCTAGGCAGATGATGATTAAGATGTCAACTCTAAGACAACTGGTGAGTTAAAGTTGAGAACTTGTCAAACTCTTACTTAAGGTCATTCCTTTTCCCATTCTAAATGTAGTCCGTAAAAATGTATTTGCATAAAACGTAAGTTTTGAATTTCGCAAATTATTTATCTCAAAATCAAAATATTTTATTTCACATAAACCTACATGGGCACTTATGAAACGTCAGAAGCTAGGTGCACGGTTCGAATTGGTCGTTTCCTATGGAGAAGAGCCGGCAAGAACCTCTACGGTTACTCTTTTAAAAATAATTGGCTTTTACAATGTTTTCAAATTACAATGTTAATAGGTATGGGAAGGCAGTGTCGGCCTGAAACAAGTACCACGTACTTATCAAAATAGAAAATGGTCTACAAATCTACAGTCAACGTTCACACATTCCCAAAATATTTTAAAAAAAAAGTAATAAAAACCCAACTACGACCAAAAAGGTATAAACAAGACCGATATAGTCGTAGTTGGGTTTTAGTTTTTATTCCTTAAATATATTTTTAATTCTTTTGGGGTGATAATATATATATATTTGAAATGTGCTCATTAAACCCTTTCTTTTGATACCCAACATGGTACGATTAAACAATTTTTTTTTTTTATTGTTCCTGACTTTGTCCTAAAGAGGGCGCCATTTTTTATTTAATGTGACGTCACATAGCCTATAACCAGGGGACGATCAAAACGCTTCCAACGATACCTCATTTGTCAAATTGTGATGAGCGGTTTAGAAAATAGGAGGGAACAGATGAACATACATACATACATACATACCGGTCAAAATCATAACCCTCCTTTTTTCTTCGCCGCAGTCGGGTAAAAAGAAAAATAAAAATTATTTAAATCAAATGACATGATTGCCATTACAACTGTATCAAATTATCTGAATTAATATCCTGTCTACAAAAGCCACTAAATATCTTTTATGAAAATTTTCCGTTTTGGAAGTATCGTATAGACGTCTATTGTTCTAGAAATAATGTATCTTTATTTTCAAAGTCATCATCATCATCTGCCCAGCCTTTTCCCAACTATGTTGGGGTCGGCTTCCAGTCTAACCGGGTGCAGCTGAATACCAGTATTTTACATGGAGCGACTGCCTATCTGACCTCCACAACCCAGTAACTGGGTAATACGATACCCCTTGGTAAGACTGGTTGTCAGACTTTCGGGCTTCTGACGACCCTTAACGAATGTCAAAGATCCACAAATGACAGCCGAGACCAACGGCTTAACGTGCTTTCCGAGGCACTACTTTATTTTCAAAGTATTTTAAAATTATCAAAAACATGAAATAATCAACTCTTTCCCGAACTATCCTTGTTTTCTTTATAAACGACTCCCAAACACGCAGTTATTATCAAAATAGGCCGCCCGAAGAGTTTAATCACAGTCAATAAATCCAAGGCACTGACAAATTGCTTCAACTGAAGATATAGTTGTTAGCTTTATAAGGAACTAATGGCCTTTTCACTTTAATTAGTTTCTTATGTTTAACACGTTCATACAATTACAAATCTTTTTCCGTTGTTTCAAATCTGTTCTAAAGTATCGCCTGCACTAGTAACGTGGTTTAAAGGTACCATTCCGTAGACGACCGCAGCGTATTTCTATGAAATACGTTCCGTAGCTAGCGACACGTTGGTTTCATAGAAATACATAGAAAGGAACCATTAGTATCGCGGCGACACGTCGCCTGCTGCTGCCGCCTGCGGTCGGCTACGGAATTGTACCTATATCCTCATTTTAAACCGACTTCAAAAAAAGGAGGAGGTTCTCAATTCGACTGCATTTTGATGATTAGTGGAAAGTTCTGAGGAAATGTTTTTTTCCTCAGAACTTTCGACTAGGTGAACCGATTTTGATGATTATATTTTTTATTTGAATCTGGTGCTTCCCGTGTGGTCCCATATAAATTGCATAACCTTTTCATGCGTAGTTTTTGAGTTAGCTTCAATAGTCACGTTTTTTTAAAACACTTTTTTAGTGTTTTTTTTTTTTGGAAGTCGGTTGTTTTATTTTTAACACTATATTCCAAAAGAAGTTATCCGGAAAATAACCGGAGTTACCGACATAGCCTGCAGTGTTGAGAGAGAGTGTTTGTCGAAGGATCGATGCCCGGTGGAGCAGACAAGTCCTAGAGTAGAGACCGCGTACCGGCAAGCGTAGTGTGGGACGCCCCCCAGCTTGATGGACCGACGACCTTAAAAAGTTTGCTGGGACAGACTGGATGCATATGGCGGAGGACAGGGTGTTGTGGCGCAGCCTGGGAAGGCTTACATCCAGCAGTGGACTGCGATAGACTGAGTTGATCGATATCCCAAAAAGCGGTACACTTGTCTTGACACGGTTGTGCAAGCTAGTCACTTTTACAAAAGTTCGCAAAAATGTGAACGCGTTGGAAAGATACTTAAGTATTTAAATTGACCATGCGCTTACAGCATGCCAATTATTCTAAATACATACACTCACACCTGTTTTTATAGACGTACGCAAAAACACAATAGACGTAGATATATTTAGTAGGTAACCTAGTAACCGATCCGCTTAATTATTCCTCAAGAATCATAAAAATCCCTGTAAGAACGTGTTTCACCTCTCAACGAGGCATCCTCAGGATGACGATTGACCAGTCGCGAACCCGAACACGGACGCCCTAGCATCCTAACGCCTGACTAAATTAACTGTCGTAGACAAAAACTACATGGAAAAAACAGATATAATACATATCAAAACAAACAATTCAAGCCCCACCTTCCCTATTTTCCCTACCGCATTCCTCCACCTGATTCGAAACAATGACAGGGAGTCACGCGGACATTATCAGTAGGCCGCAATGTACTTTTATCAGTACCGATAAATCCGAGTCGCGCGCAAATTGCATCAGCTATCAATCTAAACGGTGTTATGTAGTTAGGGACCCCACTGTCGGGATGTGGGGGGGGGGCATACTGGGAGCGAGAAGCGGAATTACTGAAGTTACCGAATGATACATACAGGTGTAAGGGTTAACACCGTTGTCACTCAAACCATGTAGTTAAAAAAAAACGTTATTTTCATTCATAGATTTTAAAAAGTTTCTATCAGACACCGAGCTCGCTAGCGAAACCGCTGACTGACTGAGGGAGGGGTCGCGCTCGCGGCCGGTCAGGTCACGTCACACACCCCCCGCCCGTGTTGAGACGCAAGTTAAGCCTATGCGCTAGGGCAACGAACTGGCGTCTCTTGTGATAAAAAGTAGATTTAAAAAAAAAGTTGTAATCTTCCATTGATTTTACGTTCTATAAATGAAACCAAACCCCTGGTTGCAAGGATAACGGTGTTTACACTAACAACATGTATAAGACGCAATATTAAAAAAAAACATAACCCTGTCTTCGCTCTTGCGCAATCGGGCAATATAATAAATTCAGGTTGGATAACAATTCAAGTGTCCCAATTATATCTGACCAAGATTATAATTCTGGACTTTAAAAGTGACCTCTGAGTTTGTTTCAGTCTTTCTTTTCAGAGTTGTCAAACAGGAAACGCCGATCTCATTAGTTACAAAAAAATATGATTGACGTGTATAAGTGTTTGTACAAATCTACTTACAAAAATAAAATCATTTATCATAAATGGCTTGAAAACGGAAGTTAAAAGTCTAAAGAAAAACTTGTACCTAAAAAAACATAACATATACCTGACCTTTGTACTCATATTTTAATTATGTCGTATCTCTATAAATTATACTGTGTTTACATAAATAATAAAATAAATAAATAAATAAACATGTAAAAAAATGTAAGATTCGCTAGGCAGTTTTTCTACCGCAAAAAAACCTGAGATTTAAAGTAAAACCATGTATATTCAGTACCTATCTATTTGTCATCTTTATTTCTTTAATAAATAGAATGACTTGGCCAGCTGAGAAAGCTTTAAGGCACGTGCAAACAGACGCGAAATCGCGGGCAGGGGCGACAGGCAGCGGTACCTTTGTCGACAAAGGTACCGCTGCCTGTCGCGCCCGCGAAACCATTATTTTTTCGCGATTGCAATGTTGGCCCCATGTAGAAAGTTCTTCAGTTTGATGACCGTAATGAAATGAAATGAAATGAAATGAAATGAAATGAAATTGTTTATTCTGTAAATAGGATATTGGAATCACTTTTACACGTCATATTATAAAAAAAATATTAAAAATAAGCTAGATGAGGTCGGCGTTTCCTATCTGACTACTCTGAGAAGAAAGGCCGAAACAAACTCAGAGGTCACAGTCTCTTTTAAAGTCCAGACATAATCTTGGTCAAGCTATATGAGGACCATGTAAATTCGAGTCTGAAATGGTCTTTTGAGGAAAGAACCACACAGATTTGAGTGGACCTGTCCAGTCAGTGCAAGCATTTGTCAGTAATGGCGGAGCTCAACTCAGAACTTAAGGAGCTCAGCGACTCGACGACTACTTTTATATGACTACACATTTCTAGTACATAATACTACGAAGTCCCCAAAAACTCGCCGACAGTGGCACCACACCCCATCACTCCCCCATACTAAAGACACGTAGTATTTACACAGTTATTTCTCTTCGTTAGACAGCGATTTGTCATGAATACTTTACAGATATTGTTTTTAGATTGAGTGCTCTCGGTGAGGGCTGTGGTTACAGAGCTTAGGGCGGATTGATGACTGTAATTAATATTGGGGGTATTAAAGTGTATTAAAAACCTGAAAATTATTTTGTGAGTGAGCTATTGTGTTAGAAGTTCATCAAACATTAGTAGGTTTATTGAATAAAAAGACAATAGTTTTTTTTTTTTTTCAATTGAATATGTAAAAAATATTTATATATTTTTATTTAAAAATAAAATGAAAGAAAGAAATTAAATACGTTTAGTTAATTGAAAAACAAAAAAAATTAAAATTATTTAATGTCAATTAAATATAAAAAAAATAAAACTAATTTATTTCTATTAATAAAGAAAACGACTGCCATATTCTTGACGAAAAATATCTCCCCATTTTCCATCATATTCAAGTGTCTTATAAAAGTCGCTTTCCCGTTCAAAATGTTTCTAATATTCTGGCATACTACCTGTGCTTTTAAGAATATTAAATTCCGTCAACAAGTACCTAGTGTAATCTAACGCAAGTATAATTTTCCACCAAAATGTTACTTTTCAAAGAAAATATTTGAAAGGCTTTTTCTCCTGGAAGTTTCATAC
Organism: Lithophane ornitopus; assembly: GCA_948473465.1. NCBI lineage: Eukaryota > Metazoa > Arthropoda > Insecta > Lepidoptera > Noctuidae > Lithophane > Lithophane ornitopus. Next base: position 12,749,549 of record OX419624.1, on the reverse strand, counting down.
AAACGCCTCTAGCCCCCTCTAGTCACAATCCAGTACTAAATACCGGCAGACCACGTTGTGTTATTCAATTAGGGAAGCTCCTTATTCGAAGTGGTTAGGGCTCTAGCAATAGGGTGCTAACTAGGGTACTTGTTTCAGCTCCATTTAGGAATCAATTCATGGTTAATAAATGGTTCAATGCTTGCTCCCTCTGAATTAACGGCAAATGAGGCACATTTAGTTATGCAGAAGCTTGCTCCATTCCTTTAGTATTATTTTTTTATTTTTAAGACGGAGGTTACACCATCTGTTTGTCGTGGATTTAATCAAACTCATGTAATTATTTAACAAATTTTCTGAAAATATTATTAATCTGATCAAAGTATCCCATCAAGTAAACGTTAAATTGCTGCATTATTATTATAATTTGATGTTACAATTCGCAAAATGATCACTTATATTATTTAAAAAAACAAAAGACAATTCAATTTCGAACACACCCCGACAAAAATCCTTAACATTCCAATTTTAAACTACGCTACATCCAATAATGAAATACACCCCTATTCTATCGAAGTTCGCAAGTCGAACGCTGCACTTAAATGCATCTTTGTCGATAAATAATTCAGTCCCAGAGAGATGGATTCCGTTAATAGGAGCGATCACTCACTGTGTACCGCGTAAATCGTCTGGGACTTTCGATTGCACTCCGGAATACGGATGCAGGGTTTTATAAACTGTTACAGGTGAGATTATTGTAGGGAATGATTGAGATATATTGTTGGGGTGTGTATTGATAAATAGGGGGTGTTGTTGCTTTGAAGTGGATTGTCTCTTTTTAATAGATCTTTTTTAAACGTTGCTCCACGCTTGGAATTTCTTCCTGTATCGTGGGTGCGTTTACAAACATAGAAACTCACATACACTAACACCCAGACCCGGAACAACTACTTGCAGATCATACTAATATTTGTTCCGTGCGGAGATCGAACCCGCGACACGTTGCACAGCCGTCCATCGCTCAGCCACTGCGCCAACCGTGTCGTCGTGTTTATTCGCTTTAGCATAGATAATTTTGATGTTGTAACTTAAGATCTTTATTGAGGAAGATTCTTGTATGATTGTTTAGAGCGGTGAATCCATAAACAACCATTATAGAGTAATTTCAAGCTGTGAACGACATATTTTTATTTCCTTACAAAAACCAAGCATACTTTATGTTGACGTAAAGCTTTCTTGTTGTTATTGACTCAACTAGTGAAAAGACTTTCATTTATTATACTAAACTAACCAATTTAAAGACCACTAAAGCCCCACCAATCAATCTGTCTAGCCTTTTCCCAACTATGTTGGGGTCGGCTTCCAGTCTGACTCCTTGACAATTCAAAAGTGCCTGTAAATGGTTTAATTGAAATAAATGCTTTGAGTTTGAGTTTGAGTTTGAGTCTAACCGGATGCAGCTGAATACCAGTATTTTACATGAAGCGACTGCCTATCTGACCTCCACAACCCAGTAACTGGGTCAAAGATCCACAAATGACTGCCGGGACCAAAGGCTTAACGTGCTTTCCGAGGCACGGAGGAGTCTCGATATGTGAAAATGGTCACCCATCCACGGACCAACCCCGGCAAGCGTAGCTTAACCTGATGGATCGACCCGAGCGGCTGTTATCACTTAGCCACGAGCTTCTCGTGCACCACTGAAGCCCCACCGACTACAAAAATATAACCGGTAAACTATTAAGCAAATACTTAAACAATTATTAAGGGCCTACCCAACCTCAAATTGTATCTCGCTCGCACCATACAACAGGCAGCGTGAGTGAGAGCGAGACGGAGTGGGGTGCTGGCGGCTCCAAGCCTCGAATAGTTTAGGTAATTGCTTTTTACGGTGAAAATAAAGGTAATTTTTTTTTTTTTTTTTAAGTCGGTTATTTTATTTTTGTAAAAAGTTTTTATTTTTCACCTTTTAGTTGTGGTACCTACCCCACACAAATTCGAATACCACTACATGCTATGTAAATAACAGTGACGGAGTCAAAGAATATATCGTCTACATACACTAAGTGCGACAAAATACGTAATATTGAAGCTAACTCAAAAACTACGGAAGCAAAGTTAATAAAATTTATATGGGACCATCTCTGAAGCATGACCTACCAAACAAAAAAAGAATCATCAAAATCGATTCACAATTGACGGAGTAATCGCGAAACATACACACACAAAAAAAAAAACAACATACAGACGAATTGAGAACCTCCTCCTTTTTGAAGAAGTCGGTTAAAAAAAAAGATAAGACCTGCGTTATAGTTAGTTCGGTTATTATGCAAAGTTTCATGATCTAATTTGAAGTTTTGAATACCAGCGGTTCATAGTTCGGTTTAGAGGTAACTTTGTTTTTTTTTTCTATAGAGAAATTTTATGTAGGTAATCGTTTTTTCGTCAAACATTGGACCTAGCATTAATCCTCAACTTTAACATACCTATACATATTTATTTCAAAATTAAGGCTGCAGTATATTTTCGGAGAATCATGGTAAGCAATTTGAGGTAGCCTAGGGCATTAAGTACATAATGAATTACACAAAATTCTCTTTCTAAGTTAATATTAGTTAAGTTTATTTCGTTCCTTCTTTTTACTATTTACCAAAAGAAATATAAAACAGCATTCAGTATATCCGTGTGTACGGCGCCCATAATCTTTTCTTTATTGAATTCCCGTCGCCTGGCCCCGGTATGCGCTGCATTTGAACCGGACCCCTGCATTGCCCAGGAGTTCCAACTATTGCAGCATTGCACGCTAATACTTGGACTATATTGCCTATTGAATGGGAAGGAAATGTGGTATTGTTTTATTTAAAACTAGCTGCTTCACGCGGTTTCACACGCGTCAGTCTCGATCCCGTGGAAATATTGGGATCAAAAGTATCCTATGTCCGATTCCAGGAGCCCAAAAAGACAGGTTCCCCAAACCTTTAAGAAAATACAACGAATTAGATAACGTTGCTAAATTGAAGAGTACAACTGTGACGTAGTTTGGCAACTGAAGGGGCAGGTATTACGTTTACTCGGTTAATCAGACGCCTTTGTTGATAGCGCTAAAAGAAGAACAGAAAATGTTTAAATTAGACAAAATACTTGATGATACCACTGAACGCTTTATTATTAACTAGCTGCGCCCCGCGGTTTCACCCGCGTAAGTCTCGATCCCGTAGGAGTATCAGGATCAAAAGTATCCTATGTCCTATTTCAGGTCATGGTCTACCCACGTGCCAGATTTCATCCAAATCCGTTCAACCGTCTGAGCGTGAAAGCGTAACAAACAAACTCACTTTCGCATTTATAATATTACTAGCTGCGTCCCAAGGATTCACCCGCGTAAGTCTCGATCCCGGAGGAATATCGAGATAAAAAGTATCCTATGTGTTAATCCAGGTTATAAACTATCTGTTTGCCAAATTTCATCCAAATCCATTCAGCCGTTTTTGCGTGATCGAGTAACAAACATCCAAACACACAAACTTTCACATTTATAATATTAGTAGGATATAGTTCGGAAGTTGGGTACTCATCATTATGAACATCTTTCACTATGGGACCAACCGCGAAATTGCGAAAAAAAAACAGCTTTTCCCTACATTTTGACGAGCTATGCGAATATAAATGTAGGGAACAGCAGATATTTTTAAAACGTGACAGGTTCAGGGTGAATAACAAGACCTGCTTGGTCTATTCTGTGAAAATATCACCGTGAAAACTTAGGTGAAGTGAGTTTGAAGTGAGCTGACAATAGTGTCAACCCCTAACATCAGTGATGCTATTCTGTATGAATTTCATCGTGAAGACTAAAGTGAAGTGAGCTTGAAGTGAACTGTCACTGCCTTAGCGTCAGTAGGTATCGATGACAATGACAGCTCACTCCACGATCACTTCACCTAAGTTTTCACGGTGAGATGGTTACAGAATAGCAATCCTGGTGGAATAACAGCTCACTTCACCAAACTTTTCACCTGAAAATGTAAAAAAGAGGTATCTCGTAAGATTAAAAGTTCAATTTAAACACAGGGTTTAATATGGTAAAGAAAAACATAACCATATTAAACCCTGAACTTCCTCAAAAACCGAAACCTCCAATCCATCACCATACAATTCAAATAATAATTCATAATCCGACATAAGGGCGCGCACACACGTGCCGACAGCCGCCTCATTATGCGCGGTCACACACAAGCGATTAAACATCGCGCGGCGAACGATACGCGTGACGGTATGCACATTTGTGTATCCGTAATGACATTTGAATTTGGCTGTCGTATTTAATCGACTTAAAATAGTCGTCCGTTTGAACTGACGGTGAATTTTAATGGGATGGTAATGATGACTGGGTTAAGGTGATGTAGTATTATCTGTGGAGCCTTTTCCCAACTATATTGTGGTCAGCTTCCAGTCTAACCGGATGCAGCTGAATACCGGAGTTATTGAGCAAAATGTTTGATTAAAAGTAACATAAAGAATATCAACTTTTTGCTTTTAAAATATGAAAAGCTTAAAAGCAGTTTATAGAATCAGTTTATGTAATTTTTTATGATAATGTAAAAGTGACAGTGTTCATAGAGTTTTGTTGCTGACGGTACCTACAGAAGAAATCTCCGGAGTTTAGGTCTATAAAAGATACACCACTGCCTTTCCTTTCGGGGATTAGCGGCGTGATGTTGTTACATTATTTTTTAATTAATACTCTTAGGTCCTAAATATATAATGTTTTAATAAAAGTTAAAAAAAAATAGATATTCACACTATTTTTAACGGCCTAATATTCAAATAAAGTGATTTCCTTTCGCAGTTTTATTTCGCAAGAAAAATAATAAATTATTCATAAACAGTTTTGACTTTCAAGAATTTTAATTCTTACTTAATAAGCGAGTAGTGTTTCCCCTTAATGTAAGATGGAAATTACGTTTTTTATTCATGTGGTAATGACTATTGTACAGGTTTAGCAGAATTGATGTTCAAACAAAAGGTATTAGCATAGTGTTTACGACCTAGCTCTGTGGTCTAACCCACAAACAGACCACCCGATTACTTCCTAAGGATGTGTCTTTATAAATGACTAGCTTGCGCCAGCGGCTTCGCCGGCGTGATATGTTTATAAATTATAGCTCAAGTTACTCTGCGATAATCATAGATATCCGTGGTGATAATATAGCATTGTACTGGTAAATGACTTTTTTTAAATCGGTCCAGTAGTTTTTAAATTTTTCCTAAAAACAAAAAATCTTTTCTGATTATAATATTAGTATAGACAATTTCCAGGTTCTTACATATAACATAATATAACATCAACCCTGTTTTCCGAAAGGTGTACCTATAGTACACACACAGAAGTGTACAGTCATGGACTTTAATTGATAAGCCACGTTCAAACTTTTCAATTTTACAGTTTCATACATTCACGAGATTACACGATTAAACACGAACTCAAACCGCACGCGCGTAAACAAGATGACAAATAAATTACTTATAATCGGAAATTGTCTTATCCATAGAGGTTGACTAATAAGTTCTCAATGATGAAAATAAATAAAATGTTGCATTAAGTTTATCCAATCTATTTGATACTGAGCTCCTTTGAATCAGAGCTCATTAACTCGACTATTCTGAAAACTTATCTGAAGACAGTGACAGTTGAAATGTCGATGTCAGAGACGTTAATTTCGAAGTTGTCAAAATGACTTTTAATATTTCTCCGTACGCTAACGTTACGATCGCTATGCTTAAACAATCGTTGCTAGGTTACTGTTGCTAGACCTGCAATTGGTTGACTTTGGGTAGTCACTCTGCTGTCAAGTTTGTAGTTCTGGCTCTCAGGTTAGCCAACCGGTAAAGTTATTAAATATAATTTTCTTCTACTAATACGAAGACATTATGACTTTCCGTGTCGGGAACCGAATAAACCCGATTTGCATTACACGGCTAAAATACGAACAGTGCCAGGTGGCTCATCAATTAAAGTCCGTGACTGTACCTATAGTACACACACAGAGGTATACCTATAGTACACCCACATTTCATCAGTTATGTTAAAGTCCCATGTAATAAGGGGCGAGCCTATTGCTGCTACTGAGAAATTCCAGATTTACAAACCCAATCTCACTTTTCCCAGCGTAATATACCTGAGAATCGAACCCAGGGCTTCATGCTTAACAGTAACACTTGCAACCACTAGACCAACGAGGAATTTTCAGGTTTTATTGGAATAAAATTACCAAGACGTTGAAAATACCAATTCGCTAAGGATTACGTGAATTACGAATAGAATCCCACTTAACATTATCGATTGCATCGTTCAAAAATACACAACAATTTTCAAACTTCTCAACAGATTTCGGATCGCGAGTTAAAATGAGGGGAAAACCTGAAGCTCTCGATCGAGTTTCAACAACATTTTCGAAGGAGTTTCGTTGTACGCCGCGTACGCGAAATTTATTGAATAATGATCGACATCAAACTTGTACTTCGTTTTCATCCAGGTACTCTTTCCACACTAAATCTTTGAAGAAACATTTTTTAAGACGATTAATTGTCATTATAACGGTAATTAAATAGTTAATGCTTTGTTACATACGGCAAAAAAACAAAATTGACGATTGCGATGTATACAAAAGAATGTAAAACTATTTTAAAAGAGTTACGGTGGAGTTTCTTGCCCATTCTTCTCCATACGAAAACTACCTTTTGGAAGGGGCAACTAGAATCAGTTCTATTTCTCTGTTTTTGACGTTCAAAAGTGCCTTTTATGTGCCTATTTGAAATAAATTATTTGACTTTGATTCGTAAATTGGTTTTATAAAGCTGAATCTTTTTTTCCCAAGACGTAAACGTGAAATGCAGCGTTTTGGGGGACTATCTTATGTAATTATGACGTTCGTTCGAAAAGTGGTGATTCTCAGCCTAGTTTGAATAAATGACTTTTGATTTTGATTTTGAATCCTTTACACAGTATGAGTTATTTCTGGAAAAATCTCATCCATAAACAAAAACCTGAAACTACTCTAGACAAACGTGCCAAATCTTTTCACTATAACAACTTAAAAAAATATAACCACAAAATCTATGAAAACAGGCTACCCACCTTAAGCTAAGTTCACACCCTTCACCCTCGGGCGTTTAGCTTACAAAATTGAATTCCCCGCAACGTTCAAGGCGTAAACTATCCCACAAGACGGGAATGGTTATGCAAAGATCGCGTACGTAAGGCCGGCACGGTAATGACACGCGCGGTTTGAAATGGTAATGAGCGCCACGCCGTCTGTGTGTAACAGCCTTTATGTCATTGTAATTGCATTGATTAAATCGCAGCGCATTGAGGTGATAATTTTATTCAATGTTTGTTGTTTGTGAAAGCTCTGCGTTTCTGATTATGTGCATAATATCGGCCATAGTGCTACGTGCTGTTAGGTACAGTTAGGTAGTGACAATTGAGCTCAGAACTGTTATAATAGTTGTTAGATACTACAGTTACGATAAAACTGACCTTAAGTTCAGCATTAATAGTTCTAACGTTTATGGGTAGATTATGCATAGTTACCTACCTATATGAACAGTTTGGTATTCTCTACATATTCATAATTAAGGTGAGAGATACATATACGAAGAATCGAGGAGCTCGTGGCCAAGTATGAACAGCCGCACGGGTCTATCCATCAGGTTAAGCTACGCTTGCCGGGGTTGGTCCGTGGATAGGTGACCAGCTTTAAATACCGAGACACCTCCGTGCCTCGGAAAGCCCGTTAAGCCCTTGGTCCCGGCTGTCATTTGTGGATCTTTGACAGTCGTTACGGGCCGTCAGAAGCCCGGAAGTCTGACAACCAGACTTGCCAAGGGGTATCGTATTAGGTACCCAGTTACTGCGTTGTGGGGGTTAGGTAGGCAGTCGCTCCATGTTAAATACTGGTATTCAGCTGCATCCGGTAAGACTGGAAGCCGACCCCAACATAGTTGGGAAAAGGCTAGGCAGATGATGATGATGAGAGATGCTTTCACATGCACAAAAAACATCCATAGACCTTTCCTATACTTTCTGCTCACTCGTGTAACTTTATATCCTACTAGCTGTTACAAGCGACTTCGTCTGCGATCCAGGATGAAACATAGCCTATGTCCTTCTCTAGTTATAGTAATATTAATAATGAATTGCAATTATTATACACAAGTGACGAAGAAAAACTAAAAATAATTTTACACAAGTGACGAAGAAAAACGTGTGTTGCCACACGTCATAAACATTTTTAAGGCACGTTAATGTTGCACACATAAAAACAATAAAAATTAACAAAAATATTGAATTGATTCTAAATTTTTATAGACTAGCTGCGATAAAATGTATCCTATGTGTTATTCCAGGTTGTAAAAAATTTCATCTAAATCCATTCAGCCTTTGCCTGATTGAGTAACAAACATCCAAACACACAAACTTTCACATTTATAATAATAGGCCTTTACCTATGAAATTGCCGTTTTGTATGAAAAAATTTAAACGAATTTTTTTCATGAATTTTTTATTTGTATTAATCGAAGTAATCACCCATGCAATCAATGCATCTTTGCCATCGCAGTGGCAGTTTATTGATGCCCTTCTTAAAGAAATCAGCTGGACGGGAGGCAACAAATTCTTCAAAGGCATTTTGTACTGCCTCTCGGGTATTGAATTTTTTTCCCGCCAAGAAGTTATCCAAATTCTGGAAAAAGTAGTAGTCTGTAGGCGCAAGGTCTGGTGAGTAGGGCGGATGACGGAGAGCTTCCAACCCCAGTTCTTGCAACTTGGAGACCGTCTGCTTTGCAGTATGAGGTCGCGCGTTGTCGTGCAGGAGCAGCGGAGACGAGCGATTGACCAATGCTGGTTGGAGATGCGCCAGCTTCTCCATCATTGTGTTCAGTTCTTCACAGTACACATCTGCAGTAATGCTCACCCCGTTTGGTAAGAAGCTGTGATGAATCACACCGGCGCTAGACCACCAAACAGTGACCATCACTTTTCTAGGGGTAAGTTTTCGTTTAGGGCATTGTTTAGGTGCTGAACCAGGATCCAACCAACTTGCTGAGCGCTTGCGGTTATCAAACAGAATCCATTTTTCATCGCAGGTAACAATGCGGTTCAAAATTCCTTCATTTGTGTGTCTGTTGAGCAGTGCAAGGCACGTCTCGACGCGTACTTCGCGCTGGCGATCATTGAGTTCGTGGGGCACCCATTTGTCAAGCTTTTTTACCTTGCCAATTTGACGCAAATGGACCAATATTGTTTTGACGCTAACGTCGAAAGCTGCTGCTAATTCAGCCGTAGATTGTGTATCATCAGCTTCCACAATCGCCTTTAATTCGTCATTGTCGACCAAAGTCTTCGGACGACCGCGAGGTTCATTTTTCAGGTCGAAATTTCCAGAACGGAAGCGAGCAAACCAATAACAGGTGGTGCGTTGGTTTGTAGTGTTTGCTCCGTAAACGTCGTTGATGTTGCGTGCCGCTTGTGCCGCGTTGCTGCCACGACGGTACTCATATTCCATAATTACTCGAATTTTTAACGTATCCATGATGACGAAAAAGATTGAAATGCGATGAAAATGTAACACTAATCAATAAAGAAATGACTACTTTTGGAAAAAAAAAACCATGTTTTTAAAATAAAATTAATTTGAAATTAGAATTCTTAGCCAAACAAAAATTATTTTGATTTGAAATGGCCAGTACTGCAGAACGGCAATTTCATAGGTAAAGACCTAATATTAGTAGGAAGTAGGATTAGTAGGATTACTGCAATTAATTACATGAATCTATAGGTAATAATTCAGAATATCAAATTGTATTGAACAATAACACTGAAATCGATGTTGTAACTGTTTAAAACTAAATATTCGGTGTTACGATAATATTGCATTTTATAAACAATATTTTAGTTCACTAGTTAGCCATATTTACATTCAGTAATATTGCCATTTAATTAATCAAAACAGCGAAATAATTCACATCTATTTGCGATGTTGCCAACTTTCAGAATGCACGCTCTTAAGGCGAAAGCTTCAGGGTAGCCCGCGAAATTCAAATTTTCTTACGTTTTTTGCAATTTGCAGATCAGTGTCAGGTTGTATGTTGATTGAAATATGATTCGCGGTCGTAAAAAATATGGTATTACAGAATTATAATCATTAGAATCAGCAATACAACTATCTAAGTTCATATAAGTGTATTGAATGACTATTTCATGAAATCATGACATTTAGCAGTTTTTCTAACTTAGAGAGTTCTATTGTATTGAGTTGTTGTGTTGTATAGACAAAAAAATTTCAAACTTTTATAATTTCTTGGTTTTTGGCGAATTTGTACATATAGTGAATGTCACTCTTTATTTTCTATTTTGCGTTTAGTTTGCGCAGAATAAACAAATTTTCTTTTTTCTTTCTTTATTGCTGATTCTAATGATTATAATTCTGTAAAGCTGTTACGGCCGCGAATCATATTTTAATCAACTTACAAAGCGGACACTGACCTGCAAATTGCAAAAAAACATAATACAATTTGAACTTCGCGGGCTACCTTAGCGCATCCCCCTTAAGCCTACCTATCTATTGCTTACAAAACCAGGTCAGACCAGTCATGCACAATAACAACCTCAAAATCCACCAAAATCCTGCTTCCACGTTAACTTAAACAATAGTTGGAACAAAATGATCGTATTCCAAAGCTACGAACGTTAAGCTTACACAGGTATTCCGGATGTGACGTCAAACTGTTATGACGCGGCTGAAACCCGGCAATTCAACGCTTTAGCTCTAATTGGTACGGAGAATGGGTTAGTTTTCATGCGATCGCATCATGGAAATGATGGGATGCTGTGGCGCCTGTAAATGTAGAGTTTATAATTTACTAAGGAAACGTGTGTGGCTAAAATGTTTTTTGAAATGAAAATTTCTTTAGACGCGTTGTTTTCTTTTCTATCGGCAGTCCTCAAAGACTCACCAGAATGTTTTTTTTTTTTTTGTAAAACCCTTTTTATTTTTTATTATAGAAGCTAACTCATAAACTACCGAAGCAAAATTTAATAAAAAAAATTACGGAACCACCGCGCAAGTATCCTCTACCAAATTAAGAATTTAGGAATTTTCATAATTGGTCCACACTTGACGAAAAATATGGCTGAACGAAAATATAATTTTTAATTGCCTTTTTTGAAGTCGGTTAAAAAGGGTTTTCCAGGTGAAGTAGACTTTTAGCCAGTCAGTAAGTGTTGGGCTATAACCCGCCCTGATTGTACCTACTGGACGTAAACTAAGTATCGTTTCGCAGAATTCTATTTCAATTTGCGACTAAACTACTTTTGTCTGAAACTAGTTTTGTCTAAAGGGCTAAAATCTCAATTGTACTCAAAGAGACCGATACACTGTTGTACGATCTCATTTCTCTAATAAATTATACAATTTAGATTTATTATTTTCATTAATCTAATTACATTTTACATTTCATCTTACGTAATACGTACAATATTTAGATTTATTAAAGGGACGGCAAGGGAAGTTTTTTTTTTGCAATGAGAGATACGGTCAGTATCTCAGCAGTAGTGAAAACTAAAACAAAAAGAACGAAAGGAACACCTTTTTCACGAAGTTTTATTTCAAAAGATCAAAGAAAACCAACATCAGAAATTCGGGATGTCTGTAAACCAAACCTTTCAACTACTTGGAAGCAATAGATTTCTATTTCGATGCTGTGAAACCTGAATATTTTCACATTTCCTTTGGAGGATCATTTTGTAAATTTGTAAGCTTTCAGTCATTTGAAACGTAGAAATATTGCATCAGGCAGCGATGCTGCCACGAAAACTTTGAACTTACCTAATATAAACTACAAAATGTCTAAGAAAGAAATTATGATATGAGAATGTATGTTGTAAGGATCCTGAGCTCTGAAAATCAACTAATTTCGTAACCATTATTTAGTTCGTCATGAATTATGTACTTTTTAAATATAGCTGGATGTATGAACGGGGCCAAATCGACTCTTCTTATGCAAAATTATTTGGTATCACCGCCCATGAAGAACAAGAGCATTTCCGATGCGTGGCCAGAGATAAAGATGCAAAGACTCATGGCGAATTCACTGCTTCCTTGGTAGATACGTACACCGCTTCCTCAATAAATTCTTGTCACGTCAGTTGCAACGGACAGATGCCGCGTACTCTGTATTATTTATTAAAAACATAATAACAATAAAATAACACTTAACAATAGTTCAATCTCGATAAAATTTTAATAAAACACGGAGCTGCCTGCGGCTAAACACATTGAATTCTATCGAAGCATTGAATACAATGCAACACCGATTTGTATTCCACTGGGTAAAATGAAAACGCAGCAAGCTGCATTCGGATCTCTAAAAAAGATATACCTTTTTGATATTCCTACTGAAGTTTAGACACGTGCGAATTGATAGAATTTTGACGTTTGTGCCTTTTTTTTTTTCAATTGGTTTTAGGTTTTTTAGCACGTTACAATCCGTGGTTGGGCACGCACACCATAATTTTTTTGCAAAAAGAAAATTGATTGATAATTCAATCAATTTTCTTTTTGCAAAAAAATGTACTCAATTTAGTATCCGGCTATATATTCAACTAAGCAATAAAAATAATTAATTAAAAAATTAAAAAACACGACTGTCCTGCGAAAAAACGAACTAAAAAGAAAAAAAGAAGTTGATAAAATTGTCATTGCAGTCGGGGGACCGTTCTGTGGGGAACACTTTTTAATCTAAGATATAAAAAAACATGGCCTATGTCACTCGGGATAATGTAAGGATTCTAACGATACCCCATACATCCAAATCCGTTCATGCATTTTAAAGTTATGGTGGTTTAAAGAAACTTACATACATACATGAACCCTGAAAACATTACACTCCTTTTTGGGCAGTCGTGTAAAAACAAAAGGGAGACAATTAGGCTGTCTAAATGTTACAACTACAGTGTCAGAAAATACTACATTATTGAAAATGTTTCTTATATTTTCACAAATTTTCATAAACGAACGTATTTCCTATCATAGTAATCCTAATTGAAAATGAAACCCACTGGCAGTAAAATCAAAATTTTCCACTTCCTCCTTAAAAATATTTTCGTCTAAGCCGATAGTATATGCGTCAGCACCTACATTAAAAAGGTAAAGTGCGACAGATGAAAAGTGAGGACTCGCTCCTAGCTCCCGGTCTATAGGAATACGAATGGAGCAAAGACTTTTAGGTGCTACGAAATTTTGTGGTAGTTCAGTAGGTTCGTACTTTTTTTGTGGTTCTTTAGAATTTTAAAAATATTAATGAGAAATACGTTTTAAAAGGACTATTCATTCATTCAAAAAAATATTAAAAATAAAATAAGTTTTCTCTTTGACTTTTTTGATGTAGTGGCGGAATGATTAGCGCATTGGGTGAACGATTGGTTGCCGAGTAGTGTGTCACGGGATTATTACTCGCTCAAGAATAAGAAAATTTATGACGTACTGAGGTAACGGGTTTCATTCATCTATCTGCCTAGCCTTTTCCCAACTATATTGGGGTTGGCTTCCAGTCTAACCAGATGCAGCTGAATACCAGTATTTTGCATGGAGCGACTGCCTATCTGACCTCCATAACCCAGTAACTGGGTAATACGATATCCCTTGGTAAGACTGGTTGTCAGACTTCCGGGCTTCTGACGACCTGTAACGACTGTTAAAGATCCACGAATGACAGCCGGGACCACCGGCTTAACATGCTTTCCGAGGCACGGAGGAGTCTCGGTATTTTTAAAGATGGTCACCCATCCACGGACCAACCCCGGCAAGCGTAGCTTAACCTGATGGATTGACCTGTGCGGCTGTTATTATTTAGCCACGAGCTCCTCTGGTAACGTGTTTCATTACGACATTTTTGTTGCACACCCTAAAGTTTATTTAATTTTGATTCTCAAATTATTATAAATAAACATTAAAGGCTTATTCAGATATATGCGATATCGCTGTCGCGCTTGGTAGGGATAATGGTTCGCCTTCTGATTAGTAACTTTGGACCACTATCGCTATCGATCGCGACAGCGATATCGCTTATATCTATATAGGCCTTAAAGCTATAGCAATACAACTTTACAAGCCGATTAACGACGCGCCTACCCATATGCAGACAAATATGTACGAGCCCAATAATATTATGCAGTATTAAACTCATGTCAATCATGTGTCCCAGCCCTTAGACGGCATTCTTGCTCAACAACACCAATGCAGTCGAAGTAGACGTCTGACAAGTTGTCAAACCATAGACACAAGCCCCGCGGCGACAGAGATTACAGACAACTTCGGCTGTCTCCAGAATAATTGAACATCTAACATTAAGGTGCATAAGGTTGGTTGAATTAAATATTTAGAAGCTTTTTTTTCTTGAAAGGGTTTAGGGATCTCGCGCACCAGACGGCCACGACCACGACCGCTTCCTAATATAGCCACTTTGGCAGAATCATAATAGGAAAATACTATGAATCATCGTAAAATGTCACAAACTGAAAATTCATAATATGATCTGCGTGCTGTTTCATATTACGCAATAATTCACCTGTTTGACAGTTTTCAATGGAGATTCGTAAAATGTTTTTCAAATTTTGAATTGCTTTTGTGTCAAATTAGAGGAATTTGCTAATGACAGCTGGGAATTCAGAAAATGAATTGTTTTTAGAGGAATTGTTAATGTGACCGTTTTAGACCTCGGTAAACTATAGAAAACGATATCGAATAGTACACTTGGTCGCAACGGCCAACTAGCAGCATACCATACAATACCACTGGCCATGACTGGCCGGAGTCGTGGCCGTTTAGTGCGCGAGATCCCTTATACTCTTGGGTTTCGTTAAAAGGCTACTTTGAGAAGCTTGGCAGAAACTTCCTCACGTTTTTAGGCCAAGCTTGGTAATTGATCCATAATCAATTAAAATCAATAAAATTAACCGTTAGCTATTAACACCGGTAAGTAGGTTTCTCATGTTCAGCAGTGGAACCTGCATGGAAATAACCAAAATCCAGTTGAAACATTTGGTCAAGTTTCCCAGCATAATGCTGATATCCTAGCACCAGCAAAGATAGACTAATGGTGTGACCTTTGGACTGGTAAGTCATAGGTCTCGAGTTCGAACCCAAGACACGCACCTCCAATTTCGGGATTCATGTGCGTATTGTATAATTATCACTTGTTTTTAAAAACGGTGAAGGAAAATACCAACGCCATGAGAAAACCATGCCTGAGAGATATTTCTCGACGTCATTTAAAGCCGAGTCAGGAGCCCCTGAAGAGCAGTGGTGGCCCAGTGGTAACGGCCACGACTTACGAGTTGTAGGTCGTAGGTTCGAACCCTGACAGGCGCTTTACTTTGTGTAAATTATTTCATCGCCACTGTTCTCAAAAACGGTGAAGGAAAACATCGTGAGGAAACCGGCATGTCCTAGAACCAAATATTCGAAGACATGTGACATCTACCAACCCGCACTGGGCCCGCGTGGTGGATTACGGCCCGCTCCCTCTCACAGAGAGGAGGCCTGTGTCCCAGCAGTGGGAACATTATAGGCTGATTATGCATTATGCAGGAGCCCCTAAGCAGTGGCGGCGTAAAAAGAACTCTGAAACCAGATTAATCACTAACTACACGAAAAATAAAGAAAGATGCTGATTTCAAAAGTACTTATTAAAGTCTCCTTAAACAATGATGAACCACTATTACCTATAGAGTTATTTTCAGCAGAAAATCATAATAACAAAGACATAATTAAACAAAACACAAGTTCAAAAGTGAGAAACATTCAAAGTACTTGAGAGCTTGTCATCTTGTCACAGGAGAGACGCAGCCGCAGGCACTCAGATACCAACGAATTTACATACGGCACAATGCACAATGTTGTACAGTGACTGGCAAAATGAAGGTAACATTTATGAGGTAAACCTAACGTCATACGCGTAATATATTTTTCAACAGGTGGGCAATGAGTTGGGAATTATTTGTGGTAAAAGAAAACCGTTGAAAGACTAAACATCTATTTAGATTTTAAAAGCAAGATCACGCCTGTATTACGCCATTTGGCATTTAAGTTATCTTCTTTTCATATGGTTGTTGACTAACCTGGTGTCTGAGTTTTAAAGCCGCCCATGATGTCCTTATGTTCATTAATTGCCATATTGTGTCCATGTCATTGTCATTGTGTACATGTCATGATTTCATGAAATATACATTCAATACACTTATAATTATGAACTATGAGAGTTGTATTGCTGATTCTAATGTTTATACTTCTGTAAATCCATATTTGTTACGGTCGCGAATCATATTTTAATCAACATACAACCTGACACTAACCTGCAAATTGCAAACAACCTAAGAAAATTTGAACTTCGCGGGTTTCCTTAGCGCATCCCCCTTAAGTTCAACAGTTGCGTTTGCCGCCACAAGTTCAACGAGGTAGTCAGCTAATTTCTATTATTTCTTTGTATTTAGTTTCTTCAAGAGTTGCTACATTAGTGTTCCACGCGCGCCTCAAAGAGATGTCAGCACAATTGACGGGGTCCGCTAGGGCCGTGCCTGCCAGGGTTGCGGGAAAGTCCGAAAGGGATACCGGAGCCCATGGCAACAGGCAGCTGAAGGAACACGGTTGGGGTTAGCCAGTAAAACTCTTACACGCCCTCCTGCGCTCCGCCCAGAGCGGTAGAAGTAATGTGATGATTTCCCAAACGAAAAAAAAAAAGGGTTGTGAACGCGCGCCTGAAAGAGATATCACAATTGACAGGTTCCGCTTGGGCCGTGCCTGCCACTGGGTTGCGGGAAAGTCCGAAAGGGATACCGGGGCCCTTGGCAACAGGCAACTGAAGGAGCATGGGCGGGTTTTATTTATTCTTCAGAAAACTTACAGTCTAATATCTTTAAAGTAGGTTATGTACAATAGCACTTACAATTTCCATTTACAAGCTTCCACAAATTAAAAACTATGTACCTAACATTTTTAAAAGAAAAGAAACATACTAAGATTTTTTAAGATAACTAAAAAAGTGAAGAATAACTTTAATTTCGGAAGTCGGTGTCTTTGCTTTTCAATTTCCGTTTTTTGCCACCGACTTCCGAAATTAAAGTTATTTTTCACTTTTTTAGTGTTTTTTTTGGAAGTCGGTGGTATTTTTTTTGTAAAAAGTTTTTATTTTTCACTTTTTTGTTGTGGTACCTACCCCACACAAATCCGAATACCACTACCTGTTATGTAAATAACAGTGAAGGAGTCAAACAGGATATCGTCTAGATAAACTAAGCGAAAAAAAACGTAATATTGAAGCTAACTCAAAAATTACGCAAGCAAAGTTAATAAAATTTATATGGGACCACCTCGGAAGCATGACCTACCAAACAAAAAAAGAATCATCAAAATCGATTCATAATTGGCGGAGTAATCGGGTAACAAACATACAAAAAAAAAACATACAGACGAATTGAGAACCTCCTCCTTTTTGAATAAGTCGGTTAAAAATTAAAAACAAAATCACACAGATAACTTAACAAATTCTTCTTTAAACAAAACCCAGCCCGCAAAAGTCTGACACGCCCTCCCGCTATGCCCATGGTTGCAAAACATATTCATTCTCATGAGTACCTCATTATGTCTCTCGTTTTACCTAACATACTGTATAGAAATGACAATATGATACCCTATTCTAATTTGGAGACCACTTCATACAAACAATAATGACTAACGGCGCTAAAGTTCCGTGAATGCTAGTGATCTTTAGCATTCAGAGTCTATCTCTGAAGTTGACAGACACCCTGTGGCTGTGGAGATAACAGAAACTTCCATTCAAATAGTTTAAACTATTGGGGAGAGAATAATCAAGATGCGTTTTGGGAACGCGAGAATATATTCGCCGAATACAGGTAAATCGCTAGAGGTCGGTTCTCGAAGTGTATTTTACGTAAGTACTCGTATTAGCAGAAACTTATTTTGGTATCTCTATTCATGATAAGGTCCAGGCACCTCTGAAGGGCTGGCGAACATCATAAATCTAGTAACATCCCTCGGTACGAATCCAAAGTATGTATTGAACCCAAAGTATAATTCATATAAAAGATTGAAATACCAAGCTTTCAAATGGCTACATATTATAAATCATGGAGTGGTAACAAAACTAAACATCATGATACTCTATTGTATAATCTTTCAGTAGGAAACTATTTTAAAAGCTCCTAAATATGTACTCGAAGATCAAATCTCTCTGAAGGCACAGAATAGATACTAAGTACTTGTCTAAGGCTTAAACCTTTTTATTATAACCATAGATGATAAATCTTATTTGCAATATACAAACTAACACTAAATTACATGACAACTAACTATAAAAATAAATACAAAAACAAAAGGACACCGTCGTCGAAGTCGCCCGCATAGCTGTCATCCGGAAACGTGCTCAGAAGACGGGCTATAATCTATAGGCCAATATAAAGGTTATAATCTAATTCTAATTTCATCGAACATCCCAAAAGACCAATACAAAAAAGAATAGATGATATGATGTCAAGTTTGGCGCGGACTGGCAACTGCAATAGCATTTACTGCCGCGTCCCCTCCAACACTTAGGAGCGCTCGTGTTGGAATTTTTAATTCAATTATGATAGCGATCATGTTTAATGACCGTCTTCTTATAGCCAAGAACGTTTTTGCCCCTCCATTCGACCGAACGTTTTCTTTTTTTTCTCCCTTTCTAAATGAAAAAATTGTGATTCCACGTTTTAATGTCTTGGAAAGATTGATAAATTTTCATAATTGTTTACGCGGAGATATTCGGTGAGCTCACCTCTTTAAGGAAATCTCTTGGATCACGCGAAAAGAAGAAAGGAAGGAAACATTTTCTATTTTGTTAAGTACTTGTTGAAAGGCCTACACTGTCCTCCCATACCTATTAACACTGTAATTCGAAAATATTGTAAAAGCCAATTATTTTTAAAAGAGTAATCGTAGACTTTCTTGCCGGCTCTTCTCCATAAGAAACGACGAATTGGAACCGTGCACCTAGCTTTTGACGTTTCATAAGTGCCCATGTAGGTTTATGTGAAATAAAACATTTTAATTTTGATTGATTTTGAAAGTTCAATGTTTTACTACGAATACTGAAAGCAGGCTTTTTTTCTCGACGAATTTATTGTGAGCTTGATTTTTGATAAGCACTTAAATCTTTTATCAGCTCACATGATTGGATGTCGTTAAATTGGACATCACAATAGCAATAGGAGATTTGATAGAGCGGATTTATTGCACTTAGCATAAACATATCAGGGTTCCAGTTTACGATTGAAGATTTAAATGAATTTGTAATGTAGGATGAACAAAGCGAGTTTGTTTAAAATATGCGAGCACAAAGCTATTTTTCTACAGAAACACAAAACTTCAATTTAATTCAAGAATCCATCTAAAAAATAACAAAAACAGAAACATTGTAAACTTCTCCCACATTTTACAGCAAATAATACTTCCCAGCAATCTGAAAAAACAGAAAACAACCAAATCGAAAAACATACAACCGCCCAGTATCCCAATAAAATAAAAACGTAATTTCAGAGTTAAACTTGGTTTTTTACGAGTTGGAAGGTCGCAAAAATCCTATGGCGATAAATTTGTCAGACGGGGGCAAAACTTTCATGCTAATTCAATCAAACGCCCAGGCTGGCTCAAATTTGATGAAGGGAAACCATCTTAACGTGGTATTTTTTTTTAATTTCCCCGAAACGAAAGGTTTTTCGGCCAAATTTGATCGTCGACGGAATCCTTAGGGTCGTAATCGGTTGGTTTCAATTGAAGAAACGGTGATGAAATTTTTAAGCTTTTAAAATTATAAATGATGTTGGTGTAGTTCGTTCATTGAATTCTTTCAGTTTTAAGCTCGTATTCTAGAACGATACGTAAACAAGGTAAACAATTATGAAAATAGCAGTAACGACCAAAAACAAATGGAGTAACTACGTTGCCTTCAACCAATTGATAACTTGGTCACAACTAAAAAAAACCTTAAGGCCGTACCCTACCTCAAATTTTATCTCGCTCGCACCATACTACTCGCGGCTTGAGTGAGAGCGAGACGGAGTGGGGTGCTGGTGGCTCCAAGCCTTGAATCATTTAGGTAATTGCTTTTTACGGTGAAAATAAAGGTAAATTAAACAAAAACAATTATGCAGTTTCATGATCTAATTTAAAGTAAATTTTTAATAAAGTATTTTTTTAAGTAACTTTGGATTTGTTTTCTATAGAGAAAATTTTATGTAATCGTGTTTTCGCCAAACATAGGACCTAGCATCAATCCTCAACTTTAACATAATATTTATTTCAAAATTAATGCTGCAGTATTTTCAGCATAACGGAGGATGATGCTAAGCTATATGAGGTAGGGTAGGACCTTAAAATTAAAAAGATAAAATTAAAAACAAAACAATTTTACCTACCTACGTGACTTTTTACATCGAAATTCTAATTAAACTTTTAATGATTTCGGGACACCATCACTAAAGCCTTAGCCGACATAATAGAGAGAAATGCTGATTAGCTTCCATTGTGTTCTGCCCACCCTCAAAGTCAACACCATGGAAATATACATTTAAAAAACTCCCGTATACTTTCAATGGTTAATTTGCACATGAAAAGTTAAAAGATTTTTTTCTAACAAATGAATGTTTTTGTCAAAGATGGTGGAAGGGAAGTCTGTGTTCTATAATTGATGGATCTTTTTGAAAAGTACCTATTGTCTACTTTTACTATTGTTGTGGAAAATTCAGGAAAACATTTATTGTGAAAGCTTGAGTCAATTGGCCTAGCCTTTTCCCAACTATGTTGGGGTCGGCTTCCAGTCTAACCGGATGTAGCTGAATACCAGTATTTTACATGGAGCGACTGCCTATCTGACCTCCACAACCCAGTAACTGGGCAATACGATACCCCTTGGTAAGACTGGTTGTCAGACTTTCGGGCTTCTGACGACCCGTAACGACTGTCAAAGATCCACGAATGACAGCGGCTTAACGTGCTTTTTTAGACCAACCCCGGCAAGCGTAGCTTAACCTGAACCTGACCTGAGCCACGAGCTCCAGAAAGCTAATGTAAATGTATACTAATAGGTTACTCAATTGTCAAGTTTGTGCTGAGCATGCTCTGGGGTCAATTCCATTGATATTGGGATTTTCCACCAGGAATTTCTCTTTAATCTGGAATCAAAAGTTTATTTGTTTGTTTGTTACGCTTTCACGCTAAAACGCCTGAGCGGATTTGGATGAAATTTAACATATGAATAGACCATGACCCGGACAAGGACATATGGTACTTTTCATCCTGGATGACAGACGAAGTCGCGGGAAACAGCTAGTACTTTATGAAATGGCTATAATACGGCAAAACGTAGTGTCAATTGGATAAACAATTTATTTCCTTGACTTTACTATACTTATAAACCTTTGCGGAAACCCGTAGCCGAATACAGGCCTAATGTGGAGTTACATAATACTTTATTTATACATATAAATGGTCACAGACTCACAGTATGTACCTACATAGCTACCCATTTCAAGCTTTGTCGCACATTTGTATCGGAACATAGTTTCGGGAACAAGATGTTGGCACAAGTTGCAAAATGTAGATGTGCCGACAAGTATCTGAAATGGAATAAAAATGTTTCGAACACATAAAAAATAATGGACCGGGACTTGTGTCCCAGTTTGCACTAGCTTATAAAACCTCACACTTAAAAAAAAAAAAATCTAACTAATATTATAAACGCGAAAGTTTGTAAGTATGGATGGATGGATGTTTGTTACTTATTCACGTAAAAACTACTGAATGGATTTGGATGAAAATAGGGAAACAGATAGTTTATAACCTGGATTAACACATAGGATACTTTTTATCCCGATATTCCGACGTGATCGAGACTTACGCGGGGGAAACCACGGGGCGCAGCTAGTCGACAATAAGATCAAAATGCGATTACTATGGCAATGTTTCAGACAAGACTGCCTTGTTGGTCTTGTGGTCGCAAGCGCTACTGCTGAGGTTGTGGGTTCGATTCCCAAGTCGAAGAAAGTGTTATTGTGTTTTTTCATCTGGAATTTCTCAGTAGCAGCTTGGAGTCTGGATTTGTGCCCAGTTGATGGCAATAGGCTCGCCCCCTATTACATGGGACTTAAACTTAACTGGCGAAATGTGGGTGCGCCTCTGCCTAACCCTTCGGGGATTAAACGCGTGATGATGATGTTCTAATTGTTTCTAAATAAACACAGGGGAGTTCTTCTTCCCAGCTAATGCACTCGGAAGTGGTGAATGGGCGGGCGTTTTGGGATACTGACTCATGTAATTCTGGAGGACTGACTCATGTAATTTTGGAGGACTGACTCATGTAATTTTGGGGGAGTGACTCATGTAATTTTGGGGGACTGACTCATGTAATTTTGGGGGACTGACTCATGTAATTTTGGGGGATTGACTCATGTAATTTTTGAGGACTGACTCATGTAATTTTGGGGGACTGACTCATGTAATTTTGGGGGACTGACTCATGTAATTTTTGAGGACTGACTCATGTAATTTTGGGGGACTGACTCATGTAATTTTGGGGGACTGACTCATGTAATTTTGGGGGACTGACTCATGTAATATTGGGGCACTGACTCATGTAATTTTGGGGCACTGACTCATGTAATTTTGGGGCACTGACTCATGTAATTTTGGGGCACTGACTCATGTAATTTTGGCGTTCAAAAAGTGCTGATTCTGAGCCTAATTTGAATAAATGACTTTAGATTTTGATTTTGTTATGTTTCAGACATTTTGTATGTTTGGCTCCTCAGTCATGCTGCGACAAGTAAACGGACCTATTCCATATTCTGCGGTACAATATACCCTAGAACAGATAGGATGTAGCTACAGACGAGGCTCATTCATCATTTACCTTCTACCACCGAAGCTATAAGCACATCTCTATACGTACACTGCCTTCATGTCTTGTATCCTATATTAACGTGACCCCAGAAATTTGCTTCCACATTAATCCATCATTTACCTGCTAACCGACTTTGGTCTAATCTAAGATTCTTGTATTTTATGTGTGCTGCTTTAATTTACCCGAATTTAAAATCGGTTTCTTTTTGATGATGTTGTGGCGGTATCTACATCGCCACATGCGAACTACGCATCAAAGACCTGACGTCAGACAGACGTCACATAAATCCTGCATCGCGCAATTAAAGTTTACCGTGCAGTGGACATTTATACGAGAACCCAACATCAATCGTTGGGCAGTTGCCCGCCAGACACAACACCCGTCTGGTCGGAGGATCCTCCCTTTTCTATGGAGTATGAGTGAACCTTACACCCTGTTCCTCATACTCCTAAATTGGTGACCCCGAATATGAACGTCAACGCAGCCTTCGTGCAACTACTCCAGCGTGACGTCATTATCATCACTCCCGCAAGCTTTCAGTGAGGCGAGTCACACAGCCAAGCCAATACCCGAGGCGTCAACGGGTATCCTGACCACCAGCATGCAGCGAACGCGCATTCCTGGTCATCGCCCTCAGCCTCATCACCCCGACCCACTGGGGAATCACCTCAATCACCTCATCACCCCGACCCACTGGGGAATCACCGCAATCACCTCATCACCCCGACCCACTGGGGAATCACCGCAATCACCTCAATCACCACAACCGCCGCAAACAGTTCCGACCCACTGCGAACAATGCGGCACCCGGTTCCGACTCACTGGAACCACAACTGGCACTGGCAAGCATCGCAAGATACAAGACTCAGCCCACTATCGACCTCCGGTCTCCGGAGGGGAGTGATGTGGCGGTATCTACATCGCCACATGCGAACTACGCATCAAAGACCTGACGTCAGACAGACGTCACATAAATCCTGCATCGCGCAATTAAAGTTTACCGTGCAGTGGACATATATACGAGAACCCAACATCAATCGTTGGGCAGTTGCCCGCCAGACACAACACCCGTCTGGTCGGAGGATCCTCCCTTTTCTATGGAGTATGAGTGAACTTTACACCCTGTTCCTCATACTCCTAAAATTTCAAGCTGCTTCTGATAATTTCATTAAAATCGATTCTAGCAGGCGTGTTGTAGAAATACTTTTTTAATAATTAACTTTCAAAACCACTTGCAGCAACAAAATCATAGTTTTTGTGTTTTCTTTATTTTTCGAGTTAACTTATCTTCTTGTATGCACGTCATCATGTGAAAAATAAACCTCCTATTGAATTTTTATTTATTTCTTTATTTAATTCTTCAAGCACACAGATGTGCAGAGGCATTTTCTACCAGTCAATCTTTGGGTGATGCAGACACAAACAGTGGTAGGCGCAATAGCGAGAACTGAGGAATAAATGTTTATCAAGATAGTATTTTAATGGCCAATAAATACTCAAGACTTTATTAATTTCTATAAATGAAAACCTACAACTACCCTCGAAACTTACTTCCTTATTAATACAAACTATTCTAATTCCTTTCAATAAATAAAAGAGAAAGCAATAAAAATAGTTTGAACAACATAATTTAGTCACTCCAATAAATTATAAGTTAAATCTAACTATGAAGTTCCACGCGATGCATCACGCTAATGATTTAGAGCCGTAAGCAGAGAATATAAGGTAAATAATAATGAATATAAGGTAAATAATAATTAGTATTCAAGAGCCAGCTATGGAATATTTAAGGGAACGTCATGTTTGAAATTCGTGCAACCTTACATGCCTGACATACGGGCCGGAAGGTTTGTCAACAAATATTTCAAAGCAAGTCAGTATTATAGACTACTAGCCGTTGCCCGCGACTTGTTTGCGGATCAGGATGAAAAGCTATGTTCTTTTCCAGGTCATGGTCCACCCATGTGCCAAATTTCATCCAAATCTGTTCAGCCGTTTTAGCGTAACAAACAAACAAATAATCAAACAAACTCACTTTCCCATTTATAATATTAGTTAGTTTTTTTTTTTTCTATAAATATCTAAGCTTGTAAGCCGTATTAAATTGATGTATTTAAATAAAGATTTTTGATTTGAATAAAGAAACCGACTTCTTCAAAAAGGAGGAGGTTCTCAATTCGTCTGTATGTTTTTTTTTTTTTTTTTTTTGTATGTTTGTTACTCGATTACTTCGCCAATTGTGAATCGATTTTGATGATTCTTTTTTTGTTTGGTAGGTCATGCTTTCGAAGTGGTCCCATATAAATTTTATTAACTTTGCTTGCGTAGTTTTTGAGTTAGCTTCAATAGGTATTACGTATTTTTCCCACTTAGTTTATCTAGACGATTTCCTTATTTACTCTTTCACTGATATTTACATAGCAGGTAGTGCTATTCGGATTTGTGTGGGGGTAGGTACCACAACTAAAAAGTGAAAAATAAAAACTTTTTACAAAAACAAACAAACCGACTTCCAAAAAAAACACGTGTAAAAAGTTTTTTCCAGTTCCCGGTTCCTTAGATAAAGGCAGTACTTCACATCCGCAAAGTACCTACAGATCAATTTTATTTCAGTAATGTGTAAAACAGCTTATTCATTTCATAGCTTTGATGTTCATCGCCAACGTGTGGAATCTGTAGTAACATGATGTAACTCCGAAATATTCAGGTAGCAATTACTCAACATGACGTGGACACGACACGGCGACGTATTAAATTCAACGTTACTATATTTTATGACAATTTCAGGACTATTATTAAAACATTTTTGGTTTCACATATGTCTGACTTTTAACCTCTTAGGAGCTCGTGACTAAGTAATAACAGCCGCACAGGTCGATCTGTGAGGTTAAGTTATGCTTGCCGGGGTTGGTTTTTGGATGGGTGACCATCTTTACATAACGAGACTCCTACGTGCCTCGGAAAGCAGGTTAAGTTTTTGGTCCCGGCTGTCATTCGTGGATCTTTGACAGTCGTTACGGGTCGTCAGAAGCTCGAAAGTCTGACAACCAGTCTTACCAAGGGGTATCATATTACCCAGTTACTGGATTGTGGAGGTCCGATAGGCAGTCGCTCCATGTAAAATACTGGTATTCAGATGCATCCGGTTAGACTGGAAGCTGACCCCAACATAGTTGGGAAAAGGCTGGGCAAATTGATTGATATCTGACTTTTACCTCTTGTTTCTGAAAGTTATTTAAATATTAGGTCTTTACCTATGAAATTGCCGTTCTGCAGTACTGGCCATTTCAAATCAAAATAATTTTTGTTTGGCTAAGAATTCTAATTTCAAATTAATTTTATTTTAAAAACATGGATTTTTTTTTCCAAAAGTTGTCATTTCTTTATTGATTAGTGTTACATTTTCATCGCATTTCAATCGTTTTCGTCATCATGGATACGTTAAAAATTCGAGTAATTATGGAATATGAGTACCGTCGTGGCAGCAACGCGGCACAAGCGGCACGCAACATCAACGACGTTTACGGAGCTAACACTACAAACCAACGCACCACCTGTTATTGGTTTGCTAGCTTCCGTTCTGGAAATTTCGACCTGAAAAATTAACCTCGCGGTCGTCCGAAGACTTTGGTCGACAATGACGAATTAAAGGCGATTGTGGAAGCTGATGATACACAATCTACGGCTGAATTAGCAGCAGCTTTCGACGTTAGCGTCAAAACAATATTGGTCCATTTGCGTCAAATTGGCAAGGTATAAAAGCTTGACAAATGGGTGCCCCACGAACTCAATGATCGCCAGCGCGAAGTACGCGTCGAGACGTGCCTTGCACTGCTCAACAGACACACAAATGAAGGAATTTTGAACCGCATTGTTACCTGCGATGAAAAATGGATTCTGTTTGATAACCGCAAGCGCTCAGCAAGTTGGTTGGATCCTGGTTCAGCACCTAAACAATGCCCTAAACGAAAACTTACCCCTAGAAAAGTGATGGTCACTGTTTGGTGGTCTAGCGCCGGTGTGATTCATCACAGCTTCTTACCAAACGGGGTGAGCATTACTGCAGATGTGTACTGTGAAGAACTGAACACAATGATGGAGAAGCTGGCGCATCTCCAACCAGCATTGGTCAATCGCTCGTCTCCGCTGCTCCTGCACGACAACGCGCGACCTCATACTGCACAGCAGACGGTCTCCAAGTTGCAAGAACTGGGGTTGGAAGCTCTCCGTCATCCGCCCTACTCACCAGACCTTGCGCCTACAGACTACTACTTTTTCCAGAATTTGGATAACTTCTTGGCGGGAAAAAAATTCAATACCCGAGAGGCAGTACAAAATGCCTTTGAAGAATTTGTTGCCTCCCGTCCAGCTGATTTCTTTAAGAACTAAACTAAACTGCCACTGCGATGGCAAAGATGCATTGATTGCATGGGTGATTACTTCGATTAATACAAATAAAAAATTCATGAAAAAAATTCGTTTAAATTTTTTCATACAAAACGGCAATTTCATAGGTAAAGACCTATTAGATATTTACACTATTTTCAACGTAAATCATAATATTATAAATATTAGTTAAAAGCTGATTCGTAAAATAAAAAAAAAATCTTAGTAATAAATCCGCATGCGATATTTCTTAGCAGTGTGTACAAAATCATGATCATTACGTGATTACGTAACACGACACGACGCGACACGACACGACTTCAACACGACACGTGAACGACCGACCACGACCGAAATTAGAACAGTTAAAACTCCTTGTTATTTCACTTTTGCAACATGTTTTTTCTATCGAACAGCTGTTGTAAGTGAATTTTTAATAAAGGTTTTATGTTTCGAGTTTAAGCGCAGAATCACTGTTGGAAGCCATTTTGACAATAACACGAGGTAGTTAAGAACTATATTGTTCTGTGATTCAATTAACCTTTCAAGTAATATTCCTATCCCTATGTACCTATGAATGTACAGTCACAAGCACTAATATATACTTAGCAACTTTTAAAAGTGGTTTTCTCCTACTATATTCATTGTAATTTTATGTTATAACATTACATAGTATTTTGGAACCTCTGTTATTATGGAATAGATATCATCTCAAAGTTGCAATCGTTATTCCACGAGAAAATCGTTATTGAATTTTGCTGAGTGTATTATATTTTAGCTCATACTGTTCGTGGCACGATACACTTGAAATCAGCTTAGTTAGAATAAAGATTGATCGGTAATTATATTTTCAAAAAAAAAAAGTTTTAAAACTAAAACCCAAATACGACAAAAAAGTCAACTAAAAAGATATAAACCATTTATATCTTTTTAGTTTAGTTTAGTTTTATAACTTTTTTTTTTTTTGGGTTTATCTGTAACCTTATGGGTTTTACTACAAAATCCAGGATCGGACCTACAAAATCAGCTAATTTACTATCGTACCCGCGTTTAAATATGAGACATGGCTCCTCAATCTATACACACACATCAACTATACCTAAGTTTATCCCTTCTTTTTGTAACATAAATCAATTTATTTATACAACATTCTTATCCCTTGTTGATAAAAATAGACCAAGCATAACATACCTAAGTACTAGATCACCAATTCACACGAAGAGCGTCTAAAACCTAGAATTCCGATTGGAACATAATCCCTCTGGACGTAATTGCTTCCCAGAGAATGAGACGCCTCGGTGTGAACCGATGACCTGCTCGTTCATTCCTTGTTTGCTTTGATCAGTTCACTCTTTGAGCTGTATGGAAGAGTTCGTTAATTTGCTTGCTATTGGCGGATCGAGTGAGTTTTTTTCTGATGTTAGATGAGGGCTTTGTGCGTAAAGGCGAAAGGTGTTACTTTTGAAATGTTGGTGTGTGTTTTGATCCATCAGGTTAAGCTATGCTTGCCAGGGTTGATTCGTGGATGGGTGTCCATCTTTAAATACCGAGACTCCTCCGTGCTTCGGAAAGCACGTTAAGTCATTGGTCCCGGCTCTATGTTGGGGTCGGCTTCCAGTCTAACCGGATGCAGCTGAATACCAGTATTTTACATGGATCGACTGCCTATCTGACCTCCACAACCCAGTAACTGGGTAATACGATAGGTACCCCTTGTTAAGACTGGTTGTCAGACTTTCGGGCTTCTGACGACCCGTAATGACTGTCAAAGATCCTCGAATGACAGCCGGAACCAACGGCTTAACGTGCTTTCCGAGGCACGGAGGAGTCTAGATATATAAAAATCCGGCAAGCGTAGCTTTACCCGATGGATCGACCCGTGCGGCTGTTATAACTTAGCCACGAGCTCCATATGCCAATAATTGTGTATGTATGAATAATCTGTTTTCTGTATCAACGCCTTCATCAGGCTATAAGAAAAAAACTTTTTACAAAAAAAAAAGTAAAAAGTTTTTATTTTTCACTTTTTAGTTGTGGTACCTACCCCACACAAATTCGAATACCACTACCTGCTATTTAAATAACAGTGACGGAGTCAAACAATATATCGTCTAGATACACTAAGTGGGAAAAATACATAATTATTGAAGCTAACTCAAAAACTACGCAAGCAAAGTTAATAAAATTTATATGGGACCACCTCTGAACCTTGACCTACCAAACAAAAAAAGAATCATCAAAATCGATTCATAATTGGCGGAGTAATCGAGTAACATACAAACAAAAAAAAAAAACATACAGACGAATTGAGAACCTCCTCCTTTTTGAAGAAGTCGGTTAAAAAGGAAGTATATAGTTGACTTATAGGTGCTCAGGCAATTGTCAATATTTCACTATTCTACCACACTTACAAAACTTACTGAAACTTACCACCTGTACACCGTAGTCCACAATAATAGCTCAAAAAGAAAATTAGCATAATAAAACAATCTAATCGCGGAATGTATAATAACGCACAGTGTAACGGGCGGGCGGATAGTGAAACATTAATTACAAAAATACCACTTACGAGTAAATTAGCTTTATCGGTGACACGTGGCCGTAATTTATTATAGCCGACAGAGTACGACAAACGGATACACAAAGTTTACGTGGTTTTATTTTATTTGAAGGAAAAGTTTTTTATTTATCAAATGTTAAGCATGAAACACCATGCTTGCTTTTTCAACGACTGGTTGGTGCTATAAAGGAGTTTTTAATTCTTTTTCAAAATAATGCGATATAATAGGTGATAATGACGATTCAAAATTTGTATGAATATTAGAACTATGGAAATCACTCACGAATATCACAAAGGTCAGGTTGAGAATATACAACGTGCCGCTAGTGGTCAGTAAACATAAAAATAAAATAATTCAAAATTGGAAAAAAATAATTTTCAAACAAACTAAATAATAAAAAAACATAACCAAAATTGAGATAACTCTGTGTAAAAGATTCATTCATGAAGCTATCAGCTGGCTTACGTTCTATCAGTAAGATCCTTTGTCCGCATAATTTCTAAGAAATTGC
The DNA here is from genome assembly GCA_948473465.1 of Lithophane ornitopus. Taxonomy (NCBI): domain Eukaryota; kingdom Metazoa; phylum Arthropoda; class Insecta; order Lepidoptera; family Noctuidae; genus Lithophane; species Lithophane ornitopus. Next base: position 12,719,105 of record OX419624.1, on the reverse strand, counting down.
GCGGCTTTCCTTCTATTCGCCTACATATGATCCGTGACCCCGGCAAATGACCTCTTCGCTACAGTTCTTTAAGTACAGGTTGCTCCAGGATAGTAATTTAGAAAATTGTAAATAAATCAATAAATAATTAAAACGTTTAAGAAATTCAAATATTTTCATAAAACGAATACGCGAAATCGAATATGTGTATTAACCCGTCATATGCCGTAATTACAGACACAATTAAAAATCCATTGTTTCTCAACGAGATCCACGTTCCAAAGGTTAAATACCAAAGGTTAAATTAATGTCAGAATTGTAGCGGCACGTTGTATATTCTCAAGAAACTTGACCACGCCACCGACCACGAAAGAAATCAGTAACCAACATGACATAATTCTATTTTGACTTTTGTAAGGTATTCTGAAACTTCACGCGCTTCTGTCGTTACGGGTCGTCAGAAGCCCGAAGTCTGACAACCAGGTTTACCAAGGGGTATCGTATTACCCAGTTACTGGGTTGTGGAGGTTAGATAGGCAGTCGCTCCGTGTAAAATACTGGTATTCATGCAGCTGCATCCGGTTAGACTGGAAGTTGACCCAAGCATAGTTAAAGGAAAAGGCTAGATATATTGATTTTGATTCTGAAACTTCAAGCGACTAATTCGGCAAGTAGGTACCAAAAGATCTTGACTCTCTCTCTCTCTTGATCTTAAGATCTTGACGTAGGCACCTTAAAGTAGATAGTGGCTTCCTAACCTAGAAGGCTGCTGAGACGAGGAAAATGTCGCCCATTCAAATTACCCATTTCAGGATGACGTTGCAATACAATACAAGGAAATGTATTCAAATTCAGGTGTTACCACTTTCTACTTCAACCATTATAAAATACTCAAACTCCGCAACTTACACCCCTAACCTTCTTCAAGACAAGCTCACATTACAAACACACGTTTCCGCATGGCTCCCATCCTCGACCTACCGACCCAAATTCCTTAATCACCTCCGAAGACGACCAAACACTCTAATAGGTTAAACCCTAACGCAAACCCGAAACACCGGTGTTTCAATTAAACGTTAACTGTAATCGAAAAAGCATTAGGCGTCGTAATTAAGAGAGCATGCGCGCTCAGCGGATAAATTTGCATGCCCTGCGGTCAGACGCCTGCGCCTAGGCGTAGTGTAAGGTGTAAGCGATGGGAGATGTGTATGGGTAAAGTTATTACGTTTTGGAGTGAAAACTTCTTTAGGGACACTGCGCTGTTTCTGAATCGTCAGCTCGGGTCGGTGACGCAGAATCGGGTATACTCGGCTCGAGTCGGTCGGTGACGCTGAATCGCGAGTAATCGGCTCCAGTCGTAAAATTTTCACTTCTATCGTGTGGTCATAAGCCAGGACACTCTTTTTAGAGAGGATTTTTATTTCTTGTTCTGTCTTAGTGTATTCTGCAAGCTTTAGACTTTGAACATAATAAGGAATAAATACTTGATTGTACTCCGGATACAGTCAACTAGCATGGGGTGGGGTCATTGATCAAATATCTGTGCACTTGTAAGCGTCACGCTGTAAATGCTGCGCATACCTAATTTGTACATTACTTTTGGAAAATACATCTCCCATAAACGCCTCTTAGTCATCACGCCGGCTTTCCTAGTGAGGAGTACGAAACCTACTACCTATCCGACGACACCCGTCTTCTGGCTCCAAAGAGTTCCATAAGATTTGTGGAGAAGTGTTTACAAAGCCTTCTGATAAAAAAAAATACCTCATAATTTAACAAAGGCTCTTCATTAAAACAAAGCGTTAATAAATGTCACAGGTCATAGAATTAAAACTTTCCCAGGCAAGGTAAATGCTTACATATGCGGCGGTAAAGGATTGTGCTTAAATAAAATGATTATCCATTGTAATTAACAGAACATGCTCAGCGTATAAATTTCCATGCCCTGCGGTCAGCGGAGCAGTCTGCACTCATAATACTGATACAAGTTATAAGCTATAGCGGAATTACAAATTATATTCACAAGTTTTAGAAGTCTAGTCAAATATTACTGCCTGGTTTTTGCAAGCAGTGATTGAAAGCTGTCTGTGGTTGTGTCAAATCTGAGTAACATACAAATATAGTCTAGTTAAAATATCGAATAAACATCCATACTAATATTTCAAATTCGATAATAACTCTGTCTGTCTGTCTGTCTATATGTTACCTTTTCACGCCTAATCCACTGGACGGATTTCGATAAAATTTGTCAAGGAGATAGATGACATCTCGGGGATGGACATAGGCTACTTTTTATCGACAACCACGCGGGCGATGCCGCGGGCGGAAGCTAGTCTTGAATAAATAAGGATAGCCACGGCTCCAGGTTTCGCAAAGGTTGTTCGACATTTAACAAAATCCTAAGAAAATATTAAATGAATACTCAAGAATAATCAAGATTTTTTCAGAAAATATTTTAGGAGTAGTGAACACATCCATACTTCCATACGAATATTATAAATTCGAAGGTAGCTCTGTCTGTATGTTACCTTTTCACGCCTAAACCACTGAACGGATTTCGATGAAATTTGGCAAGGAGATAGGTGGCATCCCGGGGAAGGACATAGGCTACTTTTTATCAACATACCACGCGGGCGAAGCCGCGGGCGGAAGCTAGTAAACTATATATTTAAAAAAGTCGCTACTATGTTATAACTTGGACCACACACATAGTATTTACTTACTACCATACTTCGAATATTTTATACGAACTAAAAGCACACGAGAATGTCAGGATTTAACACTAAAATATTTTCAGAGGACCTAAAGAGAAACCACTAATTCTTTTCCGTGGTCACACATATGTACATACCATTAAAAAAAAAAACTGTGGCAGGAAATGTGTAGAACGTACACTTAATGTTTTGAAAAGCGAAGTGTACATTACGGTTATGAAATGAAATGAAATTGTTTATTCTGTAAATAGGATATTGGAATCACTTTTACACGTCATATTAAAAAAATATTTAAAATAAGCTAGATGAGGTCGGCGTTTCCTATCTGACTACTCTGAGAAGAAAGGCCGAAACAAACTCAGAGGTCGCTGTCTCTTTTAATGTCCAGACATAATCTTGGTCAAGCCATATGAGGACCATGTAGATTAGCGTCGATTTGAGTGGACCTGTCCAGTCAGTTATAAAACTTGCACCATTTTACATAGTACAAAGCTGCTTGCTCTGTGATATACCGAGAAATCATGATCCAATCATCTCTAACTGCTTTAAAAACTGAGTAGGTTCTCAGTACGGGCTGTTTTCTTTTGAAGATTTACTAGGTTACAATTGAGAGCAGTGGTGGCCCAGGAAGTGGTGACCTAGTGATAACAGCCGCAACTAGCGAGCAGCAGGTTTATTCTATGCTGGGGACCATTGTTTGTTTGTTTTAACCCGACTACGGCGAAGCAAAAAGGAGGGTTATGATTTTAACCGGTATGCATGTATGTATGTATTCATGTGTTCTCATATCTTCTAATATAATAATCACAATTTGCCAAATGAGGTATCGTTGGAAGCGTCTTGATCGTCCGCGGGTTATTATAGGATCTTCAACTGTCATTAACGAGACACAATAGAATTTTAATTGTTATCGGTATTTAAAAGCCCGATTGACACATGATGGGATATAACGTCGCATTAAATATGGCGCCCTCTAGAGGACATAAAGTAATTTTTTTTTTCGTGTTACAATTTATCCAGTATACAAAAGTGAAAATGGCGTTTTCTCAGGAAAATACCATCTCGATTATAGAGTCACAAATGTTTAGATGAACTGTCATATCTATTGTATTGTATGTTGAAACCTCGATGTTTTGTCAGTCGTGAACCGTGTGAAACAGGGGCGAGCTGCTAGTATCATCATAAGCTTCATAAATCCTTCACAACAATCTGTATATTCTCCAAACCAAAAATTGTCCCTCACATAAAATATGACTGGCGTCTTCGATGCTTTAGATGGACTAAGTCCCCCCCATATTTGAAAGGTGCTAAAACTTTCAGAAGAGAGACAAAATTATCTTTGTCGAACAATAATAACGGGTCCAGACGCCGCCGTACGGGCGACGTGTCGGTTGAAACACTGTGCGACACTACGTCTGTGACGACCATACGTTTAGTTTTTATTGGGATATCTTGGTGGATTGGTTGAGCGTGCTCTGAGTATATAGGGAAAGTGATTAGTATTAGTGCAATGCTGACGTGTAACTTGTACTGAGAAACTGTCGTTGAAGTTAAACATGAACATTGATTCTGTGTGAGTAGATCTCATCATCTTTCAGGGTGTTGAATGATTAATCACATAGAAGTGAAGAAGGTCAAAGTTAAGATATACGATTTATTTTAACCCATAAGATTTTTTTTTTTTTTTTTGTTTAATTTATTTCTTAACTTTCTCCGCCCCGCGGTTTTACCCGCGTACACGATCCCGTGGGAATATCGGGATAAAAGTATCCTATGTGTTAATCCAGGTTATAAACTATCTGTGTGCCAAACATCCAAATCCATTCAGTAGTTTTTGCGTGAAAGAGTAACCAACAAACATCCATCCATCCATACAAACTTTCGCGTTTATATTATTAAAAGTTAGATTTTATTTTTATATAAAGAATTAATTTTGTACTTTTTGCTGTGCCCTACAGGGTCCGTTATCTACATTATGGAATGCAATTATGAATATGAATATGGATTTTCACAACAATATCAACTGCCCTCTATCCTTTTCTTTTTGCAAAGTTTGTTTGTATTTCCGTGTCAATAAAGACTATTTTCATCTATCCATCCCTTTACGAACAAGACGCTTTAAACCGCTCGTTTGGTCACCTCAGCTCCGTGAAATGCTATTGGTGCGATATCTATTCCATTTGCAGTATCTTCAGTATATTGGCAGAGATTTGATAGCTCTGCCGAGGTGGGTTTTGAGTGAACACCGTAGTGCAGTCCGTGCTATGCATGACTATGACAGTTAGACTACTAGGGGTTTATGGCGCCCTGGTACTTACCTTGGGAGATATCGGTGGTAAGACAGGAGTGTTTTGAAGGAATAGGAAGAGTTTGAATGTGAATAGACTTGGTTGTTGATGACAATAATTTTCTGTGAAAGTAGAGTAAGTTATAAAATTAAAATATTAAAATGCAATGGGACTTTAGAAGCACTCATCCTCCGTAGAAAAGGGAGGATCCTCCGACGAGACGGGTGTCGTGACTGGCGGGCAACTGCCCAACGATTGATATCTGAATTCTGTAGGTATAAAATTGTCCATCGCGCGGTAAACTCTAATTGCGCGATGCAGGATTTTTATGTGACGTCAAGATTTTGTGTGACGTCAGGTCTTCGATGCGTAGTTCGCATGTGGCGACGTAAATGCCGTCACAGGTCCTTTAAAAAAAGACAAACGTTTTGCAATGGAAAGCCATTTCTTTTTTTGATATATCCTACACAAACATGTTTTTATTTAGGTACCATTTAGAGCTGACAGGTGGCATTTCGGATAAATACACGAAAATCTTGTCAAAAATTGTGTTCACAAAACATTCTTCTTAAAAAGCAAAACAAATGCTCATCTTTCAAAATCCCGACATTTTTACTCCATCCTGTTTGCTACACAAAAATTCTCATTACACATTCCTCATACAGTTTCCAATAAATCAAACAAGACAAGCAATACATAGGGATATGGTCATCGTCTTTTACGTAAAATATCTGTTTTACTCGGCAACAGTTAGTCGATTGATTTATCGCGACCTGTGAGAGACGTGATGAATTACTCTGTGGAGATTTGCAAAGAGCAATTTGGGCACAGAGGCGGAGGATGTTCGTAAATCAAATGTGGGTCGGGCTTTTTTTTGCGATATTACATAATTTGGGCTTTTAATTTTAATATAGCATATTAAAATATTAAACATATTTTTATTTCATCGAGATTTCTGAGCGGAGTAGATCATTAGAGAGCATCGCATCTTTTGCAATTTTTTGTAAATATGACTTGATCTTTAGGGGAAGCTAAATGATTAAGTTTCCTACCAATTCTGAAAGGAGAATGCCCACGGCACAATGGACAAATGTACTGAATTCAACATTGATGTGTCTTCATCAAATCACCTTTAAAATACTCGATGGCATTTCCAAAAACTTCTTCAAAAGATTCAACACAATCTACAATGGCATTTCTGAGATATTTATAACAATGAAATTACTATTTTGAGGTTATGTTCGAGCACAAAATGAATTGAAAAAAGCTATTTGAAAGGGTCTGAATGGTTTTACGTGTGAGCTTTGTGTCTTTCAAGTATTTTTGTGTAAAATCTGTAGTGATTTGCCAGTTACTGGTGGCCACCTCACCAAGTCTAACTAATTTATATTTTGAATATCTTTGGGCTTCAAAATCTTATTCCTGCATTTCATTAAAATGCAAAACATGGAAGCAATCAATACTTGATAGTCAATCGCTCAGTGTTATATCGAGATCTTACTCAAATCTTAGATTGTAGTAGGTACCTATGAAATGGTATATGTAAGTAGGAAGGGATAGAAAACAGCTACACTAGGTACAATAAATAAAAGAATGATAAAAATAAAATATGTTATCCATTTTTGGATAACATATTTGATTTTTATCATTTTTATAATTCTAGCTGGAACACTTACATTGTTATAAGAATCTCCGACAACATGAGTCTGGGCATAAGTGGCGTGAATCTCAACGAGCAGTTCAGACATCGATCCACAGTCGCACTCGCTGTTCAATATAATTATCACAACACAAAAAGTACTGTCTTTAGTAATATACAACACACACGACACGGTGGTGAGGCGTTGGCAGTATGTTTATTTTGAATGGGTTAGCAGCAGTAACGGAGGAATTAAAAGGCTCAAACTTGATGCACAACGTACCAAAACCAGCAGAATAAACATAATGGTTGACAAATTGACAATGTTGATTTCGATATCATTATATTTTATCTATGTAGGTAGTCACATTACACGCAATAGAAAAAATGGACATGTTATTATTGACAGGCGATAGTAAAAAATGGCGGAAACTTGTAAGTACCAATTATTGTTCAAAAAACTATCCCATTATAAATAATCAATAAGTCTCATTAAAAAAATGTATTTTTATTTTAGATATTTCATGCTATTTGACTTCTTAAGACACGAGACCTTTCCCAAGAGTACTGTTTCTGGGCAATCTCCTTTCGATTCAATATCCATATAATACTAACATTGCACAAAAATAAAAATAAAATGTTGTCTACATAATTATCAAAATCATTAAAACCTAAAACAAACTGTTTTATGTAGGTATTTTTATCGATGTGTGGTATTCTTTCACATAACAATTCAAATTATTCTAGTTGAACATGTCTAAACTAATAACTCGGATAAAATTGTTTTAGGATAAAAAGTTGGATGACGGATTAAAGACTTTCATGGGTTTAAAGTGTATAGGTATTTCTTTATGTTTTTTGTTTTCACAATTCCTATGATGTAGCATCTGTCGTTCACTACTCTACGCCATACGCCGTACTTTCGTGCATAGGCGCGCAGCATACGATTTGTTAAACATTGCAGCGCCTCGCGAAATGCTCCCACGATAAAACTATTGCTTAGTACGTATAAGTACACATAAGTTTTAAGTAAAACTAACTAAAAAAACCGGCTAAGTGCGAATCGGACTCGCGCACGAAGGGTTCCGTACCATTATCTATAAAAACTGCAAAAAAAATCATGTCTGTTGTATGGGAGCCCCCTTAAATATTTATTTTATTCTCTTTTTTTGTATTTGTTGTTATAGCAGCGACAGAAATACATCATCTGTGAAAATTTCAACAGTCTAACTATCACGGTTCATGAGATACAGCCTGCTGACAGACGGACGGACAGCGAAGTCTTAGTAATAGGGTCCCGTTTTACCCTTTGGGTACGGAACCCTAAAAAGACATAAGGAGGAAGAAAAGTTTTCGGCGATCTAGCAAGGTATCTTTTTAGATTTCAAGGAGATATAAGCTTTATCTCAACAGATATTAATTAACTTTGCTGCTCGTTTTGAATGGTTAATCTTTGATAATACCTTAAGTATCGACTGCAACTTCTTCATCCTTGGCTATGCACAATTAAAAATTCATTTCATAATATTAATACTTAAAATCTTAAAAGAACAAACAATTGATAAGAGAAGGCCACAGTTTTCTATAAAAAAACGTCACCAAAAAAAATGCGTTACAACCTCCCGATAACACTCAATCCCGAAAACTTAACCAAACAATAAACCAACGTCATACCAAAAACGTACGACGAAACATTTCCTTGCACTAAGTGCCCGCTTCACGATAAACTATGCGCCGTCGAGATGTATGGCAGTTTCTTGCTGCGAACACTCCCGGGATTTGCCAACATTCCCGACAAGTATGCACCGTGTTCCCGGGATCTAACACCGGTATCAGATTTAAAGTGAACGATAGGTTTTGCTAGGTGAGAACTTATCTTGCGCTGGAGTCTAAGTTCTGTACAAGTTCGGTTGAAATGGACAAGTTTTAGAGGTGTTTCGGGAGACATCGACATCGCGATGTTTATGTTTTCTTTACATACAAATTAAATATGAAAGAATAATTTTAAAATATATAGAAACTAGCTAAACGTGGCGTTTGCGAATCTGAATCTTAGTGATAAAGCCAAGCTTCTTCAGAAGGCAAGGATCAAGAACTAGATGCATGAAGTACCTTCAGTGGGTACCTTCATAAGTACCTACTCACATAAAGAAGTCTTGTAAGATACATATGTCTGAGGGTAAAACACACATAGGCTACTTCTATCTAATAAAATAACTTAATATTCTTAACGCCAATAAAATATCATCTTTCTAAATAGATACTGTAATAAAATACCCCAGTAATTTAAAGTTCTACATGATATTATAAATAACTTTAAAGATTCAGCGAAGATTCACAAATTCCTTCATCCCAATTTGTACTTACGCAGTCCGATATTTTAAATCGAAAACCATTTCCTATTACGTCACAGTGGCTCCGGGCGCCATTTTTGCAATGTTGCCACTTCTAAATCGATCACCGTCGACTTAAATCGGTCCCGCGCCGTTCAGTGTTGACAGTCGTTAAAACTTTCACAAATTGGCTGAAACGTCGTTTACTGAAATTCCCTTTACTTAATTAAAACTTTCGAGTCTGAAGTCCATAAGTTTACAAGTCGCCTAACAAATTCGAATTGTTTGATTGTCATTTTGTTGCAAATAATTGTTTGTTTTGTTCTGGGGACTAAATGTAAATTGGTTCTTTGCGACTTCTGTTACGAAAAATTTGGTAGGCAAGTTTGAAAACGAGTTTTGAAATGTTATTAAAAGTATCATAAATCATTTATAAAATTACTGGAATATTCATAAACAATTATAAGGTTAACAACAAAAACATTTCATACAGATTACATATTTGTCTTAGACAGAATGTAAAAACAAACCAAAAACATTATAAAGCCTGTCACATCGGCCGTACGTTACTTTTCCAACAATATTCCGGTAAAAAACTAATTTGCGCGGGAGTTATGACAAAAATCCAGGGTATCGGCGGTTTTTATCCAGGCTTAGTGATTTCATAAATGACGCAGTGTGCCAACAATATAAGGGTACGTTCAGATGTACGACTTTCAAACTAAACCATATGCAAAGCTAGATGTAACTTCGTATAGACTTGTTTGACCACTAGTCTAATGTTAAAATTTAAATATAACTACATTTCTCAGAAAATAGGCACATGCGATGTGAAGACTCCTAGACGCTATTTATATATACAAAAGTATATTTCCCTTTATTTATAAACGTTGATTAAAGATAAAAGACATTTAAACGTCAAAAAAAAAATATGGTTAAGCAGTCTGTCGCTAATCATTACTATAAGCAATGTTTCTAAATAAACTCCATGATTTCCAGGTAAAGGAATAGATATATTTTTTTATGACTATTCGGACTTGTTGGCTGTGCGGAATGACTGATATCAACTACACGTAACCACAGTGCAGCCACCGTCATGTCATGAAGCGTCAACACTATTTTCAGGAGTGTTTAATTTGGTTTCGACATCCGTGACGTCACCACACTTTAGCGGAAACCACTATCCAACCAGTTAACATGTGTTGCAGTTTATTCATACAAAATATTTTATTAAATCACTGCTAAGTACCGAAATTTTTTGTTTTTGGAAAATATTACAATGTTTTTTTTTTTTGTTTTGTCTGAACTAGCCCTAAGGAAGTTTCACACTGATATGTACGGCTTTAGACGTCGGTGTAAATCCCCCTTGTTTCACGTTGATATCGGCTCTCATGGCCGACTGATTTTATGGCATTTCATACCCTGGCCAGTGACGTATGAAAGACTGTTTACAAGTCACTGGGCCGTTGTGAGCCAGGCATTAAATACTAGGGGAGTTTACGTAGGTAGATACGTATGTAGTTGAATGGGAGATTCGGTCGTCTGGGAAGGTAAATGGAATGTGACAAAGGGAATTTAGATATAGATAGATTGAAGCTGAAGTAAGGGATCACTGTCCGTTCAAAAAGAGCTTGTGTGAATGAAAATAAAGAAATTATAAATGATATAAATAAATGTACCGCAAAAAATATTGTTAATTTATTTATTATCCTATCTATAATATTATAATTGCGAAATTGAGTTTGTTTGTTTGTTCCGCTTTCACGCTAAAACAGCTGAACGGATGTGGATGACATTTGGCACAAGGGTAGGCCATGACCTGGAATAGGATACTTTTTATCCCGATATTCCCACGGGAACAAGACTTACGCGGGTGAAACCGGGGGCGGAGCTAGTAGTAAATACAATTACCTATTAGTATAATGTATAAAGGCTCCTGCAGATAGTCGCGACGCGACGGCGACACCGACGACGGTGCGACACGACTCCGGTAGAACAATTTCCATGTAGTTATCATACAAATTGTTCCACGAAAGTCGCGTCGCGCCTGCCTGCGGGAGCTTTAACGATTTTTTTGAAATTATAAGCACACTAAACTTCCAGTCTAACCGGTATTCAGATGCACTGAATACCAGTATTTTACATGGACCGACAGCCTATCAACCCAGTAACTGGGTAATATTTTCCATAGACCGACTAAATTAAATAATTTTGTCCCCATCTAGAATTTTATAAACCAAATCAGACAACCAGAAAACTGCACTTTACTTGCCTATTTCCAACACACATAAAAGGTATCCCCCTCTACGCATCCCAGCCTAAAAAAAAAACATTCGTATCCCACAAAATATCCAGTGGACCAATGAAAAATGTATCAGCCATCTATCATAAACTCCTCGTTCGGATACTCAGCAGAACAGAAAAACTCAGGGGTTCGTGAGTAACGTAGCACCAAATTAAATCTGTAGGCTATAAAGAACAGATGACGGGCGGCAACTTCTTTAGGCTACTGTGATACTTAGATATATTGTTAGGCTGAGTGAGAGCACGACGGAGTGAGGTGCTGGCGGCTCTCAAGCCTCGAATAGTTTACGTACTTGCTTTTTACGGTGAAAATTATGTTAGTTTATAAAACATAAGACCTGCTTTATAGTTAGTTCAGTTATTATGCAAAGTTTCATGATCTAATTTGAATTATTTTTTAACCCCCGACTGAAAAAGAGGGGTGTTATAAGTTTAACGTGTGTATCTGTGTATCTGTGTATCTGTGTGTCTGTCTGTTCCATCGTAGCTGCCAAACCGCTGAACCGATTTTGTTTTTTTTTGTTTTGTTTGAAAGGTGACTTGATCAAGAGTGTTCTTAGCTATTATTCAAGAAAATCGGTTCAGCCGTTTGAAAATTATCAGCTCTTTTCTAGTTGATGAATGGATGTGAGCATCTTTCACAGGGCTAATCGATTGGAAATTTAGAATTCTGTTACTTCAATGATATTAGAAGAATGTGGTAACCTTGAACTGATGCTGCAGCATCACCTGGATGCAGGATACCCAACGCCCTCACCAACTTACAGCAGAGGTATCGTGTTTGGGCTCATTGGAAAGGTCTAAAAAAATAGGTTACAGATGGATGGTGATCAGGGTCTGATGATGGAGTAGGAAAGAGAAATGAGACTAAATTAGAAACTAGCTTCACTGTGGCAAAAGTACGTACAGCTACGCAGATTTCGGCGAGCCGCGGGTTGATCATAGCGTTTCTACTAGTAATATAATATGAAATTTAAATAGCTGGAAATAAAAGTTAAATTTAAAATTTAAAAAACCCCCGACAAAAACAAAGCATTTAAAAAGTAAAAAAATAATATGTATTGGCCCTTTAAGTTTCATATAAAAGTTGTAGGTAATATTTTGATCCAAGCGTCGTCGCGTCGGGGGACGGCTAATGAAAACGCCAACATACACTAGGAATAATGAATATATGCTATTGTAGAAAGGATAGCTGCTGTTAATGTCCTATTTTCATGAGCCGTCCCCCGACGCGACGACGACGCTTGGATCAAAATATTACCTACAACTTTTATATGAAACTTAAAGGGCCAATACATATTATTTTTTTACTTTTTAAATGCTTTGTTTTTGTCGGGGGTTTTTTAAATTTTAAATTTAACTTTTATTGAATACCAGCGGTTTATAGTTGTGCGATTTTTTTCTATAGATAAAAATGTATGTAAACGCAAACATAGGACTTAGCATCAATCCTCAACTTTAACATATATGTATTTGACTTTCGGACTTCAGACGACCCGTAACGACTGTCAAGGATCCATGAATGACAGCCGGGACCAACGGCTTAAACAATCAATACTAAACAGTGGCAAGACATCCATTTCCAATGAAATATCCAATCGACATATGTACGTCCACAACCTGCCTATACATCAATACATACATAATCATGTACCACGTAATTGTGACGTATGGTGACACGAGTCGACGTCACCGCGATGACATCATCGATATCTCCTTGTTAACTCGATATTAATTACGGAGCGGTAATTAGAATATATATGTCCGTATCGCCAATTTGTACCGGATAGCTGTGATTTGAGCGGAGATGTAGAACTAATTGGTGGGTTTTGTGGTGTTTAAGTAATGGTTTGTGGACAATGATTAGTATTTAATTATATTATACAGGGTCAAATTAAATTAGCTGCCTACGCAGACGTGATGGCTATCAAAGTTTTTATCGTCAAATCTTTTTTACCGAACATGTTGGGGTCAGCTTCCAATCTAACCGGCCGCAGCTGATCCTAAATCCATACTAATATTATAAATTCGAAAGTAACTCTGTCTGTCTGTCTGTCTGTATGTTACCTTTTCACGCCTAAAGCACTGAACGGATTTCGATAAAATTTGCCAAATTTGATCGAATATGGCATCCCGGGGAAGGACATAGGCTACTTTTTATCGACATACCACGCGGGGGAAAACGTGAGCGGAAGCTAGTAACATTGTAAATGCGAAACTGACTTTGTTTGTTACGCTTTCACAGTATAACGACTGATCAGATTGGGATGAAATTTGGCACAGGGGAAGACCATGAACTGGATTAGAACATAGGATAATTTTTATCCCGACATTCCCACGGGATCGAGACTTATGCGAGTAAAACCGCGGGTCGCAGCTAGTTACCAATAGTTTACATAGAGCAACTGCCTATCTGAACTCCAGAACCTAGTTTCTGGTAAAGCCTCGCGCAGACTATCGCGACGCGACACCGGTAATTGTTATAAGTACCGTGAAGTTTTCTTAGAAATTGTTTAGTTAGAGTCGCGTCGCGCATTTCTGCACGAGGCTTAACACGATACCCTTTTATAAGACTGATTTTCAGACTTCGCTTATACTGGGTGTTAGGGTAGACACCGTTATCCTTGAAACTAGTGGTTTGGTGTCATCTATAATATACTTTTTCTATGGGACCAACATCGAAATCGCGAAAAAAACATCAGAAAATAACGGTGTCTACCCTAACACCCTGTATGACAGGATATAGGTAACAATAATAACTATTGTAAAATTCGTAAAAAAAATTGTAAGTTCTTTATTCTAACCCTACCTTATCTCTCAGCATATCCCGAACCCTGGTCGCCTGATGCCTGCTGCGGTGCAGCTCTAGCTGCAACTCCAGACACCGCTCCTGCCAGTTGATAGACCCCACCTCTGCTGCCGCCAGCTCGTACTCCAGGGGGTCCAAGCGAGAGGTATGAGCGATAGGCCTGGAGAATTGAGGATTAGGTTAATTAATTACGGATTTGTTGTATATTTGCCTAGCCTTTTCCCAACTATGTTGGGGTCAGCTTCCAGTCTAACCGGATGTAGCTGAATACCAATATTTCACATGGAGCGACTGCCTATCTGACCTCCATAACCCAGTAACTGGGTAATAAGATACCCCTTGGTAAGACTGGTTGACGGCCCGTAACGACTGTCAAAGATCCTCAAATGACAGCCGGGAACAACGGCTTAACATGCTTTCCGAGGTACGGAGGAATCTCGGTGTGTAAAGATGGTCACCCATCCACGGACCAACTCCTTCAAGCGTAGCTTAACCTGATGGATCGACCCGTGCGGATATTATTACTTAGCCACGAACGTTGATTTACGCTCAGAATTGAACTTGGCGGATTAATATATATGATTAAACCCCATAGGCTCCGTAATGAGGTACGAAAGCAAAGACATTTTCGATCTTCGTGCCACATACAGTCCCTCTAGGCATAATGCGGCTACCAAGCTACATAATTCCTATCTTATGTTACTAGCACCCTTTTAGGCTATCAGAAATACATTAAGTTCAGAATTAATTTAAACACTAAATTAGTATTCACTGATACAAAATCCATCAATGTAGAGTTTTAGGCTGTTTACCACGCCACAAAGCTACACTGTATTCATCAACTAAATATGCCACACACGTAACCAATCTTCACCCAAAAATGTGCAGAACGTATAAATATTTCACAGTGCTCATTAATTTAAATGCACAATATTTCGCTTCACTATAAATACTTGAGCGAGGTTGGGACTCGCTCCATAGGATTAATACTAACAAATGAGGTATTATTAATATTGAATGATTAATTAGCAAGGGCTGAAACGAGCCGGATTATCTGATGAGATCAACTGAATTGATGGAATTCACTTAATGGAAATGTTAACCGACTTTCAGCTGAGTTCTGTTGGTTGTTTTTGAGTTGATACAGAACTCTTTGTATGGAACTTTGTGGCAAGCTATGTACGAAGCGTGGAATTAGTAAGTAGGTACTTGTATTAAGTATGAAAAATATTTTTTTAGGTGGTTATACGCTCGGACACTTTTTGAAGCAACTTACAGCGAATTTATATCTATTGATCATTGCAGTCACAGTATTTAGTATCTTCACTCTATCTAACTAATATTATAAACGCGAAAGTTTGTAAGTATGGATGGATGGATGAAATTTGGCAAACAGATAGTTTATAACCTGGATTAACAAATTTTATCCCGATATTCCCACGGGATCGAGACTTACGCGGGTAAAACCGCGGGGCGCAGCTAGTAATTATATAAAGTTATTATCGTAAGTTGGCATTGAAACAGGAGATAAAACTTGCAAAGTATATTTTTTGTCAAGTATTTTTTTTACTTTAAATGGAGCAGAAGATTTATGTCTACTTTCAGTTTAAAGATTTTTTTGCGCGCCCATTGTGAGAAAACTCAGACAAGACATACTTTTGTAGCGCAATTGTTGCCATAAAATCGTGCTGCGCTTCACCCATTTTTATCAATAACTCGTGTTACCAACTAAGCCTAACTTACACAAATGATAATATACCGTATTTGTACAACCAGTAACTACATACCTTTTGCTACTGTTGCCCTTTAGAATAAATGAATACACCGATACCTATCTCTATGCAACAAGACAATTTACAAATGGAATTTTAACATCCAATCATGTTTACAGATCAAGTTTACTTAACGCCTACAATTGCCTTGAGGGCTTATATCTGCAATCAATTCTATAATTTATCTGATTCTAATATGCTAATCATTTTGTAACTAGATTGAGACACTAATTAATGTGCCAACAATCGATAGGGACATTACTCCTAGCTTTACATAGTACTTACTAAATCCATGCTTTAATGTCATTATCGGCAGCCATCTTGGATTCGTTTCCAATTTTATCGATACTTGAATGTATGGTAGTACTTAGTAGTGTTGTAATTATAGTGTCTAACAAGCCTAAAGATTTATCTAATCAGATTAAATTGTGACTTGCTTAAATTATTAACTTTAAATTGTATAATGAATCAACTTGAGTTAACATAAATTAACTTGGTACAAGTTACACTTGATTAATCTTTTGGCATAACAAGAATATTTTTTTATTTTTTTGTATAATATGTTTCACGAACTGTGTCCAAATAAAAATGTTATTCTTTCTAAGAATAGTGATAACCACTAAAATAAAAATACAAAATGAAAGAGACTGCCAGAAACTGAAATTGACTGTAACAAATTATGAAAATAGTAAATCTTTTCCATAGGCGCCTACATATGAAATAAAACAGCTGTTGGGACAAGTAAAAAAAAACACTACGATGTCCCAATGTGTCTATGTCTACAAGAAGTCGTGAAAAAATTGCTCACAATAAAAAAAAAATTATACACCACACACAAGGTCGTAGCAATAGTAACCTTAACAGAATATAACAAGGTATTAAATTGAGTAACACCTAATCCTGTAACAATTACATAGGTAGACAAAGCCTTTTGTATCTCCAATTTGCGCACGAGTGTAAGCGACGGAAATAGAATGTTGCGGTGTTACAAACGTAATCCGATGGCAGAATATAAACATTAGTCATGACAGCGTTATAGATAAAAGGATTGCCCCTATTGTATCTACCCACATTTTTGGAGATGAAGAAGTATTAGTCAAAAAGTGAGTCATAGGTGAATTACTCCCGTGTCTCTATAAGTCATTTCTCGTTCAAAGCCAACCT
The DNA here is from genome assembly GCA_948473465.1 of Lithophane ornitopus. NCBI lineage: Eukaryota > Metazoa > Arthropoda > Insecta > Lepidoptera > Noctuidae > Lithophane > Lithophane ornitopus. Next base: position 12,702,103 of record OX419624.1, on the reverse strand, counting down.
CCATTTTTTAGTTAAAGTGGAGAAAGGACGGTCAACTTCTAAGCCATCTTTGAGGTCCGTGAGTTTGACGAAACGCCTAATAATATGAATGTTTACAACTATAGATGGTACTAATGTGTTGGAACTCACCTAGGTGGCGGGGGTGGCGGATCTCGCGACCTCCTCGGCAACAGTCGGGGACTGTTCGGCGTACTAGCCGAGTGGCCAGCCCCACTGAGGTCCGTAAACCGAGCCAGAGGGTCGAAGATCTGCGACAACCGCCGCGACCTCTCCTCAGACATCGTAAACACACAAACACAACACAACACTAAAAAATATATGATTTTATCACATTACGACCCCGCACTGTCGGTTGTCACAGATAAATCACAAATGACTATTTCGAACGGTCCGAATGATTCAAACTACGGATGTGGTTATCGCCGGGCGCTAGCAGATGGCGCTGCCGGTGACGCGGGATTTGGCGCGCAATCGCCGCCGCCATGCTGTCCGTCTGATCTTTTTCACAGTTTAATTTGCCTTTGCGCCGCCGCCGCCGTATTTAGAACGCTGGAAAATAAATAATAAGTATCAGTTGACGTGTCATCGCTAGGTGGTTAGACGGGAATTAGGGAAGGCAATGCAATTAGCGATTGGTTCTGGGCGACATTTTGGAGCCGTGTCAAAATAACGTAGACAGGTTGTCGTTAACTAAACGAGTTGTAGTCGAGATTGTTTTCAACACTCAATTTGTTGTGCTTTGAATTACGTGCCTAATTAGAAAATGTTGATAGGAAAAGGGTAGGGTATTTTTACATCTGGGTTGCCACAGGGAAGAAATTACCGTTACGTTTCGGAATCCAAAATCGAAAATATAAAAACTACAACACACGTTTGAGTTTCAATAAGTATCAAAGATGCTGTTAAATACGTATAGGTACCTACGCCATTTACACACCCACTACCACAGCTCGATAAAAAAGAAAGAAAATAATAAAAACTGTTTTAATCACAGTTGACCGGTTTTAACGATTCCTATAAAACTATTTCAGACTCCATTAACAGCATCGCGTAAACCGTACAAATGATACCTTTAATATATTTTATTTATTTTTCTTTTTAATGTATTCTCGTAAATTATAATTCCTAGCTAACGTTACGTTACGTAATTAAGAAAACATATTAAGACTTCTTTGAATAGGACGAGGAAGGAAAAACCTTTGATATTTTGATTCGGTAAATCGCTTTTATGAGAGGAAAGACGGCGCGGCGACTTGGTACTCAAATATTAATATTTAGATATACTATTAATTTGTTCTGCACGACATTATTACACTCTACCATTACAAAATAACATATAAGAAAAGACCTGTCATTCATATAAAATCGTATGTTATGATAGTCAACTCACCAAAATCCAATGTTGGTTCCAACATTTTGATAAAACAAAATAGTAAAACCATATTCAATCTTCCTAGCCTTTTCCCAAGTATGTTGGGGTCGGCTTCCAGTCTAACCGGATGCAGGTGAATACCAGTATTTTACATGGTGCGACTGCCTATCTGACCTCCACAACCCAGCAACTGGGTAATACGATACCCCTTGGCTGTTATACTCTTGGGCTTTTGACTACCCGTAACGACTGTCAAAGATCTACGAATGACCGCAGGGACCAACGGCTTCACGTGCTTTCCGAGGTACGGAGGATCTCGAATTCTCGATATGTAATGGTTGGTCACTCATCCATGAACCAACCGCGGCAAGCGTAGCTTAAACCTTCTAAAGACCCGTGCGGGTGGTTAAGCCCCTCACAAAACCATATTATTATCATAAATTTATTAAATGTCTGGCAGATACCTAAGTACATAAATCAAATAAACATCACTTACATATTCATTGCATTGCAATGGATCAAACCACAACACATAGGTAAAACCGTAAAACAGAACAAAAAAAACAACTTTTAATTTACTTTCGAACAAAACTATGAATACTAAACAAAATTGTTATTAAATATTCACAATCATATTTGCGGGACTTGTAAACAAAACTGTGAACTTTGCACAGAGGGTTTCGTGTTATTCATCCCAGACGCGGTGGTAGACTAACCAATGAATAAACAGATGAATGGCGCGACAACTCTTTGATATTCAAAATTAGTTCGTCTCACCTTTAGAGAACAGTGGTTCTCAATAGTTAACCAAAGAATAATTATTATTGTTTGCTTAAAATTATAAGTACCTACTCTGTGAAGTTTTGTTGTGTCAAAATTGACGAAGCTAAATAATTTATTACTTTTCTGTATGTTGACAATATAATGTCTGTAACAATTTATTTTTATACTAGCTGATGCTCGCGGCTTCGCCCGCGTTTCCGTCGGTTGTTATATACTCAAACCTTCCTCGACAACCACTCTATCCATTGGTGAAAACGGTATGGAAATCGGTGCAGGAGTTTTTGAGTTTATCGCGAAGAGACAGACAGACAGACGCGGCGGAGGACTTTGTTTTATAATATGTAGTGAAGTACCTAACTATGTAAGGAATTAAGTATCATACAAGGTTAATTTAAATTAGCTAGAGAAACTTAACAGACGTTATGGATATTGAAATCTATCTCATCATCATCATTTCAGCTGATAGACGTCCACTGCTGGACATAGGCATGCCCCAAGCATCAACACTCCGATAATCTAATCATGATAAACAAAAAAAAAAACTAATTTCATTTTTGTATCTTTACTTCACCGATACCCACCGTGTCTTTGAAGTTTCGCTAATCAATTTAATTTTACCTTGTAAAGCATCCTTCAGCCGTCTGTAGTTTCTACCACGAGACCAAGGGATAGGCGTGAAAATAATATAACATCAGTAAATAATCCTTTTACCAACAAACACTGCCGCCGTGAAATACTTGCATTGAAATTGATTTGTCTCACTTTTCCGGGTTAATTAAATAAATTGCAACCGAATCAAGTCTTCGTGCAAAAAACAATGCTCATTTGATTAATTACAGTATCCAATGGCTACTTAATAGGATTGCTGTTACCAACTGTCAACGGTCATGAAAAAATAATTGTATTTTTACTAACTTTAATAACTTTAACGCCTCTTTTATTAACTTTAACGCCTTCTTTCAACTTAACCAAACATATATAACCATATTTAATCATAATATATCAACGCTAAATTATCAAAATACTTACCCTAAAAAACTTCAGTAACAAAAGTGCAACGGTAAAGTTTTACATTTCCCTTTCACAAAATCTACTCAGATAAAGTGTAAGCCACTCAAGCACTGCTTAAATTTTACACTCCATTCACTAAAATATACATATTTTATTCTGAAGTGTAAACGCTTTGGGAAACTCTGCACTGCCCGTAGACTTAACTGCTACCGACTCATTTGAATGAAAGAGCACATATCATAGCTATACAGGGTGTTTAAACATTCGTGTGTCACTCCTAACGTTATTATCCACTGGTTTAGGTTAAATGATTCCCACAAAAAATATTGAAGACTTTTCAACGTATCGCTCGAGTAAAATAAAATTGCAAAATAATTAGCAGTGGAAGCTAAATAAAACGCATACCTTATTGTTATTGAGATTACATAAAAATGCTTTGTTCTTTTATTAAATTATTAAAATACCTATGCACAGTTTAATAAAGGTTATGTGAGATTTATGTTAGGTACATTCGTCATAAACGTCGTGGTATCAAATAATAACACTTCATCACTAATACCCTGTATACAAATAACGCGTATAGTCTAGTACACCCGAATATGTATTGAATTCTTACAAAAGATTTTTATTTATGTAACGTAACCTATAGTGAATTATTACTGGGGTCCTTTTCATCTTATTTTTATCCCCTACTGCTTATGAATGAGTGTTATCGTAGGTACTTCACATTCTTGGATGGCAGTTTGAATTTAAATTGAATCTAGGATACATGAGATTAAGGTGCTTAAATAGGTTGTTTGTCTTTGAAATGTTATCCTAATCCTAATCCATATTAATATTATAAATTCGGAAGTAACTCTGTCTGCCTGTCTATCTGTCTGTATGTTACCTTTTCACTCCTAAACCACTGAATAGATTTCGATATTGAAGTAATAAAAACTAAAACCCAACTACGACTAAAAAGGTATAAACAAGACACCACAGACAGACAAATTAAAAATCCGGAGTCACACGTGTTAGGGCATAAATCGAACAGATTACGTGTGACTCCGGATTTTTTTAGTCGTAGTTGGGTTTTAGTTTTTATTACTTTATTTTTTTTTAAATTCTTTTGGGGTTATAATATTAATATTTTTGAAATGTGCTCATTAAGCCCTTTCATTTGATACCCAACATGGTACGATTAAACAATTTTTTTTTAGTTCCTGTCTTTATGTTCTCTAGAGGGCGCCATTTTTAATTTAATGTGACGTCACATAGCCTATAACCAGCCGACGATCAAGACGCTTCCAACGATACCTCATTTGTCAAATTGTGGTAAGTTTAGAAGATATGAGGGAACAGATGAACGAACATACATACATACATACATACCGGTCAAAATCATAACCCTCCTTTTTTCTTCGCCGTAGTCGGGTAAAAATTACTTTTTATCGACATACCACACGGGCGAAGCCGCGGGCGGAAGCTGATAATCTTAACTAATATTATAAATCCGAAAGTGAGTTTGTTTGTTTGTTACGCTTTCACGCTAAAACGGCTATACGAATTTGGATGAAATTTGGCACAGAGGTAGACTATGACCTGGAATAGGACATAGGATACTTTTTATTCTGATATTCCCACGGGATCGAAACTTACGCGGGTGAAACCGCGGGGCGCAGCTAGTATTATAAATGCGAAAGTGAGTTTGTTTGTTGGGTTGTTTGTTTGTTACGCTTTCACGCTAAAACGGCTGAACGGATTTGGAAGAAATTTGGCACAGAGGTAGACCATGACCTGGAGAAGGACATAGGATATCTTTTATGGCGATATTCCCGCGGGATCGAGACTTATGCGGGTGAAACCGCGGGGCGCAGCTAGTAACTGAATACTTTAGGTTTATACATACAACCTACATTAATAACCCGGGTTGATCTTTATCTTGGTTACCCATGTGTTATTTTGGTTTAACTTTTATTTACAATATCTTACATACTCATGCCTCCTTCCCATGGGGGTAGGCAGAAACTACAGAACGCTACCTGCTACGATCCTTACAAAATCTTATTGCTAAATATGCCAATTAATAATCTTTTAGGTAGGTACGCACTCAGACTAAATAAAAAAAACACAAAGCGCTGCGAACAATACAGTGAAGCATGCCAAAACTACACCACCGCTCTGTGCACACACGCTCACACGCACACATTTACAACCATTTACAATAAAACTACACCAAAATATGTGCACACATGACAGCGCTCTATCTTGGTGTTTTATTTGGTCTGAGGGTACGCAGTAAAAACTTAAGCGGAAAAATTTAAAAACATTCTCTTATATGCAATATGCCCAGGAAGGAAAATACTCTCCAGACAAAGAAAGCATTTCCTTACAATCTCACATCTGCACCAAAACCTCAGGATTGCATTTCACAATCTTCACAAGCCAGGAAAAGATTTATTCCCCACCTGCCCACAGCCGACAAGAAATTCGATAATGTTTATAACAAACAGTTGACCTGAAAAATTGCTGAGGAAACTGAAATTACGGGGGCATTGACCAGAAAATTGACGGCGGAACCCAAAAACTCTACAGTTATGTCCTTTGATTAATGTTATCAAGCCGGTTATCTGAGGACACCCCTTAAATTGGGGTCAACCCTTTTTTGGACCTTTCGCGGAAATTTTTATCTATAGAGTTATTTGGGGCTAACGATTGTTTTAATTTTAAATCGTTTTTGTTTTGGATTACGTTGTTAGGAAGTGAAAACTCCTTTGTTACTGTGTTTTGGGTTACCTATTTTCGGGTTGACTGGATAAAAACTGATGCTTTAACGAAGTTAAGAATTTTGTTATTTTAAAATATTGTAACTTAAGAATTTTGTAACTTAAGAATTTGTAACTAAAGAATTTTGTAACTTAAGAATTTGTAACTAAAGAATTTTGTAACTTAAGAATTCTGTAACTGTATAATTTTGTTCATAAGAATTTTGTAACTTTCGTTCTTTTATAATATACCTATGTCTAACAAAGTATTTTGATAAATAATATATCTGAAGACCAAGACTGCACCAATGCCTCGACAAAACATGTCACAACTATGGTTAATACCGAAAATACACCAGATTTACAGTCAACATCTTAGGACCAAACCACATCTTTTTGCCTAGCTCCTGGCTGCAAGTTAGAAAAACACATCTAAGCTCCAAGCAGTGACTGCAGCAAGTGTTTCGCCTTGAAACTAACACAAGTTCAGGATGTTCAGATTAATTTATTAACTTGATGCTAGGGCTGCTACTCTTCAATTTGATGTAAAACCATTCGAAATAAAATCAGAAATTTTCCAAACCTTTTTTACAGTCCGTTCAACCGATTTTCAGTTGTATTGCGTTGGTAGAATGAATGGCAGCTGCAGTAAACAATTGGTATTGTAACCACTTTTTTGCTTTTAATGCCTTCCTCATGCCTACGGTATAGATGTCAGAATCGGTTGAACGGACTGCAAAAAAGGTTTGGAAAAATTTCCCTCTTGGTAAGCCTGGTTGTCAGACTTTCGGGCTTCTGACGACTGTCAAAGATCCACGAATGATAGCCGGGACTAACGGCTGAACGTGCTTTCCGAGGCACGGAGAAATCTCGGTATGTAAAGATGTTCACCCATCCACGGACCAACCCCAGCAAGCGTAGCTTAACCTCATGGATCGACCCGTGCGGCTGGTATCACTTAGCCACAAGCTCCTCCGACGAAACTAGTTGTATCAAAGGACCACTAATATTGCTCCTATGTGAAAGAGGACAGACATATAGGTTGTCAACATAAAATTTGTTTTTAAAATATAGGTCAACTAGCTTCCACCCGTGGCTTCGCCCACACGGTATGTCGATAAAAAGTACCCTATATCCTTCCCCTGGATGACATCTATCTTCTTGCGAAATTCTGTCGAAATCCGTTGAGTGGTTTAGGCGTGAAAAGGTAACATACAGACAGACAGACAAACAGAGTTACTTTCGAATTTATAATATTAGTATGGAAGTATGGATATCAGTGAGAGATCAACCAGTAAAGTAACAATAGAAATTTTCTGTTTACGAGAAGATAAAAGCTAGAAGGTGAAAATACTTTCAGTTTTGGTCTGGTATTTCTCACAGAATTTTCCACTGGAATGGTTTCGAAATCTTTATAACCCAGTTCAACTAGAACTATTCTCTCACTTTATTTGATGGACGCGTCACACAGCTCAATCCCCAAACCTAATTAGTCTCACATTTTGAAATGTGTCAGTCAATCCCCAGTTGTCAAACTTTTCAGACGAAAACTGTCCAGACTTAGGGCCTAGATAACAAAGAGTTTACTAAAGTTATTTGTTTATTACTTTAGTTACAAAACAGATCTAAACAGTTATTGAACTTGTTTGGGAACAATGACAAACACAGCTTTTCAAACACGAAAGTTACATATGAAATAGGCTTTATACTTATAATTATACACATTGTTGTAACTTCACCAGCAGTCCTTCAGCATAAATTATTTTCTTATGTCTCTACTTTTTTTTTTATCTAGCTCATGGTTTCCCCCGCAAAATTCTCGATCCCGTTGGAATATCGGAATAAAAAGTATCCTATGGACTAACCTAGGTCCAGGTCATGGTCTACCCATGTGCCAAATTTCTTCCAAATCCGTTCAGCCGTTTTAGCGTGAAAGCGTAACAAACAAACAAATCAACAAACAAACTTCACTTTCGCATTTATAATATAAAATAAAAATATAATATTTATAATAATATAATATATATATATATATATAATAGCAGTGAGGGAGCAATTAATTAGAATAAATTAAAAATAACTTACTTAATTTATTCCTTATAAAGTCACTTACATAGACTTTGAGAGAGTAATCATTTTGTATACATCTGTGGGGGCTTGTAATTAGCAATGTAGTCGAATATTATTGTTATTATGTTATTTGTCTGTAAGCCTTCCGAAAAAGAATTAAAAAAAAAAAAAAAAACCATCTTCGCCCCACGGTTTCTCCCGCATAATTCTCGATCCCGACGGAATATCGGGCAAAATATATCCCCATATCCTACCCAAGTCATGGTCTACCCATGTGCCAAATTTCATCCAAATCCGTTCAGCTGTTTTAGCGTAACAAACAAAGAAACTCATTTTCGCATTTATAATTAGTTAGGATTCTTTATCTTTGCCATGGTATTTTCTACTTTTTATGTTCTCTTCGAAAGACATCCTCCAATCTCCCAAAATCTACCAAGACAAGTTATTTCCCATGGCAATTTCCGCCACATTAATTCTCCTACAAGCCCTATCCGATCTACTTGTCTAGCTAGAACTGAGACGTTCGATGTACTTTGCCAACAAATGCCAATGCCAACCGGCGTGGCTTATGGCAGCTTGGCAGATTACATCGGATTTGTCGTGTAGCCTGCTGCACCGTATTTGACTTCGAAACATGCATTGTGTATATTTGTTATAATTAATTTTGAGTTAGAGGGACGTGGCTACTAAGCTTTGGGAGCGAAGTGAAATAAACAGTTTTGTTGGTATTTTTTCCGTTGTGAGTTCTGAGTTTTCGATCTGAAATTAGTGTTGTGTGAGGAGCTAAAACCTTTTTTGAATATTAACGATACATATAGGAGTTTATTTATAAACGTTGCTTAAAGTTAAGTGACGTTCAAATGTAAGAAATTCAGGTTAAACAGTCGCTGATCATTACTTTTAAGTTTAAGCAACGTTTCTATAAACCCCCATAGTCATTGAAATGACAAAAAACAAGTTGAGATATTATGGAATACTAAGCTAAATTAAAACAGTTCAGCAACAAAACAAATCATATGCCCAGTCAACAAGAATTGCTGTGAAAACGGGAAATTAGCATCACCTTTGTACGTGTTTTTTGTTTTTTTCTCGTCTGTTTATTATGTGTGTACATAAATGGTTAAATAAATAAATAAATTATTAGATATACACACGTCAAAAATGCTTATGATCTCTGTGAGATAAAACAAGATTAATCAGAGAAAACAAGGCAAACAATAACAATGTAAATGTCTTTGGAGAAAATTCTCCCTGTTTACTCTTTCAATCGTACATTCAAAACAAAACGTAAATCATTATGAGAACAGTTCAGTCATGTTCAGCGGTGGGTAACCGGATGACTAATAGAATGAGTTGAAATTAAAATTGTTTACTGAAATAAATTTAATCATGTTATAACAACAAACTATTTACATTAGATACTAAATTAAATTACTGATCAACACTAACTATACAAATAAACAATTCAACAACAACAATTCTTGGGTACATCACCAGCCGACAGCGATGCGGAGGAATTTTTCGACGCCATATTTTAGTTAATTGTTTATTTCCATAGTTAGTTTGAATCGGTAATTTAATTTAGTATAATTGAAATATTTGATCTACATAAATATTTACAATGTAGGGCCATAAACTGGAGATATATAATAATTGCATTGTACCTGAACTAGGAATAAATCTGTATCGCAGAAGGTCTTAATCTTTATGAAGACAATTCATAAGGTAGCCGAAAGTTCTTTCACATGGAACACTCGCGAACGAAGCACATAAAGATAAAATGACCAAATGACAAATGACTGATTCAGTGACATCAAGACATTACATAGTTCATGTCCTTTTCTGTCTCCCAAAACGTTTTGACATCGCGACAGTACAGTCGCGAACAAAGCTTCATAAAATAGTACAGTCGCGTGCTACGATAATAATGTCAGGCTAAACGACTAATGATTATACTGATGGTGTGATGTCACGGTAACCAGGAACACAATGCATTACACTAGTCCTTTCTCGTATCTCCCAAAACGTTAACATCTTGGCAGTACAGTCGCGAACAAAGCTACATAAAATAGTACAGTCGCGTGCTACGGTACTAATGAGTGATGGGCGGGCGACGTCTCATTAGTGACACACTTTATGGCGCTTTGTTGAGGAAAACCGTGGAGGAATGTTTAGTGAAGCTGTGGTACTTGGTAGAATGACTTTTGTTGTGTTGTATAATAGCTGGTCTGACGATTACAAGAAAAAATGAAAAATTTCGAAAAAAATGTCACAACATATTCGTATTGTGACGAGCGCAGTATTTATCGGCGCTTTAATGAGTACTCATTAGTCCATCTGAATTGTAGGCCCTGAGGGTCTAGACAAGTGAAAATAGCTTCGAAAGCGTTTCGTATTTCTACAACGACTTTCAACAGGATTGACATAAGCTTTTCGATAGCTTATGTCAGTCCTATACATTTTTGTCTTTTCCGTCATCGTTATCGCTGACAGAATGTCACTTTGTCTAGGCCCTCTGAATAGTCCAAGATCTACCGGACCCAGTGATACAGCAATATATACAATAGCAACAGTTCCCTTAAGTAGCTAGGCCGCTCTAAAAATACAAAGGACAAACAATAGATGGTAAAAAAAAATTCAAGACGGAAACTGGCGAAAATACCCTTACATCATTCCTAGACATAAGAAAAAAGGACAAAACTGCGTAGCAGCTAATAACACAGACGCTTTAAAAGTAAAAGTGATACACAACACGTCTATATCACCATTGTGACGCGGGCAGCAGCACTCATTAGTCCGTCGGAGTGTTGGCCTTGGAAAATCCTAAATCCACCACACAGATAGTAGCACAGACTATAGCAATAAATACACTTGCACCTGAGGGCTTAGACAAGTGACAATCGCTTCGAAAGCGTTTCGTATTTCTACAACGACTTTCAACAGGATTGACATAAGCTTTTCGATAGCTTATGTCAGTCCTGTACATTTTTGCCTTTTCCATCATCGTTATCGCTAATAGAATGTCACATTGTCTAGGGCCTCTGTTCCCGTAGCCAGACCGCTCTAAAAATACAAAGGATAACCACCTGATAGCTAAAAAAATACTCACCTACAAGACGAAAACTGGCGGAAAAGCTACCCTTAGAACGCTGGTTTCATGATTCCTTGAGCGAAAAAAGACAAAAGTGTGATAGCAGCTACAGTCGGCGCGTAACTTGGCAGGAGTCGTAGATGCGCAAAATTCGTTTTCGCTTGTTTATCTTAACAGACATGTTCAAAAATAAAATAAGGCAATAACCATAGAATAATGACATGCAAATCAAAGCAAATCATTTATTTCTTTGCAAACATGGGTATAGTAGGTACATAGGTGTTTTTATAATAAAGTCACGTGGGCATGCAAAGGTTTAAAATAAAAAAATTAAAAAATCAAAAAACATGTGGCAAACCATTGGAATAAAAAAAAAATGTTGCTATCATGCAATAAAAGTATCAATATTTTTGTTGCTCTAAGTGTACATGCGCAAACTTACTCGCAATACGCCAAAAACTTGCCAAGTTACGTAGGACTATCATATCAACGTACCACAGAGCTAATAACACAGACATTTTAAAAGCAAAAGTGACACACAACACGTCTATATCACCATTGTGACGCGGGCAGTTTTTGTCGACGCTAACAGCACTCATTAGTTCGTCTGAATGCTGGTCGTCATTACTGTCTTTGTGTCCGTAATGGCGGACACGGGCGCTTTTTATGCACAAACTGTTACAGATGGATTGTTCAGGTAGCAAGGGGAATTTGTTACGTTTTGTTCGGGGAAATTCGCGGCTATTTTTAGGAAATGTGGTTCTTTTTTTAGCCGTTGGAAGATTATGTTTAAGCGATGTGATTTTGGTGCTAAATGTGGTAATGTGTCTTTGTTTTGAGAATATTTTGTTGTTTAGATATTATTTAACGTTTGTTTATCTTAAGCTTGTTTATTTTTATTTTATTAATATATTTGTAAATGGTCCAGCTAATTATCACACTAGTGTGTTAAAAATAACGAATTCTATTTGGATATCAGCTTGATTTTTTTTGTTATAACTTCTAAAATTAGGTGATACATTCAATTTTGGTTTTATTTTAAGTAAGGCTATTATGTTTATTTTTAAAATTTTATTTAAATACTTTGTTCTTACTGAATTTAGTATGAAGTTTATCCAGTGTATATGTATATTTTTTAGGTAGTATTTATAGTACAAAAATCCTTAAAAAAATGTAATTAAAGAAGTTAGCTTTTATAGGTGATCAAAATCTACTCAAACAATCAAAAGACACAATCAAATGAACATCAATTCCTGGCATTACGCCAAAAAACGGAAATCACGACGCCTATCAATTCTCAAGATCAGCTCTCATTACAGCCCATCTTACTATTACAGCTTTCATCTTGCTCGCCATATTAATCAAAGAAACAAAAAAAAAACAAAAAAAAAAAACATATTCTACAAAAGATTTCATGTAACAGCGAATTAATTTCACACAATTTTTATTTTTATATTCGTATAGCCTACGACCTAAAGAGGAAGCAGCGAAATTTCGCGGGTTAAAGCTAGTTACATACATACAGACAGAGAGACACATACATTTACAGACAGTCCCTACTGTTTGTTATAGACATTTCACTTTCTTACTAACCCACACAAAGATCTCCAATACTTCCTAAAAGAATCATCTATTTATAAGGTCAATCACGTTATCGTGAACATACTTAAAGGTAAATGAGCGCCAGGGGTGGTAGCAGAGATATGGCAGAATAAATAGGCTAACCGTATCGCGAGATATTTAGGCACCCCTAAAATTAGGGTAATCGATCCTTCGTGGGTAAATGAGGAACAATATTAAGGGAGCGCTGATAGCTTTATCGGGCGTTTTTAAGCCGATTCAAGTGGGCCTAATGGTGGAGCACCTTGGCGTAACTGCGGAACCCAGGATTTTTTTTGGGGGGTTAAATATGGTTTGGGGAGGAAATAATAATCTATTATTATAGAGCTTTATCGTCTTAATATGAACAGGGTTATATATTTTTTTGTTGATTACCTTTCCTAGATGTCTTAGGTAACTCAGAAATTATTTAAAATTAAATTAAGTACATTTATTTCTTCAAATTACGAAAAAAACATTTGCTTTAAAATACAATAAAAATAATCGCTTAGATAAGAGAAAAACGCCAAACCGTTTAGAAAAAAAGGGGAAATGAAAATACCGAAACAAGATTGACGAGTTCCCGACGTCTGTAGCTGACGTAAGCAATTTAAACGATTCCGTATCGGAAAACGGCTATCATTCAAACAATAAACACGATAAACCCCGGGTCTTGAATTCATTCATTGAACGATATGGGGTTTGGGTATAGAACAAAAATATTTTTTTTTTTTAAACGGATAAATTATATTATGTTCATGTCTTGCAACGGGGCCCCCGAATCAATTCTGTTTTCTTGTTTGACATTCAGAATTGCTTAATTGAAATAAATTATTTGACTTTGATTTAAATTTTGACATAATAATTGTCATATTTATAGCGACATAAATATCACAAAACATAATATAGCAAAGAAAAAAAAAGTTTTTTTTTTTTACATGTTGTTAAATGTATGCCCCAAACACGTAATCATTCAGAGGTAAACAACCTTTTTACAATTAAAGAAAACCTTTAGGTATGCCATACCTGTAGCAATGTTGGAATGTATAAAATGTTACAAATCTGACGGTGGCCTAAAGCAAATAACAGGGGTCAAGCAAGAATCTTTCTATGTTTGGCCCTTAATTAAATATTTGGAAGGGTCAGAATGTTAGGTGAATTAAACATTAGTGAATGTGTGGATTTTGAACCACAAGGCGGGGGTCGTGGCATTGGTAGGTAGACTTTTGGTAGTAAATGTTTTTGTTACCATAAATCATTATTCTTTGTAGTGTGTATTTTTGGGCTAAGAAGCCAATCTTGAGAGAAAATGATAAATGAGAATAAGTAGATGAACTGCTGGCTGGTGGGCTGGCCATGTTTGTCGAGGGACCGATAGCAGGTGGAGCAGAGGATTCCTAGAGTGGAGACCGCGTTGCGGCAAGCGTAGCTTGGGACACCCCCCATCCAGATGGCCCACGATCTGGACTGGGTGCTGTGGCGCAGCTTGGAAAAGTCCTCTGTCCAGCAGTGGACTGCGCTAGACTAAATTGAGATCAACTGCAGCTTGCTCAATAATTGCCATTGGGTAGTTAGGGAGACTAATTGCAGCATTTCTTACCAAATCATCTTATGAATTGTCAGTTTGTGACATTTTACGATGATTCATAATATTTTCCTGTCATGATTCTGCCAAAGTGACTGTTTTAAGCCTGTCTCTAATACTTACCAACCCTATAAAAATATGGAGGACAGGACTCAACCAACACAACACATCACAACTTTTGGGGCGGACTTACGATTTAATTCTACATTTCGAAACAAAATCTGTGTTCCAACATCATTGTTTAGACTACTCAGTGTGAAACAAATGGAAAAAAGAGAAGGGAACCCTAAGTTCTAATACAAAATCAAGTCATTTATTCAAACTAGGCTGAGAATCAGCACTTTTCGAACGTCAAAATTACATACGACAGTCCCCCAAAACACTCGCCCTTCACACTGAGCTATTTAAATTCAATTTAATTATTAAATAATAATGTAAATAAAATCATTATTATTCAAATAATAAATCTAAATAAATAAATATTAAAATTATTAATTTGATAAATGTTATAAAATACAGAATATTTATTTTTTATTTTTTTATATAATATAATTAATAAAAATAAAAAATTAACATAAAAATGTATCTTATATAAATTTGCATTTGCAGTGTACACTAATAAAAAAATCACGAAGTATTAACAGTGGCCCCTAATTTTGCGGTCGTCATCAAAACCAACCTAAGCACCGATACATAGCGTCGTGTTAAGCGATCGATTTGGCTCAGTGCCCGAGATCCAGCACTTATCTGGAACACTTCCTTACCGTTATCTTACACCCAGTCTACCATATGATTAATAAATATTAAGGGTCTTAAGTATTCGGTATAATTAAATACTGGGTCGGTTTAGTGAAGTGAACAAGATGGAGACGACAATACGACAAAAAATAAAACTCCGTATTTTTTTTTTTTTTTCTCGGCCTACATAAAAAAAAAAAAAAATATATCCAATAGTTTAGTTACGATAGCTAGTCAAAGATCGGCAAACCCCATAGTCTGCCCATCACTACTATTTAGTTTGTTTGAAATAAAAACTTTTTACAAAAAAAAATCAAACCGACTTTCAAAAAAAACACTAACAAAAAGGGAAAAATAACTTTAATTTCGGAAGTCGGTGGCATAAAACGAAAATTGGAAAGCAAAGACACAAAAAAGTTTTTATTTTTCTTTTTTTAGTTGTGGTACCTACCCCACACAAATCCGAATAGCACTACCTGCTATGTAAATAACAGTGAAAGAGTAAATAAGGAAATCGTCTAGATAAGCTAAGTGGAAAAAATACATAATATTGAAACTAACTCAAAAACTACGCAAGCAAAGTTAATAAAATTTATATGGGTCCACCTCGGAAGCATGACCTACCAAACAAAAAAAGAATCATCAAAATCGATTCACAATTGGCGGAGTAATCGAGTAACAAATATACAAAAAAAAAAAAAAACGTACTGACGAATTGAGAACCTCCTCCTTTTTGAAGAAGTCGGTTAAAAATGACTTTTTTAATTTCCATGTTAGGATTTATTTGATAGTTCCAAAATACTCTTATGCCAGTGTTTTCATTTATTGTTGTATTGGCGTCTCCACATTGTATGTAGATTATTGGATATTAGTAAGTTTAAAAAAAAACACGGTTTTCAGCTTCACGTAGCAGGTAATTGATTTGAAATACTCCTTTTGGTATCTTTCCTTCCATCATTCTTGAGAATATTTTTAAGCGAATGAACCGGCATAACGATTGCAGGGGGCGTAGACAAAATCCCTTTTCTGTAAGCGTTAACGCCAACGGAAAGATCAAATTGTATGGAGTTGACATTAGCTTTAGAGATGTCACGTGACTGCTGCTGTCAACTCCATACAATTTGATCTTTCCGTTGGCGTTAACGCTTACAGAAACGGGATTTTGTCTACGCCCCCAGGTTGTTCTATGCACTGTCCTGTCCTCCTTCTATTAATCGCCTAGCATCTAACAGTCCACAATTGAGTCAAGAGATTTTCTCATTGGCAATGAAAGATAAATCATGGGTATCGTAATAATAATGAATGGATTTTCATAGTAACATTGCCGGCCGCATCGTCACTTCATCGCACAGGGGGCCTAAACCGGCCACATTAGCAATTCCTCTAAAAGCAGTAATTTCCTGAATCCCAGCTGTCATTTTCAATTCCTCCAATTTGACATAAAAGCAATTCATAATTTGTGGAACATTTTACGAATCTCCATAGAAAACTGTCAAACAGATGAATTATTTCGTAATATGAATTACACGCAGATCATATTATGAATTGTCTGTATGTGACATTTTACGATGATTCATAATATTTTCATATTATGATTCTGCTAAAGTGACCGTTTTAAGCCCCCAGTACAGCAATTTCGATTTATCTCGAAGAAGGAATTTCCAAGCATAAGGACAATTCATACGATATCTCAAATGTATTTTACGTAAACAAGATATTCTTGTTTATACCTTTGCTTGCATAAACTAGGTCGCGTTGCATACCGATGCATTATTACAGGCAATTAATATTTCAATTCAACCTTAACCCACTTTCGAGCTATTTATTGCCTCCTCTACAAAATCATGTAATGTTCTACTTTAATAATGCGTGTTATTGTGTGGAAAGATTCTGCAGACATTGTTGCTGTTTTGTAGTAAGATGAGCTGTCTACTCATTTTTTTATTGGCCATTATGGTTTAAGATCTTTGACCTTGATTGATAATGTGGTCGACGATGATTCAAGCTTACTTTCGATTCAGGTGTAAAAAAACGCATTGGCAATTTTTTTTTTTTTTGCTAAAAACTTTTTATTGAAACTTTTTTTAAAGGCGATTGTTTTGTTCTCTATTCATGTTTTCAAACAAGACATCACGGACTATTTGAATCTGTTCGATTTGTGCCCTAACACGTGTGACTCTTGTGATGTCTTGTTTATCCTACCATTTTATTTGGCGTTTTTCTCGTAGTTGAGTTTTAGCTTTTTAGGGTTCCGTACCCAAAGGGTAAAACGGGACCCTATTACTAAGACTCCGCCGTCTGTCTGTCCGTCTGTCACCAGGCTGTATCTCATGAACCGTGATAGTTATACAGTTGAAATTTTTACAGATGATGTATTACTGTTGCCGCTATAACAACAAATACTAAAAAACAGAATAAAAAAAAATATTTAAGGGAGCGCTCATACAACAAACGTGATTTTTTTGCTGTTTTTATAGATAATGGTACGGAACCCTTGGTGCGCGAGTCCGACTCGCACTTGGCCGGTTTTTATCTTTTATTTTTAAACTTTTCATTTCCGATTAGATTCCTTCTACTCCTTAATGAATCAAAGTTATCAAACCTATCCCCTAAACCTCTTTTCCGCTTCATTATCCAAACATACAATACTGAACCAAAATGAGAATTCCCAAATTACCAGCATATTCTTTATAATAACATGCCACAGTCTACAGTACATCAGTATACCAACCGACTTCAAAACCCAAAAGGCAGATTTTAATTACGGGAACTGCCTCCGGCTTTTGAAGTCCCATTGTGCCTTTGTGCCGTATGCGACTGTTTGTGAGTCCCTATCTCCGCAGTGTTTGTGGCGAAACAACTGGATTTCGTTTGCAGACTGCCGAATTTGTATTAACTTTGTTTTAGAGGCTGTGGGCTGTGGCTTCAAGTAATGTGGGATCATATGTGATGAAAAAATTTAGAACTATTTCGAATTTTGTGATAAAATTGTGTGTATCTCAATGCTGTACCTTGCGAAAAAATACTCGATACAAACTCCGATGTGATTGGTTGACATTTTCGACAAGGAGTTTAGCATTAGAATAAAAACTGTATTGTGTTCTTTGCGGTCATTAGTAAATTGGCGCTATTTCAAATACTGTAAGCTGTATGAACACAAAGTTTAGTGTTACTTCATAATAATTCGATTGAAAATGCATTCTGGAACATTTTCAGAGTCTGTTTTCCTAACTTATTTTAGTTGTCGAAGAAAAAGAAGTCATCGACATTTTGGAGTACGTATTCTATGCTACGGTGTACTATAAAAACAAGGCATAATATTGACATAATAACATACTCGAAGTTTCAAGTTCTTTTTCTCGTAGTCATGGTATAAAGTATAGTATGCAACTCTTGAATAAAACGGATTTATATCGAGGGCCATGAATCACTCGCGTCGCTCAGGATTCTAACACTTGAATCACGATCATAGCGAGTGATTCAATCATCATGAATCACTCCCTACGGTAGTGATTCAATCGATAGAATCCTTCACTTGCTCGTGATGCATCTATGGCCCTCGGTTTAAATCCGTCCTTTATTCACTAATTGCATAATATAGTATTATGATCACAATATCCATATAAAAATATGCAAAACGCAAAAAAGTATTAAAAACACGAATCATTCCGGAACTATGTTATTATAATACGTAGTCATTATTGTTTTGTTGTCCTGTCTGACAATGCACGCACAAATAACAGGATTTTTCCCCTCACAGAACAATGCGAACTAAATGACAGGACCAACAATTATTTGTCACAAGCTTTTATTCGGAACTATTCGGAAAATACCGATGATGAATAACTACAGGAAACCAGATGCGAGCAAATAATTCATGTGTGGTTGTTTTGGTGTGGCTTTTATTGTGATAAAATAAGTACTTATCAGAAAAACTGTTTTTGTTTTCTAAACGATGCCTCATACAATAATTTGCCAATATTACAAACATAAATATAGTTAATTTCATCAGGCGTGACTGCGAAAATCCACTATAAAAAAATATAATATAAAGACGTGTTCTGGTTCGCGACTGGTCAATCGTCAACCTCTTTGAGAGGTGAAACACGTGTCGATTTCTTACAGGGTTTTTATGACTCTTGAGGAATAGTTAAGCGGAATAGGTTACTTAATATATTATTATCTACGTCTATTGTAACATAAATATATCTGTTCTGAACGACGCCTCATACCATTACTTCATCGGTAGCCGGTAGCTTGTACCGAACCTGTAAGTTGCGTCTTCTTGCAAATTGACACATAATTTGGTAAAGTGCAACCTACTCTCGCAAATCCGTGAAAATCTTCTAAAAACCGCGATTTTATAAACTTATCTTGATTCTTCCCTACTTGACCTAATCGCGAAAATATTCACGATCGTAAATGTAGATCCTTATTTTTTATCGTAGCTCTGCAGGCTTCGTAATAACTATCCTTCTAAGAACAAAGTTTACCCACAAGCACAACTTAGGTAGGTACTTTTAAGCCAGGGCTGCGGGAAAGTCCGAAAGGGATACCGGGTTACCGGGCCCTTGGCAACAGGCAACTGAAGGAACACGGACGGGTTTTAGTCAGTAAGTCTGACACGCCCTCCCGCTTAGCCCAGAGCGGGAGAAGTCATTCGATGAATTCCCACAAACAAAAAAAAAAGGTAATTTCTTTTACTACAATAACATTTAGTAGGTATATATTTTTCCAAGCCCACGATAATTAATTACGCTGAAAACGACCGCTCATTATATTCCACACTGCTCACTAAATAATAAACCCTCACAAATGCATTTCAATAGTGCATTTGAACAATTATTTCCGATACAAAAGGCAGGATAGGGAACCACAAAGTCCGACGGTCAACACTACATAATATATACATACACAAATCAAGCCACGCATTTCCAGTATAAGCAGACCTCTCATTGAATAGAAAGTCTATCATCGTCTGCCTAGCCTCTTCCCAACTATTTTGCGGTCGGCTTCCAGTCTAACCGGATGCAACTGAATACTTTACATGGAACGACTGCCTCCATAACTCAGTTACTGGGTAATTCGAAAGCCTTACGGGTGTCACATCAAACTAAGGAAAATGAAGAAAAAAATCTTAAGCAAAAATTATGTGAAGAGTTTTGTGGTTTAGTGTAGCTGGAGATTATTTAATATAATAAAACAACTGAGTGGTAAAAACAATGTCTATTGCTAAAGCGCGGCAAAATCAGAGAGGGAAAATAGACACAACTGTCAATTGTCATTTTGACGTATGTCATACATAATGTTGCTATCTTTAAATATATCTTATACAATGAACAATGTTGCATTCATTATTTAACATTATGGATGTGGAACTACTTTTATTTTTGGTGTGAGAAATTGCTGTTTAAGTACAGCGCGCAATGTAACGCACATAAAGGCAGAACAGTTCTCGGGTGGATGCAATACAGTAGTTGTGTTATTTATCAGAATAAATTCGTGCGCCATCTGTACAAGAAACTGTATGAGGTATACCCATTTTACCCTTCGATGTACCCCACTCTATTCGTACTGGGTATGGTAGGGTACAATCAACTAGGGGTGCGGCGGGAATTTGCGCTGGTGTCGTATATAGTGAAACTGCTCCGAGGCATTGAGCACAATCCGAGAGTGCTGCAGCGGTTGCAATTGTACGTACCCGACCGCTATGTGTGGAAGCGACGGCCCTCGCCATTGCTGGTCGTACCATCAGCCAGGACCAACTTGCTGGCCAAAACCCCTCTGACTCGAGCAATTCGCACCATCAATTATATTCAGGTCGAAATTGATATATTTACATGTCACTGGGGTGAATTCGCAAAAGTACTCTTATTTATATTATATTATAAACAATGATTGTAATTTTAATTTTGTATATATTCCTTGGCTATCGCATTACCCTAAGACCTGTAATGGTAGTTTTAAGGCATTTAAATAAATAAATAAATAAATTTAAAGTTAAGCAACAATTAAAACTGGTTTTCGTGAAAAAAAAAGGTGGAACTTTGACCTTCAATATCTACGTAATCACAAGGTACTCAAGTATGTTCCAGTAAAAATATCACAATGACGGTATAATTAGTGACTCTCAGCTTTGTCCCGTTAGAATGCGAGGTCAAATTCTACTGGACATGTATAACATGTTGTGTCGTCGAGTCCACAGTTCCACACGCAAATGTGACGTATCAACCGACGGATGTGAGCCAAAACTGTAATTTACTACACATAATGCAGCTATGTAACAAAATAATGGTTCCAATATTAATGATGTATATAATTTAATTGGTTCGCTGATGTGCAATGTTTAATTAATATTTCAGTTTCAGGTAATTGTTTTACAAATGCTTCATGTTTGATCATTAGTTTTAAACTCGACTCATCAAATAATGCTATAATTACATTGATTCAAGTTGTAGCTCGAGGGTTCGAAACCAAACAGGCGCTTTACTTTGAGTTAATAATTTCATCACCACTGCTCTCAAAACGGTGAAGGAAAACATCGTGATGAAACCGGCATATACTAGAACCAAAAATTTGAAGACATTTGTGACATCTAACAATCTGCCCAGGGCCCGCATGGTAGATCAGTCCCCTCCCTCTCGAAGAGAGGAGGCCTGCCTCGAAAGCCCAGCAGTAGGGGCAATAGGCTGATTATGCAAAGTTGTGTGATCAACTTTAGCCTCACTTTCAAACTTAGGACTTAGAATGTGCTAAGAATGCTGCGAATCTTACATTGACATACCAATTTTGTGGACTAGCCAATCTTATGATCACGGCAAGAGCTAGTCTCGTATACGTTGTGCCATCTACACACAGACATTCAATGGAGCTAGCGTTACTCAGAGGTGAACCTAACCACACAGAGCTATGTGCTTACATAATATAAGTATACAACATAATTTTTTCTTTATGCTAAACCCGAAAAGGGGTCATTGTATTCATCATTTTAAACAACTTTTTCTATGGGACCAACATTGAAATCGCGAAAAAATAAACAGCTGTTCCATACATTTTGTCGATTTAAGTGAACACAAATGTAGGGAACAACTGATTTTTTTTTCGCGATTTCAATGTTGGTCCCATAGTAAAAGTTGTTCAAAATGATGAGAACAATGACCCCTTTTCGGGTTTAGCATAAAGAAAAAATAACGTTGTATAATATTATACAGGTTGTTAGGGTAAACACCGTTATCCTTGCAACCAGTGGTTTGGTTTCATTTATATAACGTAAAATCAATGGAAAATTACCTACAACTTTTATTTTTATTTTTTTAAATCAACATTTTACCACAAGACACGCAAATTCGTTGCCCTATGCGCTAGGGCAACTAGCTTGCGTCTCAACACGGGCGGGGGGTGCGGGACGTGACCTGACCGGCCGCAAGCCCGACCCCCCCTCAGTCAGTCAGCTATTTCGCTAGCGAGCACGGTGTCGGATATAAACTTTTTTAAATCTTTTAATGAAAATAACGTTTTCTTTTTGTTGTGTTCGGTCATTTATTTTATATTTAAATCAAATACCCATGGTTTGAATGACAACGGTGTTTACCCTTACACCCTGTATGTATTTTCATCTACCATAAAGGTAAAACATTTCAGCCACTTGAAGCATAATTTAAAGGTTACACATACAACGGTTTCAAGCAATGTCTTTGTGTTGTCATGTCAATGTCCCATGCTTAAAACAGGTACATATTTTTAACCCCCGACGGAAAAAGAGGGGTGTTATAAGTTTAACGTGTGTATCTGTGTGTCTGTCTGCGCCATCATAGCTGCCAAACGGCTGAACCGATTTGGTTTATTTTATTTGAAAGGTGACTTGATCGAGAGTGTTCTTAGCTATGACTTAAGAAAATCAGTTCAGCCATTTTAAGATGATCAGCTCTTTTCTAGTTGATGAATGGATGTGAGCATTTTCCACAGGTCTTATCGATTTGAAAAGAAAGAATCTTGAACGGATGCTGCAGCATCACCTGGAATTTGCAGGATTACCAACTCTCTCACCAGCTTACAGCACAGGTATCGTGTTTGGGCTCATTGGAATGGTCTGAATGAATAGGTTATAGATAGATGGTGAACAGGGTCTGGTGAAGGAGTAGGAAAGAAGAAATTAGGAAATATTTTTATCGAGGGCTTTAATTTTTTCAATTTGGTTGGACCTATGTACGCACTGTTTAGTTCATAAATACAAGGAACAATGAATTCCTGACACTTAAAAGACTTTCAATTCAAGCTCCCTGAATTCCCAATTCCCTAGAACGTTCCACTACACACATGTAGATACAGTCACGGACTTTAATTGATGAGCCACCTTCAAACTTTTCAATTTTACAGTTTCATATATTCACGAGATTAAACGAATAGACACGAACTCAAACCGCACGCTCGTAAACAAGATGACAAATAAATTACTTAAAATCGGAAATAGTCTTATCCATAGACGTTGACTAATAAGTTCTCAATTATAAAATAAAAAATGTTGCATTAAGTTTATCCAATCTATTTGATACTGACCTCGTTTGAATCAGAGCTCATACCTCGATTATTCTCAAAACTTATCTGAAGACAGTGACAGTTGAAATGTCGATGTCAGAGACGTTAATTTAGAAGTTGTCGAAATGACTATTAATATTTCTCCGTACGCTAACGTTACTATCGCTACGCTTAAACAATCGTTGCTAGGTTACTTTTGCTAGATGCAATTGGTTGACTTTGGGTAGTCACTTTGCTGTCAAGTTTGTAGTTCTGGCTCTCAGGTTAGCCAACCGGTAAAGTTATTAAATATAATTTTCTTCTACTAATACGAAGACATTCTGACTTTCCGTGTCGGGAACCGAATAAGCCCGATTTGCATTACACGGCTAAAATACGAACAGTGCCAGGTGGCTGATCAATTAAAGTCCGTGACTGTACACTAGAAAGAAAACAAATAGAAACAAAACACTACTATATTATACAACTAGTTGTGTAACGGTTGTCACCACAGCGCCCCCTGGTGGCAGCGCGTTTTAATTGCGCTTGTATTTAACTTTCATTTGCCCCGAACAACGCAGACGTTTCTATTTGTCGTGCTTCATGCAAAGCGAGTGTTTGATTTTCATTTATTGGTGCGATTTACATGTTGTATATGTTATGGACCAAGAAATAAATAGGGGCATTTTTCATAATGCCCGCGCACTATGAATAAAGACAAGCTACTTAGGGCGAAATAATTAATTATAATTTGAACTTCCTTATTTATCCCATTGCCTCGTCATTATAAATATTGCGCGTGTGGTCTTTGGGCAATCTAATAATACACAGGTATTTATTTATGGTAAAGTCATCATAGGTCAGCAGAGTGTCTATGAATGGAAAGATTTTATTTGATTTTAAATATTGATTCTACGTTTGAAATCAAAATAATAGTAATAAAACCTGGTTTAAAGTGTTCTTCCCCATAGGTGACTAGCATAATAAAAACTGCCCGGTTGATTTGATTATTTCAATAGTTGTTATCATACTGCCCTCTCATATTGGGCATTTTTCAAACTGCCCGGGCATTTTTTATAATGCCCTAATAATCACTTGGTCCATAACATAGAGATATTTGCAAATGGTAGGAAATTGCGTCAATAAGTGTCTGGCGAGTCGAAATATATCAAAAGCATTTAATTCCATTCGTAACTCTTTGCAATGGAGTTGATGAGTGATTCTGACATGAATACATCCGATTGGCGAAAAATATACAAAAACATACAACAAAATACATGAACACATTTTGGGTTATTTTAATTGTATGTATTTTGTATCAAGAGCAAGATATTGGTGCCGATTCCCTTGTTCACAAACTAAACTAAATTTAAGTTCAGTGCATCTTTTTCTTTCTATTTCATTATGAAAAGGACAGAAGATAAATTTTAGTTTAGTCCTGTCAAATTATTCAGCGCCTGACGTAAATTGACGTAATTTTAGTAGGCAAGTTTTTAATCGCGTCTAAACTTGTTTGGAGTAGTGACAGTTTGTTTGACGACAGTTAGATACAAAAAAAAAAAAAAAAACATACAGACGAATTGAGAACCTCCTCCTTTTTGAAGAAGTCGGTTAAAAATAAGCAAGACAGGCCTCCTCTGTGACAGGGAGCGGACCGTAATCCACCATGCGGGCCCAGTGTGGATCGGTAGATGTCACATGTCTTCGAATTTTTGGTTCTAATACATGCCGATTTCCTCACGATGTTTTCCTTCACCGTTTTGAGAGCAGTGGCGATGAAATAATTTACACAAAGTAAAGCGCCTGTCAGGTTTCGAACCTACGAACTCGTAAGTCGTGGCCGATACCACTGGGACACCTGTGCTCTCATAGCCTTTTTCCCAACTATGTCGGGGTCTGCTTCCAGTCTAACCGAATGCAGATGAATACCAGTATTTCAAGACCAAGATATAGGTACCTATAGAGGTATGAGGAACAGGGTGTAAACTTCACTTATGCTCTATAGAAAAGGGAAGATCCTCCGAACAGACGGGTGTCCTGTCTCGTAGGTGGACTACTGCCCGATGATTGATGTCGGGACGTTGTATGTATAATACTCGTCACGCGGTACACCATGCTTGGTGATGCCGGATTTTGCGTGACGTCAGTGTGATCCGTAGTCCGCATGTGACGTAGATGACGCCACATACCTACTAATTAACAATTTATATTTTACCAACACTCTAAATAATACAAGGTGTTTACAGTTAAAAAGTTAGTGCTAGGGTTATCTACATAAATATTACAAAGAGAAAAGATTTGTATTTTTGTTTGTTATGAATAAAAAACTATTAATAAAAACCGGTCAAGTGCGAGTCGGACTCGCGCACGAAGGGTTCCGTACCATTATCTATAAAAACGGCAAAAAAATCACGTTTGTTGTATGGGAGCCCCCCTTAAATATTTATTTTATTCTGTTTTTTAGTATTTGTTGTTATAGCGGCAACAGCAATACATAATCTGTAAAAATTTCAACTGTCTAGCTATCACGGTTCATGAGATACAGCCTGGTGACAGACGGACAGACACCGGAGTCTTAGTTATAGGGTCCCGTTTTACCCTTTGGATACGGAACCCTAAAAATCATGTCTGTTGTATGGGAACCCCCCTTAAATATTTGTTTTATTATAATTTAATTATTTATTTTTAAAATGAATATTTATAACTAAATATTCTGTGAAAATGTCAAGCGCCTACCTGTCCCGTTATCAATATCAGCATAAACGTTTGTTGTATGGGAGCCGCCTTAATTTTTTTTTTTTTTTTTGTGTTATGGGACTGCTCTTGACCTCGATCTCGTCTGTTATAGCGGCAACATATATACATCATCTGTGAAAATTCCAACTGTCTAACTATCACGGTTCATTATATACAGCCTGGTGACAGACGGACAGACAGACAGCGGAGCCTTACTAACAGGGCCCCGTTTAAAAAAAAATCAATCGGCAATAGAATGCTATATAATCATATTTATCACTGAGTAACATACGCTATTTATAATTCATAAAGATATTAAGAGAGCGAAGAAGAGAGAAGCTACCTAGTTTAAAACAAGAATAGCAAGTCTCCTACGGGATTTAGAAAACGGGCCTTATTAAGGTACTCCTGTATAAATAATAAAATATTCATTACAAGTAACTGAAAATCGAATTCTTACTAAGGATAAGATTTCATTTTCTTAAAATAATATTTTCTTCTTAAACATAATTTAATGTCAACTCCCACGTCTAATTTATATTCATGTCCAAAGCTATACTAGTATAAAGAGGTAATTGTAAGTTTGTATGTTAGGTTAGGCTCACCACCGGCCAGTAACGTCATGCCACATTTTAACTCAATTAATTGTCGTAATTTTTTGCTTTCGTAAAAAAAAAAATACCTACGTTTCCAATATTTTTACCCGACTACGGCGAAGCAAAAAGGAGGGTTATGATTTTGACCGGTATGTATGTATATATGTATGTATGTATGTTCATCTGTTCCCTCATATCTTCTAAACGACTTATCACAATTTGACAAATGAGGTATCGTTGGAAGCGTCTTGATCGTCCGCTGGTTATAGGATATGTGACGTCACATTAAATTAAAAATGGCGCCGTCTAGAGGAAATAAAGCCAGGAACTAAAAAAAAAATTGTTTAATCGTACCATGTTGGGTATCAAATGAAAGAGCTTAATGCGCACATTTAAAAAATATAAATATTATAACCCCAAAAGAAAAAGAAAAAAATAAAGTAATAAAAACTAAAACCCAACTACGACTAAAAAGGTATAAACAACACACACGTATGACTCCGGATTTTTTATTTGTCTGTCTGTGGTGTCTTGTTTATACGTTTTTAGTCGTAGTTGGGTTTTAGTTTTTATTATTTAATAACATCTCCAACGAACAAAAAAAAATTTTGCCAACAAATTGGGCTATCAAATTGAAAAATATTTTTTAAATCCAACTGGTAGCTCCAGAGATTAGCGCGTTCAAACAAACAAAAGCATTCTCTTCAGCTTTATTATTAGTATATATAGATTGTAAGTTTTTTATAAATTGGATTTATCTCGGAACTATACTCCATTTGAAATAAGATTAGACATTTAAATAAACCATTTTTACAGTCCGTTCAACCGATTTTGACTTCTATTGCGTTGGTGGCATGACAAATGGCAGCTGCGGTAGACAGTTGGTATTGTGTAACTTTTTTTGCTTTTAATGCCATCCTTATGCCTGCGGTATAGAAGTCTAAATCGGTTGAACGGTCTGTAAAAAGGTTTGTTTAAATGTCTAATCTTATTTCAAATGGAGTATACAAAAATATATATATATATTACTGATCCAGTTCCGAAAATTCTTTCACTAATGGGAAGCTACAGTATTGCCGAGTGTCATAGAATATTTTTATGATGAAACTTAAAAAAGCACGCGAACAAATTCACGAGAAGCTATTACTTATATTTTTACTGAACTCAATAGAAGTTATAAAGACTGGTACACATTTCCTCGAATCCGCTGATTAAAAGTTAATTTGGAGAGGAGAGGAATTAAGCACCGTTTACAATGTCCATGGCGCCATGATTTATTACGGTGCGTGACAGTGTGCGGCCACGAAGTCAGCGGAGAAAGAGGAAGGAGCGAGAGCGATGCTTGTAGAAAGACTACAAGTAAACCAAGTTTACAATCATGATAGTCTAGACTTCTAGAGACCTAACAGATAATGATCAGATAGAGATACTGATCCCAAGTTATTTATATAATTACTGCACATTGTAATCACAGGAACTGTTCCAACTTCTTATGGAACAGTGTTATTAATCTGTAGATGATTTTTTATCGACTAGAACTGTTTTAATGTTTAATGTCCGTTTGACGATAATTTATTCTTGTTTATTGTCTTGTGTCTGTTATGCATGACTAATTTATAGTAATAATATAATTTGTATTTAATCTGACATGGAATTAGAATTTTAGACTCATATTTTCATTATGTTATTTAATCGTTTGTATGCCCAAGCGGCTGATCATGGAATGAACATTATTTGTATTAAATTATGTAATGAACACCTGCATGTAACCCATGTATCACAAATAAACGATTTGATTTAATTTGATCTGAGGAGTGGATAAAAATGCTTGAAGCATCCGATGTGAAACTGACTAAAATCTAATGACTTTTAAATTTTCGAAAAAATTACCTTCTTGAAGGTTTCCAACCAACCATCAAGTCAATCATCCTTACAATTCAAGCCATATAGGTACAGGGTGTTAGGGTAAACACCGTTATCCTTGAAACCAGTGGTTTGGTTTCATTTATAGAACGTAAAATCAATGGAAAATGACAACTTTTTTTTAAAAGATAATCTACTTTTTCCCTCAAGAGTATTTCACCCTTTCACCCTAGGCCGCTAGGGCAACGAACTCGCGTCTCAACACGAGTGGGTGGCGTGGGACGTGACCTGACCGGCCGCGAGCGCGACCCCTCCCTCAGTCAGTCAGCTGTTTCAATAGCGAGCACGGTGTAGGATACAAACTTTAAAAAATCTTTTAGTGAAAATAACGTTTTTTTTTTGTTGTTACTCGGTCATTTATTTTTATATTTAAGTCGACTACCCATGGTTTCAGTGACAAAGGTGTTTTAAACCCTGTATAGTACCTAGTAAGATTTAGAAGATGACTAAAGAAACGTTTACGAACTCTCCTATTACCTCACAGCAAATTAGTTACAAGAACAAATCTCCCCAATCCCGCTGTTTTCACAGCCTCAATCTGAAACGAGCGATAAACGCTCACGTTAAAGTTTACGACATAAACATTTGACAGGCAGTCTGCCAGACGTACCATCATATAAACAAAATTCGCAATGTTTGATTGAATACGTCTCGCAGGCGTACTGGTGTTGCCAGACTTTATTGTGGCTGGGTTGCGCAATAAATGGTTTTTTTTATTAGGGATCGAACTGTAGATAGTAAAATTGGAAATTATGGTCTTAATTTAGGTTACGCCAAATGAACAGAAACAAGAAAGTGTGCAATAACCTTTATTCCATGAGATAAAACAGTGACGTCACATTACTAACGAAATAATAGTACTTAGATTATTTTGAGGAGCTCGTGGATAAGTAATAACAGCCGCTCGGGTCGATCCATCAGGTTAAGCTACGCTTCCCGGGGTTGGTCCGTGGATGGGTAACCATCTGTACATACCAAGACTCCTCCGTGACTCGGAAAGCACGTTAAACCGTTGATCCCGGCTGTCATTCGTGGATCTTTGACAGTCATTACGGGTTGTCAGAAGCCCGAGAGTCTGACAACCAGTCTTACCAAAAGGTATCGTATTACGTTGTGGAGGTCAGATAGGCAGTCGCTCCATGTAAAATACTGGTATTCAGCTACATCCGGTTAGACTGGAAGCCGACCCCAACATAGTTGGGAAAAGGCTAGGCAGATTGATTGAATAACATACTTAAATCTAACCAGGCTACTGTCGAAATAACCAGACAATAATAAATACAGTTATTAGAAAATGAACTAAAATTAGTCGCCGTATATTTAAGGCCGGATACAGATTTGGGTTAGCCGAGCGATGGCGGAAGCCAACGACACCCAACGATCTTTTATTGTGACAGATATTATGCAATATGCTTTGATTTATGAGTGACAGTTACTGAAGTTGATTTGGCATCAAAACTGACACTTGATTATTTTCGATTTTCTATTGTTTTCAGTATAGTGACTCAATATCCTATTTACAGAATTAACACCAACAGTCATGGATTTACAAAAGTACTTATACCTATTCGACTTGACAACACATCTCAAAATTGAACGAAAACGACAGAGTAGAAAGTAGCATTAATTTTATATCCAACCATCACATAAATCCACTTATTAAATTAATTAATTAAAACCACTTACCGCTAAACATTATCAGATCAAATAAAATCGACACAATTAATCAACTTAGTAACATTCGTTTACAACACAGACAACCATCGCTGAATAAATAAATCTAAAGCGAATCCACAGAAAATAAAGTGCTGAATAATTCAGAACTAAGAACAGTTCTCACACAATACCAAACTAAATACTTTGAATATTTTATGCAAAACTTTTCGTAACATTTCTAACTCGCCGCGAGATATTGGTAATAAAGAGAGTACAACAAAACTCCATAAATAATAACAATAAACTAAGATAGGTGTATTCTGAATGCAGACACTTCAGCGAATATCCCATGGGTATAATAAACTTGAAGATGCTATAAAGAACACCATCTCGAGAGAAATGGCGGGTTGTTTTCAAGAACAAAATTTATGAGTTGGCTAAGACTAATAATGGTCTTGATGAATAAACTCATAATCGGCTAATGGCGGATAATTTTAAAGGAATAATTGACCAAGTTTATGGTTTTTTTTTTTATGGATTGTCTCCAAGCTTAGCGCTTTAGGTAGGGAAACAAAACATGGAAGGTGTCAAACACAATACGAGTTTATGCAAAAAATACCTACATTCCTAATCCTATTCTAACTGTTACATAAATACGAAAGTGAGCCTGTAAGTATAGGCAGTGGCCATGTTGGTGACAGACAAAATGGAATTAGCAAGAGGCAACCCCTTCGATGGCCGGTGGAGCAGACGGCGTATCGACAAGCGTAGTGTGAGATGCCCCCCAGCAAGATGGACCGACGACCTTACCAAATTGGCTGGCGAAGACTGGATGCGGAAGGCGGAGGACAGGATGTTGTGGCGCAGCCTGGGAGAGGCCTATGTCCAGCAGTGGACTGCGATAGGCTGAGTTCATTGATTGATCCCTTCGTAAAGTTCGTAGACACGGCTACACGTACATTTCCAGATTATGCTGATCTCGCATTGTATAGGATTTCCGTACAATGCGAGGTCAGCTTATACTGAAAAATAGCTTGATGTGTAGCAGATATCAAAATATCGTACCTACACTGGCCTACAATACAGGGTGTTAAGACACCGTTATCCTTGAAACTAGTGGTTTGGTGTCATCTATAATATACTTTTTCTATGGGACCAACCTTGAAATCGCGAAAAACAAAACCACTAGTTTCAAGGATAACGGTGTCTACCCTAACACCCTGTATAGTAGCATTTAAAACACAGCACAAGCAGGGGTAAACAGGCTGTACAAATTTTGTCCACCCAACCGACGATCGTCAGTCGGACCGTCGCACATTACTTTTGAAACGTACGCGCTTTAAATCAATATTTTCATACCTCAGGCATATTTGTTAATATACTAAACGAGTACATTTTCTTTGTGTTACGAAATATGTGGTGTATTTTTTCATTGATTATTGGAGGTATTTCGTAAATGCGCAGCCAATAAAAATGGAGGGGCTCTTTGATGAATGTTGGAAAATATTGGAGCTGTTTTTCGAATCCATATTTTTCATCGGTGCGAGGTTTTCATGATTAATAGCGCTTTAACTTATAATTCTTTTACGCAGTTTGACTTTCACAAAGATGAAACAGAATCATAACTTAACATGGTGAGGTAAGCATAAAATTGAGTGTTGCCAAATAAATGGTATTCCCTTTTTCTGTTAGTAAAAATCGGGGTCAGAATTGACTAATTCTTTTTAACCGAAATGATTGCCAGATATCGTCACCACTTACAGTCTTATTGCTGTGTAGACCTCTTTTTAACCGACAACTTAAAAAATGAGGAGGTTCTCAATTCGTCTGTATGTTTATTTTGTATGTTTGTTACGCGATTACTCCGCCAATTATGAATCGATTTTGATGATACTTTTTTGGTTTGGTAGGTCATGCTTCCGAGGTGGTCCCATATAAATTTTATTAACTTTGCTTGCGTAATTTTTGAGTTAGCTTCAATATTACGTATTTTTCTCACTTAGTTTATCTAGAAGATATCCTGTTTGACTCCTTCACTGTTATTTACATAGCAGGTAGTGGTATTCGGATTTGTGTGGGGTAGGTACCACAACTAAAAAGTGAAAAATAAAAACTTTTACAAAAAAAACAACCGACTTCCAAAAAAAACACTAAATAAGTGAAAAATAACTTTAATTTCGGAAGTCGGTGACAAAAAACGGAAATTGAAAAGCAAAGACACCGACTTCCGAAATTAAAGTTATTTTTCACTTTTTTAGTGTTTTTTTTTGGAAGACGGTTTTTTTTTTTTTTGTAAAAAGTTTTTATGTTTTCTGCCATGCTTCCCTCCCTAGTCTGAGCAAGTCTCATCCAGGGCAGGATTGCCTATTGGTCTGTTCTCCCACCACACAATCTTCACCGACTTACAAAGAGAATTCTCAGTTTAGTCCAAGCCCAAACCTTTGAGCCAGTTATTGTATTTCGAACTTTATCTTGACTAACGTTAAGTTCTAAATGCAAAAATTGACACCTTAGACATGGGTTTAACCTTAAAGGGATGTCAGCACACTTGACGGTGTCCGCTAGGACCGATGCCTGCCAGGGTTGCGGGAAAATCCGAAAGGGACACCGGGACCTTGGCAATAGGCAACTGTAGGAACACGGGTGGTTTTTAGTCAGTAAAATTCTGACACGCCCTCCCGCTCCGCCCAGAGCGGGAGAAGTCATTTGACGATACCCTAGAATAAAAATATAAAAAAAAACTTGGTTTTAACGTTAGTTTTTGTAATTAGAACTTTAACTTTGGCACACTTAAGTTCGAAATTCAAAAATGACTCGATCGTTTAAATCTTGTTTTATAATAAGGCCGAAACTATCTACACAAGACTAATTCAAATTATGTAAAGAGAATTGAGTTCTTTCACGTGTTTCATCGAATTTAATATTCAGCATGAATAATTAAGAAAAAGTTCCATGAAAATGCAGATAGGTCTTTAAAGGTAAAAGCACTAAGTAAGTAAGGTATAAATAATGTATACCTCAAGTAAAGTATCCATTCGTTTGATCGCTTGAAATTGAAAGTTAAAACACTTGAAATTCTGTCTGAGCTTGACTTAACACTTAAGTAACTTTAAGTTGATTCAATTAAATGGGATTTTTATTTCGTAATATTAAATGTTTGTTTTTTTTCAGACATTACTAGCTTGCTGCGGTTTCATTATTTGGGAAATGAACCTCTCTCTTTTAGGGGTATGAGGAACAGGGTGTAAAGTTCACTCATACTCCATAGAAAAGGGAGGATCCTCCGACCAGGCGGGTGTTGTGTCTGGCGGGCAACTGCCCAACGATTGATCTTGGGTTCTTGTTATATTTGTCCACTGTATATATGTCCACTGCACGATAAACTTTAATTGCGCGATGCAGGGTTTATGTGACGTCTGTCTGACGTCAGGTCTTTGATGTGAACTATCGCATGTGGCGATGTAGGTACCGCCACAGGGCGGATTGCGCGTTCAGGCGCGATCAGAGGGTCAATTCTCTTACTTAAAAAATATAAGTAAAAATCTTTTTAAAAACAAGCTTCAATGAACTAAAAAGGATTTTCCCATGGCCACCGTCCGGCTCCATTATCAGACCCTGAACACCACCTGTTGTCAAAGCACTTTTTAATACATACCTAGCCAATGAGTACAAACACGATGGTGCTATCTTGTTTGATTGCGGAGTTCCTGTGGCCAACTTCCGGCTCCATCATCAGACCAGTTCCATGGCATATTTTTTATTTCGCGTTCAGTTTGATTGTTGAAAATTTTGTTTGTCTCACCTTGTCAACCCCTCTTGTGTTTGATCCGTAAATCTGCAGTCCAATGACATTTTAGCCGTTGGCTGATTTAAATTACAATATCCAGCCGAACCGCTGGATTTCAGATTTGGAAACAGACTAAATTTAAATAGGTTTCCAGAATCCGGAAATATGCACATACCGATAGGACAATGAGCTAGAAAAGCGTTCTTTTTTTGTTGGTTGTACCTTGGAAAACTGAAGAAACGATGGATGGACTGTGTTAAAGATGATATGACTAGAAAGGGGGTGACTACCGAGATGACGAATAATAGAAAAGTATGGAAGAGGGCATGTTGCGCCGACCACAAATAAATTCGGATAAGAGAAAGAGAATGATGATGGATCCAATGTTAATAAAAAAAACCGGCCAAGTGAGAGTCGGAGAGATCTATAATAACGGCAAAAATATCACGTTTTTTGTCTGGGAGCCCCCTTAAATATTTATTTTATTCTGTTTTTTTGTAGTTATTTGTTGTTATAGCAGCAACAAAAATAAACCATGTATGAAAATTTAAACTGTCTAACTATCACGGTTCATGAGATACAGCCTGGTGACAGACGGACAGACAGCGGAGCCTTAGTAACAGATCCCCGTTTTTTACGGAACCCTAAAAATCATTGTTGAATACGAGTCTTTTGGCTTCTTAGTATGTGTATATTTTATGTAGACTGCCTCGTTGGTCTGGTGATCGCAAACGCTCTGCTGAGCATGAGGTCCTGGGTTCGATTCCCAGGTCGGGCAAAGTGTTATTAGGTTTTATCATCTGGAATTTCTCAGTGGCAGCCCGGAGTCAGGCCGGTTAACGGCCATATATGCTCGCCTCATCATGGGACATGGCGAAATGTGGGTTTACATGCTACAGATACTCTGCCCAACCTTTTGGCGAAACAAGGTGTCGTATTATGTTATATTTCATGTAATTTTTATGTAAAACGCGTTTTGTATGTACAAATAATAATAATTATAATAAAAATAAAAATAATTGGTTTTATTTCAAGCTTTTTAGTTTTATTAATTTATATATTTGGAATAAACTCATTACTAGCTTTTATTTGTTACCAATATTGTAATTTTTTTTTAAACCTTTTTTTTAAACTAAAAACAAATGGAGGGCATTTGTTTTTTGTTTGCTTTTGAAATATATAAAAAAATTATAGCCTTTGTCACTCCCACAATTAAGACGAAACTAACGACACCTCGTATGTTAAAATTCATCAAGCCGTTTAGGCTACTCTCGAAAAACATTACCCTCCTTCTGGGGCAGTCGGGTAAAAAAAGAAACTTTATTTCCGTCCGTCTGAATCTCTTTGCGAAGTGATATAACAGACACTTGCATCGATTCGTCAATACATTGCACACTGCAGGTACAATGGAGACCAAACACGTCTGCTAAGTAATTATGTCGGCTGACAGTTAAGCCCCACTCAGACAGGATTACGGCGCTGCGCCGTTTTAACTAGTACACAATGTTTTATTATCTCATTTTTATTGCGATCTAGCACGTGGGATGTGATTAGTGAATACAAAGTTGGATGCTTGGATGCAAAAGTGGATGCTTTTTTTATGTGGCTGTAAAGAGCAAGGATTCCTGAGCAAAACAAGTGCAGAAGTGTGTTCAGGGGGCCTAAACCGGCCACATTAGCAATTCCTCTAAAAAACAGTTTATTCCCTGAATTCCAGCTGTCATTAGAAATTCCTCTAATTCGACATAAAAGCAATTCATATTTTTTGAACCATTTAATGAATCTCCATAGAAAACTGCCAAACAGATGAATTATTTCGTAATATGAATTACACGCAGATCATATTATGAATTGTCAGTTGATGATATTTTACAATGATTCATAATATTTTCATATTATAATTCTGCTAAAGTGACCGTTTTAAGCCCCTTGTTCTGTTCCTGTGTTTATTTCCTGTTAGAGACAAACCTCTATCGCGAAGCGTAGGCACATTTTTATGCGGAGAATAAGAAGACTGATGTTTGAACTAGAAAAAACCGGCCAAGTGCGTGTCGAACCACGCATAATGAAACGTTTCGTAGTTGGGATGAATTTATCACAAGAAAAAACTTCACATTGTAGTTGAAAATCTTGTACCTATTCAAATTACAGCTTTCTAGTACTAAGAGCCTTTGAGCTAAGCCGCAGACAAACAGATGGACAGACGGATAGCCAGACAGATGGACATGGCGAAACTATAAGGGTTCCTTGTTGGCAACGGAACCTTAAAAACTAGTATGGTAAAATATAAATTAGAAGTTTTAATTAGCTTCCACAAAATGCGATCCAACTAAATATAATTATGTATAAGTAATTGGAGAACATCACGAAGAAACCCATTGTATATGCATAAAGGAGGCATACCGCACACGGTTCACATAATTGTGATACAATAATTTAACTATTTGATTAAAATTTTACTACGAATAATTGTGATATCATGTTATTCTGTGGCACCCATCGTATTTTTCCTAACTGCAATGGATTTATTATGACACCATTTTCCGATGACACCAGATAAAGTCCCCCGTATCACATAATCCATAATTTCTTACACAAATCATCTTCCACGTTCGCGACAGAAAAAAGAAAAAAAATACTATTTCAAACAATAGAAATTAGCATGTCTATTTAGGGGTGTTCCGTTTAATTTATTAAGGTGGGGAGGGGTATAAACGGGCCTCGTAAAACGGCTTTTAGGAGATATTGCGCAACGTAGGATGAGGATATGCAGGAGCGCACAATCGCTGATTGTACGTGCTTTCTTCGCGTATTTTTTACGTCTATTTTGTTTGGTGAGAGTTACTTGTTTGTTTTTTATTATTTTTTGTTTTATTTTTCAAATATTTTCAGCATGAGAAAGAAAGAAATAGAGGTGAAGAAAGGTGCGATAAGACCGCCCATAGTACACTAGTTTTTTTTAAATATGTTTTTGTTTTTTAGGGTATACAATAAAGTGTTTCATAAATAATTATAATAGTAGTATTTGCTATAGTGGAGTCTATTTTCACTATAAGAAACTATTTTGTCAACTCTCAATCTTGCATTCAACAAGGGATGCTTGTGTTTCGTTTCTTTTTACTATTTTTGTATTCCCAAAAACTGCGTATAATTTATTATCAGTGGCATAAATAAAAATACTGACCTACATCATACAAATAAATGTCAAGCTTAGTAAAAAAATATGTAGGTAAACGACACATTATTCGTAGAAACACCAAGTTATTTGTAAAAACTGAAAGGTCGCAGAGTCATTTCATTCATATTCCACGGCCATAATATTGGTCTAGACGTACTAAATCTTACTACATATGTTTGGACAGATTTAGTTCGAACACGCAAGTTTAATAGAAAAGGCTTCGAGTAAGTACTCCATTATGAAGGTGTTTTAAAATTTGTTAATAACTTTTTTTTTGTAACTGTTAAACAAATCATGCGTAATGATTTGTGTTTATTAGTTTTGTTAGATTCGTTTGCTAGCCATATTACAGTATTACTTGAATTGCAGCTGGACATTTTCGGACTTTCTAGTTAGTATAATACAGGGTGTTAGTGTAGACACCGTTATCCTTGAAACTAGTGGTTTGTTGTCATATATAATATACTTTTTGCATGGGACCAACGTTGAAATCGTAAAAAAAAAACAGCTGTTCCATACATATTGTCAATTTAAGTGAACACAAATGTATGGAATAGCAGTTTTTTTTTTCGCGATTTCATGATTGGTCCCATAGAAAAAGTATATTATAGATGACACCAAACCACTAGTTTCAAGGATAACGGTGTCTACCCTAACACCCAGTATATCTACTTCCAAATAAGTTTTATTTTTATATAAAAAAATTAGCAACATTTACAACAACAGCAATCCTGATGGCTGCTTTAACTAAACTAAAACTGCTTGTCCCGAAGAAGGTATATCAAATAAACAGTGCAACGGGCGGTTATCGAACTAACGAATTCTCTCTCTTCATTTTGAGCAAGTAAAGACTACGGATACATCTCAGCAGATATTTTTTTAAAGTTGCAATATGTCAACCATCTGTACGAGTCCATACATACACACGAATAAATAAATTCTTTCACTTGTCCAAAGTCAAACATTAAAAATAATTCTCTTTTATTTTGGCACACTCTCGCATACTGCCATCCCATTAATTAGTGTCATCTCACAGCTAACAAGGTGAAAGCTCCAGAGCTTTAGTTATTGTGACGTTTTTGTGACATCCTGACCTATATGAGATGTATTATCACCCTATTTTCCCTTAGGGTAACATCAAGACACGTAATTAGGCATGATTTGGAGTACCTAGAGCAGATGTATTTCGTTTAATGGTAAGAAAAATGAAGGTTTTGGACTGATTCAAATGGAAAGCAACAAATACGTAGATATGTTACTTTTGTAATACGATCAAACATGTTATTAGCTAAAGAAGAATAAGGTAATATTTTAATACCTATGCCTAATTTCCATACCTTCTTACAGTACAAAATAAAAAATCATCGCCAGCATAGAGTTAATTTAACATAAAAAAAAACTTCTCTTCAAAAGGCAGGACCAGTTTTTCCTCAACTACGTAGAAAAACGATCCATTTTTAACCGTCTTCTTCAAAAAGGAGGAGGTTCTCAATTCGTCTGTATGTTTTTTTTTTTTTTTTTTATGTATCTTACTCTATTGCTCCGCCAATTATGAATCGATTTTGATGATTCTTTTTTTGTTTGGTAGGTCATGCTTCAGAGGCTGTCCCATATAAATTTTATTAACTTTGCTTGCGTAGTTTTTGAGTTAGCTTCAATATGTTTATTTAGTATTCATATTGCCACTTAGTGTATATAGACGATATATTGTTTGACTCCGCCACTATTATTTAAATAGCAGGTAGTGGTATTCGAATTTGTATGCGGTAGGTACCACAACTAAAAAGGTATAAATAAAAACTTTTGCAAAAAAAAACAACCGACTTCTGAAATTAAAGTCATTTTTCACTTTTTGTGTTTTTTTTGGAAGTCGGTTGTTTTTTTTTGTAAAAAGTTTTTTGTAATAGGAACCTTAGGAGATCCTTTCATAGAGAATTATAAAGTATTCAATTTTCCCACTAATTACATCCTTTGAAAGGAGGTCGAATCCCAAAGGTTTTAATCAGGGGAGATAGATTGAAACAACAATTAAGTTTAAAGCAATTTAATTTGACAAAGCAATGCACAGAAACTATGCTTTTGATGTTGTATTTAATATTAATCTGATTTGGAGGTGGAAACAACATTTATTCAACCATACCAGCAGTGCCCCTTCATAGGTATTATTTTTCTCAATGGCTGAAGCTTTCGTGAAAAACCGAAATCGTAACCGGTTTCGGTTTTTCTCAACGATCTACTTGAATTGAATAAAAAATACTTGAATTTTTCACGAAAGCTTCAGCCATTGAGAACAATAATACCTATGAAGGGGCACTGGTATGGTTAAGTAAATCCAGGTTATAAACTACTATCTGTGTGCATATAATTGCATCCAAGTACAATAACATACAAACTTTCACATTTATAATACATATTCGTTGAATAATAGTATGTCAAGGGTTGATTAAAAATGCAAGTGAGAATACACTTTCACCAAAATTGGTTCACTGCTAATAATTTAGTATTAAATGGAAAAAAGACTAAGTGCATAAAATTTTCTTTACCAAACGTCAAAAGTAGGGATTGTGAAATTATATTGAATCAAGAGAAACTAGAATTCGTCGATAAAACTGTTTTCCTGGAGATCACGCTCGACTCAAGGCTACAATGGGGTCCTCATTTAACATCTCTTGCAGGACGGCTGAGTTCAGCAGCATATGCTGTCAGAAAAATCCGTCAATTTACTGATGTAGATACCGCGAGGCTAGTCTATTTTAGTTCATTTCATAGCATAATGTCTTACGGTATTTTAATATGGGGACGGGCTGCAGACATCGAGTCTATCTTTATTCTGCAGAAAAGAGCGATCAGAGCCATTTATAATCTACGCAGGCGCGATTCTTTAAGGGAACTGTTTAAGGATATTAACATCATGACGGTACCTTGTCAATATATATACGAAAACATCTTGCACGTAAGAAAAAATTTACATATTTTTAGTAAAAGAGCCGATAGACATAATTATAGTACTAGAAATTAAAATCCGTACCCACATACTTCATTCAGTTGAAGTATGTGGGGAGGGATTTTATTGTAACATTTTAAACAGTACCCCATGAAAGATGAGTCTACTTTAGCCAGTCTGAAACCTGGTTGAACTAATAGGTCCCTATTTCTATTACTATAATTATGTCTATCGCCTCTTTTACTAAAAATATGTAAATTTTTTCAGACGAAATTCAAAACTTGTATAAAACGCACACTATGTAGGCAGGCATATTATAAGTTGGAGGATTACATCTCTGAAAAAAATGCTTGGCTTAATGCTGATCCACAACCACAACTAACTAATTAACATTCGAAAATGCTGTTGGAGCTGCTGAAGATTGTAAGACTATCTTTGCATTGTATAAACTCAATCTCTCCTTTGTATTATATAATTGCACAGGTGTGAGTACTATGTACTATAGAGCTACCATTTACCGGGTATTTTGTCTTTCATTGACTTGAATGTGCTCTGGCGGCTGGGAATGTCATGCTCGTTCAAATGTCTCGCTGATGGTGGCGTATGTGTTGGATCATTTAGCTCCCTTCAAAATGGTTGAGCTGAATGGTGCTGATCCATGCGTCATGTTCGTGAACGGGCGCCGTCAGGTGTGACTGGTCATTTCTTAGCTGCCATGGCTTATTTTAATTTATGAATTGTTCTTATTTTATAATTGCGGACGCTATAACGTGCTTTCTACATTGTTCTCACATGTATAATTTCAACATGAATGATGTAACCATTATATTGTAACAATATTTTGATTTAAAGGGTTTTCAATGGAGTTTCTTGCCCGTTCTTCTCCATAGGTACCTACTACGCTTTGGAATGGGCAACTAGCTTCATCTTTCTGACTGACCGACCCCTTGACAATTCAAAAGTACCTGTAATTGGTTTAATTGAAATAAATGCTTTGAGTTTGAATTTGAGTTTGACTTACATTTTTATTCGCTTTAAAAAAACATTCTAGACAGTTTTATAAGAAACAAAATTAAATCTACACAGCCCTATTTCGATATCTCCAAAAAACAAACCCCAATCTTCGCCTAAAATGGTAATAACTTACAAAATCTATATACATTTGTTTAGTAAACCATTCGGTTTCCCTTTTAAACGGCTCTAACTATCAGGCGAACAGTAAAGACGTAATAAATAACTGTTTCACAGCCCACTTAACGAATGAACTGAAAAACTTATCTAACTCTTTGGTATAGTAGGTTGGTACTGTTATAGCCGAAAGTGATAATCGAGATTAAATCAAGTAGAGCATCTGCCTGGAGAGCTTCAAAATAAAAAAAGTTTCATGTTAAAGAAAAAATAATAATTTAAATTTAGAATTGATTTACAGTGTGACATCAAGCTTTTGATAGACTGTCAAACTAGTATGAGTGACAGAAAGAACGCTCTGATAGCCAAATTTTTTCTAATTCCTGATTTGCTGCTATCAACGGTCAATAATACGGTCGTGGTGCCTCGTAAATTGTATGATTCTTCAGGAAAATAATAATAATTATGTTATTGAAAAACATGAATTTGTAATTATGCAATCACAGATTGGCTTCTGCTAAAAAGAAATTAT
Organism: Lithophane ornitopus; assembly: GCA_948473465.1. Taxonomy (NCBI): domain Eukaryota; kingdom Metazoa; phylum Arthropoda; class Insecta; order Lepidoptera; family Noctuidae; genus Lithophane; species Lithophane ornitopus. The sequence goes on along the minus strand of OX419624.1, from coordinate 12,660,113 downwards.
GCTGCTAATGTGCATATGCATTAAAACTATGGTCGCCAAATAATAAATACAAAAATAACGTCAACACCATTGGAAACATTTCAAGAATTAAAGTAAACCACTGCTGCGGTCAACAGTACACCGGCCGCATATAAAGAGGCATATCGATGGGGTTAGTTCCCCTAATGTTCACATAAATAATCATGTCCAGATCTTATCAAGTGAAAATACGACGCCAACCTGGAAAATAGTTTCCTTCGACCCCTACACCCCCTTTCACCCCTCACTAGTTCACCCCAAGGGGAGGGGGGAACGGGAATTTTAATTAGGAAGCCTTTCATACGAGGAGAAAAATGCACTTCGGTTTTTACGGGCAATTAAAAACGGGAAGAGTAATATTCAAAGCAGATTAAAATGAAGGAGTTTCGAGCAGACTGTACTTGTGAATGAATTTGCATTTAGAGTGATTGTAAGTTAATTTTTGGGCGGTTTTAGAGAAGAGGGGTGTTAATCTATTAGGAGCTCATCCCTTTGTAGATATTACATTAGGTTATACATATAAACCTTCAACTGTCAGTAACGAGACACAATAGAATTTTAATTGTTATCGGCATTCTAAAGGCCATGAGCGGATTGTAAATACGATACTTCACAACTTCAGTCAGGCACCAGTTTTTGCTAAACTGGTCCTATTTGGCGCAGCCGGAGCCGTGAGCCACACAGTCCTGCTCACACAGCGGGATACACTTATTTGGTTTTATATAATATATGCACCATATGTGGTAAGTATGTCTTTTTAACAAAATGTAGATGTATTGTCTTTCTTTCTTTTTCATTCAATTTTCCGAGTAGGTTTTTTACTAATGAACGGACTTCTGAATTACCAGGTACTATATTGCATGGTTTCTAATGGTTAGTCTGTTCGTTATAATTATATCTAATGAATTTAATGATTTTAAAATAATATTGATTGAAATTAAAACATTTTTCATAATTTAAAGATGATTGTGATTTTATATAACTGATTAATGTACTTCTGATATTTTATTTTAGTTAAATATTAGTAAGTATGATTGTAGTGTGTATTTGATTATTTGGTTACTAACATAGTATACTAACAAAAATAAGTATCCCTGTATCTGAATTAAATAATAGTATATTATGCAATTAGTGAATAAAGGACGGATTTAAAGCGAGGGCCATAGATGCATCACGAGCATAGCGAGTGATTCAAGTGTTAGAATCCTGAGTGACGCGAGTGATTCATGGCCCTCGATATAAATCCGTTTTATTCAAGAGTTGCATACTATACTTCATACCATGACTACGAGAAAAAGAACTTGCAACTTCGAGTATGTTATTATGTCAATGTTATGCCTTGTTTTTATAGTACACCGTAGCATAGAATACGTACTCCAAAATGTTGATGACTTCTTTTTCTTTGAAAACTCATCAAAATAAGTTAGGAAAACAGAGTCTGAAAATGTTCCAGAAACTTGATTTTCATTTTTTCATTTGCAAAACTCATCGTACTGCTTTGATGTAAACCCATCATCTTCATCACTTGAATGCATTTTCAATCGATTTATTATGAAGTAACACTAAACTTTGTGTTCATACAACTTACAGTTTTTAAAATAGCGCCAATTTACTAATAACAGCAAAGAACACTAAACAGTTTTTATTCTCATGCTAAACTCCTTGTCGAAAATGTCAACGAATCACATCGGAGTTTGTATCGAGTATTTTTTCGCAAGGAGGTTGTACAGTATTGAGATGGAGTTCGAATAAATTGATGTGTCCTAAATTCAAACACCAAAACAGTGACTAAAAGTGCTTTTTATTCACTGTTTTCAGTGAATAAAATAAGCTTTTTAGAGGGGGAATGGTAAAAATAAATAAAATAAACTGTAAAACCTTCGTAGTCATCAATAATTATTGTGAAACGACATAACCCATGATAACCACAAAATAATGATAAAGTTATAATAATAGTAAAAGTCAAAGTCAACCTCATAAAAATTTAATTACCGAAGTAAAAAATAAACCACCTTTATTTTAATTTAAACCAAGATTAAATCACAGTACAAAATATTATGTCAACGGTGCATTAACTCGTAAAATAACGGAATAAACTTTATTGAAACGATCTACGGAAATCGCAAAATAAAAGCAAGGTAACCCGTCAACGGTGACGCGGCGAACAATATGAAAAATAATAACGTCATGAGCGGCCATACATCGCGGACGCTTATTATGACCGTCCACAGAGTAGGGCAGAGGCAGAGACTTGAAATGATGTGTGTCAAACATAAAATTGATTGAATTAATTTTACATTGGCTTATTTTCTTGAAGTCGGATGATTTTATTTGCTCTATGAACAAAATAAGTATATTTACGAGGAACAAATATAATATATCCATCCTCTGAAGCGGAAGTTTATCGTTGACTTCAGAATAGTGTGCGTTTCTGGACACAGAAAACTTTTTACAAAAAAAAAAACAACCGACTTCCAAAAAAAACACTAAAAAAGTGATAAATAACTTTAATTTCGGAAGTCGGTGTCTTTGCTTTTCAATTTCCGTTTTTTGCCACCGACTTCCGAAATTAAAGTTATTTATCACTGTTGTAGTGTTTTTTTTTTTTGTAAAAAGTTTTTTTTTTCACTATTTAGTTGTGGTACCTACCCCACACAAATCCGAATACCACTACCTGCTATGTAAATAACAGTGAAGGAGTCAAACAGGATATCGTCTAGATAAACTAAGTGGGAAAAATACGTAATATTGAAGCTAACTCAAAAATTACGCAAGCAAAGTTAATAAAATTTATATGGGACCACCTCGGAACCATGACCTACCAAACAAAAAAAGAATCATCAAAATCGATTCATAATTGGCGGAGTAATCGCGTAACAAATATAAAAAAAAAAACATACAGACGAATTGAGAACCTCCTTCTTTTTGAAGAAGTCGGTTAAAAATACAAGATTATTTCTTTAAAACTTATCTCTGTGCTATGGGTTATTTTCGTTTCAATGTTAAGTATGTATGTAGAATCTGATTTTCTATTACGAAATTATAATGACATCTGTGCCTAACCATAATAATGCTGGAAATAAATCAACGGTAACCAAACCCAATTTACAAACATCACAATTTGCATGTAAAACAAATAGCCGGACCGAATCGCCAATTTCTAAAGCCTCGGAGCTGATAGTAAAATTATGCACTATTCAATCTCTACGCAAACTCACCTCTATTCTAACACCAGGACGGAGGTGGGGGTCGGCTAGACCCGTGGGCCCGTGCAAATGAGCGCGCGTCTGACGAATGCACGACATTTGTTCCGTCCGCGTTTGTTAACCCGCCCGCCGCGCATGGAATTACCTACATTACGGCTCGCGCGATCAACTCTATTAAATTGGTCATTCCGACCCCCAGTGTGTGGATATTTTTTGTTCAGATAAGCTTTAGGCTTGTTTATAGTGCAAATAAAATTTAATTATGAAGCCGTAACGCGGTATTTTAATGTTTAAATATGTATATTTTGTGCAGCACGACTTGGAAGCTAGAAACTACGTTAAAAAGTTAAAAGAACCTTCTGTTGTTCTCTTCTGTTCTTTTGTTGTATCTTCTGGTTTAAATATCGGGCTTCGTCTGATTTCCTTTGGGAAATTTGTTTTCACATAATTAGTATCGGAGGAATTAATTTAAAGATAAAATTGTAAAAACGTTACATTGCAAGTAAGATAGGTATCTTTTATTTTATTACACAGTCTTCGAGTGACACCAGTAAAACATGTTCAGGCGACGTTTAATAATAACATAAACAATTTAAAAATAAAATATTTCTAACACAATTGTTTGTGCGCTATGAACAATGGTCGGTGGCAGGTGCAATGCGAATTGCAGGCAATTTCCTAAGAGTCTGCACGTGAAATTATTACATATTACCTTAGGGATAAATTTGAAGCACTAAGTACTAAACCAGAAGCAATTTAAAATGGTTTATTTGAAAAATGCACACGTACCGGTATCGTTTTATTTTGACACTATAAGCAATTGTCATAGCGACAGCAGGGTTATTGTGCAGGTAAAGCTAGCTTTGGAGCTTTGAACGGAAGGCTTTGGTTTCCTAGAAGAGCTGTTCCATCATATAACGGCTGTCACGAAAATCTGTCATTTTCACCATTATTTGACATTAAAGTGTCAAAAACCGCTCTGTATTTGGACAGCTGTGAAGGGTTATGTGTGACCGTTCACCGCTTCCTTAGGAAGCCAAAGCTTTAAATGCGTATTTAATTGAATGCACTTATAGTCAAGATTTGGAATTGGGAATGTGAAATAATAAAATAGTGCCTGACATCTTAGTCTTATTGGACTAAATATCCTTTTTTTTTTGAGGGTGGGAAATCATGAAATGACTTGTCCCGCTCTGGGCGGAGCGGAAGGGCGTGTCAGACTTTTACTGACTAAAACCCACCCTATGACCCCGTCAGGTGTGCTAACATCTCTTAAGGGCGCGAGAGGTCATCGCCGCCAATCGCCTCCACGAGGACACGGCGGTGCTCTGCCCAAGCAGTGCATACCTCCACCGTATGCTCCACCGTGTCCTCCGGACGATCCGCACAGTGGTGACACCCGGGCGTTTCCTCCCGCCTAATCCTACACAGGTACCTCCCGAAGCTGGGACTAAATACCCTATGGTTCATATCTCACTAGGACATTCTGGTGGCGTAACCATGGTCGCAAAGCAATAAAAAAATATGCCTGGTGAACGCCTGGTGAGATACCCACCATAAAGCTGTGTACATTTTTCTGGCAGCGCAACCATGGTTGCGCCACCATGTTGTCCTATTGAGATATAAGCCTACGCCACGGTATAACGTGTCAATGTATCGTGAATTCTGGTATAAATGAGAAGACGGTACTTCTTGCCCACAAAACGAGTCTAAAAAGAACCAATTTAAATAGTGGCAGTGGTAATCACCGTCTCAGGCAATTAAGCTTGTAAGTATTAATAGTACACTCCTTATCCACCATCTAAACCTAAACTAAATTCATCTAAACACAAACAAAAGAACATTATTCCTAAAACTTAAAAACCCATTGCCTGCGACATTAAAATAGGCTATAATTTAAAGGAAGAATGTGCGGTGAATCCAATTTAGGCAATTGAATGAGAAGAGGAGTGTTTTAAACAACAAAACATCAGAGATTCATTAGAATGGCCGCGTATCTAATCACCAGTCAGACGCAGACTGCGCTTCCTAATAGAAAATACTTTCAGTGACAAAGGAATTGATGTGGCAACTGGGAATTACACATACATTCAATATTTTGATAGTCAATCAGGAATTACACAGATACATTCAATATTATAATAATCAACCAGTAGTGAGACCGAGAAGAAATGAGAGAGAGAAAGAGAGAGAAAATGGATTTACGGGCACTGCTGATTTCTAGCTGTCTGAAAATAATATTTTATTAAAATTTAAAGCACAATACTGAGGTTTTATAACTCGCTTTTGTCCGCGGTATCGCCCGCCTGGATGTTGGAAAATACCGGGAATAAAAAAGGACGCTATGTGTTAATCCAAGTTAGTATGTTTCCCTCCAAATCCGTTCAGCCGTTTTTGCGCCAATCCGGAAGATACATCTAGACAAACCGACAAAAATTCTTCGTTACTATTTTATTATACGTAACAGATGTATAAATTAGCAGCTATGGAATACATACAATCAATTTCTGTCATAATTTTTAAATGATAAAGCAAACTTATTGCAACAATCCTGGCAAAAATAACTGCCATCTCCACAAACTAACAACAATCTTCCATCATCCCATTCATAATTAGCTCCACAATCTCTACCACATCCATCCGTTTCATCCATTTTATCCTCCTTTTAAAAGAAACAAAAGGAGCATTCAACCTTGCTCTAGGGACTCGAACGAATTGAAATATCAACGCACAATACCCATCCGCGAGTTTTGAGATTTGCGCCGAGAACCGCCACGCCCGAGTAGCACTCGCGTTGAGAGGGTTAAGAGAATTATTTAAATGTGGTAGTGTAAAATGTATTAAGTCGAAATGACGGTGCTTATGAATCTGGCTGTCTTTGTGTGGTTCATATTTTGGATTGGTTTTGTTTTTTGTTTGAGCACCATTTCTACCTTTAAATTACTTTTACTTCAACCTCTAACGAAACAATGAATAGGAAGTTCGTGTTATGTTTACCTACAGGGTCAGCGCCTTAGGGCGCCAAGGGCTTAAATAAGTTTCAAATGCCCTGCCATATGGTTCATTTAATTCAAATAGGCACATAAAAGGCACTTTTTAGGGTTCCGTAGTCAACAAGGAATCTTTATAGTTTCGCCATATCCGTCTGTCTGTCTGTCCGCGGCATAGCTCAGAGACTCTTAGAAAGCTGTAATTTGGCATGGGTTAAATATGGCCGAAATAGGAGGTTGTCGGCTGCTTAACCGGACTTCCCTGTGAGTGCCACAATAAATTAAGGCCTCCATGCAGAGCATAGAACTTACAAGCTAAACGGCTACACGCTAAGGGCCTCGGCTTAGGGCGTCCCTGGGGGAGGACAGGGGACAGGCTGGATAGTAAGGCCTCCATGCAGAGTATAGAACTTACAAGCTCAACGGTTACACGCTAAGGGCCTCGGCTTAGGGCGTCGCTGGGGGAGGACAGGGGGCAGGCTGTATAGTAAGGCCTCCATGCAGAGCATAGAACTTACAAGCTAAACGGCTACACGCTAAGGGCTTCGGCTTAGGGTGTCCCTGGGGGAGGAAAGGGGACAGGCTAGAATGGATTAATCATAAAAGATACTTTTAAACGTCAACTTTTGAAGGATTCTAGATTATAATGTGAAGACGATGTAATGTGTGAAGATGATTTAATTGTGCGGTGGCCTTTTTTGCAAGTAATAATCGTCAGCAATGAGGATTGTAACTGAAGAGGAGTTCCTCCTTAAAATAGGTAGCAAGGGACCAAACGACAACAGCTAATGTTTTATTCGCGTATTTTTCAAGTGAACTTTTCACTCCATCTTTCTGTGTGAACCTCCGAGTCCCCGAGTATTTGGTCTCATAATAAATCTAAGAAATCTCGCGAGAATTGTTAGCGCAAATAACAGAGAAATAAATTCTCAGAACTATCTCCGTATTGTTTGTTTTAGTAGAACACTGGACTAAGTTATTAAAGTTGTTTTAATTTAAGTCTTTGTTATTGTAAACGTCACGACTCTTGTCCCTAAGGAGCCAGGCGGAAGGGTACTGTGTCGTGCATTTCCGCAGTTCCATTAAGGGGAAAGCTTATCGCTATAAATCGCGTAGGTACCTAATGCATACTCGTAATTACATTTTATATTTCTATGATTACATACAATACATACATAATCATATCATAATCAGCCTATAATGTTCCCACTGCTGGGACACAGGCCTCCTCTCTGTGAGAGGGAGTGGGCCGTAATCCACCACGCGGGCCCAGTACGGGTTGGTAGATGTCACATGTCTTCAAATTAGTTCTAGGACATGCCGGTTTCCTCACGATGTTTTCCTTCACCGTTTTGAGAGCAGTGGTAATGACACAAAGTAACGCGCCTGTCAGGGTTCGAACCTGCGACCTACAACTCGTAAGTCGCGGCCGTTACCACTGGGCTACCACTACAATACATACACAAACTATAACCCTTCTTTTTGGCTAAAATTATAACCCTTCTTTTTGGCTTTCCCGTAGTCCAGATACGTGTATGACCAGATATATGAACATACATGAAGCAAATAGAAGTATGTAAGGATCGCAGCAGTTGGCGTGCTGTAGTTTCTGCCTACCCCGATGGGACGAAGGCGTGAAATTATATATGTATATATGGAGCTCGTGACTAAGTAATAACAGCCGCGCGGGTCGATCCATCAGGGTAAGCGACACTTGCCGGGATTTGTCCGTGGATGGATGACCATCTTTACATACTGAGAGTCCTCCGTGCCTCGGAAAGCACGCTAAGCCGTTGGTCCCTGCTTTCATTCGTAGGTCTTTGACAGTCGTTAGGGGTCGTCAGAAGCCCGAAAATCTGACAACCAGTCTTACCAAGGGGTATCGTATTGTGGCGGTATCTACATCGCCACATGCGAACTACGCATCAATGATCCTGCATCGCGCAATTAAAGTTTACCGTGCAGTGGACGTATAAACGAGAACCCAACATCAATCGTTGAGCAGTTGCCCGCCAGACACAACACCCGTCTGGTTGGAGGATCCTCCCTTTTCTATGGTGGATGAGTGCACTTTACACCCTGTTCCTCATGCCCCTAAAGTATTACCCAGTTACTGGGTTGTGGAAGTCAGATAGGCAGTCGCTCCATGTAAAATATTGGTATTCAGCGGTATCCGGTTAGACTGGAAGCGACCCCAACATAGTTGAGAAAAGGCTAGGCAGATTGATATATGATACCATAACTACTAACTTTATAAAACTTAGCTGGCTTTACCAGACTATTCATTCAGTCCTTTTCTCAAATATAGATTTATAATACATAATATATGAGAATTTGTAAATAAACCGAACATTATTCCATAAAAAAATTTAGTAGCAATAACGTCCCTTTTAATATTCAAAAGAAACCGCCATATACGGAATCTCTGATATTAAAAGCTCGCAAAGAATTCGCTCACATAAAACACATCGTAAAAACATAGGATAAGTAGTAAAATATCAGATTTGAATAATATACCGAGCACTTGCGGTCATGGCCCCTATAAATACATACCTAGTATTTATTTATACAAATACACGTTGACACTATAAGCAAACCTACATTCAAAGGTGAAGTGAGCTTGAAGTGAACTCTTAATAGTGATAATCCCTCCGGTCGACTCTTTGAGTCGGGCTACAGTCCAGGGGTTGTAAACACCTCATCGTGAAAACTTAGGTGAAGTGAGCTGTCAGTCCCTAGCGTTAGGCGAAGCACAGCTCACTTTAAACTCACTTCACCTAAGTTTTCACGGTGAGATTTTTACAGAATACTGCTACCTATCATGCGGAATGACAGCTCAGTTCACCTAAGTTTTCACAGTGAGATTTTTACAGGGAAATATGCATTGAGCAAAGTTGAATAAATATTCTGTTTCTCTCTTGTCGTACCTACTTTTATATAAGTGGGTAGCTACTTGGCATCATTCCTCAGAAAAGCGGTAACTTCTAAACGTGGATATACTCCATACTTCGGTCTCAGATAGAATCCCATCACCTACAAGCTATTAGTCAGCCAAATATTAAATCAAATTATTAAACCAGTATGACTTTATCAATTTTTGAGGAAGGTTGGTCAATTTCTACCAATTTATTCAGGTTCATTGCTTTTTTCTCCGTTAGTTCTAATGACAGTCTGACAGTATGATTACTTTTATGCGAACTTCCCAAATGTCCTTTCTTTGGTATGAGCCGCCTTTACACGACACGCGCTTTCACGCCTGAAAGGCCTTTCACATATGAAAGAACGCGCGTGTAAAGATAGAAATCGAGAACGTGAAAGCAAGCGCGCGCCACCCGCTCGCGCTTTCATGCGTTCAAGTCTGTGCGCTTCGAACATAATTCAAGGCACATAAAAATTGATAAAAACACGATTGCGCGTGCAAGCTTTCCCGCGTTGAATCGTGCACACTCAGATCGCGAGTGAAAGCGCGTGTCGTGTAAAGGATTGTTCATCGAATCGTTGAGCTCCTTAAGTACTGAGTTGAGCTGCACAATTACTGACAAATGCGTGCATTGTCTGATTGGTCAGATCGACTTAAATCTGTGTGGTTCTTTCCTCAAAAGACCATTTCAGACACCAATTTACATGGCCCTCACAATGATCTGAACAAGATGACGTTTGACTCCAAAAGAGTCTGTGTCCTCTGAGTTAGTTCCCGCCTTTCTTCTTATAGTAGTCAGATTAGAAACACCGACCTCATCCAGTCTTTTTTTTTATGTTGGATGTATAAACGTGTTTGTTCAAACGTACTTACAGATTGATTTTGAGAAGTGAAGCCATAATAAATTGATCTACTTTTGCAAAGGGTCCCTTTGTTTTTATATTTATTGGTATAGTTAGTATGATAGATATGTTTTATTCGGGGACTAAAATTGAAGTCTGACAGCTTTTGTATAGAAAATCTGTCAAAAAATGTTATATTTATTCGCACGATTAGACTTACACTAGGGATAAAAGTTTGGTGAATTCGCCCTAAGTATAATAAGTTACCTTTAGGGGTATGAGGAACAGGGTGTAAATTTCGCTCATCCACCATAGAAAAGGGAGGATCCTCCAACCAGACGGGTGTTGTGTCTGGCGGGCAACTGCCCGACGATTGATCTTGGGTTCTTGTATATATGTCCACTGCACGGTAAACTTTAATTGCGCGATGCAGGATTTATGTGACGTCTGTCTGACGTCAGGTCTTTGATGCGTAGTTCGCATGTGGCGATGTAGATACCGCCACATCACTCCCCTCCGGAGACTGGAGGTCGATAGTGGGCTGAGTCTTGTATCTTGCGATGCTTGCCAGTGCCAGTTGTGGTTCCAGTGAGTCGGAACCGGGTGCCGCATTGTTCGCGATGGGTCGGAACTGTTTGCGGCGGTTGTGGTGATTGAGGTGATTGCGGTGATTCCCCAGTGGGTCGGGGTGATGAAGTGATTGAGGTGATTGCGGTCATTCCCCAGTGGGTCGGGGTGATGAGGCTAAGGGTGATGACCAGGAATGCGCGTTCGCTGCATGCTGGTGGTCAGGATACCCGTTGACGCTTCGGGTGTTGGCTTGGCTGTGTGACTCGCCTCACTGAAAGCTTGCGGGAGTGATGATGATGACGTCACGCTGGAGTAGTTGCACGAAGGCTGCGCTGACGTTCATATTCGGGGTCACCAATTTAGGGGTATGAGGAACAGGGTGTAAAGTTCGCTCATCCACCATAGAAAAGGGAGGATCCTCCGACCAGACGGGTGTTGTGTCTGGCGGGTAACTGCCCAACAATTGATATTGGGATCTTGTATATATGTCCACTGCACGGTAAACTTTAATTGCGCGATGCAGGATTTATGTGACGTCTGTCTGACGTCAGGTCTTTGATGCGTAGTTCGCATGTGGCGATGTAGATACCGCCACAATTTATGTAAGGAATAAACCCTCTTACCGATATACAATCATTTATCATTATAACCGAAGACAATTACAACATCAAACTCGTCTTTTAGTTCTAAGATGGCGAAGGAAAACACCGGGGCTGTTTTTGTTTATCAAATCACAGCCCTCAAAAAGCCACCATCCATAAATTCAAGCTCTCCAGACCATAGCGTGTCACAGGGTTATTAGCACAAAAACTATTACGGTAATTTGTGGGCGACATCTAGATATACCCGAAGTTTATCGGTGATACCGGCGGAACATTGAAATAATTAAACAATTTTTTTGGTGTGGCGTGCCCCTAATAGTGCTTGAAACCGCTTAATTTTTATTGTTAGACTATTTTCGTAGATAAATAATTTCCATAGTGTTAATGGAATTTAAATTGGATGGAATTTGATGCGTTTTTTTTGGGTAATTATTTTTAGTTTCTAAATTAATGGAAAAAAAAGGAAAAAAAAAAGCACAGACATTATTTTATGAGAAAAATATTTAATTGATCGTCTAAAAAATTATTGACCAAGTAACGATGCACGCTTTTTTAAAATTAATAAGTATCTAAAAACTTTTTGGGCTTCTAATGAGGCATTCTTTTTAATTTTCTGGCTTTTTCTCACAGTCGGTTCTCGAAGTTAAACGAAGAATTCGGAAGCTATCGTTCTAATTAAAATAGGCACACCAGCGATTAGGTCCAAGTTCTTATTTTTAACAGACTTCTTCAAAAATGAGGAGGTTCTCAATTCGTCTGTATGTTTTTTTTTTTTTTGTGTGTGGATGTTACGCGATAACTCCGTCAATTATGAATCGATTTTGATGATTCTTTTTTTTGTTTGGTAGGTCATGCTTCAGAGGTGGTCCCATATAAATTTTATTAACTTTGTTTGCGTAGTTTTTGAGTTAGCTTCAATAATTACGTATTTTTCCCACTTTGTGTATGTAGACGATATATTGTTTGACTCCGTCACTGTTATTTACAGGCAGGCACGTATTTGGATTTGTGTGGGGTAGGTACCACAACTAAAAAGTGAAAAATAACTTTAATTTCGGAAGTCGGTGGCAAAAAACGTTGATTGTAAAGCAAAGACACCGACTTCCGAAATTAAAGTTATTTTTCACTTTTTTAGTGTTTTTTTGGAAGTCGGTTTTGTTTTTTATTTCAACTAAGTATATATGACAAAAAAAACCGCCTCGTTGGTCTAGTGCTAGTGCTATTGCTGAGCATGAGGTCCTGGGTTCGATCCCCAGGTCTTGAAAAAGTGTTATTGGGTTTTAACTATTAGGAATTTCAGCCCGGAGTCTGGATATGTTCCTGGTTTATAGCAATAGTCGCCCCCTATTACATAATGGGACTTGAACAAATGTGGATGTATAGGTAGGTACAACTCTGCCTATCCCTTCGGGAAAACAAGTCGTGATGTTATGAAACAATTCCAAAATATTAATGTAAGAAACTTATCTACTAAATATTCTAAAAGCTTGATGAATATAATTAATAAATACTTTTAATCAATCTAAAGTAGAGCAACTAAAATTCTAAAAACTTTTGACGTATTCCCAAACCAATCTCAATTTACACTTTTCATCAGTTTACGAACAAACATAAATTAGAATTCAAAAACTTCCAACGATATAAGTCTTACAAGAGGCGAACATAAATCACATTTAGAGCTATAAGCTAAGTTTTTTCTTAGACCACAGGGTCAATTCTATTGGTAAATTAAACGTCAATATTTATTTATTTATAAAGGTACACCAACAGCTTCTGTGTATAATATATCTTACGTAATATAGTTAACGATAGCCTCGGACTTTACACAGTAACCAATTACAGGATAACCAGCAATCTCAGAAATAGGTGACCAAGTTGGTAACACTTTACTACTATAACTAAACAATTAAGAAAATTATGGCAAAATATTACAAAAAGTTAAGATTATTAACAAAGGAGAATAATATTATATTAGATAAGATTAATAACAAAGGAAAATAAAACTACACAACGAACAGTATTGCAATTTTGCGATTTAACTAAGACATAAAAAATAAAAAATAATAATAATAAAAACTGAAATTACAATGAGATACACAATAAACAACCATAACTAACACAAATTAACAGATAGCATTTTAGCATTTCAATATGAGTATCTGTCAATGTCATGTATCATATGTTTGTCTCTTTCTGCCGTCGACCATCTAGCGCATCTATACCCCATTTGAAATAAGATTAGACATTAAAACAAACCCTTTTACAGTCCGTTCAACCGATTTTGACTTCTATACCGTAGGCATAAGGATAGCATTAAAAGCAAAAAAAGTTACACAATACCAACTATCTACTGCGGCTGCCATTTGTCATGCCACCAACGCAATAGAATTCAAAATCAGTTGAACGGAATGTAAAAAAGGCTAATCTATACGTCTAATCTTATTTCAAATGGAGTATAGTTACGAAAAAGCTCGCAATAAATCTTTTTCTATCTGCGATATCTGCTTGTAACCCATAATGTTAATTTCTGCTTCGTAGATCGTAGTTGCTTATATTATAAACATGAACAATCAATAACACGTTTCATTAAGCAGCACTAAACCTACAATTAAAAGATAAACACGCTTCGTAGATACCCGTAGATTACACAGTGCAATAAACAGCGATGTTAAGAGAGTGCACACGATCTACATTGTTGTAATCGACGTCTTAACTTGTATGTACAGTATAGCTTGATTAAACGTAGATTTAGAGCGTGCTTGCAGAATAACTGAATGTTGCTAGTAAAAAAATCGTGAACATAACATCACGCCTGTATTCCCCGAAGGGTAAGGCAGAGATGTGATCTATAATACACCCAAATTCCGCCAGTTATGATTAAGTGCCATATAACAGGGGAATCCGTTGCCATCAACCGGGCATAAATCCAGACCCTGGGCTGCTACTGAGAAATTCCAGATGGAAAAACCTGACTTGGGAATCGAACCCAGGACCTCATGTTCAGCGGGCGCGCTGTGACCACTAGGAAACGAGGCAGAGTACGAATATTGTAAAATATACGTAATTTATAGTTTTAATTTCTTAGCTCTTATTAGTAATATCTATTGCACTTAACAATACTTTATGGTAGCGAGACAATCGAAAAAGATTTGTCATAGTAATTAAGGGACATCTAAGGACCTATACATATCACCATTTCTTAATTGAACTAGGTAATCCGCATACTGCAATTTAGCCAGGTAGGCATCTACTTAATTACAATCGCTATGCAGTATTGCAGCTATGCATTTTGTTATTATCAATATTAAAATTGACACTAAAATATAGAAGTACTCACTTGAATATAACCAGCGTGATAACATTATTATCACGCTGTTTATAGTCCAGTGAAATAAACACTGTTGTCTGAAACAATGCACACGTCTTAACTTGTGTGTACAGCGTGATTAAACTTATAGTTATTCTGCGCGCGATTGCTAGTGTTTTCATTGCACTTGAGATAACTAGGCAGTAATTTGTCGCGTATATGAGACGACAAGAATACAGGATAAGAGATTTTTCGACAGGAATTTATAACAATGACGTCTGTAGCCTTGAGTACGGATGTATATTGTATCTCTGCATAGTTATCTACTTAGCGATTACTTAAATCAGGTATTTGGAAGACAACACTTTCTTTCTCACTTAGGCATAACACACTTTCTCTGACTCAAAATGTAACTTGTATCATTCGCACAACACCTATTAACACGCTGGGCATAATCAAGAATATTCCCGCGTGTAATGAATACTCATCTTCATTGCATTGGAACATCGCCAGTATTGCACTGCTTCAAATAATTCCTCGAAATGTGTATGGAAAACGTGTTAAACAGATTTTTGTAAATATACAGAGCGTGTTTACTATGCCAAGTGCCAATCCTTTCACAAGGAAACACATATTATATTTCTTAATTAGATATGATTATCTGACAAGGTTCATAAGCCTTGTAAATTATCTCCAGGAATGTCTACCTCCAACATGATAGCACTCCTCCGGTGCAATATTAACACGCTGCGCATATCCGACCATAGCCTACCATAGGATTACCCAGAGCAATAAACAGTGATGTTCGCCGCATTGGTGCACTGCATATAATCTCCCTTCTCGTTACAATCTGTGTCTTGGCTGGTGCGGCCAACCGTAGCGTGAATATCGTAGTGCGGTCATATTATAATTACGTCTTAAGGGAATATTATCTTAGTTGTACAGTGCACCGTATCTTTAGAGACTGTAATTGCTTGCTGCGGGCTTGGTGACCTAGTAGCACTATGATAACTTATTAGGTTACGCTTGCAATGAATACTTGAGGGAGTACAGTGTCACCTATAGTTACTAATTAATTAGATTCTTTATAATGATTTTTGTGGGGGCACTTCGATGTCTTCCATAGAAACGACAGAGTTTTGCACTGATTGAAGTTAAGAAAAGTACCTTTTAGACTAACTCCAGGGGTGTGATTCTGTAAGACCGACCAGAACCTGTGAGTTTCTTGATTGGTATTCTAAAAACTCGGTTAATTCACTAGCGCTACCCTTGCGAGCGTGTCAGCAAGTTGAACTAAATTGACCGTGAGATTTTGACAGATAAAGTATGAGATGGCGTAAGAAGTGGCATTCAGTAAGGTAATTCCCCCGTCACTTCGACGCTCACTTCACACTCGAACCTGATTAAAACTTCGAAGTGAGAGTGAATAGCGATGTGAGATGCGAGTTGTTGTTGAATTTTACAGAATTAACATACAGTAAAGAAGTGGGACGCTTCCCTGAACAATGCTTTTTTTATCGTACACCGTCTGCACTGGTTTCTTTCGTACAATAATTTGGAATTAAATAATTCGCTCATGAGAAAAGTCATGATTCAAACATAAGTCATAACTTTTCACTCTAAAACTTTTAACTACGCTATTTAATCATACAACATTAAACCGCACAAGTTGCAAGGCGGGCATTCACAGTAAGTTGCGGCGGCCGCAACTCGGCAAGTCGCAAGACTTTCATTGTTGCCCGCAAACTCTAGTGGAACTCGAAAACTATAGACTTGTGGAGATGTTAGAACTGCGAACTGCTGTAGACTTTGTGATTTATGCATGTTTGAACTTTGAATGGGACTATATTGCTTTTGTAATGTGTAAAAAGTTGTAAGTTTTAAGTGAGGGTTAAGTAAAGTTGCGCGCTCCTGACTTGTTACATGCGATTCGGTTGCAGCAATTCGAAGTTTAAAATTGTATAAAAAATCGTTTTTCTCAAACATTGTTTGAGACAAATCGAGAATTCGAGATTGATGTACTGGTCAAAAACAAGTGACGATGCGGCCGGGAATGTTACTAGGAAAATCCATATCGGATACGCATATGGAACGAACTTTTTACTTCAACACATGGCAACTAAGGAGGTAACTTATCAAAGATTTTATTTAAATTGGAAAGGTCTCAAAAAATAGGTTACAGATGGATGGTGATCAGGGTCTGATGATAGAGTAGGAAAGAGAAATGAGACTAAATTAGTAACTAGCTTCACTGTGGTAAAAGTACGTACAGCTACGCAGATTTCGGCGAGCCGCGTATTGATCGTAGCGTTTCTACTAGTAATATAATATGAAATTTAAAAAGCTGGAAATAAAAGATAAATTTAAAAAACCCCCGACAAAAACAAAGCATTTAAAAAGTAAAAAAATAATATGTATTGGCCCTTTAAGTTTAATATAAAAGTTGTAGGTAATATTTTGATCCAAGGGTCGTCGCGTCGGGGGACGGCTCATGAAAATAGGAAATTAACAGCAGCTATCCTTTCTACAATAGCATATATTCATTATTTAAATTTCGATTAATCCATTGCTTATATAAGTTCGAAAAAATTTGCTCTACAACGTAAATAACGAAATGTTATTGAACTGTCAAAATTAAACAGATTAGTCTTAATCGTTTACGAAAATGTGTTACGCAATTAGATAGATGGGCCTCATGCTCAGCGGTAGTGCTTGTGACTAGATCAACGCTGAGACATATGAGGTATTTTAACTGCAGAAACGTAGAAAGACAATAGCGACATTTAAAAAGCAAGCTTTTAATCTTTAGGGGCATGAGGAACAGGGTGTAATGTTCACTCATCCTCTATAAAAAAGGGGGATCCTCCAACCAGACGGGTGTCGTGTCTGGCGAGCAACTGCCCAACGATTCATGTCGGAATCTTGTATATAATGCCGATCGCGCGGTAAACTCTAATTGCGCAATGCAGGATTTATGTGACGTCAGGTCTTTGATTCGTAGTTCGTATGTGGCAATGTAGATGCCACCACAAATCAATTCTAATCCTAAAGAATCTATTACCTACTTTGTTACATTCAATACCCTAAACAAAAGCTTGAATGAACTATTATGTTGAAACTATGAATCATGAGAGCTCACGAACAAAATCTTGCAAAACTTAATCCAACTTCAAGAGTATTATTTACTTAAAACTCACTTTTTCACACTTAGCACAAAGTTGTAAAGTTTCCTCAAAAACGCAGACTTAAATTCAGAATTGCATTTAAATATTCAACAAAAAGGATTATCTAATTGAATAGCAAACGAGTTTCATGCAGATTTCTTTCTGTTAGAATTTTATTCTTTTAACGCGGATACAATTATTTTCAAAGGATAAAACGAAAAAGTTTAGTTTTCAAACAAAGGGTTGAAGCAGCCACCTTTTTTATCTTTTGTAGAAAAGATAGATACTGGACTTTTGGAAATGTTTGTGATGATATCAATATGGTTTATGTTTGATTTGGACAAATCTCTAAAGTTAGGTAATTCGAGTCGTATATATTGCGTAACTAGCTTCCGCCCGCGGCTTCGCCCGCGTAGTATGTCGATAAACAGTAGCCTATGTCCTTTCTCAGGCTCTAGACCATCTGTGAACCAACAGACAATTAAATCGGTTCAGTAGTTTTGGCGTGAAAGCGCGACAGACAGACAGACAGAGTTACTTTCGCATTTATACTATTAGTAAGGATTGCACGACATGTGAACATGTCGGAATTAAATAAGGATCCTTGTACACTATTCTCGTGTGCATGTGCATCTTTATCATTTTTAAATCGTAACAATTTGAGTATCTAAATGACTCATTAATGTGTATGAGCTTATAATTTACCTATTATGCAAATCGATACTTGTTGAATATAAATATTTTGTACAGAATTGCGCCAAACCAAAACCAACATATGTTCCCACTAGTGGGACTGGTCCCACACTCTGGGAGAGGAAGTTGGTAATTACCACCACGCGGGCCCGGTATAGTGGATGTCACTATCTTTGGTTCTAGGAAATGCCGGTTTCACATAATATTCCCTTAGATTATTCTTAATTATAATTTCCACAACATTTATCAACGTTGACTCCTGTAATACAAAGTTCAACAATAATAATAATTGTAAGAAGATTAAACATTTTAATGGGTTTTACCAAAGTGAGACCAACTTTTGAGTTGCTTCGGTTTAAGACATATTTGATATGCACTTACACTTTAAGGTGGTAATTTGAACTAATACCACGTATGTTTGTTTGTTTTGGAGTGAGAAAATCTAAGCTGTGTTAATAATAGGGCGTTGAAACTTAGAAATTAAGTTCAAGAGACGTGCAAATTGAGCCAGAGTTCAAAGTAAAAGTGAGTAGGTATCTAGCGTTCGTAAATTCGTATATACTGTGTTCCCAATAATTAAGAAATATTATATTTCTCCTTTTACTTTCTTTCGGAGAGACTTTTGAATACTGCCTGATACATAATCAGCGTATTGTTCCCACTGCTGGTACACAGGCCTCCTCTCGGTAAGAGGAAGTGGGCCGTATTCCACCACGCGAGCCCTAGTTGGTAGATGTCACATGTCTTCGAATTTTTGGTTCTAGGACATGCCGGTTTCCTCACGATTTTCCTTCACCGTTTTGACAGCAGTGGTGATGAAATAAATTAAGTAAAGCGCCTCTCTGCTACCACTGGGCTACCACTGCTCCCAGCCTGACGCCGAGGTAATTTTACGCTAATCCAGTTAGGCTCACAAAATAATGACTACAAATCAGGGTCGCTGATTTTCAAATCGTAGGACCTTAGTACCAGACACTAACACAACGGACCCATGGAATATGTTGTAAATGCTACAGAAAAAGCGCCTATACATACACTTTTTTTTTTTTTTTGAAGATGGAAAATCATCAAATGACTTCTTCCGCTCTGGGCGGAGCGGAAGGGCGTGTCAGACTTTACTGACTAAAACCCAGCCGTGTTCCTTCAGTTGCCTGTTGCCAAGGTCCCGGTATCCCCTTCGGACTTTCCCAGAACCCTGGGAGGGTTATACATACCTAACTGACCGACAGTTTAATCTTAACCTAGTCACGCTCAAACATATTAGGGTACAGACACCGTATCTTCGTCACAAAAAATACACAAAAACATTATCAGAGTGTAATAAAAAGAAAGGTGAAAGTCCCGTCGTCGTCCGCGATAAGGATTTGGGAGACAAAGATGGATGGTTTGGTACAGACGCGTTATCACGACGATCCCTCGCTATCTGAGGCTAGTGGAATATTTTGTTTAATTACATTTTTATGGTGGGAACGTGGGACGGTATTTGGGGCCTTCACCCTTGTGAAATATTTTGTTGGTCTGTAATAAAGTTTGTATCTAACACTTGACCTAGTTCCTGCACATGTAATTTTGTTAATACTTAAAAAAAAAAAAAAAAAGTTGCGAATGTAACAATCCTTAAGTAAATTTTTTCTTTTACACCAATACGTTTCTAATATGTACGGGCAAAAAACTTGGTTATTCACAAAACCTATTAAAATAAATACTATTTAGAAACCCTATACATATATTACTATTACTTTACTTAATGTTATAAACGCGAAAGTCTGTGATGGGTGGATGTTTGTTACTCTTTCACCCAAAAACTACTGAACTGATTTGGATGAAATTTGCCACACAGATAGTTTATAACCTGGATGAAAACATAGAATACTTTTTAGCCCGATATTCCCACGGGATCGAGACTTATGCGGGTGAAACCGCGGGGCGCAGCTAGTAAATACTAAAGCAGCAATGGTAAAGTTCACTGTTTAAGAATACGAACTAGTTATCAATGGACGTCAGTTCGTGAGTGTGTGCAAACTCCACCGTTACTCTATTGATTAACTCATTCATTCCAATCCATTATATTAATGCAAGCCAGGTAAGAAATGGCGGTGGTGGCCGCGACTTACGAGTTGTAGGTCGTAGGTTCGAACCCTGACCAGCGCTTTACTTTGTGTCAATTATTTCATCACCACTGCTCTCAAAACGGTGAAGAAAAACATCGTGAGGAAACCGGCATGCCCTAGAACCGAAAATTCAAAGATATGTCATATCCACCAACCCGCACTGGGCGCGCGTAGTGGATTCCGGCCCACTTCCTCTCACCGAGAGGAGGCCTGATCCCACTAGTGGGAATATTACACTGATTATGAGGTAGCAAATTACAAAAAGACAATCTCAATCTTGCATTCCCTAAAAATTTAAAAACAATATCGTATCCACCATAAAGTCAACGGTAAAATATGGAAAAACCATAGCCAACCCCATAAAATAGATATTTTAACAAACAAACGTAACGATTATTTTTGGTCGACGTTATCTTTGCATCCGTTTCCGGTCTTAATGACCCCCATTACATATGAGTCGGATAAAATAACCCGTTGTATATTTTATTTTGAACGCTTTTGGTCGAATATTGTCGTTCAATTTGAATTTGGTCCATTTAATTGGCTGTAGTTAAATAAAGTTTAATTTAATGAGGGCCGTTAATGTGTGCTGTGAAACTTTCAATTTGAGAGTAATTTTGTGTTTACGAAGTTAAGTATTTCAGATAAAAAACGAAGTGTTTTTATTTTAATATCTAGTACTAAAATTAAACTTTTATGTAGGATATATTTTTGACGAACCTAAGTTACTTTGGCACCCAAATAGTAAGACAAGGAATTTAATTTAGGTATTTTTTTGGAAACGTTACTGCCTTCTGAACGTAATAATCTTCCCCGGTTTTGAAAAACCTGCAGCAAAGAAATTCTATATGCTGATCAGCAGCTATATAAAAACACTAAAAAAACTTCCTCAATTCATCAGAATCCACCATACAAAAACAAAACAAAACTTCCCTTTCTCCATCTTACAGTCGTTTATTAATATTCAAATGAAAAAAATCGTATAAAAAACCCGGAACACAAACGCGGACGGCGAACTTTAAAATATATATTTAAAAAAAAAAAAAACAGGGGCGAAGTTGCGGGCAGACGTATAGTAAAAGTTCTTAAGAAGTTTCAGAGCATGATAAATACTTGGCGAGAGTAAAAACATGTATGGAAAACAGTTGGAAGTGTTATAGTTGGCAAGGGAACACTTGCGAGAGGAAGGAAATATGAACAGAGCTGCAATTAAAAATAAACACGCACTTCTTGTATGCATTAATGCAGAACAATATAGTATTGTTATAGATATAATAATATTACAGGTAAAGTATTTTAAACATATAGTAAAACTCTCTATAGAATTATTCATACGTTTTCAGTTGAACAAGTAATGAATCTGAACCGAATCCTAAATTGACAAATCATAATTATGGATGAAACTGCTACTTCAATGAAAAATACAGTTTTTACCAATTTTCATATGGTAAGGAGGACTGTTCCCACAAATGCCTATATACTCCATAGGTTTAGGTAGTTAAAAAGGGTAAACAAAAAAAACCACGTGACTCATAGATGCTAAACCTTTTATTTCAAATGTTAAAATCATATTATATAGAGTCACATATTAATAGGCTCTATTCTGAATCTGACTCTGATGAACTATCTGTTACATCCTAACTAATATTATAAATGCGAAAGTGAGTTTGTTTGTTACGCTTTCACGCTAAAACGGCTGAACAGATTTGGATGAAATTTGGCACATGGGTAGACCATGACCTGGAATAGGACAAAGGATACTTTTTATCCCGATAATCCCACGGGATCGAGACTTACGCGGGTGAAACCGCGGGGCGCAGCTAGTTAATAATAAAGCGTTCAGTTCAGAAAATGTTTAAATTAGACAAAATACTTGATGATACTCAAGTATTTTGTCTAATTGAACACATTTTCTGTTCTTCTTTTAGCGCTGTCAACAAAGGCGTCTGATTAACCGAGTAAACGTAATACCTGCCCCTTCAGTTGCCAACTTACGTCACAGTTGTACTCTTCAATTTAGCAACGTTATCTAATTCGTTGTATTTTCTAAAAGGTTTGGGGAACCTGTCTTTTTGGGCTCTTTACAATAGACAGATTACAAAATATTATATCATATAATAAATCTAACTAAAAAATTATGCTCAAGCAGTTACATCTAAGAATAGTAGTTTAAGAATAAATGATAAAGTTTAGCATACTATAATAAAAGAGGAAACTATCATGGGATTGAAAAAAATAATAATTTTGTTATAACGTGTTTTTAAACAAGAAAGTGTCAACTATAAAAAAAAAACCCTTTTACGATTTGTTTACCTTTTTTTAACTACCTAAGCCTTTAGAGTATAGTTTCTAAATCATCCAGGGAGAGAATCCTATCTGTAGCCATAACAAATTCAATTTTCTCCTAAACGAGCAACATCTGAACAAAACTGAAAGTGCAACAATCATGTAACATTACTAAAACATCCACTAACATTACCACATCACGTCCCACACCGACTGGGGGTAATAGCCGACTCTATAAATCAGAAAAACTACCGCCAACATCCAATGTATGAAAGTTTCGCGCTAAACAAAATAAGAAAACTAATAATTGTTGCTATTTCGCACCAGTTTCGGTGGCGGTAAATAATGTTCAAGTGTTTGAGAGATTTAGTGCTAGTTCTTTTGTTTGTTTTGATAGGCTTGCCTTCGACTATCTTGGGTGACAGTTCTAGAAAAGAAGATACGGTTATTTGCGGTAAACATAACGCAAGGACATACACAACATGTTGGGGGGAAATATGCATCACATCCACGCAAAACGTCCATCACCCAGCATAATGCTGGGACCCTATGCGAGACAGAGTCCCAGCGCTGGTTTTCAGCGACAGCCGAATAGGCAGAGACTCGAATGACAAAGAAAGAAAGAAAAACTATTTATTGACTTACACAGGAAATCACCATTTAAACTAAAACAAACACATAGAAACATAAATTTAAAAAAAAAACTATAAAAATAAAATATAAAATAAAAGGACACATAAAAAAGCCAAAAACAAAAAATACGCTGGCAGAAGTGTGGTCTGAAATGGAGCACACATACTTGCCTAACAGATGATGAATCCACCATATGACGATAAAAGAAACCAATAGAAATTATAGGAAACGACAAAGCCACTATATACTCAAACATAAAAATGAGCAATGTAGCGATAACTACAAACATTAAAAATAAATGTTCTGTCAAGAGCTTTTAGGTGCAATAAAAGACACAAGCGCGAAGGATCCAAAAATTTCCAATTTTAATAAAAGTGAATTCATATTTCCGTACACAAAAATTATTGTTCAAACTGATGAATGAAATAAAACAGTAACTAACTGAGGCAGGAACTCCGGAGACTCGCACAGAACACGCTTCGATAGAGAACAAAGGAATGTTAGGAGAACCTCTCGAACAAACAGTTTCAACTATTTCCGCAGCTACCGGCATTCCGTCTCAAGGAACTCTTCAAAATTCCCGTAATGAAGTAAACATAAAATGATGTTTAGTAATGCAAATCCTGACTCAATTGCAATCCCCCCCATTAATTCAGAGGTCTTTAAATTTTACAACCGTCCTTAGCAATTCCGTTTTATTAAAATATACAAGCATTATAATATGGTTCACAGCGGAACGTAAAATAAAATTTTAATTCTATCCTTTTTACATTCGGGACCAGGGATTTTTACGATTTTTCATTAAATTGACTATTTTTTATCGAATCGCCAATCAGCACCAGAGTGCTGCGACTGAAATAAACGAAACAGGAGAGTTTATTAGTCGTATTTTTCGCCGTAAGCCTTGTCCCATCTGATAGTTGAAAAATTTAATTAAAACCGGTTTTTAGATAACGTAACGAATCTCGGATTCGGGGGAAAAATATTATGGTCGCCTTTAAAAAGCGTTTCGAATTAAGTTCTCTCGGCATCCGCTTATCTGTTTTGCCGGATTTATATCCTCTTCTATGGACACCGTCGAAACTGTTTTTAATCTAGGCTCCTTTTGTACCAAATCTTTGGGTCAGAGTAATTTCTTGTTTGCAGTTTTATATCTACGAGATTTACGACCGTTCTAATGACGTACCCTTTGGAAATTAGATCTCTGATACCGAATATTTTGTAGGACCTTCAATTTTGTGCTTTTAATAAAGAGAATTACGATCTGGAGTTTATTAAGACAATAAAGTCTACTGTAATAGACAACGAAATGTACAATCGAAATGGACTCGTATACAATTAAAGTTCTGAACACATATAATCATAATCAGCCTATAATGTTCCCACTGCTGGGACACAGGCCTCCTCTCTGTGAGAGGGAGTGGGCCGTAATCCATCACACAGGCTCAGTGCGGGTTGGTAGATGTCACATATCTTCGAATTGTTTCAACACAACGGATTGTATTTTCATTAATAAGAATTCACTAAATCGAGTTATTTAAACAACATAACATAACGTCAACCCTGTAATCCCCGAAGGGTTAGTCAGAGGTGTGCACCCACACTTCGCCAGTAATGTTTAATAGGGGCGAGTCTATTGCCATCAACTGGGCACACATCCAGACTCCAGGCTGCTACTGAGAATTTCTTGATGATAAACCCAATAACACTTTGCCCGTCCTGGGAATCGAACCCAGGAACTCATGCTCAGCAGTAGCTCTTGCGACCGCTAAACCAATGAGGCAGTCTCAGTATAATTTAAACAACTTGGGATAATAACGCTGGCATGAATATAAGAGTGAATTTTGATAACAAACCTACTTAACGTTTTGAAGTTCACTGAGAACATTTTAAGTTATGATACTCGTCGTAAACCCTATCTTCTGTGAAAGTTCATCTTGTTTTAACTACAAACAATTCCACGTTCTGACTGATGAATTTAAATGAAATTGTTAACGTCTCTTATTATGAATTCTTCACACATGGGCATCGATGGTGGTGGGTTTAATCAAGTCATCATTATGAGACGTATATTGAACAATGAAGCGAGCTAATCATAAAATAATAATGTGGTGACTGCAAAGAAGTATATTTTATTTTTATTACAAAAGAAGAATATTTAAAAGTTGAGCCAGATGCCATTAAGAATGGCATTAATTCATGGACAAATGACTGTCTCCCTTGACACAAATGACAAAACATTAAAAATTGCCAGATATCCAATAATACAAACTCCCCAAAATGAAAAACAGACAACAATTAAGAGAATCCTAAATGTCTGAAACTTGAATCATCCAACACTCTTGATTGAAGTGAGTGAGACAAGAATCCAAGTGTAAATCCCTCAAAGCCAAGTTGGCTGCATTAATCACCGTGAACAGACGATAACCGCAAGGCGTGCAGAAATGGCCGCACTTAAAATAATTTAAGTCCTACCCGCAAAAGTTGGCCCATAAAGAACCGAGGACAAAGTCCCGGAAACATTTTTCATTACACCGGTTGAAATTTCTCGCCAATTTCTACTGTAAACCATTATAAGATATGTCCGGTTGTGCTAATTGCTTTCTTGTTGCTTTTGTTTTATTATTTAGCGGTATCTTTGTTTTAGTTTCTTTAACTTGTGTAGTATGATTCAAGATAATATACGTTTTTAAACACTCGACATCTTGAAATTAATTAAAATTGCTTTCACTTTGTTTTCAATTGATCAAATATCACTAATGAAAATCATAGTCAAAAGTTTTTGCTTCATTCCATTATTCTAGCAAATTACATTTAAGTCTGTAAAAATCTAAGTAGCTTTTATTGATTCTCCAAGTACAAACCAAACTTTTACGCTTTTCTTAAACAAACATGCAAGAAAAAACATTACCCTCCTTCTGGGACAGTCGGGTAATAAAAATATAAAAACAAAAATCTCTACAATTCCTCCCAATTAGATACAATAAGCACAGACAAAGAAAATCAGAAAACGCGAACAATGGAACATTTATTAGAAAACATTAAAAACAACGGAAGAATTGAAAAACTGAACGGAGTAGAAACACGGAACACACAGACAAAGGTAGGAAATGAGGATTTAAAATGAAAAGGTTGCTTTATGAAAGGAAATATAGTGAAAGAAATTTATCGTACTTAAACAATCTATGTATTACTTACAAACAAAGCTCCGACTGCATCCATCTGGAAATGAAATAAAATTCACGTTAGTTTTCATTTAAGTCTGGTGCACACAGATCAAGGCAATGAACAGATAAGTTCTAGTACTACACTTAACAATCCATATCCATATTAATATTATAAATTCGAAAGTAACTCTGTCTGTCTATCTATATGTCTGTCTGTATGTTACCTTTTCACGCCTAAACCACTGAACGGATTTCGATAAAATTTGGCAAGGAGATAGATGTCATCCCGGGGAAGGACATCTATCTAGGCTACTTTTTATCGAAATACTACGCGGGTGAAGCCGCGGGCGGAAGCTTGTAGTTTATATTATTTGATTTTTGACAGAATCTTGAAAAGGTTATGCTATATGTATAAAAAGTCTATACATAAAGTGAGTCCATGACTCGGTGAAGGTAGCAGAAATCCGCTGGACGCGAGGAGCATATGACTAGTTGATTTGGCGACACTTGTGGGAGAGCTATGTCCAACAGTGGACGTCTTTTACCTTATACAGAATGTTAGGGTAAACAACGTAATCCTTGCAACCAGTGGTTTGGTTTCATTTATAGAACGTATTTTTTGTTGTTTTCGGTCATTTATTTTTATAGTTAAGTTATCTACCCATGGTTTGAGTGACAACGGTGTTTACCCTTACACCCTGTATATGATGGTGAAGATAATAATATCACTGAACACTCAAGGACTCTCTCAGTCACTCAAGTTTATTTTAACTTCCTCTATGATGTTCTCCGTGGCAATTAAAATACGAAAATAACAATTGAAGGTCAGCCTAGAAACGTCTAACAAGCTGAGAGGTTTCCATGCAAGAATCAAGAATAGAACACTTCTAAGCTTGCAAGTGTCGCATGGGGCACCTCTTAAAATGTTCAACCCTTAGACATTTTAAGAGATTGTATGGTTTTTTTCACAAAAGTGTAAGTGAGTACTTATAAAGGTGAGTTTGAAGGTATATCGGCTGAAATGATGATGAAAAAAAATCTGCTCAACAACGTAAATAACGCAATGAATGTTGTTAAACTGTCAAAATGAAACAGATTAGTCTTAATCGTTTATGTGTAACACAGTTAGATTGCAGATTTGGATACAGTTTATAATCTGGATTAATACATTGGATACTTTTTATGCCGGTATTAAACTCATAATAGAAATCCATGTTCTGAAAAGATGGAATCGAATGAAACGCGAAAATGAATACAAACGAAACAATATCGAAATTAGAACCATTTTACATAACAACCGGAGTTTCAAAGGAAGAATTATACAAATGAATACAATTTACCTAGGAACGGACGACTCAATCTGTTACAATTATTTACATGCAAATTAGACAAGTTTATCATATTGTCGATGTAGGCCGATGAATAACGAGACCTCTTGTGATCGACAAAGTTGGGAAACGATGTTTTAATTGCTTTAGAAATTATGGAAATGGAAATGAACAATCTGGGATTATTAGTTTTCTTCAACTTTGGATAATTTAATCGGACTCAAACATTCTGGACTGTATTCTGGTTGTAGGAAAATATAGGTATCAGACAAAGTACTAAGGAATAAACAACATTTAAACTGAGCAAGAACTACAGTCAACTTTGAAACACACGTTCAGAAAATAGACACAACACGCTCAAAATTAAGCCGAAGCTAAACATGCAATTCACACAACATTCATCACTAAGGGAAACGCTAAGCCAACACATTTCATTAAGACTTGCAGCCACATGTCCCGACAAAGAGTAATTTCTCAAATCTGGGTCTGGAGACGGAATCCTTTAGCCTGTGGCACCAAATTTCGGCCTAAACCAGGCTTTGGCGAGCGTTCACGAAGTGTCATTAGTTAAAATTACTGAACTCCTGCTATCGCTCCCTGGGAAGCAGTTGACAAAGTTTGCGAAAGGGCCCAGGATTACCCTTTCTGTGGAGGTCCAACGGAAAGAGGAGAGCGTAGATAAATCCAGGAAGGTGAGCAACTAACTTTGATATAGCGTATTTTAACAGGATAAATGAAAATATCGGAAGTCACGGGTCTAAACTCTGGGTATTGTGTACCCAGTAACTGGGTTGTGGAGGTTAGATATCCAGTCACTCCATGTTAAATACTGGTATTCAGCTGCATCCAGTTAGACTGGAAGCCGACCCAAACATAGTTGCAAAAGGTTTAGGTTGATTGATTTTTTGGGTCTGAACTCTGAACACGGCTTCAGCTCTGTTCGTTTTAAAAGGCAGGTTATGGTTACGAAAATAACATATTCTAGAGAATAATATTTTTTTTTTACTTTGCTGGAAATAAGCCTCTCATAAAATGAAGTCATGATCATAAATTATTATGAAAACAGGAAACTTTGCTTCCATTTAGTTCCTTCAAAATAGGATAACAAAGGAATTTGTTAAGTCGCGATTCTCTTACTTGAATTACTCGTTTTGTACATGTCTAACGGTGCTCTTACATGAGGCACTAAATTGCGCAATTCTTGGTAATTTCTATACAATCGAGCAATATACAGCAATTCAAAGATTGTATAGAAATTGCCAAGAATTGCGCAATTTAGTGGCTCGTGTAAGACACTTTGGAACGCTGTACAATCTAAATAGAGCAATTTGCAGCAATTCCAAGATTTTATAGAAATTGCCAACAATTTAGTGGCTCGTGTAAGACACTCTGGAACTCTGTACAATCTTGGAATTGCTGTAAATTGAGCAATTTGCAGCAATTCCAAATATACATAAAAAGAAATGTATAGAAATTGCCAACAATTGCGCAATTTAGTGGCTCGTGTAAGAGCACCGTAATGAAAGTACGGATTACTGCTTAGTACCCGCTGTAACTTATAACTTGCACCACACAATTATTCAGAGCAAGAAGCCGGTGTTACCCTTCATATACAAGTACAATATTTTAATTATTCTAGACTAACATTCGTGAAGTTGTGCTGTTACTGTAATTATTAAGTTCTCGTACGCCCTTGCGGATTTACAGTATTTACATTTATTTCTGGTTTGTACATGTTTCTCATTTGGTTACAAAAGTTGGAGACGGAACAGAATGTTTGAGCCAAACATGTATGGAATGGAATTTTATAAGTAGAAAACGTCTTCAGAACCAAATGAAACACACAGTAATGACCGCATTTCAGCCTTGTACCTATTCTTAGATGCCAGAAGATGGAAGACACCGATAAAATTTTAAATGAAAGAGTTATGTATCTAGTGGGTGAAATTGAATACATGGGCAACCTCTAAAGGGGTCATTGTACCCATCATTATGAACAATTTTCACAATGGGATAAAAGCAGAAATCGCGAAAAAAAATCAGCTGTTCGCGACATTTTGACGAGCTATGCGAGCATAAATGTAGGGAACAGCTGATTTTGTCGCGTCTGTCGTCCGGTACGCGATAAACTCAAAAACTACTGCACCGATTTTGATGCTGTTTTCACTAATGGATAGAGTGGTTCTCGAGTAAGTCTTTAGTATATAATAACCGACATCCACGCAGGCGAAGTCGCGGGCATCAGCTAGTTATTTATATAATAAGATCAGCAAAAAGAACCTTGAACCCTATCTACTTATAGGCAATAACAAGAAGCAGAGTTCACACAAGGTCCATTGGCAATTGATCAATGAACAACATATTTCTTAGACGCAGATCGATCAGGAGCCGAAACAGATGCTCCCATAATTATTATTTTAGGTAAGCTACGGTTGCCGGGGTTGGTCTGTGAATAGGTGACCATCTTTACATATCGAGACTCCTCCGTGCCTTGGAAAGCACGTTTAGCCATTGGTCCCGACTGTCATTCGTGGATCTTTGACAGGCGTTACGGGTCGTCAGAAGCCCGAAAATCTGATAACCAGTCTTTCCAAGGGGTATCGTATTACTTATCCGTATAATTCCCGTAATTATCCGTATAATTTCATAGCACATATGTGAGCACTATGTACTTACCTACCTTAAAGCTACCATTTACCAGGTACGTCTTTCATTGACTTGAATGTGCCCTGGCGGCTGAGAGTATGTCATGCTCACTCAAATGTCTCGCTGGTGCTGGCGTGTATGTTGGATAATTAAGTTCCTTTCAAAATGGTTGAGCTGAATGGTGCTGATCCATGCGTCATGTTCGTGAACGGGCGCCGCCAGTAGGGACTGGTCATCTCTAAGCTGCCACGGCTTATTTTTAATTTAATTTATTTTTGAATTGTTTTTTATTTTTACGGACGCTTTTAACGTGCACGTCTCTTTTTTTCTTTTTTACATTGTTCTCACATGTTTAATTTCATATGAATGATGTAACCAATATATTGTAACAAAATTTTGATTTAAAAGAGTGTCCGTGGAGTTTCTTGCCCGTTCTTCTCCATGAAAGAAAAGAAAGAAAGAAAATACATTTATTCAGCACAGACTAAAAGGCACACAATATACATAATATACAGTAGATAACAAAATAAAAATAAAGAACCAAATTGAGAAGGTAAAGAAGGACATTATCAGGGGAGTGTGCCTCACGGCTGCGCCAAAAAGGCCAGGTTCAGCAAAAATGCCAGACAACTAGTGCCTGACGCTGGTTTTCAACCGGACCCGAAAGTGTGAAAGTTACGGATGCAAATCAGTTTTATATTATGATGTGTGTATGCATACCTACTTAAATAAAATAAAACAAAATAAGTGTCACATAATAATAATAACGAAGTACACATTAATATTTATATATATATATATACCTACATAATTAGTGTGATTGTGTATAAATTGTATTGCAGACCAAATAAAAATGAAATAAATTAGAAGGCTGATAAATAAATAAATGAGACGGACGCATGCTAGACCATTGTTGTTGTTTATTGATCCATAGGAATCTACTACGCTTTGGAATGGGCAAGTAGCTTCATTTTTTTTTAATTGTTTATTTTATTTTATTGGTAATTGGTTTATTTGAAATAAATGCTTTGAGTTTGAGTATTACCCAGTTACTGGGTTGTGGAGGTCAGATAGGCAGTCGCTCCATGTAAAATACTGGTCCACATCCGGTACCGCATCCGGTTAGACTGGAAGCCGACCCCAATTGGGAAAAGGCTAGTCAGATTCATTCTCGATTATTTTTCTCTATCCACGATGCGATGGGCTATAGTGTTATTCTGCCATCTCCTTAGCGTGTCGATAGCAAATATCATTTTCCAGCAAACTCGATTCTATGAACATAATTCTTTGTATCCTATGATAGTCTAAACTGATAATTTATTATAACGGTAATTAGAAGGTCTACGATTAATAGTAACCGATCACTGGCTATTGCGTTAGAGAGCAATGAATTCTCGCGATTTTATACTGAAAGGTCACTGAACTCTTCAACAACAATATTGTGTCTATCATTCTCCAGGATAACAACCATCAACTACATGCCACAACCGCCCCACAAGCCACAAAATAATTTAAGTCGCTCATCAAAACCATATCGCGAAACTTATGTAGGACCAAAATATCGAGGGCTGTAAAAACTAAAGGGTTTTCGTAACCCCGGGACCTCCCATTTACGAGTTTGGGACACTATTTAAATTGTATATTAGGTTCTGTATACGCTTATTTCCTTCGAACGATGGAACGAAGGGATACGCGAGAAATAAAAACTTTATACGGGGATCGGATTGCATTCGGAAAAATGGCGTGTGAATCGAAATAGTCGACGTAAATATGGTATATTTTATATCTTGGATACAATGGTGGTAAGTTGTTCGATAGTTTGACCTTTTGCGGTTTGTTATCGGAAGACGATTCCGCGTTTAGTTTTTGGATCGAAGTTTCTGAAACGTCTGTGGCGTGTTTTGGATTTTGAAGAATTTGTTTGGAAAGTTTTTGGAGAGAGAATTATTATGGTAATCGAGCATTAAGAATAGGGGTATCGTTTAATCCAGTAGCTGGGTTGTGGAGGTCAGATAGGAAGCCGCTCTCTCTAACATACTGATATCAGCTGCATCCTGTTAGACTGGAATCCGACCCCAACATTGTTGGGAAAAGGTTAGGGAGATGATGATGGGCGTTAAGTTTCGGATATTTGTGCAGAAATTACAATATCGAAGAAGTCAACTTTTTATTTATGACACAAAAAGTCCCATAATTCATAAACTGTGTGATAAAAATCACTTCCTGAACATTACGACACTAAAACCCGTCAATCACAAATCGTCAATTTTCCAAAAACTTTTCATCAAAAACAAATAAATTATTAATGGCAATTTAAGAGGGCGGATATGACGTCATAGTGCCTCCGCCGGAAGCACTCCGGGAGGGCCAAAACGTCGAAAGTCCTTAGCACAGCGGGCTCACTAATGCCCTCCAAGGCCATTATAGAGCCTTTTGCTTGGAGTTAATAGCCCTCAGAGAAAGGACAAACGGGTGAAAGAGCCAAAAACTTTCGTAAGAATATAAAATATGTAGAGAATTCATACATAAACATGCCCCATGAGTGGCGAGACGGTTGGCGGAGCAGACCGGTCCTTTGAGAGGGGATTAAAAAACTTTTTACAAAAAAAAACAACCAACTTCAAAAAAAAACACTAAAAAGTGAAAAATTACTTTAATTTCGGAAGTCGGTGTCTTTGGTTTTCAATTTTCGTGTTTTTCCACCGACATTTTAGCGTTTTTTTTTTTTGAAGTAAGTTGTTTAATTTTTGTAAAAAGTTTTTATTTTTCACAGTTCTTCATACTTCTGAAGCATGACCTGCCAAACAAAAAAAGAATTATCAAAATCAATTCATAATTGGCGGAGTAATCGCGTAACAAACACAGAAAGAAACAACATAAGGACGAATGGAGAACCTCCTCCTTTTTTAAGTCGGTTAAAAATGGCGTTTATTTTTTGTGACTTCCAATAATGTTTGTGTGTCTGTCAATCATGGAGTCTCGGGAGGATTCGATTGGGTCAGATTTGACGGTAATGCCGTGTGTAAGCGTATGAGGAGCTCATGGCTAAGTAATAACAGCCGCACGGGTCGATCCATCAGGTTAAGTTATGCTTGTCGGGGATGATGCGTGGATGGGTGACCATCTTTACATACCGAGACTCCTACGGGCCTCGGAAAGCACGTTAAGCAGTCAGGCCCGACTGTCATTCATTGATCTTTGACAGTCGTTACGGGTCGTCAGAAACCCGAAAGTCTGACAACCAGTTTTACCAAGGGGCAAGGGGAAGAGACAGTATTTTACATGGAGCGATTGCCTATCTGACCTCCCCGGTCAGATAGGCAATCGCTCCATGTAAATACTGGTATTCAGCTACAACCGGTTAGACTGGAAGCCGGACGCTAACATAATTATTTGTGAAAAGGAGATTGATTTTCCTAGTTGTGTTCCTTTAATGTACAAAACATTAATTTGTGAGAAGTCTCTACGACAGAAGTCCTCTGCATAACCTTCTCGAAATAAAAGCAGACGATTTTAATATCATGTCTTCAGAGAATCCAGTTTTTTAAAGAATAAAGTGAGTGAACAAGACATGAATAGCTTCAATCAAGCTTATTCATGTCTTGATTGAAGTAAAGACATCTAATTTTGCTCATCTATCATTTTCATCTACATGATAGCATCTTTGAAGAGAAGGAAATTGCATCGGCGCCATTCAAATTGCGTGGTTTCGATTGCAATTTCGAGGGTTAATTTCGTCCAGGTACTAATTAATGTCTCTGTCATTGCTTAATATTTTATTCTTGTACCAATAATTGTAGTATAGAAATTTTATTCAAGGTATTTATTTACAAAATATTGTAAAACATTCTAAAACAAATATCTATGTTGCCCAAACAAGGGCAACTAGAATCAATTCTATTTTCCTGTAAATGTTGAGGATCAAAAGGGCCTTTTAATCGCCTACTTTTAAATAAATTATTTGACTTTGAACAAATGGTCTATTATTTGCAATAGATTTTATTTTGACACTTCTACAATGTACATTGAGTTGATGTTTACAACCAAGTAAACATTTGGCCTCGCTGATACTACAATTTGTTCCCATTATTATAATGTTTTCAATACAAATGGAAAAATCCAACGTAGTAGCTATAATTTTGTTTTATACATAAATAGCGCGTAAACTATTTGAGTGCTAAAATTACATGATAGGCGAGGAAGCGACAATCGTTTAGTTGTTAAAATGTATATAGAAAAACTACACAGCACATCGAATGTACAAGTATGTCGGTTTGTTTATTCAGTGATGAAGTAGCAACCTCATTGAAAACAATCGATTTAGTTAGGTACTGTAGTAGTAGGGTATTCATAAAATTGAAACCCTCAATTCCTCCTTTTAGAAGACAAAAGATCGTCAGTAGGGCAATATTGCCATAATCACCGGGTTAGCCATAAAACCTATACAGGATAATGAGTGCCTTTCCTCTCACATAATATGGGACAAATGACGTTTCAGCCCCAAATTATGTATTTTTACCCGACTACGGCGAAGCAAAAAGGAGGGTTATGATTTTGACCGGTATGTATGTATATATGTATGTAAGTATGTATGTATGTATGTTCATCTGTTCCCTCATATCTTCTAAACGACTCATCACAATTTGACAAATGAGGTATCGTTGGAAGCGTCTTGATCGTCCGCTGGTTATAGGCTATTTGACGTCACATTAAAAATAGCGCCCTCTAGAGGACATAAAAAAAATTGTTTAATCGTACCATGTTAGGTATCAAATGAAAGGGTTTAATGAGCACATTTCAAAAATATATATATTATAACCCCAAAAGAATTAAAAAAAAATTAAGTAATAAAAACTAAAACCCAACTACGACTAAAAAATCCGGAGTCACACGTAATCTGTTCGATTTATGCCCTAACACGTGTGACTCCGGATTTTTTATTTTTCTGTCTGTGGTGTCTTGTTTATACCTTTTTAGTCGTAGTTGGGTTTTAGTTTTTATTATAAAGGATGGAGTCACAAGTAACATCTAGTGCAAAATAAAACGTTCCTTGTGTCAACATATTATAGCCACTCTTATACAATACACCAATCATTTTGCCATCATAATTTACTAAAAAAATATCTCACAGTGGCCGAGATATGTATAAAAAGCATGCAGCCCTGGTTGTGGGTCAATTCGTAGTGACCCTTCGAACTAAACGGTTATCAGATTTGAAATCAAAATGTTCAAGCATTTCTTCGTTCTTTTCGTAATTGTGATGATGGCTGGAAATGTGAGTACATAGATTGTATATTTTTGTTATTTCTGTCGTCTAAATTAAGTCTATACAGGGTGTAAGGGTAAACACCGTTGTCACTCAAACCATGGGTAGTTGAATTAAATATAAAAATAAATGACCGAGTAACAACAACAAAAAACGTTATTTTCATTAAAAGATTTTAAAAAGTTTCTATCCGACACCGTGCTTGCTAGCGAAACAGCTGACTGACTGAGGGAGGGGTCGGGCTCGCGGCCGGTCAGGTCACGTCCCGCACCACCCACCCGAGTTGTGACGCAATTTCGTTGCCCCAGCGCCCTAGGGTATAAGGTTGAAATATTCTTGTGGTAAAACCACTGGTTTCAACGATAACGGTGTTTACCCTAACAACCTGTATCTCAGCTACTTTAGATCATTCTACGGTACGGTACGGTGAGCAGTGGTGGTGGTCCACTAGTATTTGCCGCGACTTACGAGGTAACCATGAGTAACCATGGGTTTGAAACCAAGCAGGCACTTGGTGTAAATTATTTCATTACCACTGCTCTCAAAACGGTGAAGGAAAACATCGCGAGGAATCCGGCTTGTCCTAGAACTAAAACTTCGAAGACTTTCGACATCCACCAAACCGCACTGGCCCCTCCCACAGAAAGCTTTGTCCCAGCAGTGGGAATATTATAAGCTGAATATATGCTTATTTCTACGGTACATTTGTTGATTCGTGAGCTCCACGTATCAAAACAACGATATTATAGTGTAGCATCCCACCTGGCCCTGTGACAGCGGCGCTGTCAACGAACAAAAAATGTAAATCATAGTGCTTTCGTTATCAATCTAGCCTAGCCGTTTCTCAACTACATTAACATGTTGGGTTTGGTTTCCAGTCTGAATACCAGTATTTTACATGGTGCGACTGCCTATCTGACCTCCACAACCCAGTTACTGGGTTGCTACTATGCCCCTTGGCAAGACTGATTCAGACTTTTCTGCTTCTAACTACCCGTAGCGACTGTCAAAGATCTACGAATGATAGCCGGGACCAAGTAAGATATAGTTGATGAGAGTTGTAAGAGTTAAAGAATTCTTCTGACATGCATGGAGAAGTTATAAGCATTGAGCAGGAACAATGAATTCAAGGATATGCTCAAACGCCGAAAGAGACGTAGATACACTCTTTCGGCAAGGTTCATAAAATCCATCGGTAGGAACTTATCGCCTTATTAAGACGGTTTTCAATTTCAATGGACGATGTCGTCAATAATGAATATATCAATTCAGTAACTAGCTGATTTTTATTATTTTCATTTACAGAGCTTGCAGCAAGGCGCAGGAGCAGGCGGCATGGGAAGCGCGGGCGCAAGTATGTATTAAAGACATTTTGGAGACTCATGTAATTAACATTTAAAGGCTTTATCTGACTCTTTATCGTTTTTACATAGGTTTTGGTGTCGGTATGAATGCTGGAGCTGGAGGTATGATAAGTTTTTTTTTTAAGAGCATAATAGTATAGATTGACATCCACAGTAGCCATAATAATATTGGTTTATGCTTAAAAATAGTATCGTACAACTAAACTAAATTCTTAGTGCGACGTTCAGCCGAGCGTGATTTTTTAAGTTCCTTTAATCTTTGCGCGAAAATAAATTAGTTATTTATGCAACTGTTATATAATAAAGGGTATTAAAACACGAATGTGTGTTTATCACATGAGTGTTTTAATACTTACCTAATTATTTACAGTTGCATACAAGACTTTATCTACACCCATGTTATGAATCCTCTATAACAAGTACTTTGCAATACTATATCAACAAAACCGGCCAAGTGCATGTCGTACCATGCACAATGAAGGGTTCCGTAGTTGGGATGAATTTATAAAACAAACTTAACATTGTAGTTGAAAAACTTGTTCTCCGATACAGAATGTATGGGAGAACATGTTTTTACAACTGCAAATTTAATTTGGTCGATTATTACTCGGTAAGTTGTGGAGCCTACGTAGCGGTGATAGTTTTCCTTTTAATTTCGTTATATATACTACTGCCGTGAATTTTTTGACATATCCAAACCCAGCCATTTAGCTGGCAGGGGGGGGGGGACACCTGGCTCTAACAAAAATTAGCACTTTAAAGCTTAATATTCCGCAAACGGATCGCTGAAT
This sequence comes from Lithophane ornitopus, assembly GCA_948473465.1. Classification (NCBI taxonomy): domain Eukaryota; kingdom Metazoa; phylum Arthropoda; class Insecta; order Lepidoptera; family Noctuidae; genus Lithophane; species Lithophane ornitopus. Next base: position 12,622,209 of record OX419624.1, on the reverse strand, counting down.
CCAAAAATAGTTTAACAAACTCACATTATTTTTAAACGACCTTTCCAACGATACCCCACACTATGGGATGGACGAGAAAAAAAAAACCATCCCCACTTTACGTGTAGGGAAGGTACGGTAAAAAAAATTTTTTTTTACGATTTTATTTTAGCACTTTGTCGGCGTTGTTTATATGTATATCCATACCAAATTACAGCTTTCTAGTACCAACGGTCTCTGAGCTAAGCCGCGGACAGACGGACATGGCGAAACTATACGATTTCCTTGTTGACTACGGAACCCTAAAAATGGAGGCACGACGCACCTGAATTCGAATTTTTCGAATTCGAATAACATAGATGTTTTTTTGTTTTAAATTACGGTGCTTTGTTAGTGAAACACGCCTGCATGTCAACGTTCTTTTTTTGAAATGAGTTGTATTATGAAATGTAGTACAACATTATAACACCCGTTTGGATGATATTATGGTTACTATGACAACATTAAAACACCCAGTGTTTTAAAGTTCCCAATAAGCTAACTGTTTCAGAAACTTTTATGGAGGATTTATAGCATGGGTGTAGATAAAAAAATTAATTGCACTGCAACTCCAATTCATTTTTCATAATTCAACAGTATTCATTGCGTTATTTACATTTATACATGTCGAGTGTTTTCAAGCGGATGAATTTTCCAAACTAATAAAGCAATTGATGTGGAATTTCCTTCAAAATCCTTCAAATTGTGATTGAAAGTATGTCTCAATTTGGGTACAGGTCCATAAAGCATATGAAGATATCTGAGATTTTCATTATATCCCGTAGTTGTAGATTACAAGCCAGCCTTCGGGAAAGGCCAGCCTTAATACAATAATAATGACGTTTGTTTCTATTCAGGAAGTGGAAGCGCAGGCGCAGGATCCAACGGAGGCACAAGCGGGGGCACTCAGTCCAGCGGGAAATGAACTTTCACTACCTATAATATTACACCTTCTCTTTCAAATAATTAACAGTTGGGAAATAAGCTTTTACTATACCTACTTATTTTTTTTACTTCCAGTTTCAAAACATAAACCGATTATTTTAAATGTATTGTTGTAAAGCACTGTCATTTTAAAGTTTTTAAACTTGTTTAATTAACTTTGTGTTTCAAATAAAAATAGAATTAGCTAACAGTACCATGTTTATTTTGAAGTGATTACCTCTTTTTAACCGAAGAACCTTTTCAAAAAGGAGGAGGTTCTCAATTCATTTGTATGTTTTTTGTGTGTTTGTTACGCGATACTCCGCCAATTATGAATTGATTTTGATGATTCTTTTTTTGTTTGGTAGGTCATGCTTCAGAGGTGGTCCCATATCAATTTTATTAACTTTGCTTGCCTAGTTTTTGGGTTAGATTCGATATTACGTATTAATTTCCCACTTAATCTATTTGGACGATGTTTTAAGTTACTCCCGTCACTGTTATTTACATAGCAGGTTAGTATTCGAATTTATGTGGGGTAGGTACCACAACTATAAAGTGAAAAAAAAAAAGTAGTAAATACTAAAACCCAACTACGACTAAAAAGGTATAAACAAAACACCACAGACAGACAAATTAAAATCCGGAGTCACAAGTGTTAGGGCATAAATCGAACAGATTACGCGTGACTCCGGATTTTTAATTTGTCTGTCTGTGGTGTCTTGTTTATACCTTTTTAGTCATAGTTGGGTTTTAGTTTTTATTACTTTTTTTTTTTTATTCTTTTGGGATTATAATATATATATTTTTGAAATGTGCTCATTAAGCCCTTTCATTTGATACCCAACATGGTACGATTAAACTTTTTTTTTTTTAGTTTCTAACTTTATGTCGTCTAAAGGGCGCCATTTTTAATTTAATGTGACGTCACATAGCCTATAACCAGCGGACGATCAAGAAGCTTCCAACGATACCTCATTTGGCAAATTGTGATAAGTCGTTTAGAATATATGAGGGAACAGATGAACATACATACATACATACATACATACCGGTCAAAATCATAACCCTCCTTTTTTCTTCGCCGTAGTCGGGTAAAAATTAAAACAACCGACTTCCAAAACAAACAATAATAAAAAATTACTTTAATTTCGAAACCGACTTCCGAAATTAAAGTAATTTTTCCCTTTTTGTTTTTAGTGTTTTTTAATTCATAGCTGTTACCACTGGGGCACTACTACGCTCTATCTAAGATACATAAGAAGTCCAAAACTTATCAATAGTAGGTATAGACAGTAAACTCCATTGAACTTTGATCTCATTACTGGACAGAAATACGATAATAATAGGTAGATGAGTCATGAAACAAAATAACAATACAGATGAACGACCTAATGACGTCACATCAAGCTATATATTTCCAGTATAAGCTGACCTCGCATTGAACTGAAATCCTATACTGGGTGTTAGGGTAGACACCGTCCTGTCAGGGTTGCGAAATAGTCCGAAAGGGATACCGGGACCCTGGCAACAGGCAACTGAAGGAACACGGGTGGGTTTTAGTCAGTAAGAGTCTGACACGCCCTTCCGCTCCGCCCAGAGCGGGAGAAGTCATATGATGATATCCCAACCAAAAAAAAAAAAAAGGTTAGCCACCGTTATCCTTGAAACTAGTGGTTTGGTCATTTATAATATATTTTTTCTAAGGGACCAATCTTGAAATCGCGAAAAAAAAATCAGCTCTTCCATACATTTGTGTTCACTTAAATCGACAAAATGTATGGAACAGCTGTTTTTTTTTTTGCGATTTCAAAGCAACACCATGTATAGCAGGCTGATGGGGATTAACACTCATTATCATTATATTTTCGACAAAACCACACACTTAGTTAACAGTTATGAAAGGTTCTACTTAGAAAAACACAATTACTTCAGCAGCGTCTTCTACAAATCTCTATCAAGAAGAGTGTTTCTCCATACTTTTCAATGTAAACATTTAATAGCTTAGATGCCCACTACTTTATTAGTCACATGTCGTTAACAACTTTTATTATATTTACACCAGTATTACACCAGCACCCATAAATTAACCCTAGCATAGATGCACAGAGAACCAAAAACCACTGTACCCAATATTCAAGATTCTCCAAGCCCGCACTTTCATTTAAAAATCACCGAACACTATTCTCTAGAACATTGTCCACTAAACTACGGAGCACCAAAGTGCACATGTAACACACGGGAGGACATTTCAATAAAAACTACGCCAATTGTGGTGTACAATCACTGTGATCACGAGCTAGATTTATTTCAATGTGAAAGAGTGGTGTATCTTTACGTATGTACATTTTTACTTATTGACTGCCCCGTTGGTCTCGTGGTCGCAAGCGCGACTGCTGAGTGTGGGGTCCTGGGTTCGATTCCCGGGTCGGGCAAAGTGTTATTGGGTTTTTCAATTTGGAAATTCGTAGTATCAGCCCGGAGTTTGGAAGTTGGCGGTGTGATACCCCCGTGCCTCGGAAAGCACGTTAAGCCGTTGGTCCTTCGCCTGATCTCTCTCCGGTCGTGTCGGATTGCCGTCCCATCGGACTATGAGAGTGAGGGAAGAGAGAGTGCACCTGTGTCTGCGCACACACTTGTGCACTATAATATCTCCCGCGCAGTAGGCTAGTCTCCGTTGAGATTGGCCGCCGTGGCCGAAAAATACGGTCAGGAGGACTATTATTATTACTATTACATTTTTATACAGGACTAGCTACGCCCCGCGGTTTCACCCGAGTAAGTCTTGATCCCGTGGGAATATCGGGGTAAAAAGTATGTCCTATACCAGGTCATGGTCTACCCCTGTGCTAAATTTCATCCAAATCCGTTCAGCCGTTTTAGCGTAAATACGTAACAAACAAATAAACAAACTCACTTTCGCATTTATAATATTACTAGCTTCCGCACGCGGATTCGCCCGCGTGGTATGTCAATAAAAAGTATCCTATGTTCTTCTCCAGGACGCCATCTATCTCCTTGCCAAATTTTGTCGAAATACACACAGACAGCGTTACTTTCGAATTTATAATATTAGTATGGATAAGTGAGGATCAAATGAAATTAGCTAGCGAAACTCCGTAGGCGTGATGGGTATGGATATACACAGCATATGGGTAGTTTGTACGTTATACAATTGACATAAAGTTCATTATGCTTTGACCCAATTTCGACAAAAAATCGCTTCTATACCGTTCCGCGGCAATGTAAATTCAGCCTTATGAGTGTACCTAGAATGGTAGGATGCACCTCGTTATCATTTTTTCTGCCCTTATATCCTTATACAGGGTGTTAGGGTAAACACCGTAATCCTTGCAACCAGTGGTTTGGTTTCATTTATAGAACGTAAAATGAATGGAAAATAACTTTTTTTTTTCTACATTTTACCACAAGAGACGCATGTTCGTTGCCCTAGCGCATAGGGCAACGAACATGCGTCTCTTGTCAATTTGCTTCTCAACACGGGCAGGGGGTGCGGGACGTGACCTGACTAGCCGCGAGCACGACCCCTCCCTCAGTTAGTCAGCTATTTCGCTAGCAAGCACGGTGTCGGATAGAAACTTCTTAAAATATTTTAATGATAATATCGTTCTTTTTTTATTGTTTTCGGTCATTAATTTTTATATTTAAGTCAACTACCCATGGTTTGAGTGACAACAGTGGTTACCCTTACACCCTGTATTTAGTTCACGATTTTCTTAGTTATACTTTTTTTCTTAGTTATACTTAAAAAAACGTGAACTATATTTTTTGTTCCTTGTTTGGTATATTGGCGTGTGCTAGCTGAGGTATGGCTAATAATTAGATTTATGTTTTGTGTTGCGTAATGTTAATGATTTTACATATCATTGTATAGAATATTTTTTTTCTAACTGAACAGACTGTGCTGCTGGGGAGTTTGTTGCGCCACTTCTTCTACCCAGCTTAGGAACTAGGAAGTGGTGAAGGGTGGGCGTTTTGGGGGACTGTCTTATGTAATTTTGACCTTCGAAAAGTGCTGATTCTCTGCCTAGACTCTCGACAATCTAAGAAGTCCGTTTTGACAGCTATAAAAACACTTTGTGTAACGCTGAAAAAAAAATTGGTTTTTTATATACTGATTCTCGAGACATATCGATTAAACATACTTAGAGAGTTTGTAACTTATCTACATTGCTTGAAACTGATTCTCAAGGCATAACGTTTTATTACAAGTACGAGAACGAAACGTCAAAACGGACTTCTTAGATTGTCGCGAGTATAGTTTTAATAAATGACTTTTGTTTATTTTATTTGATCCCAATTAATTTGGGGTCGGTGCAACATGTGTTTTTAACTTCCATACTTTTCTATAAGTCGTCATCTCAGCAGTCACCCTCTTTCTACCCATACTCATCTTTCACACAGTCCATCAATAAGTTCTTTAGTATTTCACAACTGACCTCTACATTCATAATCAACACTTTCTTCATCAAATTTTCCATGAAACCATGACAACCGATGTCCTCTAAATGGATGATTTTTTTTCTGCCAACTACTCGTCACAAGCAAGCGTAGATGACCAAGTTCCTTCTACTCAAAACTCCGCTAAGTTTTTTTGAGAGACTAAAGTTAAAGAGCTCCTTCTAACACCGTCCCGCAGTTTGAACCGCTCCTATGCAGTACTATGCTATTTACGACAGTTTTATAGCGAATAAACCTACTGTAGTTAACTGGATACAGTAAAATCTGGATTATCTAGACGAGCTAGCGACACTTTTGTTGGTGTCACAGAGTATTGACGGAATCGTAAATGTAATACTTAGAATTTGAACATAGTCTGACAAGTAGGTATAAACGACCTTAAGTGTTCCTGAACAAGAGCGAGACGCGTCAACGGCAGAGGCAACTGCAGTCGACGACGTGCCCCACGTGTGTTTGTGTATAGTGCGCCAATACACGAGCGGCACGCGTTGCGGCAAGTATAACGCTTATACAGCGTGCAAAAAAATCCCTGATCGATCCGTGAGGGCGTTGTTAAAAATCATAGTGAGAGTCTATTTATGTGTTTTTTTTATAAGAAAAATACGTTTTTTTTTTTTTCAATGGGTTATTTTACCGTGTAAATATATGGGGCGCAGGCGGTCAGCCTTTACCGGGTATCTAAAAGTCATAATCGCGAAAAAAAATCAATTGTATTTTGACGAGTTATGCGATCATAAAGTTAGGAAACAGCTCATTATTGTTTTCGAAAAGTTATTCATAATTGTTGAGTGAATTCAGGTGTATAAGTTTGCGCACTGGTTAAAATTTTCACCTGTATAATTTCCACTTACTATGATTACGCTCAACTATAAAAATACCCAAAGAAAACTGTATCTCCAAATACGAGAACAAATTAGGGTGAACCACAGTAGCGTTAGATACATTAGTCAGTGAAATCGTTTAGATAATCGCGGGCTCCTGCACAGATAACCTCTCGTCCTACTATTGATTGTGCGTGATTTACTATCCGTACCTTTAAGTATTTAAAATACTAAGCTATGAATCTTGTGCATTGGTAGAGCCCAGAGGGTTTTTGAGCAAGCATATGCAGGGCGAAAAGTCGATAGCTGAGTAGGTGCAGCATGACGAGAGAACAACGAAAATGTAATCTCTTTACCGTGTTTTGAAAATAAATACCTTGACTTACACGAGGATTTCTCCTGCTATCTGTGTCTGGGAGTGTTCAAACAGTATGTTAACTAACAAAGGCGTTCCCGCAACAGTATAACGTCCATACATGATATTTTTTTAAATATATTTGTATTGAAATATCACCTTATCAATTTAATATTTTTTGGGAATATTTTACTATATTTTTATTTAATGGTAATATTTTTTTTTAATGGTAATATTGTTTTGTAATGGTAATATTGTTTTTAATGGTAATATTGTTTTTTAATGGTTATATTTTCTATATATCTATTTCAGGGTGGGTTCCATAGTTAAAGTTGTTCATAATGACAAGGACAATGGCCTCCTAAGAGATTTCGTGTATGACTATAGATACACCTTATATAGACACATCACGCACGCACGAACAATTAAAACTGTTAATTTTCTTAGGTGTACGGAGAAAATAGGCAGTAAACGATGCTCTTGCAACATAAAGTACCTATATAAGTAAAAACCAATGCATTTCCCAACAGTTATAAAGATGGCATAATTTTTTCCGACTGCCCATTCAATTTTGTGGAATTTTAGAGATCCACATTCAACAATGCCAGTTTACGAATAGTTTTGAGGAGCCGTGCCAACGGTTTAAATAAAGATTTCAATTAGCCGAGTAGCTTGTCTTATTAATACTCTCAGGTCGTTAAGTATACTCAGTAAATCAAGATATGGTGCCTTATTGTATTCTATTGAATCTCATCAATTAGCTTTGTGCGTCTTATCTAAATGGTGGCCGGCCGGCCGGGATCCGGACAAATGAGATATCTGTTAATGTATTTGATTCTGATAACAATATAAAGGCTGCCTCATTAGTCTAGTGGTCGCAAGCGCTACCACTGAGCTTGAGGTCCTGGGTTCGATTCCCTGGTCGGGCAAAGTGTTATTGGATTTTTTCATCAGGAATTTCTCAGTAGGAGCCTGATGTCTGGATTTGCATCCGGTTGATGGCAATAGGCTCGCCCCCTATTACATGGGACTTAAACATAACTGGTGAAATGTGGGTATAGGTACACCTCTGCCGAACCCTTCGCGGAATACAGGCGTGATGTTATGAAAGGCGGGTCAATCCAAATCCATACCAGATAACTGCGAATCGTAAGTATCTCCCAAGTTTCCTAAAAAAACATGACAACAAACATGAGTGATTTTGATTTTTACCGTGGAGATATCTCTTGCTGGGTCATCTCCAGAGGAAACAACCAACAGGGGGCTTAAAACGGTCACTTTAGCAGAATCATAATATGAAAATATTATGAATCATCGTAAAATGTCACAAACTGACAATTCATAATAATGATCTGCGTGTAATACATATAACGAAATAATTCATCTGTTTGACAGTTTTCTATGAAGATTCGTAAAATGGTCCACAAAGTATGAATTGCTTTTATGTCAAATTAGAGGAATTGCTAATGACATCAGCAGCATGAGCAGCAGTGGCCCAGTGGTAACGGCCACGACTTACGAGTCGTAGGTCGTAGGTTCGAACCTTGACAGGCGCTTTACTTTGTGTAAATTATTTCATCGCCACTGCTCTTAAAACGGTGAAGGAAAACATCGTGAGGAAACCGGCATGTCCTAGAACCAAAAATTCGAAGACAAGTGACATCTACCAACCCGCACTGGGCCCGCGTGGTAGATTACGGCCCGCTCCCTCTCACAGAGAGGAGGCCTGTGTCCCAGCAGTGGGAACGTTATAGGCTGATTATGCTTATGCCAATGACATCTGGGATTCTGGAAATGAACTGCTTTTAGAGGAATTGCTAATGTGGCCGGTTTAGGCCCCCTGCAACCGTGCACCTAGCTTCTGACGTGTCATAAGTGCGCATGTAGGTTTATGTGAAATTATATAATATTTCGATTTTATTTATAAGATTACTTTCTATATTTCTCTCGTATTTGTTTGAACTGTAACAACAATGTGTTTACGAACGAATCAAAGCTCATTCTAGCAATCCGAGTCGTTAGACGCCTAATTGCCCCCATAGATTGTGTGCCGAATCGAACGCCAACAGTGTATTTTTCCTTACCTACATGTCTTAATTGGTAAACAAACACGATACAAACAAGAGTTTTCACATCAGTCATACACTTGAAAGTTAGGTACTTATTTCATTAGGATGATTTAACTAACTAAAGTGCTTCAAATTAATCAAAAATATTAATTTCAGTACAAGGTGGACTGTAATTCGAAGATAAGAAAATTCAAGTAAGTTCTTATTTTGTAAACAAGAATAGGTACTTAATTCTTGTTTACAAAATAAATAAAAATACATTTTACTTCGAAAGTGTATTTGAAAAACAAAGATTGCAGACATTGTATATTGCAAGTAGTGCAACCTCACGTTGCATATAGGTAATTATTTGCACTCTCATCAAAATTGAATTGTTATTAATTTCCTTTCATTTACACACACTTCACATTCGGATCGCGTCATAGTAACACCGATTATCTATAGGTACATATTATAAATCAAAGTCGCTTTTCGTGTTTGTCTGTATGTCCACGTTGTTCTTCTAAACGACGCAACATATTTTGATGAGGTTTCACCTTGGTGTAGAGAATTTATTCCGGAAGGTTTATGTGTATTAAAGTTACATATAACTAGGAAATAACGATGTTTGTCAAGTCGTAAAAATCCGGTCGCTAGTGTCTTAAATAATTCAGCTGAAGAGTTATTTTGTTTGTTTGTTAGCCCAATTCTTGAGGAAGGCTATAGGCCATTTAACATCACGCTAGGAGTATTAGCAGCAGAGCGAAAACCAGGTAATAGTGCGGGCAGGCATAGTCGTAAGATAATTTTGTGGACTCATACGAGTATCATGTGAAATACATAATTTTTATTCCATACAATTTCTGTGTTTATTGATTATATTTATGAGTAGCTACTAGTTCGATGGCCTATGTAGCTGAACGTATGTATGTAGCCTACTGGACCGCAAAATCCATGCAAATTAGTGATTGCTGACTGCGGCGCCTCTTAGGTACAAAAATTTGTCTCAAGCCGTAGGTACATATTACTTAATTTCAGCGCATTGCCGAAATACAGCGCTGCAGAACAAAACTAGGAACATTTCTATTCTCTCGAAAGAACAAAATTGCATTTCCCATGCAAACATTCTGGATACTATTTAAAATGCTTCCAAGAAAATACCTTTTGAATCTGTTGATCTTATAAAAGGAATAGATTTAAATCTAATAGCGGCAATGAAGAGATTTAGTTAACTTAATCTTTTCTTTTATGCTATCTTTATATTCTTTTCCTTGATAGTTCTTCCTAGTAATGAGAACCAAGTTAAGAAAATCCTTTGGTTTAAAAGTATTTTGTTGCAGCTCATTTTAATCCTGGGAAGGATAAAAAGTAGATAAGAAAGGTTATTAAAACGCAAGTTAATTGAATTATTTCTTTGAAATTGAATTTTAATTGAATTGTTGCTTTAATACTTTGACTGGATATTAAACGTTATGATTTCGTAGTGGTTTTAAAAATAACATAAGCAATCGGTTAGTAGCCATTAGCATAAAATAATTAAAATGTATTTTAATTATTTTTGTTTTTTTTCTGATTTTGAATTGATCTAAGTATTTACTATTTAATTTTTTCGCAGCCCATAACCCACTCAGGTGCCAGGAAAACTTGTCAGTTCTCCTGTGCCCTGATTAAAATACAAAAAATAACAATAACACGTATTTTTTTAACATGAGCAATGAGATAGAAATCTCATTGCTCTTTTTATTTTTGTTGAGTGCGCTGAAAGCTGTAGCTAAATTCAATTAGGTACTGTTTACTTATTTAAAAAAAACTTATAACTCTCTCGTGACTGCCTCGTCGGTCTAGTGATCACAAGCACTACTGCTAAGAATGAGGTGCTGGGTTCGATTCCCAGGTCAGGCAAAGTGTTATTGGGTTTTTCCATCAGGAATTTCTCAGTAGCAACCCGGATTCTGGATTTGTGCCCGGTTGATGGCAATACGACATGTAGGTACCTACACCCCTGGCTAACACTTCGGAAATTACAGGACTGATGTTTTATGTGATACTAGCATCCGACCGCGGCTTCGCCCACGTGGTATGTCGATAAAAAATAGCATATGTCCTTCCCCGGGATGCCATCTATCTCGTTGCCAAATTTTATCGAAATCCGTTCAGTGGTTCAAGCGTGGACAGGTAACATAGAGACAGACAGACTGATAGACAGACAACAGAGTTACTTTCGAATTTATAAGAGAAGTATGGATGTTATAAAAAATCGTTCTGAATAAGTAAAGTAAGTCATTAAGACATTGAAGTAAACAGAATCTATCGACAATTTATGAGCGAAATCAAACCATTTCCTCAACTAATGCACTGACTACAGATTTGCAAATTTTTTTAACACATAAATCTCATAGCATACCATTTTCATAACAGACGGTAACAATTAATAACCATACTTACCGAACTTCACCTAAGGAACTAACTTAGCTAGTTTTCCTCCAAGTTATCGAGAATTAAATCGACTCAGCAGAAAGATACACAACAAGCTAAACTTAGTCATAATAGTTTGTATTTGTGATTAAAGTTCTTGAAGAACACTGCCATAGTTTGTTGTTGCGATAAAAGTAAGTCTATGAATAATGACTTAATAGTTAAAGGTAGGTAAAGTTGAATGAGGAAGGGGTGGGCAAAGTTGTAGTTAATATGTCAAAGGTGAGTTTGAAAAATGTTTTGTTTAAAAATATGTGCATAATGCCTATTGACCTTTGTTTGAATTCGTTGAACAGTTACAAATATAGTTTCTAAACAAGAATTTAAAAATAATTCCAATAAAAGTAGGTTACTGAAACGTTCTACACACGGTCGTCTCTTATGTACATAATATACATCTCCGAAAACCAAAAACTCGAAACTGGCATATTTAGTAGACCACTTTCGAGAATAACCGTAATCCGTATCCTAAAGCCGTGTACTGACCGGTGTTACGGGGTGTAATGTAACAGTTGTATTGTTGTAGTTGTTGTATTTTGTATAATTCTATTTAATTTTGTTTATTTGTATTTAATTTTGTACAATTCTATTTAATTTTGTTTATTTGTATTTAATTTTGTATAATTCTATTTAATTTTGTGTAATTGCGAGTAAATTTAGTTTTGTTTTGTTTTAATTATATAGTTGTCTCTTATTAGCCTATAACTTGTATGTTTGGTGTCTTACTACTGTTAGTGCAAGTTGGTGATTAATAAATAAATAAATAAGTTACCAAGCGAGCATTTGTGCAGTCAGTACGTGGAAACGAGCAGGAACACGCGAGCAACGAGCGCATGTTACACAGAGTGTAGAACACGGCGTAACGTAACATGCTCGCTGCGAATGGTACATTACGCCCCGTAAAGCTGATCAGTACATGGCTTAAGCAGCTGATTTATAATTCACAATGTGTTAGTTCTTTATTTTTCTACCTATGTTCAAAACAACATAGATATCAAGAAAGAAATTAAAATTGTTTTATTGCCACAAAAACACGTTTTTATTAAAAGATAAGTTTGAGTTTTAAGTTTCGAAGAGCTTTCAATGTCTAAGTTGAAAGCTCTCACAAATGACCCTAAATTACGCCCGAACCCTGCAAAATTCCCCAAAAAAGTCCCTCTACACATGAACAAAAGACAAAACCGTACCAAACTGACATTATCTTGAACCCGTCTGTCCTAGTCTTATCTGACCTGTCATATCTGCTTACCCTCTGACAGTGAGGCGTTACACAAGACATTTTGTATGACCCATGATATACAGTAAGGTTTTGATGTAGATAAATAATGAAGATTTTGTCATTTTGTAAGAATAGAAGAGGTCTCCCTATTAAGACAGGGTTTTCTCGTGTTATGTGACCTCTCGAGGAAAAAATCCAGCCAGAGCAGACTCTGCGTCTAGTGCTCGGTGTGGCAACACGTCGTGTTCTGATTTGCGATTGGTCAATCGTCATCCTGAGGATGCCCCGTTGAGAGGTGAAACACGTGTCGATTTCTTACAGGGTTTTTTTATGACTCTCGAAGAATAGTTAAGAGGAATAGGTTACTAAATATACATAAACGTAATATTTTTTTATACTTCATATATTTCAGATTTATTTAAGTTTAATGTCATTTAAGTTTAATGTCATTTAGTCTCATTTAATGTTAACTAAAAAATGTTGACGCCCTATGAGCCCTTCCTTTATACAATTATTTTTTCCTCTGTACATATTCTACGTCTATTGTATTTTATAATGGATTTCCGCAAAATAACGCCTGAATCAATTAACTAATGACCTCTTGAGTGTTTTTTCGGCCTTTCTTCTCAGAGTAGTCAGATAGGAAACGCCGACCTCATCTAGGTTTAAAAAATATTATTGACGTGTTAAAGTGTTTTTACAAACATAGAGATATAAAAAATCATTTCATTTCAAATTAAGAAAAAACATGCAAATTCATAAGACCTATATTCGTGTTTCGTACGAAAGTAGGTCACACTATATAGCATCTAATTATAATTATAATTAGGTCTCGAGTTCGTACCCAAGACACGCACCTCTGTCTTTTTGGATTCATGTGCGTATTGTATAATTATCACTTGCTTTAAAAACGGTGAAGGGAAACATTGTGAGGAAACCGGCATTTCTGAGAGATATTTCTCGACGGCATGTGACGCCAAGTCAGAGGCCCTTGGGCGGCTTTAAAATTCTGACACAGGTTAGTCATTAACCACACGAAAAGAAGAATAAGCTTATTATTCGTTGATGGTTTCAAGAATAGCTAAGAAAATGCAATTAAAAACAATATTGTAAAAAAAAAACATTAATTTGAACACCTTATTTACCAAACACACCCCACAAACGCAATAAAAAACGACCAATTTAAAAAATCAGCAACTTCTTTAAAACCCGCTGCAATCACTTTGCGAGCCCACTTTTTTAAAGTCCAAATATAATTAAAATCCCTTCTGTAATACGCGGGGTAACCCCCTTCCACCCAGATACAGGGTGCGAGTAATTTGAACGGATTTTGCGAAAAGGCTCCACTTAATATATTGTTGCGAAAAAGGTAATAAAGTCGACTAAATAAAACCAGCTTAGCTATAGTGAGGAATGACTTTAAAATTCATCGAGGATTTTTGGAAAGGCAAAAAGATTCGAAAAGATTTCATTCTAGTGATATCTCAAATGAGTGCCTCGTTAACCTAGTGATCGTAACCGCGACCGCTGAGTTCCTAGGTTCGTTTCTAAGGTCGGGAAGACTGATAATGAGTCTTACGAACTCTTCTTCAGTATCAGCGCGGATTCTGGATTCGTGCCCAATCTATGATGACTGCTTATTTCGCACGACATACTTTACATATATGCTGTAGTATCCAATTGGCTAGCCACTCATAACGACTTCAGTTCCCCTACCATTATTTCATTGAAGTTGTTTGTCACGGACCCTGATTGCCTTGATGTTAATATGTGAACATGCGTCCTTATACAACACTAGCTGCACCCCGCAGTTTCGCCCGCGTAAGTCAATCCCGTAGGAATATTGGAATACAAAAACTTTTTACAAAAAAAAAACCGACTTCAAAAAAAAAACACTAAAAAAGTGAAAAATAACTTTAATTTCGGAAGTCGGTGGCAAAAAACGAAAATTGAAAAGCAAAGACACCGACTTCTTGTGAAAAAAAAATCTGCTGTTCCATACATTTTGTCGATTTAAGTAAACACAAATGTATGGAACAGCAGATTTTTTTTTCGCGATTTCAAGTTTGGTTCCATAGAAAAAGTATATTATAGATGACACCAAACCACTAGTTTCAAGGATAACGGTGTCTACCTTAACGCCCAGTATAGATGTCTATATGTTGTATGTAAGCAAAAATCCATACCACACCTATCTTTTCCACATTCTTCAACCATACAGTTTACGACTTTACTATTCTCAACACAAAATCGTAAAACCGAATCCATTCTTCGTCAAAATCTTTGTTGTGACGTGACGAAAAGAACCACTTACAAGGGTTATCTATGAGTCGCGACACAATACCGGGTTAGATAGGGGTGCCGGGTTTAGGGGACGGCGCATCAAAAATAGCGAACGATGATAACATATCATCGAGACGGCCAAACAGCCAAACTAACACTCGTAAAGTTGCTTCTACATGAAGATGCAACGGGCTTTGTGTGGGAGAGTAGACGGGCGACTGAATTTTAGTGAGGTTTTGTCGTCAGTACGACAAAACCAAGTGATGTAAGATTTGGCCAGTGGATAAAAAATCACAAGGCAATTTACATCTATAAATTAAGAAACTGTATAACAAAAATCAAAGATAATCTTGTTTTAGATTCTAAAATCCTACTAATATTATAAATGTGAAAGTTTGTATGTTTGTGTGTTTGAATGTTTGTTACTTAATCACGCAAAAACGGCTGAATGGATTTGGATGAAATTTGGCAAACAGATACTTTATAACATAGGATACTTTTTATCCCGATAATCCCACGGGATCGAGACTTATGCGGGTGAAACCGCGGGGCGCAGCTAGTAGTATGTTCTAAAAGCATTGCAAAAAAAAAACTTATATGCAACGTACTTTTTGACTTATTCAGCAGAATTAGTTATCAAGTTATCGTTAAGAACTGATTAAACATTGAAAATGTCCAACAGCTCACGCCATGCATTACTTGAGGAAAAATCGCGCCCCAGAATCGCCAGTCTACTCAATTTTTTACTACCTTTATCATTACACATTCTGACTCCCACCCATCAAATGGCCGAGACCCCTATAAATAAGCTACGGGGCCTCCAGATTGCCGGGTTATAAATGAAAGGGTGCACGGAAATTAGGGTTTTTTACAACGGAACCCTAAGTTGCGAGCGTGTCGCCGTCACCGTAAACAATTTTTCATACCGTGAAAAAGTCTACTATGGCTATATTGAGTAAATAGCCTTATTTGGCATGATGGAATATTTTTTTACGGTGGCCCATGGTAACTGATTACCCGACGTAAAGCAGGGAGGATATATTTTTTTCGTAATAAAGAAGACAATCAGAAATAAATCCCGCTGCAGTCAGATCGTTTAATAGTTTGAAGGGAGAGGGAATGGTTGTTTTTTTTTTTGATGAACAGGAAAATAGGACAGTAGTGTTGGTTGTAAACTGGGCTTTTTAGGGATGATTTATAAAAGGAGAATGCCTGAAATGGGTCTACGACGTTGAACGTGAGTTTTTGAGTTTAATCCCCGGGTCTAGAAAAGTGCTTTAGGGGTTTTTTTCATAAGGAAATGCTTAATATTAATTGCAGCTTGCGTGTTTGTTGCGCCACTTCTTCTTCCGAGCTAAAGTACTAAGAAGTGGTGAACGGTGGGCGTTTTTGAAGGACTGTCTTATGTAATTTTGACGTTCGAAAAGTGCTGATTCTCTAGTTTGAATAAATGACTTTTGATTTTGATAGCTACCCGGAGTCTGGAATCGATTCATGCCCGGGCTTTTACGTCATACATTTATTACACGGTGCTTCTCTTTATGCAGATACTTGGCTTATTTCAAAGGCAGTTTCACAAATGAGTTCTGTGCAAAGATCATTCAGCCAATTAGCCAGAACTTCAACCAAAAGGGATTAAGCAGATGCATGTGGGAGTTGATTTTGTGTTGAATTAATTTGCTAAGACAAACAATGCGTACATGTTCAGTGTAATTGCGTACTGTAGTGTTTGAGTTAGGAAATTCGGTCTTGCCTTGTTGTTTCAGAAGTATTGCTAAGAGCCTATAGCGTACATGTAAATAGATTTAAGTAAACAGTATATTAACTAACAAAGGGTCCCGGTCCCGTTAACCCGTAATAGTATAGCGTCCAAAAACGCAAAAAAAAAAAATTACCACACAACAAGTTTATTTTATAAGTTGAAAAAGAAAATATAACCATTAAAAAAAAAGTTTTTTTTATATTAAAATATTCACATAACTATTCTATTATTGAGAGCAGTGGTGGCTCAGTGGTAACGGCCACGACTTATGAGTTGTAGGTCGTAGGTTCGAACCCTGACAGGCGCTTTACTTTGTGTAAATTATTTCATCGCCACTGCTCTCAAAACGGTGAAGGAAAACATCGTGAGGAAACCGGCATGTCCTAGAACCAAAAATTCGAAGATATGTGACATCTACCAACCCGCACTGGGCCCGCGTGGTAGATTACGGCCCGCTCCCTCTCACAGAGAGGAGGCCTGTGTCCCAGCAGTGGGAACATTATAGGCTGATTATGATGACATAACTATTAAATTGATACGTAAAAGAAACACTCTGTACATGCACACTTATGTTCCAACGTAGAAAGACAAATGTGAAAATTGTGCGACTACCGAGTGTTTCTCTTCCGTCTCAATCTGCCTAGCCTTTTCCCAACTAAGTTGGGGTCGGCTTCCAGTCTAACTGAATGCAGCTGAATACCAGTATTTTACATGGAGCGACTGCCTATCTGACCTCCACATCCCGTAACTGGGGAAATACGATACCCCTTGGTTAGACTGGTTGTCAGACTTTCGGGCTTCTGACGACTCGTAACGACTGCCAAAGATCCACAAATGACAGCCGGGACCAACGACTTAACGTACTTTCCGAGGCACGGAGGAGTCTCGATATGTAAAAATGGTCACCCATCCACGGACCAACCCCGGCAAGCGTAGCTTAACCTGATGGATCGAACCGAGCGGCTGTTATTACTTAGCCACGAGCTCCTCGAGTGTTTCTCTTCCGTATCAATTTAATATTTTTTGTAAATATTTTAATATAAAAATACTTTTTTTTTAATGGTTATATTTTCTTTTTGCTTGTATAGACGCTATACTATTGCATGTTCTCGAGAGATAAAATACTGTATGTAACGCTATTTCTATATATATAACCTTTTTTTAGGCCTTGGCCATTTACAAAGGACTTTAACATAACTGGCGAACTGTGGGTGCACCTCTGCCTAATAAGCCCATCGGAGAATAAAGGGCGTAATGTTATGTATGTGTAATAGGTACTTTTCGGAAGATTATCAGCGAGCTGAAATAGACTCTTAATCACGTATACTCTATTTGAAATAAGATTAGACGTTTAGATAAGCCTTTTTAGGGTAACGTAGTCAACAAGGAACCCTTATAGTTTCGCCATGTCCGTCTGTCCGCGGATTAGCTCAGAGACCGTTGGTACTAGAAAGCTGTAATTTGGTATGGATATACATATAAACGACGCCGACAAAGTGGTAAAAAAACCTAAAGTTTTGTTTTTAGGGCACCTCCCCTACACGTAAAGTGGGGATGGTTTTTTTTTTTTCTCGTCTATCCCATAGTGTGGAGTCTTGTTGGGAAGGTCGTTTAAAAATAATATGATTTTGTTAAAACCATTTTTGGTTTCAGTTATGCATTTGCGGAATATTAAGCTTTAAAGTGCTAATTTTTGTTAGAGCCAAGTGTCCCCCCCCTGCCAGCTAAATGGTTGGGTTTGGATATGTGAAAAAATTCACGGCAGTAGTATATATAACGAAATTAAAAGGAAAATTATCACCGCTACGTAGGCTCCACAAGTTACCGAGTAATAATCGACCAACTTAAATTTGCAGTTGTAAAAACATGTTCCCCCGTACATTCTGTATCGGAGAATAAGTTTTTCAACTACAATGTTGTTTGTTTATCTATATAAATTATATATTGTTTATATTCAAATTTATCCCAACTACGGAACCCTTCATTGTGCATGGTACGACATGCACTTGGCCGGTTTTTACATTCCGTTCAACCGATTTTGAATTCTATTGCGTTGGTGGCATGACAAATGGCAGCCGCAGTAGATAGTTGGTATTGTGTAACTTTTTTTGCTTTTAATGCTATCCTTATGCCTACGGTATAGAAGTCAAAATCGGTTGAACGGACTGTAAAAGGGTTTGTTTTAATGTCTAATCTTAATCTTAAAATATTTTAACCAACGTCTTGATGTAGCGAAGCAAGACAATTTAGAATATGATTTACCACCTTGACATCATATACATTTTATTTACTCACCCTAATCCTTGTAATTTTAATGGTGTACATTATAAAGAGTATTCTATTTTAGTCCTTTTTTTTTTGAGGGTGGGAAATCATCAAATGACTTCTTCCGCTCTGCGCGGAGCGGAAGGGCGTGTCAGACTTTTACTGACTAATACCCACCCGTGTTCCTTCAGTTGCCTGTTGCCAAGGGTCCCGGTATCTCTTTCGTACTTTCCTGGTACCCTGGCAGGATTCTATTCTAGTCCTAACGTTACGTTTCGCATTAGTACAATCGATCTAAGAACCATTAAGTCCCGTACATTTCTCAAACTCCACGATACAACACACACAAACACACACAACTCGCACATAATCACATGCATCGAGAAGTACAAACTACAACTAACACAGAAGCCGCGAGTACACAACTACACAACACAGTACACATGTACAGGAGCCCTGAACACATACCGATGCCCCGGTCCCGACGGAGGCAAGTTCGCAGCCCCATCTCGGAACTTACGAGGCGATGCATTAATTAATTCATTATTAATAAAAGTTCAGTAGAGTAGAGAGTTTTCAAGTTTTTTATGTGTGCAGTATTTTGTAGGAAAGTTGGTTGCATTGGCTTAAGCAGAATGTAAGACTGGTCCTTTCAAAATATCGTGTCGTGTCTTCTTCATCAATAATATTTGGGGTATTAGCAGTTGGTAAATTACTATGAAACAAAAATAAACCAAAATAAAATAATTTCTAGTTTTGAAGAATGCATTACTTAGGTCGGATAAAATATTTTAAACACAATGAGGAGAAATTAAAACAAGAGTAAGCTGTTTGTCTGTGTGCAAATGGCTCTCTGCAAGAAAACAACAAAATCTACTAAATTCCAATTAGCCTAATCAAAGCACTCTGCCACCCCGCCTAAGGGCCAAAGCGTGATGATATAAATAAAAGCAGCGATTAACACACGTTGTCCATTTCGTGACGTGTTCAAATTACGTCGGACGATGCAATTTAAACTTGTACCCAGGGTCCGTAGATTAGGACCAGAGGTCATAGTTCATTATTAGAGGACATTTCACTACCGGGACTTAATTTTGGGAAGGATGTCCTCTAGGTGCTTGACAAAAAACTGCTCTTTCAATCCAAAAACCAACCTTAGAAGCGAAACGCTACAGTTCATTTTGCATTGGGAAGGGGTCTAAGTTTACGGGTCCACAGCATTGACCAAGTTCTTCAAGTGCATGTAGTTCCCCTTGTAAAATGTGCCAAGGGACAGAAAGATGGGCGATAAATAAGCTTAGCTTTTGTAATGTATGCACGGCGGTGTATTAAGGTTTGTTAAGTTCTAATTGTCAAAGGAAGTGTTAGGGTTGGGATCGTGTAAGCAGGTTCTTAGGATGAGTACTAATAGTCGTAAGTACCGTAGAAAATTTTATTTGAAAAACTACTGCATACAGTGATATTTGGTTGGTAAGAAGTCTAGGAAAATAAATGCACGGCCGTTGATGTGGCTGATTATAGTTAAACCTGGGGCCAAAATGGACAGCTTTAGACAGATGGCACGTCTCCCTTTTTCTCCTTAGAAATGCCCCAGCAAAAATTTATGAAAAACACAAAAAATCAGTACTATTTTAAGCGATTAAACGTAACTAAACATCTTTCAAAGCTTCCTAAAGTCAAGATAAAATAAATCCTTGAAGTCTTGGAACACATTGCCGAAGTTAAGCCAGCTCATTTTCCAGCCGATTCTCAAAGACGAATAAAACTAATTAGTATAGAATGGCCTCCGTGGCTACGGACAACTTTGATAGAAATAGACAATTTTCTGGATACCTTCGAATTTAATCCAAAAATTCCTAAGACATCTTTAGTATTTTTATCTTTGCTATATTTTTCTACTAATCCAAATAAAAGAATTGCTACAGAAACAATCTATCAATTATCTTCCAGGATAACGAGATTCTTTACAAAAACAAAGAAAGGAATTTGTCATTGTCTCAAGATTACAAAAGAGACAATTCTTTAGATGACTTATTTCCTCAGAATATAGGTATTTCCATAGAAAACCCCTCTAAGAATAAAAACTAGTGAGTCTAGCTAGAGCATAGATAGAAGAGCCAGCACAGTATCTCTCTTCTCTAAACCACGCTCCAGTGAAACATGTTCAAATAATAGCTTATCTAGAGGACGCAGCGTGTTTTATTTCGAACATGTCAACATCAATATCGACGGGCGCGTCAATACTGCTCGACTCAAACCCAATTTCTCTCACTACATATTACATTACCTGCCAAAACATGTACAAACAACGCGTGCCGGCTGTAACGTGTTGTGAATTGAACGTAACTATCTTGTTTTGCCACTTTAGTGTTTTTAAATTATAGTGTGCGACTTTCATGGGAAGGTAAATCTAATTCTTTCATGGATTTCTTACTTTCATATAAATTTTTAGAGAAGAATTAGGTGAAATCCATAGTCTTTCAACCGTGGTGACCTCATCTGTATTCAATAAACAGTCCAAATACAAACCGCTTTGAACTTGCTTAAATAAACACCATTTTATTCGAAAAAAAGCAAAATAAACAGAAACGAAGAAGGGACTACATCAATATTCCTCAATTTCCACATCGGAACGTTTGAAATACGCCTCCAAGTATTTCTATCTATCATTCTCATGAACTCCGCGAAACAGGGACCGCGGGACCATCCATTACCGAGTCTGCTGTGCAGTCGAGAGCCAATCGGAAATTCAATTTCCGATATGATACGATCCGCTAAGAGATTGCTGAAATACGATATCACCGCTTACCGATACACGGCGAACATAAACGATCTCCACTCAAGCTGATAAACAAATCTTTGATCCGGCAATTTATAAACAAAGAAACACTTTAATCCAAATGGATAATTTTACTTTACATTCACATTCAATAGCTACATTAGATACAATAAAAAAATTGTCCGAAACGTTTAGTAATATACCGAGTCATCCGACCCGCTCGAGGACATCAATGGGTATTGGTGCCTAAATTGGACAACATTCGATAATTTCCCGATATACAATAACGATTTCCATGGTCTTTTAACCGATCTAGAAGGGCCTGCTTTCATTGGTCCTCTAGTTCTTTGCAGCCTCAAAGATCTAAAGCCATTTCCTGTATAAGGTTGGGTTGTAGACTTCATTTTGAGGTACAAGTTTTGCTGGACTTGTCGTTGAACAGTTTTGCGCAAGTCGTGGGTATGCGTTTTGTTTGCCAGCTCGGTCATTTCGACCGGTTCTGGTTTATTTTGGACATATAGTCGAGCTTGATTAGCTTCTTCCGAAAACGGCTGCGGTGGCAAGTGTCCGGATAAAACCGCCTTCATTGCTTGCCTGAAATTTTAATGTACTATTGTATTTTTTCTGCTTTAGGACATGTTTACAGTGTCACAACTAAGTTCTTGGATTATTGCTCTAATTTCTCACCTAACTTCATCAGCAGAGTTAAAATCCAATGTTTTAAAATCATTCATATTTAGTGAATTTCGTACGGGATTATTACTTTCTTCCCTTGACGTTGTGGGCTGTTCATCTCTTTGGTTATTATCACCTTCATTTCCGGAAGCTTGTTTTTCTGAAGTTTCGTTGTTTGATTTTTCCATGTAGCTATTTTTGCATTTGAATAAAATATTTAAAAAGCATAAAAATAATAATAATGTGAATGTGTCACTGAATGTGTTGAAGAAATTGTCATCGCGACATTCGTACTTTTTTTAGGATGATTCATAAATATGATGCAATATGTCTTAACAAATAAGTTTGGTAATAACTAAAGTTCATAACACAAGACAAAAAGCACAGAGGTTCTACTGACCCGTAGAATCACACCTTGCGAGACACAAAATAATTTGCGATTCCTTGAGAATTTAATACAAATAAGATGAAATGAGTCTCATAAGTCCCGTCTAGACGAGCAGACAAAGACAAAGAAAAATGTCGCATTCAGAATTTAATTAATCAAAATCTCATGCTATACTTAGATATCCAAATACATAATTCAAGTAAAGTCAACGAGAAACTTGGATGAAGTAACGTACCTACAGTGGAGCATTTCATTGCGGCAGGTTACGACACACTGGGGAACGATGGTTAATAAGCTTTATAATTTAAAGCAAATTCACCCCGCCTTGGAAAACAACAAGAAGACTTATTAGTGGCAGAAATTCTGCAGTGCGAAATTAGCCGAAGGTTAACGACATTCCCGAACAACTTTGGAGGACACGCTTCAGTAGAATTCTCGATATTGATTTGAAAAATAGGTAATTGTTTTCGGAGAGATGAAGTCAGAAATGAAGATAAGGAACGATTTTCAATGAAAATTTTGTCTTTGTGGATAGAAAAAGAAAGGAATATTTGATAGTGAACGGACAATAGAACTGTGAGCACTGAGCGAGGCGCGGGCGAACGGGCGCAGTACCCAGTAGCTCATTGGACTATTTTCTCGTGAAACAGTCTTACGGCCCGCATCTGTCGACCATTCTCATAATGGAATGGCCTGTTTATCCGGACTGGAGTTTTCTTCGCGGTTAATAGTTTTGAAATAAAAACTGAGTATCTTTTGCCTTTGAATTTGTTCATTCATGGCCGATTATCGATGCTATAGACTTCTTGTCGAAGAACGAAATATGTTCACATGGTTAAATTCTGAGATTTTTATTGATTTCAAATATAAATTATGCTGTTTTCCCTGATTATTGGTACTAGTCACCTTAGTTCTCATTCTCGCGCGTAAGCACCGTCAGGTAGGTACTAAATACAAGCCTTGGCAAAAAGCTGAGATTGTTAGCAATAACAACCATACGTAGCCCATTACGTAGTAAAGTGTAGGTGTGGATTGGGCCACACCTACACATTACTTAGGTATAGTAGTACGTACCAAACTAGACTTTATAAAGAAACCCCACCATAAAACACGTGCCGCTAGAAACTAAAAATCTCCGCTCCAATCCTTTTCCAGATTAATCCAGAATCCAGTATACGTTCCAATTTTTCCCTCCGTACGATGTCACCACTCTAATACGTCACCGGGATTTATCGCACTCTTTACTTCTGTATCGCCCTGTAAGTACGAACCGATAAATTTACCGGCTCCAATCACCCGCTGCACTTAGCCAAGACACGGGAATTCACGGGGTCTATAAAATGTTGCACGCTTTATTAGAAGCGGAGTAATAAACTGAGATTTAGTGTGATGTAATGATGTTACTGGGTGAGCATTTATGAAGAATAGAAGTGAAGCAGTTGTGTACAGGGTCAGCGTTTGTTACTGTAAATATTTGTATGTAACTAGCTTCCGCGCGCGACTTCGCCCGCGTGCTATGTCAATAAAAAGTAGTCAATGTCCTTCCCCGGGATGCCATCTATCTCCTTGCCGAATTTCATCGAAATCCGTTCAGTGGTTTAGGCGTGAAAAGGTAACATACAGACAGATAAACAAGTACTTTCGAATTTATAATATTAGAATGGATGTTTTGACTGCCTCGTTAGTCTGGTGGTCGCAATCGCTACTGCTGAGCACGAGGTCCTGGGTTCGATTCCTGGATAGGGCAAAGTGTTATTGAGTTTTTTAACCGACTTCTTCAAAAAGGAGGAGGTTCTCAATTCGTCTGTATGTTATTTTTTTTTGTAAGTTTGTTTGCAATGTCTCCGCCAATTATGAATCGAATTTTATTAACTTTACTTGTGCAGTTTTTGAGTTAGCTTCAATATTACGTATTTTTCCCCCTTAGTTTATCTAGACGATGTTTTCATTTACTCCTTCACTGTTATTTACATCAGCTAGTGGTATTAGAATTTGTGTGGGGTAGGTACCACAACTAAAAAGTGAAAAATAAAAACTTTTTACAAAAAAAGAAACTGACTTCCAAAAAAAAACACTCAAAACTGAAAAATAACTTTAATTTCGGAAGTCGGTGGCAAAAAACGAAAATTGAAAAGCAAAGACGAAGCAAGTTTTTTTCATCAGTAATTTCGCAGTAGTAGCCCTGAGTTTGGTTTTGTCCCGGTTGTTGAACCAGTGAAATAAATACCTAAATTGCGCACTGTTAGATATAACTTTTAATTTGTTGTGGAAAATGTCGTAGGTTATACACTTATAACTCTTGTATATTTATAACTATACTCCATTTGAAATAAGATTAGACGCATAGATAAGCCTTTTTTACATTTTTCCGTTCAATCGATTTTGAAGTCTATTGCGTTAGTGGCATGACAAATGGCAGCCGCAGTAGATAGTTGGTATTGTGTAACTTTTTTTGCTTTTAATGCTATCCTTATGCCTACGGTATAGAAGTCAAAATCGGTTGATCGGACTGTAAAAGGGTTTGTTTTAATGTCTAATCTTATTTCAAATGGGGTATAAGTATAAGATTTTAATATACCTATAACTGGTTATTTTCCAGAATAAATAAAATAAAATACCAAGGCGAGGAGGTTTAAAATAAACTGCTTGAAGCTTCATGATTTTCTTTTCAGATTAGCAGCCTTGCAAATAAACTAGACCACAAACCTAGTTCTTGTGAAGAAGTTTCTTCATATGCAGACGCCTCGTCTATAAAGCTTACTTCAGCCTTGACCGCTATTCCACATAGCGTAGTTTCATGTTTTCTTCAAGGTCTGATTAAAGAGTTCTATTTACATTTTTAAGTTTGGGTATTAAATACTTTTGCCGTTTTCAGGTAAAAAAATTGCGATTATATTTTGTTTTATATTTTTAACTATTATATACATATAATTAAAGCCTATGTTACACAGTGATAATATAGCATTCATCTAGTGAAAGAAGTTTTAAATTTGGTCCAGTAGTTATTGAGTTTATTCATTACAAACAAAAATATAAATCTTTTCTCTTTTTATAGGTACTAGCTTCCACCCGCGGCTTCGCCCGCGCAGTATGTCGATAAAAAGTAGCCTATGTCCTTCCCCGGGATGCCACCTATCTCCTTGCCAATTTATTTTCGAAATCCGTTCAGTAATTTAGGCGTGAAAAGGTAACATACAGACAGACAGAGAGAGTTACTTTCGAATTTATAATATTAGTAAGGACTGTAATAATAGTGTATTATTATTGTGTAATATTAGTGTAGATTTATTTATTGTGAATAGTAAGCTATATGTAAAATCAGGTTAATAAATTGTTATGCAAACTGACAACCAACCTAAATTGTCCATATTCAAATCACAACTGTCATTCTTTGACAGTTGTATAAAATAGTTATAACACGGCAAATCTTCGTAGTGTGTCATATTGATGAAATTTCCCTGACCGTAGTAAGAGTAGCCTTCAATGGTTTTTATACGCAAGCACTGCAAACTTAGAAAATGAACTTTGTTAAGGGGAAGTCTGACAATGTAAGAACAAAACACTGTAGGAATAAGCCTTTAACTGTACTGCGCCAGTTGTAATGGTCCACTTAAACAAACGGGTTCCCATCGACTTTGAAGCGATGAGATAGCTATAAGAAAGTACTGTGATATTACTTTACAAAGTAGTTGAGTGTTACAACCGGTTTTTTTGTTTTCCCTTTTCTTTAACGTTTTTCACATTTGTCTTTTGACTTTTTTAGTTCAACTTAGCATGTATGGGAAGATGCAGATAAAATAATCTTCCCTTAAAAGAACCCTCAAAGTTATAATGAGTAGAATAAGCAGCAGTGATAAACTAGTGGTGTTACCGTCGGACTGCCAAGTCATAGGTCTCGAGTTCGAACCCAAGAGACGCACCTCTGACTTTTCGGATTCATTTGCGTATTTTATAATTATCACTTGCTTCAAAAAAGGAAAAAATCGTGAGGAAATCGGCATGCTTGAGAGGTATTTCTCGATGGCATTTGCTGTAAACTATTCTATTTATCTATCAATCTGCGTAGCCTTTTCCCAACTATGTTGGGGTCGGCTTCCAGTCTTACAGGATGCAGCTGAATACCAGTATTTTTTCTGCCCTCCACAGCCCAGTTATTGGGTAACACGATTCGCCTTGGTAAGACTGGATGTCAGACTTTTGGGCTTCTGACAACCAACGGCTAACGTGCTTTCCGAGACACGGAGTTGTCTCGATATGTAATGGATGGTAACCCATCCACGAACCGAACTGCGTCTACGTGCGGCTGTGGCGAAAAAAAAACAATAAATAAAGTATTTCCAATAAACAAAAGAAAAACCGGTGTTACCAAAACATTTTCACGAGCTCCCAAACTATTCGCTTACTCCTCAAACTCACAATTTCGAAGAGTGTACTAAAGAACTCTAAAGTGGCTTAGCCGCAAGCGAACCAAATACTTTTGCTTTTCTTTTCTCAATGCACTGTGTATAAAGGAAATATAAAAGAAAAGGCAGCAATAACCGACGAATAAAACCAATAATATAAAAGGCGAACAAAGTTGTCTGTCTGTTCAGGGCTCAGATGTTGGAGAAAATTGACCCGCACCGGTTGTCTGACCAACAGATTTATAGACCAAAGATTATACTGTACACAGAAGTCTTTTAAGTGCTCGTATGGACGTTTGGTCATAGGGAGGATTGGATTCAAGAATTTCCAGTAAAGGAATGTTTTTGTATATCGAAATGTAGAATGAAATAAAATCCTATTATAGAAAGAAAGAAAAGAAAGAAAAATAGCGACTGTGACAAGAAGGCTTCCACTCAGCATGATGTTGTGCTATGGGGACCCACAGCACAGGGCTGATTTTTATTGGTCACCCGAAAAAGACGTACGGAAATCAAGTCAGATTCAAAGATCTGTACCTACATAATAAATAGGAAAAAAAAACAGTACTTAGAATATATACAACTTTAAGCAAAACGAATTATATTAATAAATATTATTAAATAGGTAACGTAAAAAATCATCCGCAGGCCTGTGCGTACATAAATAATGTGAGTACCTATCTGTAGCATAAACATACATGAGAAATAGATATCGACACATACCTACTTAATACTTTTTTTGCATTTCCTGAAAGTTAGGCTCAAGATTGTGGTATTATATAAAGACACCGTCAGACACTATCAAAGGATTTAGCACAATATATAACGAAAGAAAAGAACATAGGAGTATGTTGTAAATCGATTACCCCATACGCAAAATACGCGACTTGTATATACGAGGAATCGTGGTCGATATACAATACAATCAATTAACGATTCAGGTTTTTATAGTATTGAAAACAAATCTGAGTTTGTTTCGACCTTTCTTCTCAGAGTAAATAGTTACAGAATAAACAATTTCATTTCATTTCATTTCAATCAACGCTGATTCCACTGTTCAATTCTCAGGCACAGTACAAAATGCAGCAGTTGATTATTGTTAAGAAAACGACATCCAGTTCAATGGTATAATAAACGACGTTCATAGTATGTAAAACACCTTTTAAATTCCTGTTAGTACAGCTGTCAGCGCCAACCCTCAGGATTGACACTACCTTACACGTGTCGTGTTGGATTACTGGCCATTCTCTAATAATGTATTGAGTTCAAGGGTCAGCCATTATGAAGTAGAACCCTTTGACCAAGTACACTTGTGCCCTTTCATCTGACTCCCCCTTTTAAGGCATGAGAAACTTGTTTAATACTATGTCGGATATGTTTTTAACGAACTAATCATTAATTCATTATGGCTCCAAGAAAATATTCGAGAATTCAGTAACAGTTTATTGAGCTTTATTACTTGTAGCTTGTAGTTACATATATTTGAGCTTTTTGTCCACTTACTATAGAACATGAACATAATGAACCGAATGAAGGAAAGAAATTCCTTTTATTGGGAAGTAGCGACCCACGCACCCCCGCTTCACATGGTTTTGACGACTTGATGTATTAATCTTTTACTCACATAAACCTTCTGGACTATGATGGTGTAACCATCGTCTGTTGCCCAGTTTAAAAGAACAAACGCGATCAAACAGACAGATACGAAAAGCGGCTTTAATTAATAATATTGATAGATAAAGAAATGAATTGACACCATCATATATTTTGTTGTCTACTATACTCCATTTGAAATCAGATTTGACATTTAAACAAACCTTTATACAGTCCGTTCAACTTCTATACCGTAGGTATACGGATGAAATTAAAAGCAAAAAAGGTTACACAATACCAACTGTCTACTACTGCAGCTGCCATTTGGCATCCCACCAACGCAATAGAAGTCAAAATCGGTTAAACGGACTGAAAAAAAGGTTTATTGAAATGTCTAATCTTATTTCAAATGGAGTATAGAAGCTTCTCATATTTACTCATTTCAGTTATATATACGATTGCTACTCAGTCATTAGGCCCAAGGGACTCATTTCTTTCTATCGCTCTAACTACACTTTTGTTTTCATAATTAGTCCGTTTCGTATCTAATCGTGAACCACAAGACGCTTTGTTCGTTCCTAGTGATGTATTAAAGCTTTACTGTTTTTTATTTTATTTTGGGCCTCAATTGTAATTTTATAATCAAAAGGCGAAACAATGAGTTTTGTTTTGCCCAGATCTCGTTCTAGATTATATCCAGCTTGTTAATTTATTAATTACGTTTCAGTTAATCTGGATCTAGTTAGCGTCCATTATGATAGAATCTTTGAAACTAATTAACATTATAAGTGAAGATTTAATAGAAACAGTTAATATACAATGCCTCTATAGAAATTAATAGTATGTACTCATTCTTAATCAATTAATAAAACGTCTCCCACATTAGTCGCATTCATCCAAAACATAAAGAAAAATCAAAGACCGAACAAATGCTCTCAAAAAGAGAATAAGTACAAACCGACACCCCCGAATGGTTAATACAAAATTGATTTTAAAATAAGAAGCTTAAAGTTTAAAATCCAATAAAAGCTGATGGTTATCAGATCTTGAGGGGGAACCCGTGGCGTTACCAAGACTCCATTTTCTTATTTACTTTGGAGACGAAAGATAAAAGCGTTCGTCTGAGGGATTTATACAATGGTTTGTTTGAAGCCCGCAAAGATACTCGTAGCATTGGAAATATTAAAATCTGGATCTAGATTTTTCTTGGGTTTTTGTTACATAAAGCTGGAATGTAGGATAAAGTCTACTCAAAGATGCGGAAATCTTTGGCAATCTTTTGTGAATGACTGCTTTCAAACCTATTGCAGGAAGAATATAACAAACTGACAGATTTAGAGGATCAAAGAATGTATGTATATATTATGTTTATATATGCACACAAGTTAAATCAGAGTTGAGCTTTTGTTTTATTTTAATCGCAGTAGATATCGTAGCTTCAAACAGACTTGTTACTGTAACATAACACAGAAAAACAGATAGAAGAAATAAATCATGAACTACGAACAGCATTATATCCACTGAGTCAGTCACCGACACCAGTGATCCGATATAATTAGTCGTACCTACCATTAAACTTTCCGAATTACGTCTGACCAAGTTTCGTCGTAAAAACTTCACCATTGTTAACTGTGAACTAATTGAGACACCGTGTCCACGACTTGATCAAATTATACCTACCCGAGGTGTTACTGTAGCTTTAGCAATTATTATCGGTGCTACTAACCGTTTTATGGGACTGGGAGATAGTTAAATTAGTGCTATTGAAACTACTCTTTACAAGGTAGATTCGTTAAGTTTATTAACGGTAATAACTGGTGCTAGACAATGGAACTTTCTAATTATTCAGTCATTGGAAGGTAGGAAGTTGTCCCATGTTTTTTTGTAGGTGTACTTACACTTCCCACAGTTATCAATAAGCATAATTAGATAATTACCATTTGATTAATAACTCCTTCATTATTTATTCCTACACGGGTCCGGGTACCTCTTACAGTCTTTAAAAAATAATCAAGTATTTTCCGCTTTTATGGGTTATATATGAACGTAGGTATTCACTGAACTCAGCATTGAATCCACTACATTAAAATTACCTAAATCACATCGATAGGATCAAAAATCCTTCTCCCTTCAACACAAATACACACAACATTGCATTTCAATTTAAAATTCATCCCATGGATTTAAAATCGTTCAAAAAATCCATTCAAACGCAGTCTTTAACATTTAAACGCCACAATGGATGTGGCCTCAAATCCATTGACAAGTTTCTATGAGAGTCGTTTAAATCATATCGCACAATAGATTGGGGAATGCATTCAAACGCCAACAGGAGTCAGAATACGGTATAGCATAAATGGTATTTTGATATCTATTGAGCTGAAGCGTTTATCAATATTGGATTATAATTTAGTCTCATTGTGCTTATGTCGATTTGGTTTGTAGAGGTGCCTCCCGCAATATCGTTGTATTGCAGTAGATTTATTGACATTCTATGCTTACGGAATTTTGCTCAGCGATAAAAGGACAAGCGACACTTAATAAAGGCTCAGAAAACAGGTATTTTAACAAGTTCATGATTATGAAAACTTAAAAGAATTGTATATACATCCAATTTCTTAACAAAACTTTTGAATAAGCTCATAATTTATACACACACGAAAACCTGAAGAAAGTATTCGGCCTCTCAAGCTAAAGTGGGGCAAGATGAATAGGATCTCAAGTTTAGTACAGCGTCGGTACTCAGAAATGATGTGATTTCGGCTGGCGTGAAGTAGAAGCAGTTTATTTTGATATGTGTACCTGAGAGCTCTTGAAAGAAGAAATTGAGGCAAAGAGAGGTCGGATGATGGACCATTTCTGTATTGTGAAGGAAATATGTTGTTAAAAGTTTCAGGATGTAGGCTTGAAAAGGTTTCTGTCATTAATAATTTTTGAACTGTTGAAAAGAACTGACCCAAATCAAGCTTTTTTTCTTAAGGTGGATGCATAGACAGGCCTCGCCATACATTTTTGAGGTGTTGTAATCTCCGTAAATAAACTGTTTCTGCAGAATAAAAGCAAGTATAATGAGACTTTATAATGTATTATGTTCGCATAACGCCAAAATTTTATAAAAAAAACAGTATTTCTAGGAGAATTAGACCCAATAAAAAACGAAAAATCTTTACATGTGTGAGTGACCTGAATCGCGCCATCTAACAGAAATTTAAAGAACCACCGAGAAAGAGTTATTTGCTGTTGTCTTACGAGTTTAAGTTCGGTAAATATTTATAATAGATGGCGTTCGAAAATTCGAACAAGCCCCAAGGTTACACGTCGAGTAGGTAGGTAACGCAGCGATGCGACGATGCCATTCATACGCACCCCGCATTGTTGCCAAATTGCTCCAGTGAGTCTTGACAACTTGCGAATCGTTTCCAAAATTGTGTTTCTAGAAAGTTAGCGCCGGCGCGCGGGTTTGCCCGCGGGTTTTACATTTTATGATTGATAAAATGTTTTTTATTAGGGAATGAGAAAGAATGCTAGAAAGTGAAAAAAAATATCTGCGATCTGCATTTGGTTCACACAGATACAATACTAATGTAATTATTGTAATATCTACTTTAAATATAAAGTACCTAAAGATTTAAAAATCTTTCTACTGTATGTAAGTAGGTACTGATAATACATTTTATGACACAGTTAGGTACTAATTCATTGGTTTGGGTTGAATAAAATCAGAGAATAGAAGTTCATGTAAACTTAGGGTATACCTAAATCAGGCGATCAGTGTAGGCAAATTTACCTTTTTTTTTTCTAATATCCTACCTACCTACGCAATGGTGACACGTAGGTACTACTAACATCTATTGATTGAATCATATTTAATTTACGTGAAACCATCAAGATAAGTGAATACACAGACAAACCACATTGATTTTTCATAACAATTGCACATTTTAGTATTATTAGCACAAGTCAAAGTGCGTCGAGATAAATTGGTCTTGCCATCTAAGAAGTTTACCAAGAAAAAGGGGAAATAAAACATAGGGCAGTATTTTAGTAGTAAGTTGTAGGATGTGCTGATATTTAAAACGATTAATGATATAGGTACAGCAGTGGTGGCTCTGACTTACAAGTGAGAGCCACCACTGCTGTACATCATTCATTTATGGTTTCGGGGTTTTTAACTGTCAGCGAAATGACGTTCTCAAAATGGTAGCTGTAGTTCCAATTTCGCTCGTCTGAACAGCTAAGTAAGTAGTAAGCACCATTCAGGTTTAGAATTGGTGACTGGGGCTACTACTGAGAACCATTCATACGAGTGCCATCCGTGAAAGAGTTTTTATTTAAAAGTGAAGTGTTTTTGTGTTTTATTGACGGTAAGTGTTATTTTTATGTACAAAGGATGCTTTTCTGCTTGAAGGTGATACAGAGTTATATTATAATAGTAATTACCCTTAGAACTTAAAAAAGTGTAAGATTTAGAAGAGGAAATACAAAATCAAACGTTAGCAACACTCGTTGATTGTCATCACATCAGACTTTTTGGCGGGAAGTCAAACAAGGCGGTAATTTTGATTTCGCAAAAAGTTTAATTATTATAAAATTGTACAGAAATACCATATAAATAATATCTGGTAAGACCTCCAACAACCATGAGTGTCACCAGTGGCGGTGAGGAGCCGCCAGACGTGGCAGAAAAGAAGAAAAGAAAGTACAGTAATACTCGAAGAAATACTGAGTCAATTAATAAGTATAACATTTTTACTAAACCAAATTATAAAAGACTGTTCATAGAAAACACAAATTCTGAGTATGTAGTATACGTCGAGTCAACAGAACAGGAGAAGGTAGGGAATAAAAATCCTATCATGCTCACCAACTTAATATCAGATAATGTACAAGGAGTCTTAGGAGTGCATAGATTAAATGCGCATAAAATAGGAATAACATTCAGAAAGGCGGCTGCAGCCAACAATTTTCTAAAGATGGAAGACTTCTTATGGAAAAATAAGTTTAAAGCCTTTATACCATCGTACTTAACAGAAAGGATTGGTGTACTGAGGTTTGTGCCCAAAGAACTCTCCAATGAGGAAATATATAAAAATATTGTGTGCGACTCTGAAGTAATTTCAATTAAAAGATTCATGCGTAAAGTAGAGGGAAATTTAGTGCCTCTCAATACAGTTGCTGTCACCTTTGCATCAACATCTTTACCGCAATATGCTTATATAAAACTATTCAGATACGAGGTGAAAGCATACATACCACCATTATTGCAGTGTTATAAGTGCCTTAAATTTAACCATTCTGCTAAGACTTGCAGAGGCGAGCAACACTGCTCTTCTTGTGCTGGTCGTCACTCCTACAAAGAATGCGATGTCGAAGAGATCACATGCATCAACTGCGCAGGTAATCATCTTGCCATTTCACGAGACTGTCCCATTAAAAAACAAAAAATTGAAGAGAAAAAGGCCAAATTTCAGCAGCAACCGTATGCCACTGTTGTGAAACCATCCCTTACATTTAATGATAAATCTTTCCCTGCTTTACCCAAGGTAACTGATAAGGCTAAAACTAATGATATTTTAGATATTAAACAAGTAGCAAATAATGATATTATAATTAACGCAATTGTTAAATCGTTGGTTGCATTAGGAAACAAGAGTGACTCTGATGGACCACTCACACATAAGAAAATAAAAGATATATTTTTATCAAATTTAATTTAATGGACAATTATCTAAATATTTTACAGTTTAATATACAGAGTTTACAGAGTAAAAAGAGCCTATTACAAAATCTATTAATGGAAAAAAATATAGATATCTGTCTTCTCAATGAGACTTGGCTAAAATCTAATTCTATAATCCCACACTTTCCCACATATAATTTAATTCACAAAAATTCCATAAATTCTCATAATGGAGTAGCCATTTTGGTGAACCATCGTTTAAAGTACAAAATAGTTAATACACACTTCTCAGAATCTATTCAAAACTTATGTATCACTATAGAAGCACAATTTGGAGCAATGGCAATACTTTGTATATACAGTCCTCCAAGTATCAGGTTTGACTCAGCAAAGTTAAAGGACTTAATCAATAACATACCAAAACCTTGTATAGTTATGGGTGATTTTAACGCTCATAACATAGCCTTTGGATGCCATAGTGATAATAATAGAGGTAGATGTTTATATAATATAATTGATGAATTTGACTTATGTATTTTGAATGATGGATCACCAACAACTGTTCCTTATCCTAATAGACAAGCTTCAGCGATAGATCTTGCCCTTGTTAGCTCTTCAATAGCTCATTTATGTAACTGGTATGTTCATGACGATCCCATGGGTAGCTATCATCTTCCAACCTTACTTGAGATCAACATTCAACCATGTATGTATGACACGTCATCTCCTGTGGATCAAGAAAAATATATTTATAGTAAGGCAGATTGGGACGAATATTATAGTCTATCAGAAACTTGTTTTTCCCACTTGGACTTAACAAATGATTCCCCTATCAATGCTTATAATAATTTTATAGAAACATTAAATGATTTAAGGAATAAAACAATTCCAAAACGAAAATTAAGTGCAAACACAGCTATAAAAAAACCAGTACCATGGTGGAATACAAAATGTAGTGATGCTGTCGAAAAATCAAAAGATGCATTAAAGTATTATTTTTCTCAACCCAACATTGAAAACTGGATAAGGTATAAAAAGCTAGATGCAAAAAAGAAAAGAATTCTGAAGGAAGAAAATTCGTCTTCTTGGAAAAAATTATGTAGTAGCTTCAATAGGTTAACTCCAGTTTCTAGGATATGGGGATACATTAAAAAATTTAAAAAAATTGGAACTAATCGAAACAAAAATATCAATGATGAATGGGTTCCAAGTTTTTTAGATAACTTAGCAGATTCTACTGAAATAGATGACAATAGGCTTGAGTATTTGTTCGAAAACGCTACCGAAAATGAAGTTAATGAATTTCTCAAGAACAATTTCACTATAGAGGAGTTGAAAACATCTTTACATAGTAGGAAAGATACTACACCGGGATTGGACGACATACCTTACATGTTAATAAAAAAATTACATATAAATGCAAAAACAACATTACTTAGTATTTATAATAAACTATGGGATGAATTAGCAATACCTGAGTCTTGGAAAACACAGTGTGTCATTCCAATTCTAAAACCTAATAAACCTGTAAATAATGCTTCTTCATATAGGCCTATTTCCTTATCATCTTGTTTGGGTAAACTCTTTGAAAATATGTTGAAGTTAAGATTAGATTATTTTGTTGAATCACAAAGCTTAATTCCTTCTATTCAGTTTGGCTTTAGAAAAGGTAAAAGTTGCTCTGAAAGCCTTGTATCTTTATTATCAGATATAAGACAGGTTAAATTAAGTCACTGTAATGCAATCTGCGTGTTTTTAGATGTAAAAGGTGCTTTTGACAATGTAAATATAGAAGAACTCATTCAAGTATCTCACGATATTGGTATACCTGGTCATATCCTAAAATGGCTTTATTCTTTTTTAAACAATAGAACTGTATTTGTTAAATATAATAATAAATTGCATGGACCTAGGACTGTCAACAAAGGCACAATGCAAGGGGCAACTTTGTCTCCTTTACTTTATAACTTGTATACTTCTGAAATATTAAAATATGTAGATGTACCAGATGTAAAAATCCTGCAATTTGCAGATGACTTGCTTTTGTACAGCATAAATCAAAACATAGATATAGCAATGGCTAATATCAATAAGGCTATGTCTCAATTATACAATTATTACCATAGTAAACTTAAATTAGAAATAAGTCCAGAAAAGAGTTCAGTTTTAGTTATCAGTAAAAATGTAAATACTCTTAGCAATGTTAAAATTTCATACAATAATGTAGAAATTCCTGTGGGTAAGCAACATAAATTCCTCGGCGTCATTATTGATAATAAATTAAAGTTTGATGAACATATTAAACACATAAGTAACAAAGCACTGCATGGTATTAATCTATTGAGACATTTAGCAGGAAGTTTTTGGGGATCTGACCCCAAAGTTATGAGTATGCTGTACAAAAGTATAGTGAGAAGCCATTTTGATTACAGCAGTTTAGCTTATATGAATGCCAATAGCACCTTATTACGAAAATTAGATGTAATTCAAAATATGGGATTGAGACTTATTTGTGGTGCTATGCGCTCCACACCTATTAATTCATTAGAAATTGAGACATGTATACCTCCCTTGACATTACGAAGGTTGTTGTTGGCTGAGAGATTTTTATTAAAAGTCTTGGCATTAAATGATAATCCTTTACTTAAGAAACTAATAATACATCCTGAAATCTCACAGTCAATTGCTTCCAATGCCATCTCTGCTTCTTCTTTGGTTGGTGGAACTCTACCTGAAATGCCAACAATATTTGAACATGTAAATAATAATTCAAAAGATATTGTTAAAAATGATATTTGGCCTATATACAAAATTCCTTATAATGGTATTATTAACAGCTTTGCAATATATTTAGACGCGGTGCACAATAAATTTGATTTTTTACAGTTTAAAGACAATAGACCAGAACATTATGTTATATACACAGATGGATCTAAAACAGATCATAATGTAAATGCAGCTTTCTATGATCCACAGTTAGACTTCACTAAATGTATTAAATTAAACAGGGTGTGTAGTATTTTCACTGCAGAATGCTATGCAATTGATTGTGCACTACAACATGTAAATAGTCTTGTAAATAATGTACATAATATTTTAATAGTTACAGACTCTAAAAGCGTTTTGTCTGTGCTACATAATGTAAATATTTCATTTAAATTAAATTATATTATTTATAATATTAGACATAGAATCCAAAAACTATTAGATAAATTTATTCAAGTAGAATTAGTATGGGTACCTTCGCACAGTGGCATTCGTGGTAATGAAGTAGCTGACACTGCGGCCCGTTCAGATCATGATGAAGATCGATCCGACTTGCTGAAGGTGCCCTTCACCGATTACTACAGCCTGTTTAAACAACGTAATATACAGTTGTGGAAAGAGTATTGGGACATAACACTACAATCGAAAGGCAGATGGTATGCTGCAATACAAAATATAATACAGAATAAACCTTGGTATCATGACTTCAACAAATACATCACAAGAAAATTTATAACTATTATATCACGCATGAGATTGGGACATTGCCTAACTCCAGCTCACCTGAATAGGATGCGTATATTTAACAATAGCAGATGTCATCATTGTGGAGCAGAAGATGCTGATTTAGATCATATTATCATAAATTGTTCAAGTTTTAATATTCAACGGTTAATTTTAGTTACTGAATTGAATGAAATAAATGACAGTGACATCGAAAGTGTTAGTGAACGTCAACAAAGTGTTCCCCGCAGTGTTCAGGAATTATTAAAAAATAAGAAATATTTTAGTGTCTTGTATAAATATATCTGTAATACGGTAGAAAAAATTTAATTTATTTTGTAATCATATATGTATGTTAGTTATTAATTGTAATAGTTAGTATGTTTAAACGATAACTCACTGAGATGTATCACGCAACCCGAAAGGGTAAGTTGATAATGCAAAATATTGATGTGATGTGAACATGTGGCGTCTTTGTATCCTATTTTAATTTTTTACACCTAAGTTACAAACATCTATGTATACGACTGAAAGACTTGTATCTATGGTCATGAATAAAAAATTATTAAAAAAAAAAAAAAGTCATCACATCACATACCTACCTACTCTAAATTTCAAATATTTCCCTCTAATAGGGACGTCAATTCTCTCTAAAAACTCACTTTGCCTGTCCCAGAGGGACGAAAGGAACAAAAAAAAAACTCTCTGAAAAAGATCCGTTACTGAATTGATTCGAAAGGAAATATGAAAAATCGATTCACAAATAAAGAAATGATTTTCCAAAAATCAATCATTCGTTTTCGATGAAATTCGCAATGTAAAAAATCCGTATTTTTACGCAAAAGGATTTGCACTGGATATGCTTCGTAATTTTCCCGCCACCACAATTCTTAACAATTCAAACAAACAAAAAACTGATGTTCTAGGGTGAAATATCGATTCCCTGTATCGATTCAGTACTAGATATCGATTTGAAAAAACGTTTTTATTTGTTCCAAAAAATCGATTCTTTGCTCAATCGATCTCAGATTGACATCTCTATTTCGTCTGTTCTCATGTTCTGTCAGTTGTTTTGAAAATTTTCACACACAGCTTGACAGCTTGATTGATGGTGACAAATGGTGGTGTTATTTCTGACTAATACAAATTTCTTGAAGCATTTCATAATTACGATACTTTTGCTGTTGTGTTTAATTATTCTTTTTGATTACAGATTGAATTGCAACTCTGCCTAAGATGAATCCGACTAATAAACTTGCCTATATACGACATATGTATTCAGGGCCGCGAAAATCACGGAAAAAAGTGCAAGCAACATTGAAAAGACATCATGGAAATTCTTCTAATGATTTTTAGTGAGTAAATCAGATTCCCATAAGATTTCGAATCAGATTTACGAGAATGTACCTATGAGTGTATTTGATACTGTTGGCCCGTGATGTACCTACCTAATGTCTTCGTTTGCCGCCATTTCTTCTGTAGACCCTTGTCTGTTACGATACCTCCAGGAGATTTATGACAATTGTTTATCTATTGTGTCTCGTCGATAACAGTAGGAAAAAAAGAAACGGCTAGCTCGATAAGGTTAGTTTCAAGTAGTGTATTGAGCAAGTTTTATCAAATTGCAGCCGGCCGGAAGCATGGCGTAACAAGAAAAAAAAAGTTGTGGATGAAACCGCGGACTGCCCTGTTGTGTTTAGGTAGGTAGACATATCAATATTTTTCTGTCTCTCAACATTGTTTTTAATAACTGTACCTATTTCATTTATTTATTTTTTATTTCAGTCCAAATACAACTCAAGATCATGATCAGCTATCCAACCCTTTCACAGCTCAAGATACGCCCAAAACGTATTCACGTGGTATACCACAAATTCGTTACGAAGCCATAGCCTGCAGCTCTAGCTCTAATAGAGTTGAATCTGTTACAGAGCAAGTAGAGACTGTTGATTTTGACTGGCCGCAACCCGATCCACAGACTGAAGCTTATCAACTAACTGTGGAAAGAACATCAAGTGACAACTTATCAGGTTTGGTAGGGTACCGTATTGTTGACTTGAAACATGTGATCCAATGGGCATTTCAAATGGAAAAACATCGTCAGTCTTGTGAGTCATCTCAAATTGAGTATATTAGTGAACACCGGAAAGGATTTCACAGTTTGTTAACATTTAAATGTAGCATGTGTAATAAAATATGGCAGCAAAGCACAGAGAAGAAGCAGAAAATTAACACTGCATTTGTATGGGGAACTGTGACTGCTGGAAGTTACTACACGCAAGCAGCACACATCACTAGTCTAATGGATATACCAACAATGACCGGACAAACGTTCCGTTCAATTGAAAAACAATTGGGCAATGTATGGCATGAACATTTGACCGAAGAAATAAAGAAAGCTGGTGAGCAAGAAAGGTCTATTGCTATTGATAAAGGAAATGTTTCTACAGATGGTATTCCATACATTACTGTATATGTAGATGGCGGATGGTTGAAAAGGTCATATGGTCACAACTTTGATTCTTCATCCGGAATGGTAAGTCCCAACTTGATACCATATTTTTGTGTTCATTTCATTAGTACTCTTTTGCTTGTCAACATATTTTACACAATGTTGAATGTTTTGATTTATGATTTCTTACAATATTTGAACTAAGAACTTTTATTTTAGGCCTGCATTATTGGAAAGGAAACCAAGAAATGTCTTTTTCTTGGTGTCAGGAACAAATATTGTTATACATGCCAGTATTATGAGCGAACAGGTTCAGACACGAAAAGTCATGGTTGCTGCAAAAACTTTACAGGGCCATCTACTGCGATGGAATCTGATATAATTGTTGAAGGATTTCAACAGAGTGAGAATATGCATAATCTTCGGTATCTAAGTTTTGTAGGAGATGGGGATTCTTCAGTGTTTGCTAATTTGAAAGAAAAGGTGTCTTATGGAAACCAAATAAAGAAAATTGAATGCAAGAATCATGTTATAAAAAACTACACGAGTGCACTTTACAAGGTATACAACCACTTCTTAGTGTTATAATAATTATTTTACACTAGCTTTTACTTGCGGCTCTGCCCGCGTTAAAATGTTTACCTGGATAAAAAGTATAGTAAGTCCTATGTCGCAGTTATAAAATATCTGTGTGCCTAATTTCATCCATCTCAGTTCAGTAATTTTTCAGTGCTTGTTAAAAAAAACAAAAATTTCACATAAAGTAGGATTTAGCTACTGTAAAATAAATGTTCCTCTCTTTTTCAACCGATTTCCAAAAAGTAGGAGGTTATCAATTCGACTGTTTGTCCACCGATTTCTCAGCCAATTGTCGTTGTCACAAATGAGGACCTGATAATGGAATCCCAGGGAAATTGAGGGAAAACCTCAAATTTTATTGGCATTTTCAAAGTTTTTTGTTGTTTTTAGAAGACGGTTGTATTTTTTTCAAAAAAGATTTTTTCTCTTCCTATGTTTTAATATTTATATTTTATTTAAGATTTTAGGTAATACGAAACTCCCTCTGTATGGACGAAATATTTTGAGGCCTAAATTGATGAAATTGACACTAGTAGCGCGAAAGATTATTGTTCACAATAGCAGTCAGCCAGGTTCAATGGCTGATGATTTAAGGAATAGTCCACTTCATGTATTTGGACAGCATGAAAAATGTAAGGAATATTACTGTTCAGTGAAGCAATTACTACCTGACGAGAATAAACAGCAAGACAACCAAGTAGAAATCCTAAGAAATACAGCACCAGAGGTCTGGGCTCTTATTTATGCTGCAAATGAAAGAATTGCTTTGAAAGCTGGACGGTTGTCTAACGAGACAACAAACGTTGCAGAGAATTTTATGAGTGTCATTAATAAATTTAACTGTGGAAAACGACTCAGTCTTGGAAAAGGAGGCTCTTATCAGCGGCGTGTTCATGTAGCAGGTAAATAAGTTTTTTTATAGATATTTTAAAACAATATATGAAATCTCTAGCAACCCCCATGATCTATGACTTCTTCTCTTCATAATATAAGAGGTTTTTCTCAACTTATAGAACTTTCAATGGTCATCAATGAAAGCTTAGGTTGCAAACAGACATGTATGTGACTATGATTTGGTTTTTCAGGATTGTCTCATTCTGTAGGACATAAATGGCATCAAACTGCATGGAAAAAGAAGACAACACAGAGCCCTGGACAATATTTTAAAAAATATGTCCATCAAAAACAGAGAAGTAGATTGCGCCAACAGAAAATAACTCGAAAACGGCTTTTTACTGAAAAGACTAAAACTCAACCTGATAAGGACTATGGCCCAGAAGCAAGTGACCCTGTCGACATTAATGAAGTAGAATTAAAACGGCTCTGTGAATTGAGATTGCTTAAATTCCAAGAAGATACACAAAAAATAGTACTAATTGAAAACCAGACTGTGGGTCAACATGATAATGAAAAGTATCTCTCATACAGATCTGACCGTCTCACAGCAAGTCAGTTTGGAATGGTAAGATATCAGCCATCCTCTTATTGTTTCTTACTTTCTAAGAAGCCACAGCTCAAGCCAGTACAAGAATTATGATTGTCACTTTGTTCATTTTAGGTTTGCAAACGTCGTAATGCCACACCATGTCACAATCATGTGAAATGCATTCTCTACAAAAATAATATTTGTACTAAAGATATGATGTATGGACAACAAAATGAACATGTTGCAAAGAGCATGTTTATGCAACAATATGGCAAAATTGTCAGGCCATCAGGTCTATTTATTGATGAAGACTTTGGATTCTTAGCACCTAGCCCTGATGGTAAGATTATTCAATAATAAAAATATACAAATAACTAGCTTTTGCCTGTGATTCCGCCCCCTTGGATTTTGTGTGTCGCATGGATTTTTTAATTTGGTTCAGTGGGCCTAAACACTGTTCTTTTTTACAGGTATTATAGAAGCAGAAAATACTATTGTAGAAATAAAATGTTTTCCCTCCTTGAAAAGGAAATCTCAAAATATTAGAGAAGCATCAGAAAATAGAAATTTTCCTATTCATTTGGAAAATGATGTTTTAGTTATGAACAAAAAGCATAATTATTATTATCAAGTAAGTAACAAAGATCATTATTTCTTGGTTCATATATGTATAAATATAATGTATTTCTTGGATTGTTTCTCAGCTATTATTATTTTGATTCTAGGTCCAGGGTCAATTGCGAATTACCAAAATGAGTAAATGTTACTTCATTTGCTTTATATCTGTCACCCAACCATTGACTGTCATAGAAGTTAACCGGGATGAGGAATTTATCAACGCTATGATGCCGAAGTTGGTAACGTTTTTCAAAACATGTGTACTGCCGGAAATTATTTTGAGACGAGTTGAGAAAAATGCTAAATGTCTAGACATCAAGGAATTAAAAGGTATGAAAAATATAAGTCTTACTCATTGCCTAACTTATTCCTCAGGTTTCTGAGGTGTGGGTTCAGTAAGAATAGTCTAACAAAACTGTGTAAATTCATTTGTTGCAGCGAAAACTGTGTCTCCCAGCAATTGATTCAGATCGCACGGAAATGATATAAATGGAGGTAAAAAATGACAAGCAGAAGATTGATACTGCGCGGCGACGGCGGCGCAGCAAAAAGTAGCGTGTAGAAGAGAAGATATTTTATTATAGTATTTTTTATGTATCTTTGTATGGTGGTACGAGTCGATGGTTCGAATCCAAGCCGACACTTTGCTTTGTGTAAATTATTTCATCACCACTGTTCAGAGGAGGCCTGAGTCTCAGCAGTGGGAACATTATAGACTAATTATTATGCTATTTTTGTACGTAGCGATGTATAGTTTATGTTATTTGTTAGTTTATA
This sequence comes from Lithophane ornitopus, assembly GCA_948473465.1. NCBI lineage: Eukaryota > Metazoa > Arthropoda > Insecta > Lepidoptera > Noctuidae > Lithophane > Lithophane ornitopus. Next base: position 12,578,698 of record OX419624.1, on the reverse strand, counting down.
AGATTTTTCAGTGTACATATGTTTCACTCATGTATTTAGGTACCAGCCAAACAATTCAATTGTAAAAGAATATTTATTGTTCAAAGTTGTATAATAAGTGGGTATTCTTGAAACATAAATGTTATGGTTAGCTAGTAACCACTTGTGTGTTGTTGTGTAAGATACTTACACTTACGTGTGATGTTACATAAATTGTAATCTACGTACATAATTCTTTCTAATACTAAATTCAGAATCATAATTGTAAATATCAAAATATTGAAAAAAGTATGTTATCTTTGTGTGGTGGTACGAGTCGATGGTTCGAATCCAACCAGAAAATATTTAGGTAAATGCAGTGAGAGTAAATAAAACGATATTTGTATGAAAATATTAACCATAGATAAATATTATTAATGTATAGTAAGATACAATAAAACGCTTTACAATTGAATACATAATCTTTTATTTATTTAGTACAGGTCACAATTCATTTACACGTTAGGTACTATTTAGGTTCAGTCACATTACAACAACCTATATAGGTACAATATACCTTTATTACCCAAAATAATTTATCTGAATAATTTGTTATGGTGAAAAGGTATCTGATATCGAGCCTAGAAACAAAAGTAAGCATATCCCAATAATTATATTATTAAGAAATAGATTGGAACATAACAATCCTCTAGTAATTTAAAGTATGCTTAATTAGTAAATTAATATTTGTTTTCAGTTTTTGCTATAATGTAAGGATATTCATCTTATAAATAATTTGGTCCTCTTTCTTTAAATTAACGCCATCTGGACATTTTAATTTCCAACCATGTTTGAATAAAACGACATCTAGTGGAGTCGGAAGTTACTACTATTTACTTTGCATGTGTGTGTAAAGAGTAAATTCATGCGGCTAAATCATTATTACGTTCTAATCTTTGTATGATACCAGTTAACAAGCACAGTGATGATCGTAAAAAATCAAGTTAATGCCCTAGGTTTCGCATAGAATAAAGTTGTTTATTAAAAATTTCTATGTTAGGTGTAAAAATTGAAAATGTTCGAAATTGTGGATGTGTCGCCATCTAGCGGCAAAATGGCAGTGAGATCATCTAGGGATCCACCTTAAGTACGGTACGTGGTTAACTTTATTTTTCCAAGTGAACTTAAAAGGGATCGGTTCAGAGTAAAAGGAGCACCTGAATATATTTATACTTCCAAAAAACGTAACAATTAACCTGACTAAAACAGAACAAACATTTCATGAAATAAAACTTTCACAACCCCAAATGGACAACATGAATAACACACAAACAATTCACTTTATTTCCTTAAAGAACTTCCCGTTTAACGTCCTAGCTACGGAAAAAATTAAGACAAATGCAAGAAAAACGTCCTACAAATAAACAATAAGAAACTATTCAACAGAACACAACCTTAAGGGAGTGCCAGTTCAAAGCAACTAAATGGTTTTGTGCAGAAACAATTCAATGGGCACCTGGGTCCTGGCGGATACAAAAGGGACAACTAATACAGTTAGAATAGAATTAAATAGACGATCTGTTATATGACGGATAAAGTAGTGTAGTAGTGGACACAGGTTGTAGGACTTTGGGCCGTTTCACGAAATTGAAGAGGAAACAAGACCTCCTAGAGACTGAGAACTTATGCAAGAGATTATAATCAAGGTTAAAAATATTGAAATCATAATAAACATAGATAAATTCTGCATACTTATAAGTAATATCAACCTCGTAAAAATAATTTATCATTAATATTGTGAACGAACGATAAGGCTGCAAAATACATAGAGGACATTTAATTAATAAATCGACAAAGCCCCAGGAAATTACAATCCATCAATTTGTTCGGTCGCTAATACTCTGCAAACACTCAGTTTATTAAACATTGTTCACTCATTTTATTTCGTTTTTGTCGAAGGGGTTTCAATCTTCTTTTTCTTTAACTTAAATAATACTACTATTTACTTAGCAGAATCTATACATACAATTAAAGTCGGTTTTCGTGTTAGTCTGTATGTCCAGGTTGTTCTTCTAAACCGCGCAAAAGATTTTGATGAGTTTTTCAACATCGTTAAAAGAATTTATTCCGAAAGGTATATGTGAATTAATACGTTAGTATTAAAGTTACGAGGAGCTCGTGGATACATATAAGGATAATCGCAGAGGCATTTCCATCTATGAGCATGTTTACTGCCAGTAAATCCGCTTTTGCTTGTATTTCGATTTGGGGAAAACAGGCCGTCAGGAAATGCTAAAATGCTGTAGTTCATACATTATTGTTTAGCCATCGTTGTTGAATATTTTCTGAATGTGCTTCGATGAATCAAAAACATCTGTATTTATGTGTCTAAGGCTTCAAACGCGCGTCACGGTATGTTTATTTTTTCCGGGATGACATTTGGTCGTTCTGTAGGCACCTCGCTTCTCGTTAGAATATCTTCTATCGTCATCAAGTAAATTAACATTGGGTAAGTGAAGTTCTTGTCGGACCATTTTTGCCACCCTATCATATTAATTCTCACAGTACTTCAGCAACTGAAATGCATTCGTTTCCTAGTTTGATTACCTACTTCCATACCTCCAGTTATACCTACTCATCACTATGACATACTTCCAACCTCACAATTACCAAAGAACCTCGTACGCGATCCCTCAACAAACACAATCAGAACAAAAGAGGCGTTAGTTAGCGAAACAGGTTGCCCATCTGAACGGAGTGGCCAATAATAATTCATGTCTGGCCACAAAGCAACTGGCTGGATTAAACTCGGCTATCCCCTGGGCAGTAGACGTGGTGAATCAATTTGAATAGAAAAAAACGCCATAATAGACAGTAATTTAGATCTAGTTTGGATTGGAAGTTATCCTATTTTTATTAAAAAAGGAACCCTTTGTGTTTTTAGTTAGAAATCTCGAAGGTTTTGTTCGAAGAGAGGAAACTTGATGAAATGTTAGTAAACCTGGAATAGGTGTCTTTATAGTGCAATCAGTCAACGATGACGGATAGTTTTTTTATTGTTTCCTTACAAATCACTTTATAGACAACCAACTGTGTGTCGATAGAGATAAACTTGAAAAGGAAAAGAAATAGAGTATTCTGAATACATCTTCTTTTTGTATGGAAAAAAGGCCAAGGTTAAACTCTTATGTATTACATGATGAGACTTAAATGTCGAGAAAGTAAATGTCGTGTTATGAAACATAAAGACGGCCCTAATTACTGGGTGACATTATAAAAACGAATGTGGTAGTTCAGGGCTCAATAGCAAAACTTTCCGAGGGAAAATCTGAATATATTAGTTTCATAATAACTGTAACAAGTGTAGAAAATAATGCGAATGTTTTAATTGACGATGTTTCTAACTTTTTTAAAGATATTTAGACAGAAACGTTATGAGCAGTGGTCTAACTGTCCAACAATTCTTATAAAACTTACTTTGAACGTATAATTCTTTATTCCTGTGAGAACAAAGTGAGTTTGAAATAAGTTTGTGTAACATTGTGATAACTCTTTGATACAAGCAGAACTTAAAACAACAACTACAAAACGCAACCAAGATCACCGAACATCAAATTGCATTATCAACTAGAATCAACCATTTAATGAAGCAGATATTAAATTGAGATCTTGGACTTGCTTACAAACAAACGCATTAAGATGACGTAGGTTTCTTCTCTTAATTTGGCAACCATGGTTAAATAAGCCATTTTCAATTACCGATTACAATTTACTCTAATATTAACACAGCAACAACAGATTTCCCAAATTCATTCATTTTTATTCTAACAACACATACATATTTACAGCAGTCAAAACCACTATTTACTCAGTAACGTTACCAGACGGGGTAGCAAGCAAAATAAAATCTCTACGTTACACCCGTAACAAGGAAAACCCCATGGGGTGCTCTTAATTAAATACGGTCGCGATTGAAACCTCGCGCCCTGAGAAATCCAATATTTCTTCAGCTCTTTTCCTCTCCAGTGCAACGTGAGTGAATGAGTGAATGAGAGAGTGAGTGAACAGCGAATGAATTGGTAAGTCAACATAATTACGGAGGTTCTCAATTAAGGAGGTGCATTGATGAAGGTATCAGTTGAGAATGGAAACGTGGACTTTCTACCGAGATATTTAGTCCCTCCGTAAGGCATTTCCAACATTTCTGTTACTTGTTTTCAACTCTATTCCTGTTTCAATATACACCAAGTTGTCTAATTTGCACTTTTATGGTTATTGTTTTGTCGACATCGTATGACAATACACCAAAAATAGCGTTTTAAAGATTAATCTTCTCAGCTTCTCACTCATAAACGTCTCTACACTAAAATGCCGTAAAAGTCTCTAAATTGCCTTGCAATCAGTAATATTTATAAAACGTTCCTCATGTATAATATGAAAGGTGACTCTGTACTTCCCCTTCGACAAACTTCACCTTAACTATCCCTTGATCCCACCACAAACTAACAGAAACAAACTTACCATATTTTATATCGAAAAAATGTAAAGTAACATCATCACCACGCTATTACCTTCACTTTACCACAGAAACTCGTTAGGCGTATATTTGACGAACATTTTTCGCGTATAAAAACCCGTGTTGACTTTGCTCTTATTAAAAATTCAAATACTAAGATGTGGGCTTCCAAGATGGGGCCGGTAACTCCGGTAAGTGATCTTCAGGATCATAATTGAACATTTTATATTCACTACTGGGTTCTAGAAACGGCTGAATATTATACCGACGACGTAATTATGGAGAGTTTTGTCTTATGGGAGGTGAAATGGTGTGAATTAGTTTGGAGGAGAAAGTGTGCATTTGTGGAGATAGGTAATGGAAAGCAGGTGCATTACCAGATTGTTGGGCATTAAAGCATTGGACATTAAAATAAATAAGATGGAGCGTAGAAACCATGAAAAATGTTACTTACAAAAGTTAGTGAGACATTGATAAAATACTTAAATCAAAATCATAAAGCAAAGAAAGTAAATGTGAAGAGGTGTAAAAAGAGAATTTTTCAGAAATTATAAATCTTTGATACTTAAAGATTCGTCTGAAAAAGAAATTGCACGAAATTAATGGGGGAAGCGGTCTTTGAAACATTTTATTTAATAAGACTTTGTGCAGCCCTTCGTACATAATTGTAAATTAATTGCTTTCTCAGGAAAAAGGGACCTTCTAATGGCTAATTAGGTAAACGATAAATATATTTTGAACGGGAGGCCACCCAGTTCCTTCAGTGTTCATTTTGAGTTATAATATCGTCTTAATAATATATACATCATAGGTAATTAGGTGTTTGTGAACGCCCATAACTTCTATAGAATATAATTAATTAATTTAGATTTTATTGCCTATTAGGAACCTATTTAAATGGCACGTTTCTAAACCAAAGTCTGATTCGTATTTACAGAAACCACTGAAATGTAGATGTTATTCAAAGATAAATCTTCCTAGAGAAGTCTTAGGATACAATACGTTCAATATCGACACAAACAAAAGACATTGCATTTAATGAAACAGAACAAACACTTGTCTAAGCCTTTGTATTCAATGCACCGCGTAAACAACAATTAATGAAAGAATGGTGGAGCGTTGAGCCACAAGTCGAGCAGGCGAGTCTATTCCACCAAAGTCCACTGTAAAACTTTAATCACCGTTTAATTAAAGTCGAGTAACTCGTACGTGACCAGTATTCAGTTCTCCACATGCCTCTGATACTGTCTCAGCGGGAGATCCAAGATTGCACAACGGAAAAGTGGGCAATTTTGTTGTACTACCCTCATTAAACATAATATGAAACATGTTTAATTTATGAAGGTTCCTTCAGGTAATATTAAAAGGCTTTGTTATTAATAGTTTCGCACCAAAAAATTGTTAAAAATTTAAATTCAACGCGTAATAAAGTGGTCCCTCGTTGGGCGCCAGTAAGGCGTAGATGGCGAATGAATTCCGCTAAGTCCGTTGCAGAACTTTAATCACCGCTTAATTAAACTGGAGTGGTGCACGTGACCGCCCTTTAGTACTGTGCATGTTTAAGATACTGTCTCAGCAGGAGGTTCAAGAACGCACTTACAAGTGGGAACTGAAGTTGAAACACTTTACGAGTGTATTTACATAGTAAGGAGACTTAAAATCGTTAATATATACTTTGTAAACTTAAGCCACTAAGCCTTAACGATAAGGTACTTGATATATATTCCCATTTCCCACATGTTGTTGAAGCACAGGTCGGTACTAACAACTTCCATTTAAAACCCTCACAAGTATCATAAAGGCACATATTCGAGAAGAATAATAAATCCAACAGCTCATACCATTTCAAATAAAACGCCATTTGCCGTAACGAGCTGACGCTAAAAATATATGTGCATCCCAAAAGTGATTTATACACGCCTAAATAAATAAACGTATATCAGAAGAGAACGGTATACGCGAAACATATTATTATGAAGATAGTTGAAGACAGTAATTTTACGCATTATATAACCCGTCCCAGGGCAAAGATGTGGACATTCGTCATCCGACTTCCAAGCGGAGCGGACCTGCGCCTGTTCCCTTATTTTGAAAGGATGGATAAACTTGTATCCGCTTACAGATTTATTTTCCGCACATAAATTATACCGGGGGCCTCGATTTATCTGTTTTTGTCAAGTTATAAATTCTATGTATTTTTTATAACATCTGCTGACTGGAATATGTGACACGCATTTTACATGTTACATGTTACGTATTCAAAAGTAATATGTCTTTAAAATGTTGAATAATATTTCCGTGCCCCACGTTGGGCGCCATTTGCAAGTAATACGTGAAAGCAATAAAGTCGACCAAGTCACATATGAAAATGTGACTTGCATAATGTTACGTTCACTGCCTATAAATTCCATTTAATTAAAAACGTGACTGTACAAAAAAGACCTACTAATCTACATTCATTTTAATGTGACCGTTGCTTGTTTGCATTATCCAACGTTTCATTTTGACTTTTGGCACATATTATGAAAATTCAAAAGTAAAATTTACGGTAAGAAAATAATACATATATTCGACACGATTTCGGTACTTCTTATAACTCAAACTCATCCGAGAGCGTGTGTCAAATATAAGATATATTATTTCAAAACAACGCGAAACGGCACAGCGACACGTAACACAAAAGGCTTCTTTCTTTGAAGGTACAAAGCCAAGTCTCAAGCCCTTTGCTCTAACTCCAAACTATTTGAATTTCCTCCCCATTCCTCCGTATCGAAAATTCGAAACACCGCCATGACACGGGACAACGATACATATTTATCTAATAATATTTATTGCCGTCATGAAAAACTGCTGCGATTTTTTCGTCTCTCTTCCTATTTAAAGTTTGGATGTTTTATGGGTGACGGGATTGTGGTCGGTGAATATACACTAGCGTACCATATTGTTATGGAAAATAAATCGGTTGACGCGGTATAAGTTAAAGCTTTAGAAGGCTTGCGAACGATACTTTATTTTCTGAGGAAAAGAGAAATATTGTCTCTGAATGATGTTTAAAATACGGACTGATATACAGTTAAATAGATCACCAATACTTGGCTTCCTTATCGACTTTTCTTATCTATGTTGAATCGCTTGCCCAAAACCAAGCCCATTATGTTGCTTTAAGAAGGCATCCAATCCAAGCTAGTCTGCCCTCTACCATACGTCTGTCCTATCCAGCAAGGGTTTATCGTGTAAAGGAGCCAGTTAGGCCTACATCACATACAAATTTGTCTTGTGACGAGATATTATCAAAAAAGAACCCCTTCGCGGACCGAGGTTCGATCAAGCGTCTCGTTTATCAAAAATGGGGAAGGGCAGTCTCCGGATAAAATTGGTGGGCCTTTTAAAGGCAGATCCTTCGATGAATTTATTATGCTACCTAAAAGTGTCAGTTACACTTTACTCGGGCGAGATGATACCAAAATAATGTGTGTACACTGTGACACAGTGGATAATGTGGATATGAGTACAAAGGAAAATAGGACAGGGTAAATTAGGATTTCAAACAAAACTCTTTAAAATAATAATTTATTAAATTCGGAATGTTCGTAATTTAACTTTCAAACAAGCATGATTGTAATGTACTTATACTATCATTACAAATATGAAACTGGACATAATAGGCCACAAATTCTCCGAAATAAACTTGACCGAAATAATACTCAAAAATCACATTTCGTATATAGCAAAAAATGTGGCCAATCCCGTTATCAATATCATATAGCCTTAGCCACTTGAACGAAACACATGAAAAAATGGCCTATCCCATATAGCAAAGTACGGCAGGAAGCAGGTGGACTAAGGGTCGATGAATTACTCGAGGACAGCTGTTGAGTGTCGCCGGCTTTTTAACTACCCACACAACTTTTATACGTCATCCGAGAGGATCTGGTGAAGTGCTTGTTTATTGCAAAGGATGGATGTAGTTGAGAAGAGAAGAGGAAAATATTAGTAAAATGTGTCTATCGATTTTTGTGTAACTTTATAAGGATTGAGGTAAGGGATATCGTGTCAAAAGTTGAATTGTTATCTGACATATGGCACAAAATAGCGTGACGTGTTATCTATATTTAGCACAAAATGGCAACGCTGCGTCGTCTACGAGGTAGACTATTAAGACTTAACTTTCACACGCTCGATAGCATAACGGTATCTTTGTCATCGAAAATAAAAAGCTCTACTTATATTTTAATACTATCATCATCATCAACACTTGAACGACGCCCCCAGGAGGAATTCTGTCGTCTAACCTATACTTACCTCATCAAAAAACATAGCTTGGAAATCAGTCACCAATTACTTATACAAACACTGCCGGGAAGCCTACACTAATAACCATTATTGTTAAATTAGTATAGCCATTAAATGCAAAGGTGTCACTACGGGGACATTAACTTGACATACTCGTAATTGGATGTTTAAACAACACTCCTTAGTAATAGAAATAAAGTGAGGGAATTACGGATCATCGATTTTAAATGGGTCGGAATGAGGATGGTTAATTATTCAAGGTGTGAAATGAGTGTAAATACTTCTGATTTAACTTAGTGATGTTCATCTTTAAAAGTTCATGAGCAGTGATAGCCTAGTGATGTGACCGTCGGGCTGCCAAGTCATAAGTCTTGAGTTCGAACCCAAGTCACGCACCTCTGACTTTTCGGATTCATGTGCGTATGTATAATTATTACTTACTTCAAAAACGATGCAGGAAAACATCGTGAGGAAACCTGAGAGATGCCTGAGAGATATTCTCGACGGCATGTGAAGCCAAGTCAGAGGCCCATGCGCGGCTTTAAAACTCTGACACCAGGTTAGTCGCTAACCACACGAAAAGAAGAAGAGCTTTAAACGATCGAAGATGAATAAAATAACGTAGAAAATATTCACCTCATTCACTTTAAAATTTTCTATCCCAAAATTGAATCGCTGCAGTCGCATTTCCTGAAAATTGTTTCTTTCACTTGAGTCAGTAAGTCGACGTCTCAGTAATCCAAAACAGACGCATAACGAATTGCTCATTTGCATCAAAGGCAATCATTAATAACACTTCTTCATCATAATAATTTATGAGAATGTCACCACTAAATCAGGACATTCACTCAGTTTCGAGATGGCGCCCTGAATCACCATTTCAACTGCGTATTATTATTGCGTGAGTTCTAAATCTAAAGATAACGCGATTCAACGACGTGGGAGGGCCATCAAAATCCCTTTCTATGTTTAAAATAAAAATTTAACCCTAAAAGCAGTTTCATTTTATGAAGGTTCTTTATGCCCTGCGGCATCGTAGATGCATTTATTTGTTCTTATAAAATTGTTATTACCTCGTTCCACAATTTCGTACTTTCTTTTCACCGGCGGTTTATATTAAGTCGGTGGGATGTTCGGTATTAAACTTGCGGGTTCCTTTTAATAGTGTACGAGGTCTTACATTTTTAAAATATACGTCGCTGAATTTCCGTGCTTTGTCTTGTTTTGGTTTTACTTTTTTCTTTAGCAATTTGTTCGCCCATTCACTGTGTTAATGGTAGTAGTGATGTCATAAATTATTTTTAAACTTTTACGGTTCTTTTAGTTTCGTTTCTCGGCTTTTTTGCTTGGAGTGGAACACAAGGCTACACTGAGAAAAAAAGTTAACTAGTAATAAATTTTTCAGAAAATATTGGCTGCAACAGTTTGTTTATACATCCGGTAGAAGTAAATGAAATCAAAGGTATAGACAACTTTCCTAAAGAGAAATCTCGCGTTCCTGTAAACCAAATGAGTCAATGCTTCAAAAACATTGAAAAAACGGTACCAGTGAAAACTGTATAACATCAAAATCTCCAATGAGTCAAAAACACAGCAAAACACCGCAACCTTTTAAAAGACCATTAGTCACCTTCAAAAAATTAGTCCAGAAATATTCTCCTAAATTCGTATATCATTGAAACAGTGCATCATGTTACAAACAGACATGGCGACACTCGACATTTGTTCCGGACACTTGTGACAACACTTCAAATGTAATATGTCGCTCTCGGGACCAGCCTGAAGAAACGCTTTCAACAATTGCACACATTTTCGTGTTTACTCTCTTGACATTTTTATTTTTGTGTACTTTTGGGGAAATGCCAGGTAAATAATTATTGTAGGATTGTTGAAGAGTATTCTGAGCGCCCCACTGCAGAACAGGCTTTTTCTTATGTTGGAAAGCAACGAGCATCACACTGACTTAAATCTTGGTAGTTGCAGTCAATAAGGTCAGGTTTCCAAGTCATGTTTTTTTGACAATCCAACAAGCTGTTCTCACTTGGCAAATATAATCACACAGAACCACGGAGTATAGAACATATTGCTATAAGTATACAATGTTTACAAAGAGAAGACTGACAGAAGCAATAAAACCTTTCTAAAGACACCGTCTCCCCCAAAATTCCAATGTTCAAATAAAATATATTCCAAGTTAAAATTCCTTCTTGTTCCCGATTCTCCATAGCTGCACAACATTTCATAAATATTGAGAACAAAGGACGCTTTTAAGATCTTTCCTTAACGGTTCGTTTCGTTCAAGTCCTAGCTCAAACGATATAAAACATGTTTATGTGTAAGTAACTTTTAAGTTAGTGTTTGTTCTTCATTCTTCAGTGGTTACTACCGTTATAAGTCTTGGCGAGGGAGCTCAGTGGCAATAACTAGAACAGCCGCTTTAATTCTTTAATATACTACATTGAATATCACACTCGTATTGAAGAAAATTATAGTGTTAGCCTAGGCTAAGCTGTTGGCTGTCAGAGTAAAGGCAATATATTATGTAGGCAGGCACATCACTCTTGGTCATGCTGGGCTGGCACACCGTTTTCTTTTTAACAAGCTGTGAGCAAAAGAGTTAATTACGAGTAATTAAGTTTTTTACTACTAAAGAATTTATAGGTCTAATTGGAACGCTATTTCATAATTTATAGCTTTACTTGATTGTATGACAAACGAGGTCATACAATCAAAGTCCTTCGTCCAAAGCCCTTAGTTTTTTCGCATATTATCAAAACTTAACAAAGGACATGATAAAAGTCTTCGATGGAAGTCATTATTTCCTCCTTATGAATATGAGATATCATAAGAATACGGAGATAAGATAAATCACTCAACTATTACGCCAATTACGCAACGGTCAGGCTTCCCTTAATCCGTATGCTCGGTCCCAAGTTAGAAAAAGGGCTCAGAACCGACCCAACTTATACTCAGCCTCCATGATTCAAATTGATTTATGCCCGCCGATAAGCAGATCGAAAACTTCCCAACTAACCATTTTCAGAAGCTCACACGGAGTGGGAAAAACTATTGTTTCACTCTTCAGTTGCGTAACGCCGAGTGCTATTGTAATAAGTTATTGGCGGAAGGATTTGTGGCTATAAGTTAGCCCGCGCACGGTGCCCTGATTCCACTGATATTGATCTTTGTAAGTCGGACGCGCTCCGTCGAGGGAAGAAAAACGATCACAGTTTAACGAAAGGGAACACCAGAATCTAATTACGCTTTCCTTCTTTACTTTTCGATGTCCTTCGTAAACAATTCAGCTTAACATATTCATTAATAGATCAATTAATTACTTCACCCATCAGCTATAACATCATCAACGTGTAAAATAACAAAACGAAGCATGGGTTTTGATTGAATTTATTTCTGTAATAACAAGGCATATTGCAAGGGTAAAAAAAGAAATGAATATCCGTCAAAATGTAGTAGCCATTTCGCCACAAATGCGCCCTCATCCATCATAGGTAATCGGAAACGATCATTGCAAAAATGAGTATAATTTACTGTGCGCTTCGCATTTTACAGTCGACCCAAATTGCTGCCATTACATGCTACATGACACTGCGGTACACCATAACGACTGTCCATTTTGTTCAATTTTTTTTTTATCCTGCATCTATTTTTCTGTCTGCTATGTTACTTTTCTGGTCTTCTTAAAAGGGGGTCCATTTAACAATTTCTCGTCCCGTCGTCGCTTTTTGATCGTGGGTACGACACATTTCATGGAACTCCCGATAACGATCCGCTCCATCACACGGTACTGTTTATCGGAAAAGGGTCTCAAGACGGCAAAACTTACGCCCAACGCTTTGCCTTTCAGAAGATCATCGCGCAGTAGGGTGTTCTCACATAAACGAGTCTTGATGTACTTCAGAAGGTGTTCCAAGTCTAAATTGGTAAGCTTGACTAAAGCAGCGATAGCGATTTTGTCATGATCTTCAGAGTCCTTCAGTTCAACTTCTAGTTTGATGTCGCTGCCTCCCGAGGGATAAATGGTTTCTTGGAGTTGGAAACGATTTGGGCCGGCTCCGACCATTAATGCACATCTGAAGTTGCTTTGCCTACCGACAATGGTGTTCAGCCAGTTTGAGTTTCTATCTAGAGCTCCTAGTAGGAAATTTATGAAATCGGCTACTTCTTTTTGTTTTTTATATGACGCGATAGCAGCTAGAGCCACCTCTGGTAGATCTACCGTCTTCTCACCTAATTCACGTGGCTTTTTGAAAGGAGGTCTTTTAGCTGCCATCGTCACTGACAGTCTCTTGATCAAACTCTTAAAACCTTTAAAGATATTTCGAACACGTTTAGTCTCGGAACGTAAAATTTTGCCGTTTTTAGAAAAATTGATGGACAAAATATATTTTTGGTTACTTTTTTCCTGCTTTGAATTTTGTTGAATGTCACTATTTGAAGTTTCCGCTGGTTACGGCCAGTAAATGTTATTAATCTTTTTTTTTTTGGAGTTTGGTTTGCATAGAGGTCATAGTTGAGTTATGTACAAGGTCTGTAATAAAAATAGGGGCTTTTAATTGGATTTTGGTTGTTAAAGTATCATAAATCACAATACATATTACAAGCAATAATTTCGCCTACACTGCCGCCAACCAGTCTTCCCACAAACCGATAAAATGCGTAGGTTGAAGGTAAACCTACATAATTTAGATAATTACTTTATTCCAGCAGTGCGCGGTGCAGTAAAAATTCCAAACTAACTGGAAATAAATGACGGCGTCGGAGTTATTTGAAACAGTTAATAGTGATCGTAAATGCAAAACGTTGGTTGGAATTCCAATAAACTAGTTTCGTTGAATGCAAGTTGCGACCAAAATCATGATTTTCCATGCGATGGGAGTGACCAATTTTAACAGCCACGATATTGCCTTTTCAATGTGTGAAATTAAATAGGTATCGGTTTTACTCATCTTATAATTTGTGGGTTTTGCATTTAAAATCGTCGTTTAACTTTAATAGTAACTTTGGCGAGCAATTTTAATGTCTTTTTTCAATAAAATCATCTATATCAATTATCAGCTAAATAATTATACATATCTTCCTGTGATTATATTACCCTTTTCCTTGTATGCATAGACAATTAAATAATGACCTTACAGTAGCGAACATGAGAACAGTTGGTCTAAGAGCATCGACCTCTAGCCTCATACATATTTACAATTTGAACGCAGTAAGTAAGTTATGTTTAGCATTCGTTTAGTGATGGAAAAATAGAGGAGACGCGGCTTAGGAATACTTGTATAGCTGCATTACTTATTTCTTTGTTACTGGGTTAGCCGTTAGCAGAGCTGTGACTTTCGTGAAGGCCAGCCCAAATCTTTTTTTTTTTTTAGGATATAGGTTAAATGGAAATCCTTCTGTGAAAGTAAAATCATATTACTTTAATACAGACAAAATTAAACTTTTGTAGACAGCAAAGACAGATACAGGGGCAGATAATGATGAAACCAAGACAAGGATTATCAACATTATTATTTACTAGCTGCTTCTAGTTCCACCCGCTTATGTCTTGATTCCGTGGGAATATCGGGATAAAAAGTATCCTATGTCCTAACCCAGGTCATGATCTACCCATGTGCCAAATTTCATCCAAGTCCATTCAGCCGTTTTAGCGTGACAGCGAAACAAAAAAACAAACTCAATGTCGTATTTTTACTACTACTAACTTAGGAACTATTTCAACACTAACATAAATGAAGGCTGAAATCTACCTAGAAATAAATACAACGCAGTGTACAAATTATAGGGACACAAGCTAAACTGAATGTAAATTACAGATTTGTGAGTGCGACGCACTTTATGTGTGATGGGTTTACCTGAGCACCTGTCATTACTAGACCTATTGCTACATTTACGGTTTATGGCAACAGGTGATTCTAGTACCAATTATAGGAATAGCTACTAATGTTAGTTGCTTAAACTAGGTCGGTCAACTACTTTAAATAGTATACATATAGTTTTTAGGGTTCCGTACCCAAAGGGTAAAACGGGACCCTATTACTAAGGCTCCGCTGTCTGCCTGTCTGTCTGTCCGTCTGTCACCAGGCTGTATCTCATGAACCGTGATAGCTAGACAGTTGAAATGTTCACAGATGATGTATATCTGTTGCCGCTATAACAACAAATACTAAAATACAGGATAAAATAAATTTAAGTGGGCTCCCATACAACAAACGTGATTTTTTTTTGCCGTTTTTATAGATAATGGTACGGAATCCTTCGTGCGCGAGTCCGACTCGCACTTGGCCGGTTTTTAATAGTTTGTTTTGCATTATTGTGATAACGTCTAACGCTAACTCACAAATGTCTAATATATTGCTTCATAAGTTCGTAACTTACGTTGTTGAGCAGATTTTTTTAGAATGTATGAAGCTATGGATTAGACGTTTGTTTAAAACCGATTCTAATTGTGACCGATCGAGCTTTACGTAATTAGGGTGATGCTATTGACTTCGATCTTGCCATTTACTCTCTCACTTTGGAAAAGTTCCTCAGTCTTAATTTGAAAGTGAAGGATTTTATTACCTTATCTAGTTTTGGGAGGGCCTAAATGCCAGAAAAATTACGGGTTTTATCGTCAGTTATTAAAGAGGCATCCTTCGGGGAAGTTACTGAAGCAATCTGGGTTAGGTTAGGTTAGTTAAAGTTGGATCTACGAGTACCTTATTTAGTAGTTAGAGATTAACCTTTTCTTTGGAGTAGATTAGGTTATTGAAAAAGTATTCAGATACGGTACTTCGTCTTTGATAGTCGTTACGGGTATTTAGAACTCGACAAGTCAATCAAATCATAATATTTTATTTCACATAAACCTACATGGGCACTTATGAAACGTCAGAAGCTAGGTGCACGGTTCCAATTGGTCGTTTCCTATGGAGCAGTTTGACACAGCCTTTCCAAAGGTTATCGTATCACCCAGTGACTAACTGGGAAATACAGGTCAGATAGAAAGTCGCTTCAAGTAAAATACTGGTATTCAGCTGCATCCGGTTAGACTGGAAGCCGACCGCAACATAGTTGGGAAAAGGCTAGGCAGATGATGATGAATGATATTGTACAACTAGTTTGGTCATTTTAGCACTGTTGATTGGCCTTTTAAAGGGCGATAACAATTAAAATTATATTGTGTCTCGTTAGTTGAAACACAGGTGACGGCCTGAAACACAGGTTTTCATAAACCTAGCTCAGGCAAGTCTACATTACAGTTAGAATTAATTTTTCTTCGATTGTAATTAATGTAAATCATAGTTATACTTTATACTTGAATAAATTTTATTTATTTATTTATTTATTTATAGTTACAGTTGGAGGTTTAATATCTAAGGCAGTAGAGGGGCTCCATGTAAAATATTGACAGGCAGCAGCATTTGGTAATTATATCCCAAGTTAGATAACAAATTCTAGGTGGAAGAAATATCAATCAAGGATATTTCACAAGTGACAAAAACTATACTTTATACTGACGCAAATCAAACTGGTTAGATTCTTTAGCGAGCTATTATGATCAAATATTTAGCATCTGCATGCCATCATCAAAAGCGTCGTGCATCAAAAAACCTGTTTGAACTTTTTGCTTATTATAATACCTACCTAGGTGGTACATCATGTAGGAATATTGCGTCGCATAAATTAATTGAAACATCGATGTTACTTGGGTTAATTTATCTTGTAAGTAGGTACCTGAGTACCTCTCTTTATTAAAGCGTCTATCTATGTGCATGTTTTACAAGGCTAGATTGATGCTATGAATAATTCTGTCTTGAGTAGGCACTCAATTAGTATCTGATAGAAACATAATTGATATCAATATGCTACTTCGTCTGAGTATGGAATGCAGTCACGTCTAAATCAAAAATAATATCATTTCGATTTAAATCAGTTCATGGCTATATAGATTGCCTGATAGTTGGTCACGTCTGTGATTTTATGAATCCCATGTATTTGTAATTTCTTGGTACAAATACCGGCAGGTTTTACTTAATACAACTGTTCAATGATTTACCGGAAGACATAAAGAAGTGTAATAATTTATTTTTATTAACATATTTAAGAGTAAACTCAAAAAACACTTATGTACCCTATAACGTCAACATCGCCCCAGAGGCAAATATTGTATTAGAATACTATCAAGAAACAACTCTGTATCTCATTATAAGTGAACTGTTATACATACGTTCTTATGAGAAATAAATATCTTTAAAACTAAACCTAATATTGCTTGATAGTTTTGCGTCGATCTATTTTAATACAAATCACGCCGATCTGCATCGTATGTGTATATCAGAGGACCTACGTATATCTAACAAAGTTAATTTGGGACTAATTAGTCGGACTCGGTTATAATTATTCAATGGTTGCTCTTAATTAAATAAGTAGCTACAACGTGCAGGTGTCGACGCACCGACTACCGGGTCCAACAGACCGGCAAGTGTAGGGAATATCAATTTTCAACATGTGGGGTCGATTCGATACAGGCAACTGCACACGGCTTAAACTTAATACCTAATGCAGCACACGAAATACCTTATTAATAAAGTAAGTAAGTACTTATTTATCTAACAATCGATCTAGACAGCTTCCTAAAACTAAAAATTAATCGACCCGCAACAAATACAATCAGCTGTCGGTAATAAAACCAATAAACAACCTTATTACACACCACATAGAGGTGATAAGACCCACAGATTTATACTTCCTACCTACCACTTATTTTTTATTTTACATCGTTACAGACAGCCGTAACTATAAATTAGCTAATCAAACAGAACATTCGTGCGGAAACATCGCGGTCGGTGCAGAAAAAATTACTAACGCGAGAAATTGCCTTTCAAAGGGAAATAGCGAACGAGATCGCGCCGCGTATCGAGGTCAAACAATATATACGAACTTATATAGAGCGTTCCAACGCAGGCATGAGCCAAATAGGTTAGGTCTAACATCGTCAAAACAATATAACTTACCGAAAACAGCATTCACATCCAATAGGTACCTATGCCGTTACAAGATTCGCTTCAACGGTCGTCGGCAATGCTGTCACTCACGCACACACACACAAATACACCGTAGTAAACGTCATAACCAACGTTTACATCGTTAATTACACTATTTGGCGATGTTTTTCGACGCTGCGAACAATATATCACATGTAGAACAACTTTAACTTGCACATATAACGGTCACCAGTCACAAAATGTTAATGAATCATAGAAAAAACGTATTTTTTAGGCAAAGACAGACCTAATCACCACTCCTTTTCTCTCACGGATTTCTGTGATAGCGAACAGCTGCGGCGTGTGTTGTACCAAAACAAATACCCGTAACGCCATCTGTAGGAACTTTTTGCGTAATAAAGACATGTGGGGCTTGGTGTCAATGGACTCTGGTGAACTTTTGTAAACTACCTATTGGGTAACAAAACCTAGATGGCGCTGTATTCAAGATTTCAAGTCAACTAATAAGTGGAAACAAAAAGTGAAATGATTCGATATTATAATAGGTTACAGGACAGCGCATCTGTAGGGATGTAGCGGTTAAAATATTATGAATGTTTTTTTCATAAATAGCCAGTCAGCGGAAATCCTACAAATGTTGTTTTTTGTTTTAAAAATTATGAATGTAGCTTTCTTTTAATTAAAAACACCATAAAAATATTCAGTATCTATTCCTCTATCAGATTAATTCAGAAAAAACAAAAAGATAGCTCCGCCGTAACAGTGTTTGACACTGCCGTGACCAGGATTCGAACCTGGGTTACTACGGCCACAACGTAGGGTCCTAACCACTAGACGATCACGGCTATCGGAGCGGATACAAGATACTTTGAAATTTCCAATCAGTATCAAAGCATGTTATTTATATGCTTACAGGCATATTTCGTTTTTTTTTTTTTGCCATTCCTTTTCACGATAGGGAATCTCGTTTCAAATTCTTTCTATGTAGGTACTAATTACCCATGTTTGCAAAGTAATAAAGTACAAAGTAAATGTTTTTTTTTTTTTCACATGACTACATACGTAACATCACGCCTGTATTCCCAGAAGGGTCAAGCAGATGTGTACCTTAGTACAACACATTTCGCCAGTTACGTATTAAGTCCCATGGTCCCATGTAATAGGGGGCGAGCCTATTACCATCAACCGGGTAAGTCCAGACCCCGGGCTACTATTGAACAATTCCAGATGGAAAAACCCAATAGCGAATGGATCGAACAATCCTACCATATAATAATTTATTGATACAAATAGTCAGGGCAGTCTGGGCAGTCAGGGAGTCTCAATCAAAATAAACTGTAACAATTATGTTTATGACGGTGTCAAATAAATTGTCATTCATTGAGTTACATTGACAGCTTTGTTGATTTTGATTTAAAATGTTGCCAGTTATAAAAAAAAAAACCTATTCATTCACTCACCAAGTCAACATTGAAATGGCCGTTCATGAAACTAAAGCCTTTACGAGCGAGACGGTTCGTGATAAACCAATAATTAAAACCATAATGGCTCATTCTCATTAGTCGATAACTCGCTCGATAAACAGCATGCGCGACTCCCCGTGGCGGGGTAATCAATAATGAAAGTTTTCCTTGTATTATGTCTATCATTAAACTGCAATCCCAATTCGTTATCGCCTTATTCAATACTTCCTGGTGGCTGATGAACTAGGCTCATTTTGTCATGTTTAAGTCGATAACGTGGCCTGTACCTATGGCTACATAATGGTGCCGATTCTCTTGTACACCGAACTAAACTATCACTAAAATTCCTTACTTTTGACTATCTTGGAGCTATTCTGCCAAATAAATTCTCTAAATTTAAAACTTATTTTGACACAATTAAAATCGAATTTGAAAACCGCGCGCCTCTACTGGGTACTTGTTTTCCCTACCCCGTGTTTTTTTTTAGGACCAAAGGCGCGCATGCACGGCATCCTCGACGTGTTTTTAATGGAATTTTTCAGTTTTTGTATGGAAAATAAAGAAAAAAAAAAAAAAAAAATTACCAACATGTTGAGAATTAGGGGTTCGAGTTTCCTAAAGGGGTACGAAATTTTCATTATTTTTGCGATAGGACACACCGTTTTCGAGATATAAGCAAAAGAAAATAAAAAAATACAGTACTGTTTTTTGTAACTGAAGTCGAGGTGTTGGTTTGAATTTTAGTTCATGACATCTAATTTTATTCCACACATTTTTAATCGCGATTAAATATAGTCAGCTTTAGTTAGAGGATTTTAGATATAGGACAAAATTTTAGGTTAAATAGTCAAATTCAGAATAGCATTTTCACTAAACTAATCTCAGTGCCATCTTAATGCTGTCAAACTAAATTATAGTTAAGTTGTGTCATATAAAGTCTATTTCAGAATGAGTTTGATCGTTTGACAGGACTAAACTAAATTTTAGTGATTTTTAGTTTAGTTTAGAGAATTTTGTGACAAGAGAATCGGCACCAATATCAAGCTATAAGCTGATCACGCATTGTATTGGATTTCCGTACAATGCAAGGTCAGCTTATATTGGAAATGTATAACCGTCTGTACACCATCTACTGAGAACCACTGCTCTCTAGTCTGCTGTAGCGGGCGACCAATGGAATTCATCGCTCGACAAAAACGTGCGGAGACTCACACACCTCTGACCTTAGTCACGAGTTCAGTGGTCGATAGGGCTCGTATGCGGAATGGGGGAGATTTCTGTAACGCATGCCATAGGGCCCGCATGCAGGGAACCGTTTTCATTAGTCGATAATAGGGCCCGCATGTGGGGAGCTGATGATTTCTGTAAAGCATGCGCCCGTATTCGAGGAACTGTTTTCATTAGTGGATAGGGAACGATTCACTAGCAAAGTTGATCAATAGTTTGGCAGTAAAAATGGTCTGTGCTAACTCCCCCATCCCATCCCACATTATACATACCTCGCTTTTCTCTCTCTAGCTTTAGGCAGTTATCCCACCGCTGGCGATTAACGAAAGTGGCGAATAGAGCTAGCAACTCGCACTACACGCTCGTCCGCTGGTTGGTCGCTCGGAGTGAGTTCTAACTGCCAAGCGAGCATCGCTGAGCAAGTATCGTGAGTATTATCTTTGATAGCTCTTGTCGCTCAACGACAAACTAGTGGAGCGAGTACTCGCCGGCAGTGTAAACAGTCAGCGATCAACTATTAATATGCATCTCTTTTGTTTACACGGAATGTATAAATCTATTGTACGGTTCTTGAGCGAGAAAATAGGCTGAGGCTACATTAGGCCGCGACGCGACCTGCGACACATGAGCGATTAAAACAAATATATGAATGGTCACGTATATGGCTACATCGTACCGGTGTAGCCATACCGGTGCGCATTCATATATAATTTGTTTATCCATTCCATTTGAATAACATATTAGGGAAAATAAAAATAATTCGGTCAATTGCTATCGTTTATTGATTTAAAATACAAAACTTAGTGACATAAAGCTCTATCCTTTTATTGTTACAGTGCCTGCGAACTGACAATCCGATAGGAAATAAACATTTTAGCTCATCGCTTCGCACACCACCACATGCCAACTCACACATTCCATATAATCCCATACTGTCACAGTACAAATAAATAGTATAGTATATTACATACTCAAGCGCAAACATCTAGGGCCATCCTTGAGTAATGGATTTAGTTAGAACTATATCAAAGGTTGGAGTTTTACGTGTTCTTTATCACTTAACATCCCGACTAGTTTGTCATATATAAACATTGTCACGGCAGATTTCCCCTGAACTTGGTACCATAACAAGGTAGGTATGTCACAAAATTAAATTAAAATTGTCTTAAGTTATACACAAGTGTTAAAGTGAGTAAACCATATAACTGTATATTATACGGTGGATACAGCATCTATTTTAGCATAGTTATCAAGTTAAAAGGAACTAAAATATTAAAACAATTATAATAATGTATATTACAATTAGGTACACTTGATGAACACAATTTAATCATTTTTACATACATTTGGAAACCTGCCTGTCGCTTACTTCGTTATTGCTCTATCATTATCAAATTAAACGTGTATCCCATACTTAATTCCTTATACTCTTTCTAACAACCCTATATCTCATGAAGCAGAAAAGTATTACAGTAAATATTATACAGATATTTGAAAAATTTATAGTACAGAACAGCGAGATTAGAAATAGATTCAAATCTACAATGAAACGAAAGTGATAGCACGTATTATTAGATAAATTAAAGATAGAAAAATACTTTAATGCTTCATGTTAACGAATAGCTGTACCATACGTGTTTTGTTTAAAAATAAATCCATTTTAGGAAGGTTTTTATAAAAACTCGCAACAATACTTTGCGATAAGAAATAATTTGCTATCAGTTGCAATTCGTCATATATAGCTGCTTTATTCTGAACAATGGTCATTTCAGTCAATTTTTAACTAAAAATAATTCAACATAAAAATTTTACTATATCACGACATGATCAGAATAAAGGAGCTATGCTCCAGGACCGCTACTAACAAGATCTTTCTCGTCAATGGACCACTGTACACATACTCGGTAGTATCTACAACTTGAGATAACATCATCACCCATTCCCCATATTATACATCATATTTGCTAACCTTTATCTAGAATGTGTGCATCCACATTCTCGTCAATCTTAAATGCAATTTAAGATTATCCACAAATAAAAGTCAACAAAATCAATAACCAAATATTGACAATAATTTGATTATTTAATATCGAGCGACCAAAAAGTCGTTAATTAGTAGCGGGCCTTACACATAAAAAGTTCCGGCACAATAAGGCAGTGATCAGTGTATGCTATACAAAATATCTCCGTTTAGAAAGTTTCAACCAGTCTGTTGCAATGAGGTTAGTCTATTGTAGATTCAAATCCAAAAAGGTTGAACAAGTCAGTTTAATTCAATTTATTAACTCTTATCTGAAATACCCAAATTTTTTATATATGTTTCAACATTTCTCATAACCTACAAGTACATTTTGTGTTTTATAGAATTACCTATACACTATTCTCTGTTTTACACATCGTCTGAATATTCCAATGGGTCAAAGTAACCTATACGCGTTAAATGAAACACTTGAGACATAAATCACAAGCATTATACATTGGAAATAAAACATTTTTACATTATACAACAACTCTGAAATGCGAGGGCATAGTTTTAATAAAATAATTTAAGTGTGTATGTGTAATTGTGTCGAGTCGAATCAATTTGTGCATTAACAAAAATACTTAATCTATTTCTTCGTTTGTATAAACAAATTCTCATTGGCCCTTTGAATTTCAGTCATCAGTTGCCGACACTTTAGGAATATAAAGCTTGCGATAATAAAAACCGAACGAAAGCCTACCTAGCATAGATCGTAACTAAACTATAGATTATCCAGTTTATGTCGCAGTCTGTATCGATTAGTCGGTTTCCTAAATTTTATATACAATATTTATTTTCTACCATATTGCGTCCTTGATATGCATCGCGTAACAATAAAAAAACCTAGCTCTGATGCCCTCGATGTGTCCGGATGCGTCGAACGGGATCGTCGGCGATCGCACGGAACGTTCACTAAGTACTGTCGGTGAAGCGATCAAGAAACAAATAATACAAATACACGGTACAACGTAACAAATCGTCACCATAATATTTCTTTACAGTCAGACTTATCGTATTAAATAAAAATATAGAATCATAAATATCGGATTCAGTCCAGGAGGGGAGCCACACAGGCCACACGGGTCACGCGGGCCACGCGCGCCACACGCGCCTCACACGCCACACACGCCGCACGCGCCGCGCGCGCCTCGCGCCTCGCGCGGCGCGCCTCGCGCGGCGCGCTAGTGGATGGCGACGGGGCTGTGCGCCAGCGGGCACACGGGCGCCAGCAGCTCGTCGGAGCGGCGCGCCGCCTCCACGTCCATGCGCTCGGCCGCGCCCGCGCCCGCAGAGCCCACGCCCACGCCCCACACGCGCGCGCCCACTGTGCACAACAATCACGTTAGTTACCGCACTCCTTACAACTGCACCGCAGGCTGCTTATTGTACAGATGCTTGCTCAAGAGTCATGACACTAACTTTTATTCAGAGGTCTTCCAGCTTGCAATTACAACGCTGGATTCTTTTGGCGCGTGGCCACAATTGGAACTAACGCCTCCATCTTGTTTTGGTCAATACAATTTCTGTGACAATTCCACAGATGTTTATCAATTATTGTCAATGCCATTCAAGATAGCTGTAGTACTGAGCACTCTACTAACGGCCAGTTTCGTCATCAAAAGTAACAGCAAAAATAACAATCAACTGCTCTTTTGCACTGTTCTATTTTCAACCCTCGGCGCTAAGGCGAGGGTTGTAAATCCAACAGCGCGAAAGAACAGTTGACTGTTACTTTTGTTGAAGAAATTGGCTGTAAGGAATATGAACATTAGATATAGACAAGTATCTGTATAGTATGTAGCCTGCATTCTAATCATACTACAAATCACCTAAAACATTTCATTCGGTTACATGGCTTGGTTGGTGAAATAAACATCTATTGCGCCAGCGCACCGCTAGAGTGCACTCGACGAGTGTTGACACATAGAAAAAGAACATTCACAATTTTATGGCAGTGAAAAGTAGGGTGTTGCTATAAAAACTAGAAAATAATGGAGATAGTACGATAAACGGTTATAATATTTGTTACTTAAAAATAGATAAAAAGAACACATGGAAAAAATAAAAACATACAAGTCATGATCTGCGGCCAACCTTCGTCGACGTCGCTTTATTTAAGCCTGATTTACACGATGCGATTTAATTACCTGTGGCATACCATAAGTTGAAGCAATACAGTAAAAGTTTTTGCAACTCCTTGGTTGGTTCAATTTTATGGTATGTCATGAGCAAGAAACCTGCTTCGTGTAAATGGGGCTTTACTTTTTTTGAGTTCTGACCAATTTTGCCAGCTACGTCAAAATCTGTTCATAACTGGTCGAAATATCAGTTCTTTTTAAAGGCAGTCGTAAACGGAGGCCACAGATCGCAGGTACACATAAGCCATGCGTGAGCCACATTCTCGCATGCTAGGTACGGAGGGGGCGCATAACATTCCGATAGTGAGTAGAGTGAGGGCAGACCTGGCACGATATCGTTAGGCACTAGTGTGGCGGCGCTAGTGTCGCGGGCCGGGGCCGCCGGACCGCTCTAGTCATCGCGGGTCCGACGGGCCATCTGCCGCCACAACATAGCCAATGTTAACAATGTACACACACGATGGAAGTTACTGGGCCATTGTTTCTATGGGGGGGGGGGGACTTGTGCTTTTGGCCAGGGAAGGCTTTATCTGCCTCTCTTCATAATGCAATTTTTTTTTAAATATTTGTTTCGTGCAATGGGAGCTTGCATGATTAATTTGTTATTCCAAGTTTTTTATATCCTGAGAGACAGAATTCTTAAATGTGACACAAGACGGCATTATGGCTATGGCAATACTTCTCGCCGAAATAATGTTGCCAACTTTTCTAGCATGTTTATAAAGATCGAGTTAGTTTGACAACAGGGTAACTTCCAAATATTATTATTTCATACACAGGACATCCTTGACTTGCATTAATCACTTAAAATGAAATGGCGAAGCGTTTTATGTTAGCAAAGAACACGACAGAAGCTATAAATGATCATTTTAGACTTATACTACTATGGCATTGTTAGAAACATAATATGCTCGTGATAGTTAAGTTAATATAAGCACCATAAATAAGAGATTTACCGAGTGACTTTACAAATAAGTGAAATAAAATTTCCCTCGTATTGCACATCTTTAAATATTGCTTGTGCATTTTAACCTTTCCCAGTTAAATATTTTCTATAGACCAAATTCATCGAATATCCAATGAAATATGGGCTATTCAATCATGATTTTACAGAAACTAATATACAAAAAATAAGTATTTATTATTAACATTTAGGCGGGGTTAGCAAGGCTATTCTTAGATAAGTTATGATTTTGTTACTAACAATGTTAGAACCTTTTTAGAGAAAACTTAGTATATGTTAGAGAATATTTTAGGATTGTTAGTTTATAAGCAATTTGTAAATAATAAAGTAGAACTAACCGTGTTGGTGATGCGACTGTGCTTGCTGTGTGTTGGTGGACTCGTCCGCGGTCCGCTTAAAGAAATTATGTTGTAGCGCGTAGTACGGCGTTACGCGCTGTTTGGGGTCGTACTCCAACATACGGAGGATTAGGTCCTGGAAACAGTTAGGAATATTGTTACAATTTGTTTTACAAGAGGTAAGGAATTTCATGTGAGGCTAAATCACGAAGCTGCTTGTGAGAAGCTCTCCATAACATCATTTATGTATGCGATGCCTGCTACAAGATAAAGCAACTGATAAGACCAATTGAAGGCAGAATTAAGGATCCTTCAATTTTGTGAAGGACACTGTGCGAGTTACTTTCAGATACCTTGTTTGTATAGTAGCAATCATATCTTTTAGGAACTGATGGCCCCCTATGGTGAACTATGATTAGGAACAATAGCTGAGTGCTTCGTTGGTCTAGCTAGTGGTTTTTGTTCTAAGTTAAATCCTCGGTTGGGCAAAATGTCGTGAGTTTTTTACCATTACCAAATCTCAGTTGCAGTCACGTTAGGCACTAAACACTCGAAAAAGAAACAAGTAGCAGAAGTCAAAAGCCTTGCGCCCAGCTAATGTCAAAAGGCTTGCGTCCAGCTTATGTCAAAAGGCTTGTCCCCAGCTAATGTCAACTAACAGGCGTGCGCTCAGCTGATGTCAACCAACAGGCTTGCGCCCAGCTAATATCAAAAGGCTTGCTCCATAGAGATATAATATAGTATATGTAGAGAGCGCATAATGCACAAATCGCTTAGTGCAGATCGTAGACAAGTGAGCTATAGATACTTATATTGATAAGTGTTTGACGGATAGGGATGTGCAATGACGTGCCACTCGGCAACGATCTATCGATAAGTTTTGTCGATAAGCTGTGAGTGTGATCGTTATATTGTAGGTTGTGTTTAGTCATAATTATATTTATAGATATTACTTATTTTATTTATGAAACTCAATCAGTTTTTTTAGTTTTACACGAGTATTCTTGTTGTTTATTCTGTTTTTTACTAAATTTACATAGAACAAACAAACTAAGAAAATATAGACTCAATTAAATGAATCATCCATTTTAATATTTTATTCTTGATTTAATTTTACTTTTTGTAATTGTTCAAAATCAATTAAGCAGTTTAGATGTGATATCGTAACATTCCATACTTTACGTTTACGCTATAATACTTTCGCATTACAAATATTAGAAAGTATACCCCGCGATACGTGATTTGTTTTCATAAAAATAAGTATAAAAATCAATTTACCGATTAAATGTAATATTGGATTTCAGTTTTGTGTATTTCCTAGTATGGTTTTTGCAAGATTAAACTGCACATTAGACCATTTTGATTCGTAAATATTAAA
The DNA here is from genome assembly GCA_948473465.1 of Lithophane ornitopus. NCBI lineage: Eukaryota > Metazoa > Arthropoda > Insecta > Lepidoptera > Noctuidae > Lithophane > Lithophane ornitopus. The sequence goes on along the minus strand of OX419624.1, from coordinate 12,551,392 downwards.
AAAAATGTCTGGAGGAACGCACACTGCTAGCTCTCAACCAAGACTACTAGCGATCGCGGCGGGAACGTTTGATGCGCGCACTCTATACTAAATTATATCTCTATGCTTGCCTCCAACTGCAAGGAACATAAACGATCTCTTTCCAAAATTTTACATCTCTCTCTACCCTTTTATGGAGTGCAGACTTATTTTAATGTAATCATCAATAACTGTCAGGAACGAAGTGCTACACACACACACTCGTATGTAATAGAAAGAGACGGAGAGAGAGAGCGAAAGTCACATGGAGGGGGCATAACACTTTTCCTTACGTGACGATTACTACCCGTCAACTCCTACCGCGCGTTAGGGAACTTCATTCCAACAAATCCGTAATATTCTAAAGACTTATAAAACAGAATAGTCGCCTCAAACTCACCTTAAACTTGAGATAGTCGGACACGGAGTGGCCGGGCTCGCCGCGACGTCTTGCGGCCGGCCCGCCGCCCTCCACGCCGAGGATGTCGTGCAGCCGCCGCGTGCCCGGCAGCCGGTACTTCCTGTAACCGCTGCACACATGAACACACACTCGCAAACGTGCTCGATCCGCAGTGGTAGCCCGCGAAATTCAAATTTTCTTATATTTTTTGCAATTTACAGGTCAGTGTCAGGTTGTATCTTGATCAAAATATGATTCACAATCATAACAAATATGTATTTACCTAGTGTTCTTCTGTGATTTCTATATATTCGGGGATAGTCAAACTTCGTTTTGAAATTATCTTATTGCATGTGTCAATATATTTTTTAATACTAAAAATACACAATTTATTAAAACTCACCTTCCATCTTTTCCATTTACTTTCTTTAAAACATAACCACCGCCTTCTGACGCTGGTAATTTATCGAAGAATTTTCTTGTTTTGTGTGCCTGTGAACATAAAAAATACCATGTTATAGCAGACTGTGTGTCAGAAAAGAAAGAAACAAAAATTGTTTTTAGAAATTGATTCCATAGGTTGGTAGATTGTTTTAAAGGTATCTCTTCTAAGACATTATAAGGTTCGTGTCTGATATTTACCTTATCGTACACACGGCTACACATCAAGCTATACATTTCCAGTTTATGCTGATCTCGCATTGTATAGGATTACCGTACAATGCGAGGTCACCTTACTGGAAATGTATAGCTTGATGTGTAGCCGTGTGTAAATATTGCCTTAACCATTTTTCCACCACTGAAATTCCTTCACGCACATCCCATATGGCATCCACTACCATTCTAAAAGTAGAAACTATAGTTATATCCTACTCCTCCAAAGTTAATTTCTGATTAATTTCGTTGAAGGTTCCAAGGCATCATTCTGTTACTCGCCTTTATTAACTCGGCGCTTTTCTGGTTCATCGCCATAGTATGGGAGGCGTTTCTAAGGCCCCATTTACACGATAACTCTCTAGTCTATGCCACTGGCAAGAAGCAACAAATGACTGAATCTAGACTGCCTACCTAAACAATGTTCAACTTATGGTATGCCTAAGGCAATTAAACCCCACCATATAAATGAGACTTAAGACTACGACAATCTAAGAAGTCCGTTTTGACAGAAATAAAAATCCTTCGTTAGCGATGAAAAAAAAAATTTGTTTTCTTAATACTCATTCTCGAGACATATCAAGTAATCATACTTAGAGTTTGTAATCGACGACTTATCTACATTGCTTAAAACTGATTCTCAAGGCATAACGTTTTATTACAAGTACGAGAACAAAACGTCAAAACGTACTTCTTAGATTGTCGCGAGTATAGTGAGATGCAGAAAAAAAAAAGGTAGGTACAGAAGTCTCAGTCTTACCTGGTCTAACAAATGATCAGGCGGCATGCCGAGAACCTCGACGATTTTGTTCATCTGATCGACCTCATTGGCGCCACTGAACAACGGCTCACCGGTGTGCATCTCCACGAGTATGCAGCCCAGCGACCACATGTCTATCGCGAGGTCGTACGGAACACCGAGTAGTACTTCCGGCGACCGGTAAAACCTCGACTGAATGTATTGGTATATCTGGAACATTAAAACATAACAATAAGGTAAAAAGATTATGATTTAATTAAAAGAGTTTCCATGATAAATGCTTTATTTCTGTAAGTAGGTTTGTACAAACATTTTTACAAGTCAATCACATTTTTAAAACTAGATGAGGTCTGCGTTTCCTATTGGACTACTCTAAGAAGAAAGGCTGAAGCAAACTCAGAGGTCACAGTCTCTTTTAAAGTGGAGTTGACATCAGAAACATGGAGATTCCTGCCCGTTCTTTTCCATAGGAACCTGCTACGCTTTGGAATGGGCAACTAGCTTGTATCTTTCTGACTGACCGATTCTTTGACAATTCAAAAGTGCCTGGAATTTGTTAAATTGAAATAAATGCTTTAAGTTTGAATACTGTGAACAAAATCACCCTATTTGCCGGTAACACAATATATTCCCGAACTGAATCTTCTAAGGGCTGATTTTACCAATTCAACGCGATCAGCGCATCAAAACTGAGTTCAAGAGCTATCAGTGTCAATATTCCCCAATAAAGATGACATTGACAGCTCTTGATCGCAATTTACATGTGATGATCGCGTTCAGTTTCAGTGGTGAAATTCGCCCTTAGTGTCTTAAAAGTGCACCATTCATCACTAAAGCAGAAATCTCACAAACAAATTTGTTAGTACAGTCCTAAAGTGATTAAACCAATGTTTTAGCTAGCTTATCGGAGTTCAAAGTTTATCAAAAGTCATTGTGGTTTAATACGTAATTCATTCCGAAAGGTGTAAAAAGCATCAACGCTATCGCTTTGCTAAATTATAAGTGGGAGCATTCGCAGGTCAAACATGCAATACACGTTCGACATATGCAAATTCCTAACTTATCCTAATATTATAAAAGCGAAAGTGTGTTTGTAACGTCTTCACGCTAAAACGCCTGATTGGATTTGGATGAAATTTGGCACATGGGTAGACCATGACCCTGAGAAGGACATTTGCTACTTTTAATCCTGGATCGCAGACGAAGTCGCAGGCAACAGCTAGTTAATATTTTAAATGCGAAAGTGAGTTTGTTTGTTACTCTTTCACGCTTAAACGGCTGCACAGATTTGGATGAAATTTAGCACACAGATAGACTATAACCTGGATTAACACATTAGATACTTTTTGTACCGATATTCCTACAGAATCGAGACTTATGCGGGTGAAACCGCGGGGCGCAGCTAGTTTCAAATATTTTCTATTACCATCTCAGCAACAATATTATACTAACGTTACAATTAAATCATACAAACTGAAGAATGATAACAAGGGTCAAGTCCAATCCATGACCTTGATTAGCATGTCTACTGAACTGATAACGAAATGAATAAAAGGAAACCGTCATATTTAACCTAATCAGTTCATAAAAAGAGGCTAAAAATACTTCCAATAATGGGTCTAAGGGCGCTATGATACGGATTATAGAACGCTATTTATAAAATCTCAATGATTGGTTATAATTATTAATTAATCGAGACTGCCTCTTTGGTGGTCGCAATTGCGACTATTAAGTCGCAATTGCGACTTCTGAATAGAATAAATATAATAAATAGAAAGGCCTACAACCTACATTGTCCTCCCATGTCTACTAACACTGTCATTTGAAAATATTGTAAAAGCCAATTCTTTCTAAAAGAGTAACCGTGGAGTTTCTTTCCGGCTCTTCTCCATAGGAAACGACCAATTGGAACCGTGCACCTAGCTTCTGACGTTTCATAAGTTCCATGTAGGTTTATGTGAAATAAAATATAATGTTTTTGAATAGAATAACATAACATCACGCCTGTAATCCCCGAAGGTGGATGGCAGAGGTAACTATAGCTCGTTATCATCATCATCATCATCAGCATCTGCCTAGCCTATTCCCAACTATGTCGGGGTCGGCTTCCAGTCTAACCGGATGCAGCTGAGCTGAATACCAGTATTTTACATGGAGCGACTGCCTATCTGACTTCCACAACCCAGTAACTGGGTAATACGATACCCCTGGGTAAGACTTGTTGCCAGACTTTTGGGCTTCTGACGACCCGTAGCGACTGTCAAAGATCCACAAATAACAGCCGGGACCAACGGCTTAACGTGCTTTCCGAGGCAATTTTTTTTTATAAAAACCCAATAATTCGTAAATTATTAATCGACATCGTACATGAATGGGTTTTATCGTGTGCGTTGTCGAAGGTAGTATTACGTTTTAAGTATATGTGAGACTACGCGATAACCTGGCTTCCTCTACCACTGAATCACACGACCCCGGTGTGATTTATCTCAGCAATTAGCGTGTACGGGAATCGAGTCTATAAATTGGTGGAGTCGCGTTAGGTGCACTCCAATAATTTAGTGTGTTCTATTGAATTTCTGGGTACGTCCAAATTAATATTTTAGATTGAGGAATGAATCATTTTGATATTTAAATGATAGTTCGGAGTATTTATTTGAACGAATGCGTGGGTTTCAAACTGAATGAAATAAAAAAAACCGGCCAAGTGCGAGTCGGACTCGCGCACGAAGGGTTCCGTACCATTATCTATAAAAACGGCAAAAAAATCACGTTTGTTGTATGGGAGAGCCCCTTAAATATTTATTCTGTTTTTTGTATTTTTTGTTATAGCGGCAACAGAAATACACCATCTGTGAAAATTTCAACTATCTAGCTATCACGGTTCATGAGATACAGCCTGGTGACAAGACGGACAGACAGACAGAGGAGTCTTAGTAATAGGGTCCCGTTTTACCCTTTGGGTACGGAACCCTAATAACAACAAAATTGTTAAAATAATAATAAAATTGGTACTTGTTTTTCTATCCTTTGAGAGTTTCTATGTGGACTATTTTAAACGTACATTTTGTGAAAACAGTTTAGTAAACGATTAACAAAATGAGCTCCAGGCTAACTCAGACTAAAACTGTCAGATTCATCTAAATTGAATTTGAAATACTGACATGTAGATGACTACAAAGGCATTTTTTTTTTGACAAAATGTTTAGTAACAACATGTTTATCTAGAAGATAAGTCTAGACTTAAATACAGTGGTGTTAAGACTAAAAAGTACAAGCAGACTTACCCTTTGACCTAGTTGACACGAGCTCCCAAAATCCACAATTTTAATTGCTGACCTCTTCGGGTTGCATAGTAGTATATTCTCGGGTTTTAGATCACAGTGAATTATATTTAGTTCTGGAATACAAAAGAGAGAGGTATTAGTATTGTAGATAAGAGCTACCTTATCGAGATTTGCTCGACAATGGAATTTTGGGAGAGTGTTGTTGAAGGAGCTTCTGTCAGTTCCTTACTGGGTTTTGGAATAACGTTAAATGTAGGTTGTATAGTTCACAAGTCATTGTTTAACTTTTAATACTAGATCAATATTCATTCTGTTATCAAAATATTATGCAGCTCAAGCAATTTGTAAGGTTCAGTTTTATCCTGGGCTTTGTACTGGCATTGAGAGTAAAACAGGACTGAAAGTGTGTTTTAAATGTCTCTTCAAACACGAACACAACAAATCTGCTTAGCTATACAAATGGACATGGTGCTTAGGCTTCCTCAAAAGAGTTCTTTCTTAAAGAGATTTGCTTCTTCTAGGTAATTAATATGTAGGAGGCTTACCAGGTTGACTAAGGAACAGTAGCGCGGTACACAACTGCTGCGCGAATTTGCGCGTCAGGTTGAGCGATACGCCCCTGAAGTTGGTGTTACGTAGCAGGTCGTACAAGTTGTACGACAACAGCTCGAACACTAGGCACAGGTGGTTCCGCCACATAAAGTGACATTTCAGTTTCACTGGAAATTAGAAAAAAAAATATTAATACATTATAATACTATAGTAATTTATTTGGGGTCGGGCACACCATGCCTTCTTTCTCCAAACATGTCTATAGGCTCGACATCTCAGAATTATCACTTCTTTACTTAATCCTCACATTCATACTAACTTTCCTCAAAATTTATGTCCCACAATCCATGCACATCACATGGTCATACGTCGAAGTTAAAAACGTAACGGGACTGGTTTTAGGAGTAAGTACCCAAACAGACCCAAGACCTATCGTCGTCCTGCCAGGGTTGCGGGAAGTCCGAAAGGGATACCGAGACCTTGGCAACAGGCTACTGTAGGAACACGGGTGGGTTTTAGTCAGTAAAAGTCTGACACTCCGCCCGCCGCTCCGCCCAGAGAGGGAGAAGTGAGGAAATCATAAAAAAGGCGTCTTGCAGCTACGGACAACACCAAGCGCCATTGGGGTCTAATAATGGCTTCTAATACAAGAGTGCTTGGCAACAAGCGACTTTTTCCGCAAACCGATTGGCCGCCACACGAATTAAAATCCATTTAAATACTTGGGCCAGACCTCGATGTCTTAGTCCCACTCATCATCAAACGAACGACGCAGATATTATAGCGGAAAATACCTAATACAGGCAGATCATTATGAAATTGTACTTAGTTTAGTTAGTATTCATTTGATAAGTTAATATTATGTATCAGAATAAATATTATTTTAGTTTCCTCTAACACAGTCACGTGTTTTGTATTGACATTGCAACTGAAAAAGTAAACATTCAAGTGAATCATGGTCTGTTTACTTTTCGTATCCACAGTCACACATGTCATATTGTTTACAGGTTCATGAATTTATAACATTACATACATAACATTATCAAGCATTCAAACCGTTGTATTGTATTTTAATGAAGACTATATGGATCATTCTTTTCTTCTTATTATTTATTTTTCCTTAGTTTTAATTAATCATGGTCTGGCAGTTTGAGTAATTTATGCGGCCTACCCAAATGTCCTGTTTTTGGTATTGTTCGTCAAATCGTTGAGCTCCTTAAATTCTGAGGTACGCTGCACGATCACTGACAAATGCGTGCACTGACTGTACAGGTCCACTCAATCTGTGTGGTTCTTTCCTCAAAAGACCATTTCAGACACCAATCTACATGGTTTTCACATGATCTGACCAAGATTATGTCTGGACTTTAAAAGAGACTGTGACCTCTGAGTTTGTTTCGGCCTTTCTTCTCAGAGTAGTCAGATAGGAAACGCCGACCTCATCTAGTTTTAAAAATGTGTTTGACGTGTAAAAGTGTTTGTACAAACATACTTACAGAAATAAATAATTTATCATTTATCAATGCAAATCGAAATGTGTAATGATTTCGAGAGATTTATAAGTTTTACGTTACTTAAATTTCTGTCACGGTATAGAACTATTATCATAATGCTAGCAGTAGATAACTGGACTAGATCTTGACTAAAGACGTCTTCATTCATCATCAATCGTAGCCGGTGTAATTTAGTCCAATAAATTGAATCGCTTTGTAAAGAACTTCCAAAAATTGACGATTTCTTTGCGATTGTTGAATTTGTCGAATTGTCGACTAAGCGATCTTTTTTACAAGACAGATAAAATAATACTTCAAGTTTAAACTTACCTATATAATACTTATTTTCAGGATCCGCTCTGTTCATCATTTTTAGTAACTTGACTTCTATTTGTGCCTGGTTTAGGAAGGGTTTCTTATTCTTAATTATTTTTATCGCTACTTGACACTGCTCCTCGTGGTCATACGCTTTCACAACCTGTAACATTGAGAAACATAATCGTTTATCCTGAGGTTTTAGGAAAAAAAAAAACAAATACTCTATACAAAGGTAGAATGGCCTGTCGGCTACAGTGTGCGCCGGCACAGCACATCGCTTACTTTACACCCTGACCAATCATTGTTGATTCTGGCTTTCAGGCGTTGCAGTGGTTAGGAAGAGTGTGGAGCTAGGAAGGGTGCTTAACCGACATTTTCATCCATTTACTTATGTACACCATAATTTTCGCATGTTTAAGTCCAACACGCATGAGATCTGAGCTCTTTGATCCCGCATAACCGGGCAGTATTCCTTCCTATTTTGACAGATACTGTAAGCCCAGTGAACAGTGGTATGGTGTCACTTGAATGGGACGTGGAAATCTACCGAGAAAAGTCTAACCATAGCCCGAAAGCTCTGCGACTTTCAATTGGAATTTCAGGTAAATAAACACTGTTTCCTTGTAACTCTTACTGTCACCATTGTATTGATTACATTATCTGCGTAAACACCAATAATATCCTATTGGTATACCAGATATTTCAAAAGTGCTCATGTATTTACTACTAGGGCAATGTATAGAAACTCATTATGTTCAGTAATCTGCCTGTAAGTAGCTTAGTACTGAACTGATAATTGGATAACTAATACCATGTATTAGTATGAATCACGTACTTGACCGCTAAGTGCAACGGTTACTCATATTATTTATTTTTTCTCAGAACGAATTCAACACACCTGATAAGTCATACATTCTAATAGTTCTTGGTGTACCGGTTTAATTTATTATCGGAAATGAGCAATACACTACAATACAAGTGCTCCTAGTTTTAGTCACTTTTAGTAGAATAACACTATTTTTATTAATAACATTTTAAGGGTTAGCAAACTCTTCGGATACGTCGTAGGACCTTCGGCGCAAGAATTCCAAAGCCGAGAGCGGGTCTAGATTTTTCTTCAATAACAGCAGAAGAATTAGATAGGGTCAAATTTTTGACTAGGAGTAGAAAAGAAGTAAATGCTCACCTGTCCAAAGGATCCCTTCCCAATCGGTGAGGAGATCTCATACCGGTCGAGGAACTTCTCGCCCTGTTTGATGATGTAATCATGATTGTCATCATCATAGCCGTCATTATATAATTTCCGCTCTTTTTTGTGCGAGCCATCCTCGCCCAGGTACTGTTGCGCTCTCCGCTTTTTCTTCGCGTAATATACCTGCGGACAAAATAAATGGAGATGAGTATTGATATTCGTCTTTTTGAACTGATATTAAACCTGTTGCGGGCTTTGATCGTCGTAGTATATAACAGTTTTAGTTTTTTGGTTGATATGGAAGTACACAAATTTTAAAAGCCGTTGCCGTGTATGTAAGTAAGAAAGACAACTTCATTATCAGCCCAATGATAGTGTGAACCAGGATAAGAAAAATAGAATACATCAGGCATAATTAGATTCGAAGATCACCTCATTGTTCACTCTCAATGAAGATATATTTCCCAGTTTTTTGGTATATGTAAATGGTAATTTGGTAAATGTTTGTAGATATTGTATTATGAAATCATTGGATGGCTTTGTGTTTTTTTTTGTTTTTCTTATTTCCCCATGTTTTGCAAACTTGCACCGTGGATGACTGACAGTTATGACAGCGTAGCTTTTTCAACGTTTCTTTGACAGTTTACTAATGGAATAAAGAGTTAAGGTTCAATGAATTTTCAAAAAGATTTTCATCTTGCAAATCCAAAAACATACAATTTGTAGAACTATGTAAAGAAAGGTGTATATTATCCATAAATATAAGTCCATGTATTCCTAAACACTGAACATTGCACAATTTGTGATCATATGCGTTATAGGAAATGAAGAGTAGACGAACGCGGGAATCCTCGGTTGACGGACGTTGACCCAAATATGCGGTTGACATTGATCGACGACGGGTCGCGATATGCTTATATAAAACATTTGTACCGACTGCTGAGTGCCGACAGACGACAGAGGAACCAACGCATGGATGGGACTAGGAAGTTCATTGCTACCGATTTTTATTAGGTACCGCGAGACTCGCCCCGAATATGAGTCACTGTTTTGCGACTGGTTGATAACTTCAGGGAGTCGACGAATAAGTATATATTTTATGAGTTGGGAAAGTTTTGAAAGTTGGACGTATGATTGTCAAATTGTCATACATTTGAGACTTGATGCTGTACTGTAGCGACAAAGTGTAATGTGACTGACGCGTCAGAGTGACCAATAACATCTGGCATTCAGAAGCCGGTATTACGTAACACGAAGCATGACATAGCAATAATATCGGCGAGTGCATAGCATTCGCATCACGGTGGAACGGAAGTGTCGCATATCGACGCGGCCAAACGATAACCCAAATTTCTGACAGCGACCTACATGTTACATTGTATGTTTTACAGGCGACCGAGCGCCCCCAACAACTGGCAAGGTTTCGTGCAACCGCACACTTATCTGTTCCACTAAACTGTTTATTTGTTGACCGATGTCAAGCTATTTGCTTTGATTTGTGGCGTCATCTGAATAACACGTGCGCTGAAACATCCGAAATTTTTAAGGTGATTGATTAGGTCGGATGCGGAATGATAGTTCCAAGTTACATTTTTAAATACGGGTTTTTGATTGGTCAAGGGGTAATGACGAGGATGCGCGGAGACAAATGATGGTGGTTATGGGAGAGAATGGTGTGGTGAGTCAGGCCAGTGACCGCGGCACGTGGCCGCGAGATGAGCGCGTCGGGCCGGGGAGAGACGGCGCGCGGCGGCTGTCATTGATTTTCCCCGTTTCCCCCCAACCCCGAGGCTGGCTCCCTCCCCACCGCGTCTCACCCACTTCCAGCGCCCGATAACGAGGTTAACGGGCGACGTGAGCGTCTCCTAAACTTTAATTATACCCGTACACCCGTCGTGCATGTTTAACCCGGCCTCTATTGAGCGTTTTGTTTGCAGCGCACCTGATAGCGAGACGTGATCCACTATTCGGTCGACGGTTAACTATCTAATGAACATGGCCGGAGATGGTAACGCGAAGAGCACAACTTGCACAACCTGTAGGTAGGAAGTTGTCGTGGCAAACCGAGGCCGATACAAATCTGCTAACTACGTCTTAACTCATAACCGTGGCACGACGCAAACTGTATAAACAATACGGAAACCCATCTGGTGTTTATCTCAATAGGTAGCGAAAATAATATGTTAGCTACTGGGAAATATGACAGGTTATGTGAGATAATATTCTGTTAATCCGAAAGCGAATAATTCAGAAACGTGTCTACCCATGCTTGGTTGGCTTTGACACAATGTTTGTGTTGTAATGTTGACAATATTTGTATTGCTTCGTGTGAAATATTGAGGAATTGTTCTAGCGAAACCTGATTTATGAGACCTCGAGTTTTGTTTGTCTTTCCATTCATACCTCTAACGTCATTTATAAAAATTTGAAATATTATATTCGCCGCCAAGCTCAAAGTCAAAATGGCATGGGAAAAAAATGGATTACATTTTCAATAAGAAAAATATTTTTGTAAATGATAAATAACACGAAAAATACAATATAAGTCATTACAGTCATAATTTTATTAATTTACATAGGTACTTAACGAATTTCCTAATACGTCAGTCTTGCGTAGCATGACGTCATGGCGGCGTAGCTCGAAAAAACTGCGTAGCACTTCGTAGCGCTTCGTAGCGCATAGATGTCGTAGACGACGTAGGCCATAGCCTGTAAATACTGTTGCTATTCAACCGATTCTTTTTAAATTCTGAATTAATCTTATTAATTTACTTTACTAATTAAACCGATAAAAGAGTTCTATTGCAACATGATCTATTGCGACCGAGACAAGGGCGCGAAACCATTGTCACTGATGTACTAAAACTAGAAATGCCTTGCGTTGGTTGACTGCGGTTATTCATGTGGACATGATTTTCCGTTTTCATTATTTAATCAATACAAATAAGTATCAGAAAGTGATTGGTAGTATATGTATTTGATTTAAGAAGATATGTGAAAACCAACCCTTTCATCTCTCGCTTGTTTTGCTGTAAAAAAAAACGGATCAATAGTTAATCAACTTACGTGTTGTGCACATGTAGTGAACAACATTGAAGAAAATGGGTCGTGGACTTACGGTGCTTGTTAAACCGTAATGAATATCAATTAAAGTCTTTGTTTCAAGTATAATTTTATATTTAAAGAAACTCAGACTTTTGCACTAAAAACTCTAAATAAAACTTGAACAGTGAAACCAATATAACCCCAATTGTGGTATTCGTTTGGGGTCGAACTTCCTGTTTCGTAGACAGCCGATACTTTCTAATCGTATCAAAAATGAAAAATATTTCCAATTGTCATAAAGAAACATAAAAACAAAACATCAACAAAAAAATCCTTTTAACAGATCCAAAAAAAACTTGTGCTAAAATCACTGTCGCTTCCAGCCGCTCTAAATCTCGGTACATCGCCAGTTATTCAATTAGGGGTGGACCAATGAGAAGTGAGCGGTGCACCGCTGCGTATCCTAATTATTCACCAGCACCATGCTGCCATGCACTTCCTGGAGACCACGCGTATCGACGGTCGCGCTGATTTAAGCCAATAAAACATTTATAGCATGTCGATACTAAAAGTAATGGGGTTTGTTCGTGTTGGTGATTCGTTTATTGAGTTTTTATAGGGGGTTAACTTTGTTGGTGTATTGTTATGTTTTGTTATTCAATAATAATTTTTTGTCGAGATAATTTAAGATGCTATCTTTTAGGTTGGGTGTATTTTAGATTTTTTGGTCCTTCGAGCCGAATACATGCAAATCATCACAATTACTGCTAGATTGTATTTATTCAGGCAAAAAAGAGCCATTGATATTATTATTAAATGCGCCAACATTCTAGTTGATTCTAGATACAAGGTATGCCTTAATTAAACAGCAAACAATTAGATAATTTCATGAAACGCTTTTCCGTTATATTCCAAATCGCCAATGAGAAAATAATGCGAATCTAATTGAGATATTAATGGGCAACAATATTGTTGCACTTTATAATAGTTATTGCCATTCAAGTTAAACATCAATTAAAACTTAGTTATTTTGCACTTGCAATTAGTAGTTCTTGGAACTTTAGTCTCAAGGAGCAGATACCCAGTTCTCGGAATAAGAAACGCTGCCAGTTTTTATTAAAAACTTACAAACATTAAAAAGCAAAACTTTGCACCTGTTACATTAAAATCCTTTTATTTGGTTAACTCCCGAAAATGCTGTTCTGACTGAAATTGAGGCGCCAAATTTTTATACAGCAGTGTTGCCATGTGGAAAAGTTGGGTGAAAATGTTAATGAAAATCCCGTCGTAATTTAACGCACCCTTTGTATACAAGGTGTTAGGGTAGACACCGTTATCCTTGAAACGAGTGGTTTGATGTCATCTATAAGATACTTTTTCAATGGGACCAAGTTTGAAATCGCAAAAAAAATATCAGCTCTCCCATACATTTTGTCGATTTAAGTGAACACAAATGTATCGAACAGCTGATTTTTTTTTCGCATTTCATGTTTGGTCCCATAGAAAAAGTATATTATAGATGACACCAAACCACTAGTTTCAAGGATAACGGTGTCTACCCTAACACCCAGTAGTTTTTTTTTAGGCTTTTTCATTACTAACATCCTTTAGCTTTTAAAAAATTTCCTGTCACATGTGTGGATATCCAAAACAACATTGCAGTATATTTAAAAATAATATGCCATTTTTCTTTGCATCATGAATACTGCATAAATAAATAACAGTGACAATATTTCGCTCTCAGTCGCAGATCTCCATAGAAACATAAAATAAGCTATGTATCACACAATTGAATAGGTCAAGATGTTTCAGAGACCGCGTTGTGCGGCAATCATGCCAAAACGGGCGCGTTTATGAAGGCATTGCAATTCTATGCGATTTTTATTGCATGTATTTATTGTGTGTATGTAGGCATGTTGGCATCAGACGGACGCGTAAAATTTTTATTTATACGCATTGCGCCGTGACGTCACCGTGATATCATCCGAATGCATTCGATGATGTAATGCTTGGATCATCAGCATATCGATTGCGCTATCAAGTTATTCTGGTTCTATGACAAAATACACAGCTGTTTACATTTTTCTTCTCGTGTACAGTCACGAGCAAAAATATGTATGCACTCAGCAAAATTCAATAACGATTTTCTCGTGTAATAACGATTGCAACTTTGAGATGATACCTATTTCATAATAATATGGGTTCCAAAATACTATGTTCATTATAACATAAAATAAAAGTCACTTTTAAAAGTTGCTAAGTGTATACATATTGGTGCTCGTGACTGTACATACCTACTTATAATAGATCGTCTGGAGCTTTTTCTTCTGATTGTACCAGAGTTATGTAAACTCGTGCCAAGACGCCGATTGCTTTTGATCTTGGCTAAATAAAAACTAATGAATGCTGAATAAAAGATTTCAATCGAACGATTTCATAGAAGGAAACACTGACGGAAATAAAAAATGTAGAATCAACTTTGTAGGATCTGCCTAGAACTAATTTGTTGTTTGCCTACATTTTACGTTTTCGCTGGCTCGTATGAAGAGTAAAAGCCCATAATGAGCGTTAATGAAACTTTTTCTTTCGAAAAAAAACTTAAACCGGTTATCCATCGTGGCGGAAAGCTAAAGATCGCAACGGAATCCCGAAAAAGAGAATTCGCCGTATGCTAATTAATTTTTCATAGTCCCGGCGACGACACCGCGGTGATATGCAAATGAGAATTCGTCGCGCATTAGGTAGGTACTCTGGTTTACAACTTATCACGTCGTCGAGTATCAATTAAAGCGGCGGAACTGCGCAAGTTTACATCATTAAATTAACACCATAAAAAGACAGTTATTGCGAGAAAATTTGTGCAATCAATTAGGAGTTTTAAGAGGGGTCGGGGGTGTATGCGTGCAGAGTGCAGCGGCGACGACCGGGCGGGAGGGGGTGTGCGGGGCCGGCGCGCGCATCTGTGTGCATTCGGCATATTTACCCCGATAGTGGGCGGGCAGGTTCACTGACCCGACCCAATGCAAGGCCCGCGTACGTAGGCCGCCACGACGCACGCCGGGGCCCGTTTCATTAGTGCCACCGCACACCGCACACACACGCAAAAAGCTAACACTGTGCGTCAAGTGGGCACGCACGCTTTTTTAATCATCTGTCGGATAACCCGACCCGGCGAAAAAAATCCAACAGGTACCTACTCGCCTAAGTTTTAAGATGTCGTAGTGCTTTGCTGTAATGTGCTCCTAGTCCTAATACGTTTCAGGTGTAATCCTAAAACGTCGAGGGGCCCAGGAAAGTCTCAGTCGTCGCCGGAGCCATATCGATCCCTGTTTATTTCCAACTCGGTACCAGTCTAGATAACTGATTTAAAATTTATAACAAACTAAAATGGCCGTGAGATCGATAATTGAAAACAACTTCGTACAAATCTTTGTATTCCAAGACGGAGGGGAAGTACAGGCACAAGTCTAACATAAATCAGGTAAAATGTTTAAAGCACGTATATCAAAAGTTTGCATAGCAATCGGAACAGCGTAAACACACACGCACACTCTTACGAAACGTCATAATTGCACCGCAGCATTCATAAATCCAGCGGTTAGACAGACACATTCAGGGCTGCAAACTATAAGCTGAGGTATACTTATGCAAAACCACCCTTGCAGTCGGCGGATCGGCGAGTGCAATACCATAACCTACCCCAAGCGTTCCCCTCGTTGTGGCAGGTCCGGGCAGACGCCTTTGATGGGGCATTACCATAATAACCGAGCTAACAGATACTATTCATTAATAAATAACATGCATCGAACAAATTTATTATGTTTACATAGTTGATAAACAAATTGACAGTCGGAATTTTATGAGATACGTTTATGACTGTTTAATTTAATAACTTACTTTCTGAATGATAATGTGACATTAATATTTTGATAAGGAGTAATGAAGATGTAGTCTGTTTGTGTAAATAAATACTCAAGCATTTCGATAACGACTTCAAAAGCTCTTAAGTACGTCTAGATGTAGGAGCTGTTGGCGGACTCATAAATCATAATGCAAGTTTATTATTACAAACATTTGGATGTTCTCTAGACAAAGCTGCTTTGGAATTTGTTTATTTTTTTTTGTAAAAGGAGAAAAATAATTTTGGGCGAAATTATGAAATTGCCGGCCAAACAAAAAAATGATATATTCCGTTAGAACATGTTATTCTCTTCACTTTTCACTATCAGATCAAATCTGTAGGGCAATTCCCTGCGCTATTATACGATTTTGAAAAATACTGTTTTCAGTATGTTTTAGTTAAAATAATTAATAGTAATCTAATTAAGGTAATATAGCATGTAGTAATAAAAAATGAAGAGAAAAACGTACTCTTTCGGAATATAGCATTTTTTTTGTTTGGCACTTTCACAATTATAGCCCAAAAATGTATGGACGGCGAATGATGTCCTTTGTTTTGTTTTTTATTAAATGACTTTTGCAAATACAAATTAGCAAGAGGTGCGAAAATTCGAATGGAGCAGTGTTTAGTTTTCCTTGAGCTCAACTATTTGTGACACTGTATTGGACTCATGTCTTTCAAAGAGACAATTTTCTTTGTCACCATTATGTTGGCGATGCGGCTAATGGCCAGCGATCTATCAGCCTAGCAACTTGTCTGCTGGTCTTCTCGAAACTACTTCTTTAGTATGAGACACAGTGGGTTATATGAAGTTATTTATTTTATTTGCATATTTCTCTGTTATCATTTTCCCCAAAGGTAGGCCAGACATTGCTAGCTGATGAGAACTCCCACGTACAAGTTTCAGAGATACAAAACGACGATATATTTTCCAAAAATATCTACGCGTCTCTAAAGGCTCGTAGTTTGCCGCTAAAGGCTCTTGTTGTCTCTCGAGAGATATAAGCGTGGGAGTAAGAACATTATGATTGTTATACAAAGCAATTACGTATACCTTCTTAACACGATTCTTCTTGGAAAATTTATTTTTGTCAAATTCGACTCTAGTAACTTTATCTCAGATTTTTTATGTTAGGTGGGTAGAGTAAAGCGTCGAAGCTTTGTACTCTGCCCACCTGACGCCCTTACCAAAATCGGCTTAAACGTATCGTGATTTTAAATCATTTGCCACAGTTATACGTCATTCCCAAATGCAGTCGGTCTCAAAAGAAGTGCATCTGTTCTGAGGTGACGTAATTTTTTGAAGGCGCCGGAACCGGAGTCTGACCAGATGCATTATGCTAGATTTTATCTGCGGCTTCACGCGTTGGAAATCTGTTTTTTGTACAGGCTTGAGGAACTGTTTGATCTCCCGCGATGAAAGTTATCTTGTTTGTCCGTTACGGGGTATATTTTTTGCAGTGTTTTAAGACAGTGTTTTTCGTGGATGCCATTTGAAAATGCACGCTACTTTTTACGTACATTCGTGGCCGTTATTATGTAGTCTTTTCAGGTGACTTACAGCACATTTTACGTACAGCACATGTTTAATCAAGTGGAGCACTCTGCGCACGTTGTCAACTTGTCACGTATGCATGCATCCCAAAGGACCAGACGCCTTGGTAATTTATTATGAAAATTGAGATGCATTTCAGTTCTTTTCTACACGTTCATTGTAAAAAAAAAATTTGCACCTAAACTTTTTTTGTAGTTACACAAACTTAATCAAGCTTTTTCTTTCCTTATGAAAAGACCACAAAACAAACTGAAATGTGGTTTTTATCTTGAATATGGTGATAAGCTATTTGCAGGTTTAACTCCTTAACCGGAAAATAATTCAAAATGATTTTTTTCAAGATTTTTGTTATTATGGTATAACGAGTCTTGATTAGGCAAGTCTGGCTTATCTTATAAGCATCTCCTATCAGATCTTTCTGAAATCAGCTGTGAGTCTGATGCAATTTGTGTATGTTCGATTGTTCGCTATAACCACGTGGACACGGCACACGTGTAAACGTTTTGATAAATGCGAGAGAAAAGAGAAGCAAAAATAAAAGGAGAACACACATTGGGCAGGTGCTGATGTTTTGCTCACCAATATGACATAAAATAACATCTAAAAAGAACCCAAAAACAACATAAAAATTCTTGATAATATTATGGAAATTGTTTCAACAAAAATATGTACCGCTCTCAATAATTTCTTAACCAAAGTCATTAGCCTGACATTTTAGTGCCATTAAATTTTCAACGATCAGATGCACCTTGGCGTTTAAAAAGCTGCAGTGAGCAATTTATAGTAACGTTTAGTACAATGTCAGTATTAAGCGGTGATAAGCAATGAAAACGATGCATAATCTCGGGGACCTACCGCAACAAGAGTTCTGTTATCTCTCATAGATCAGAAATCGGTGGACTAAATAGTAGAATTGTTGTTTTTTTTTATAACAATGTTTTGTGCACGATGCTTTACATGTGGGCGGTCTACGTCGATAAAGGTAGTAACTTAAATTACTACGACTAAAATAGAATGCATTTTTCTAGATAATGTTTCGTAGTAATCTAGTGACATTGGGATATGTGTTGGTAAGTAGAATGTTCTTTTGTAGAATAGAATGCATTTTTCTAGATAATGTTTCGTAGTAATCTAGTGACATTGGGATATGTGTGGGTAAGTAGAATGTTCTTTTGTAGTTATTTGAGTGGCAATGTCACTTCTTCTTAGCGTGTCGATGGCAAAAATATCGAATGCTTTTTTTATTTTATTTCTTTGGCCCAAAACTCAGCTACGTGAATACCGTTCGCTGACGCAGCCTTAGGTCCCCCCGTGTGCAGGTGACAGGACATGCGGGACAAAATTGGAGGTGTTGTCTGCGGAGAGGCGCCGCATACACACCGGAGATCTGAGCCGTCCGTGAACCCTCACTTGTGGAGGTTGTTCTTGCTGCAGCCTACTTGGGTACGAAGTCTAAGGTTTTCCAGGTAGGCCACGGCAACCTATGCCCGGATGGCAGGCTCTGTGATGGTTCGGTGAAGAAAACAGGAGGCTTAAGCAGCTCCTGCCAAAGATCACATCTTTCTGAGGAACTACTAGTAACATAGTAGTTAAGGCAACATGTTATAAAAGTCATCAAGTATGACTGAAATTGTTATTGAATTAAAAACAGGTGATTGTTTTCGTTTCCATATAGGTCATAGTTAATTAATACAGTTGAATTACATTCTATGTGAACGTCATTTCGCTGACATACGTCATGGAAATAAACGAGTAAAATATCTCAATCGACATAAGTCAATTAATGAAAGTTGCTACATTTAACTATGTATTCAAGTGTGTGTACCAAGAAAATTAATGGTTTACTTTCGAAAATGCAGTCTTGGAGTAGTATTTGGATGGATGTGGGAGCTTAAAACATTCGCGGAAGACATCAAGTTCAAACTGCGCAGTGAAGTGTAACAAACAGTTGCGGAGTAGATAAATCCTTCAAGTCCGCTATCGAGGTATTCAAACTAATAATTTAAACATCCGATGTCGCATTGGACTTGCGCATTCCACATTAGGTGACATTTTCGCGACAGTCCGTCATACAACTATGCAAGAACAAGAGCGCCCATTAAAAATCATACGCGTTTAAAAAGCCCGCCCTCAGCGCGCGCCGCCACTTCAAAGTTTGACCTCGCAATTACTAAAATTGGTTTGATTTACCATTTTAATTGTAACAAAAAGCTTATTTTTTCCAACGGCGTGGACGGCGGAGGCGTCGTTGTAATCTCGACCGAGTGACTTTCGGCCGGAGGGTCCATTAGGGATCGGCGGGAGGACGTCAGGCTGGCGTCAGGGATCGGAATTTTGAGCTGTGGCGTCATGTCGTTAAGGCGTAGTTTCTGTCGGAGGTGTTCGGTAGGCGCGAGAGGAGAGCACTCGAGGTCGGATGCTGAGTGCGGGGGTGTGTGCCGGGCGCAGGGGGAGAGTGGGACAAAATCGATATCGTCGGGCGGCGCGCGACGTCTTGCGCCCCGGCCCTCCCGCCCCTCTAATGAATGAGAGCGAGCATAGTCATCTCTGCGGATGGCGGCTCCGGCGATACGGCACGCCGCCGCCGACGTCGACTAGACTCCACTGGGCTCCCGATCCAATGTATTGCTGCCCGCCACGATAACGAACCGAACACTGATCAACCCTGCACACACACTGCAGCTGCAATTTTATACAGCTTTAAGCTATTTTGTACGCTCTTTTTTGTATCGGAGAAACGAGTTAGGTTTCTTACAATGCTCATATACATATCCAAATAGATGCTACAAATAGGTTTCTAATTACAACTAATGGTCTTTTAGTACAATACACAGTTTTCCACAAATTGTGGGCCCTGAACAAGACATATTTCGACCTCTGAATTACATAACAAGAAAGTCAGAATTATGAACCGTACAGCGAAGAATCTAGGAAGTTGTAAATGAAGTTTCGAAACAAATTTAAAAGCGACAATTTTGTCAGAAAGAGACCGATGATTAAATAAAGTTGTTCGGAAGTATACAGCATTCCTAACGTCTATTACAGGAACGCTAGATTTATCGCAATAAATTATTGCAAACATATTCTGCAAGAATAAAATAAACATTTCTGGATTAAGATTAAGTTGGAAATTGGTTAATATCTCAGCGGTGGCCACCTTAATAATTCCCCACCCACACTTTGATATTAAAGATGGTGGGTGTACCCGAGAACCACGCAAAATATTCATCAAATGCCACCTACCACTTTATATTTTTACGTAGGCTTAATAAAGAGTCTGAATAACAACAAATTGCTAGAAGGTGTATGAGGTAACGGTTCACAAATGGCCAGCCCACAAGCGACCAGGTACGATACCCGTACAGGATCCTTTAAAGCATACTTTACGACCGATGCATGCCGGACGGATGCAACATGGTGAATATATCAGGCATTTTATCTTTTTGAAACAAAGCTAAACTGCAAAGAGCTGAAGCGTTTCTAATACACAATGACTAGCCCTAAATGTGTCAAATTAATAAAATCATCCAGCTCATTAGAAGTTTAAAAATTTGAATTCAGACAGATAACTTATAGTTCCTTCCATAAACAAGACCACACAAGCTGGTAAACAGTTACAGATGTTGAACAACTGAAATAACAATACAACAAGCCATGAAACTCTTAAAAGCCAGTCTCAAAATTTCCCTACAGTCTAACTAGACACTAGACAGGAGTCAGTTGGTATGTGACGGTCCTAACAGCTTTATTAATAGCACCCAGACGCCGCCACAACAGCTGAGTCCCATCGCCCTGAAGAGAATGTCGACTAATGGTGATGATCATAACGCAAAACATACTCACAAACGGAGTGTGTCAAATCGTATTAGAGGTACGTGACACGTAGCTAATGTTAAAGGTTAAAAAAAAAGCAATGTCAGAGGTTTCTTTCTTTACACATGAGTCAGTGTTATGAGTTATCACATCCACACAAAGGCTGCACCTTATTATTGGATTAGTCTTAATGATATTCCAGATGGTTTGAATCCTTTATAAACAAGTCATCGTGTAGGAAGTGTTGAACCATTGCAGCAATGTTGATGCAACGAATCTGACACGTTTCTATGAGTAATAGCCAATGTCGCATGAATATGTTCTATAACTTATGTGTTGTGTTAGGCATATTAGTCGCCCTAGATCACTTGTAGAGCCGGAGTAGTATTAATTAATTTAAGCTAAACGTACTCCGCTAAAGGCTACCAATTTAAAAAAATTACATACTTAACATCACGTAGTTCACAATTGTATTTCCCCGAGGGTTAGGCAGAGGTAAGTACACCCGCATTTCGCAAGTTATGTTTAAGTCCCAAATAATAGGGGCGAGCCTATTGCCAACAACAAATTCGGACTCCATGCTGCTACTGAAATATTCCAGACGGAAACCCAATAACACTTTGCGCTCCCCGGGAATCGAACCTGGGACTGCTCAGCAGTAGCACTTGCGACCAGTAGACCAAAAGAGGAAGTCAATAAAAAAAATAAAGGTTTAAAACTAGAACGGCGATGTGACAGCAAAGAAGAAGGCAAACTGTAGCACTGAGAGTAACAATAGTTAAAGATAAAGTAGCGGTATCACCCAAAGATACGCTGAATCCTATGCAGAAACGGACGGAGGAAGATGGATCAACGATCTGACGCCAGTGACGGAAATGGTTTGGATACGGAATGCCCAACCGGTTGAAGGAGAAGATGACTTTCCAGGAAACCCTAACCCTAAGTGTAGTATATACAGACTGATAACAATGGTAAACCTAAACCTCTGAATCCATCAGGGATGATGAGGAGTTCTGACAACAGTTACATTACAACAGGTCAAGCAATCATAGATGAATGAATTTTGATATATACATATATTCCATATATTCTAAAGGGGAAAATTATGAGCAAAAAAGAGTGTTTTAACTCTTAATCCTTAGCAAAATCTATTTTAGGACCTTAGGAAAACAAGTGTAACTAAATAACCCTGTGTATAGAATCTCCATTTGTAGCTTAAATTCTAGTGGTTTTAGTTAAATAACTTTGAAAACACTTCACAAGCACAAACTTTAACTATGCCAAAGATCACCTTCATGGAACGGTCAACGGCAGAAACTTTAAAGTGATATGCACTCATTGTATTTTGATTTTTGTTCTGCTACGAGCTTCGATTTCAAGTGTACATTTTCAAACCATCTTTTTCTCCATTTGCTTGGCAAGAGTCGTGCAATGCAATAACAGCGTTGTCTGCAACTCGTTCGAACTTCCAAGACAAAATTACGCCGTTCAAACTATTACTAGTTTGCACATCAGGACTTAACAAGGAAAGAAGCAAAGTTCCCTCTAGACTGGTCATTCCCGACTGCATCTAGTAGAATAGATAAGAAATGGCGGGCTTTAACTGGGTCAGAGCAAGGCCCGGGCCGAATGTCTACACCGCACCTGTATCTATGTACTCTCGTATTACGTATAAGAACACATGTATGTAAACAAAATGCGACAATTCGCCCACCGTTCTAGGTTACATATGCATCGCACTCGACGTTTATTTGACCTAATTTATCGGTTCGTTGGTTTGTGTATCAACTTTTTGTGAATGTGTCGGAATGCCAAAATCTTTTGTTTGTTGATAGTCCATGTTTATTGACATTCGGGTATTGCCTTCGAGGAATTTTCCACTTTCCCACGATTTTTGAAAAGTTTAAAACATTTTTTGTGTAGATAAACAAAGGAATTAACTTGGAATTCAATGTAACAGTGATTACATTACGGGCCAGGCTTTCGTACTGAAGAGTGCATCTAAGGTAACGGATGATATGGCACGGTGTCGCTGCGCTTGTTTACGCAACGTGATCTCCGCCCTTGAGGTCAGATATTGCGATAGATTCCGATAAACGCACGTGAACTGTCCGAGACGGTCACACGGACGCATCGTGAGCACATGTCAAAACATTGAGTACCACACGTCAATCGATATAACCAGCATACGAGTTATCGTTTATCTGATAATAAATCGAATTTCCTCCAAGTTTTACACAATACAATGACGTCAATAAACCGAGAAGTAAGCATAAACAGCGATAACGAGTAACTACAAACAGTTGTACACACCTGTGTGTATTGTACATAATAGACTTATAGGATAATTAGAATTACACCAGTGGAAACTGCCACAAGTTAAAAAGCTTATAATTAACATTTTTAAATGTCCTACATAAATAATTGAACAAAAGTGCACAAGTGATAATGGTTAAATCGCGGTATGCGTTGAAGCGTGTTGCAGAGTTGCTTACCGAACGCACCAAAGTGACGGCGCGGAGAGATTGCCAGCGGAGCGTGTCGGCCAGAGTCCTGAGCAGGGTGGCGGTGGACCTCTCCCCTTTGCGCACCATCGTCCCGTCTTCACGCACGGCTGATGGGTCACTGCACCACTGCTTACGAGTTTACAAGCTAAACAGTTTACAAGCCACACGTTGCACTCCCTCCACGCTCGCCTTGACAGTTTTAAACGCAAGGCTAGACGCAGATATCCATCCGACGACACCTGACTCCACAGAGCGCGCGACGAGGCTCTTGTTAATGCGAATTATATTTTCAGCGGTTAAAATGTACGAGAACAAATATATTGATGTAGCAACCGCAATAATCGGCTGCGAGGACACGACTGGCTCGTTATCGCTGCGATACCTATTCTCCAGCTCAAGTAGACGATTCCGCATACGTGAATAAAGACCGACCTCGTTGTTTTGGTCAGTTGACGCGCGTCCCACATACGCCACTTTGGGACTCCTCGCGTATCTCTCACGTCAACAGCAACACACTACTAAGAGCAAAAGATTTCGGCAGTATAGAAATAGTCGTTAGACCTGCTGAATACAAAGCTGCGTTTAATCTCTGTCTGTTCGGATGTCGGGAGCATTAAGTTATTCGATTAAGGACAGATGTTTCGGATGTGATAATATTTCTGTTACAAAGAAAAAAACATCAAACCATAATATTTACTCCCTGACAGGAATGTATGAGTTATCGACCGCCAAGCTTAACAAGTCAATGTATTGGAATTGTAGCAATTAGCGCGTCATACGCGATATAGAATAGCTTCCAACAGCAGCTTATTAATTGTGTGATGCTCGCGTTAGTGTAAGCAATTTTATTCCTTGGTGTTATTAGCATGGAATTGTTTATTCTATGAGCGAGTGTTTATAATTAGCTGGGGCGCCGGGATCGTGGCAGGAGTCCAGGTCGATCACTCGGCTAATATAACGGGTCCGGACTATATCGGGTGGTCGGTCGTTGACAGGGGCATTTTTCCGGAATCGCAAACGATCCGCATTCCTCTGTGGTGGAGTTGGCGGAAAAAATAAAGATTAACGAGATAAATCGCACAAAATTGCAACAACTCCACTTCGATACACATCTTGATCGTTATTTCAAGTCTTACCATTTGTGCTTTATTTTTATTCTTGTTCTTGTAATGTTTTCATCTAATAACATTCAATTATGAAACGGAAGTGCGAAGGTTTACCTCAGTATTATGATAGTTATATCACCAGATGCTATAATAAATGTTACTTAATTATACGGGAAAACCTCAGCAGGAAAGGTCGACGATATTCTAAGAATACGAGTAATATAGAACCTGTATATATAATGTGATTGGAGGGATTTAAAGGTAAGTATTTTCAACTATGAATGTCTGTCGATATAAGACGTTAAGAAGGCATAACCTATGTAATATTCTGGTGGAGTAGCGCCTACCGTTCGCTGATAGAGAATTGAATTCCGGGAATTCCTGACATCATTTCATAGCTGTAGCGCCAACCGTCTTCTGTTCTGTTAGAAATCATCAAAGCATATTTTACTCAACTGTTTGTACGATATATTCCTAATATCTTGCTGCAGCCTCTTAACTAGGAACTTGTTTAGGAACTGCTAACTATGTAGTTTATGCAAATATTGTATTAATTTGTCCAACACGTCTTTTTTATGTACATAGTGCAATGTTTACATGTTGTATTTAATGTTTTATCGTTATCATTCTTAAAGATAGCAAGCAATAACGCAAAATCTCAGACTTATCAGGAAAAAGGCGATATACATAAATGGCCTAATTCATTCGGTCAATCGATACATGGTTTCGCCATTTCTTATCAGTCAAAAATCGTTGCAGTAAGTTTTCTTTAAATATGTCTACACACAATGAATTCAGTTCGAGAACATTCGTGAATTTATGGCGCATTCCCAAAAAATGGACATATCAGTGCATTAAAACTTAAAAATCACACCAGATTCAAACAGCGTCCATATGCACTAATCTCGTGCGGTTTTCTTTGTCCAATGGTGTACATAAACAAACGTTAGATACGTACGTATGAACAAGCACACGTACATAAATAAAGGAAATGCATAAGAGAGGCGTCGCTACGTCGCAACTGAGCATCCCGACCATTCCTAGATAGAGCACGCTGTTTAGAGAATTTCATTTCAATCGCTTCAGATTAAACGGAATTCAATTTTCATTGTACGGTACCGATTACACGCACGAACCTTTGTGTCTTACGATCATTATAATTATTTTTGTTACCGTGTTATGAAGTAAATTGTTTCTCGTGTATAATTTAATAATTCCTCAGAAGTTGTTTTCTTTGAACTAAAATAAGGCTCTTCGGTTTAAAGGCAAGCTTTGGTTCAACATTGAGTCTTCGAAACCCTAATTCGTGAGTGTGAAATATTTATTAACAATACAATATTTGGTGATTTATAAAAAATGGGTTGTTGGTGTGACATTGCGTGAAGGTATCGGCGTGTATAAAAATAAGGAACAACAAACATGGTTGGTTGGTCAGAGGGCGAAGTGTGAGGCGGCGTGCGTGCTCCGTAATTAACGTCAAAACGCTCGGCAAGATATTTTGCCACGTTAGCGTGGCGCCGGCACTGGCTGACACTGACACCGCAGTGTAACGACAAAAAGAAATAGTTACAAACAGAATCAACAATCTGGCAATATCAATGTTTGTAATGGTTTTCGATTTTACTGCCAAATTAAAGTTATCAATAGTGTTTTGTATCCTAAGTTTGGGAAACTTTATTCTTTGAAGTTGTCTACAGCTGAAATAAGTAAGTATTTAACACATTAGGTGTATAAAAGATAAATCAGGGTGCAGTCGCTGAAAACTTTAATACCTAACATAATGAGGGTCGAAAACTGAGTTTAA
The DNA here is from genome assembly GCA_948473465.1 of Lithophane ornitopus. Taxonomy (NCBI): domain Eukaryota; kingdom Metazoa; phylum Arthropoda; class Insecta; order Lepidoptera; family Noctuidae; genus Lithophane; species Lithophane ornitopus. The sequence continues at coordinate 12,524,990 of OX419624.1, read as the reverse complement.
AATAGTTTCTTTATTTAGATTATATTTAAAATAAATTAAAATGATTTGTTACTATGTCCTAAATAATGCGAGTAGAAACTCGCCAAGACATAGTGAAAGCAATTCCAATATCGATCCAAGTTATTTCACATCAGATGACACCATGCAAATTGTATGCATTCCTTCAGTGCGTCATTTGATTTATATACTTTTAACTACCCGCTCCTGCTTCGCACTGTTTTTACGACTTGACAAAATATCGAGATTTATTTAAATAACGTAACACGAATACATTCTCTAAACGATGGTGAAAACCTCATCAAAATCTGTTGCGTGGTTTAGAAGAACAACGCGGACATACAGATAAACGCTAAAAGCGACTTTAATTTATAATATGCATGTTTAGTAAGTATATTGGTATATCATATAGTAAATTATACAAAGTGGAATAGATAATATTATCAGATACCAAGAGTTAATGATCGCATCAACCAACAGGTTTTCGTCAGTATCTACACGGAAAATGACGATATAAATACTATAATAGTTTACACGTGTGTTACGAGAACGATTATTGTTTTAAATATACTTAAAAACAAATAGGTACTTACGTTGTGGCCAGCTATTACTCAACCTCAGTGTATTGTTATGAGTGTTACACAATGTGTTACGCAAGAGTTGCGCAACGGTGTGACTGAAGTCTGCAAAATAATGGCCTAATCAATTTCAGGTTTCGTCCAAAGTACAAAATTATTCAATATTTGTTTGTGTGCCCTATTAACTTCGATGTGTTGGTGACAAGTGGGGCGTTAATTTTCTGACCTTATTTCAGGTTCCCAGTGGAGAAGAAACACTTCTCGGTCAATCAGAACTTCAGAAGTCGAATAATCTGTTTATTCGTTGCCAAAATCTAAAAAGTCAACAAAGTCTGATTTATGATAAGGTATCTTAGTTAATTAATTGATTCAGGCGTGACTTTGCGGAAATCCATCATAAAATACAATAGACGTAGATATATTTAGTAACCTATTCCTAGACCAATTGCAAAACAGAACGCGACGTGTTACCACACCGAGCGCTGGACGCAAAGTGAAAAAAATCCTATATAAGTGGGGGTGACGGGCGATTTGATTCACTTTGCGTCCAGCGCTCGGTGTGGTAACACGTCGCGTTCTGTTTTGCAATTGGTCAATCGCCATCCTGATGATGCGTCGTTGAGAGGTGAAACACGTGTCGATTTCTTACAGTATTTTTTAGGACTCTTGAAGAATAGTCAAGCGGAATAGGTTACTAAATATATCTACGTCTATTGTATTTTATAAGGTATCTTGTAAAAGAGCCTGACATTTCAGCAATACACTTCCGCGTATCCGAGTCCTTAGTCCCCCAATACATGCTAAAAACGTCGAAAAGCGTTTATTTGACGTAACAACGATCAGCTTCTCCCTAACATCCCACAAGCATGCGGACAATGCATAGAGAGTCTGTTAGTACGCAAACAGACCTCACATGGAGTGGTTACCGAAGCAGGGAGGGGTCCAATCATTACCGGGCCATTTATTCGGCAAATTGCCTCCATCGATAACCGTTCGCGGGTCGCGACGCGGCGAATAATTTCCATTATTTCCTTTATTCGCCGCCCGACGCCCGCCGGCTGTGTTGACGAAGACAACCGAGAGTTGTTGTCAAGTAAACATATTGAGATTTGTTGCTATTGCCATGATTAATGTGTTTTTGTACGAGAAAAATGTAGACTTTCGACTATATTCGTCAAGACTCGTCAAGAGAGAAATTGGGTTTTGAATATGTGGTTGGCATGGCAATTTATTACAACACGTCTTATGTTCCTTCCTAGCACATAAATGTTAACAAAGAGGACGGAATCTAAGGACATAAATAATTAACAGGAACATAAACAACAATAAATTATGTCACAACTCACAGTATCTTTAATAGCTGTTGCACGTGGGAAACACTTGAAATTGAAACACACCAGTTATTGTTTACGTTTCTCATATCTAAACGCTATTTATTATATTTGCTTTGGTATTAGTGAAAAGTGCTAATATATTCACACTTTCAATGGCAATGGAGACTGAATGCCATGAGCATACGAAATGGTGCAACGATTCGTATAGGCCGCAGGCGATCGGATCACGTGACAGCTTTGAGATACCATCTCGGGTTTAATAGAGTTCTTTGCTGCACTCAATCATTGCCTCTGTTAGTTCGCAATTGAGGCGCAGACAGCTGCGATTTACGACGCAAGATCGAACCACGTTTTCGACAAGGCTCGAGGAAGAACTAATGATTCAATTCGGAAAAAGGTAGCTTAATATTTTTTGTCAAAAGGTTCACGTAGAAACTGCCAAGTTGGGACGGGCTTTTCGTATTAGATTATCGAAACATAATCAATAAGGTAGCAGATATCCTCGAATTCGACAATAGGCAGTCGAACCAATTATTGGTACATAACAAGATTCGGACATCCAAGTCTTGTCTTCTCGAATGGGGTCGCCCACCCTTTGGCGTGTAATCGAGCGAGGGCTATATCGGTCAATAAATCCACCGGTTCGCAGTGCAACGTACAATTCGAGATATTAGCCGACAGATTGGCTGCAGGCAAGACGATGGTGAATTCCACAGTGACGGATGCCACAGTGCAACCGGCCTTCAAGCCGTGCACTAAAATAGAAATGCAAATACCTATACAACCGTTGCTAACTAGACATGTATAATGTTATCACATTATTATGCAATATGCTCGATGTAAATCAAATGACGATAAATTCTTCGTCTGACGTCTGTGCGTCTAAGCTGAACTTATTACCTATGCTTAGACGTCGTCTGTGATGATTGTAGTCGGATACGGGATAGTCGCCAAACTGCATACTTGATCAGCTATGATTCTACGAAAGACAACAATGAAAACGATAAAGGACACCATTTTAAAATCATTTCATCTATTAGGAATTAGATTGTTCTGATTAGGACCGATAGGAGTGACGTGTCGTGTGATTTATAGATGATTGTGGGGGGTTTGTATCGGCAGCAGTCGACAACCCGACCGCTAATAAACATAGGCGCGCCGTGAACTCGCCTGTTCTGATAAAGGCGTCTGAATGTCAACGCACCCGCCAGTCACCTTGAGCCAACGAACCACTCAAGTGAACGAGAGAATTTTGGCCAATGTCATACAATCTTATCGTAATTTAGCTACGTTGATGAGTTAACTGGGAACCTGGGAACGATGACCGATCAAGTGCATTGAGGTAATGAGGTATTGTGCTTAATGGAAATGTTTGAGCAATCTACCTCAGGGCTACAAATAACAATTTTATTCTTTTTTTTTTCTACACGTAATATACCTACAGATAGGTACATACTTAGTTGTTAAGTTATTATTGGTTAAAAATATCTATATTTTCATTGATCGACTTATAATTGCTTTAAAACAAAACTGATTCAATCCAACGTAATAGATAGTACGACTAAAATACTAAACGATGGAAATGTATGCCGATTAAGATACTTACTGTTTAACGCTTTACGGTTACCTCTACGGTTTGTTTAATTACGTGTTTAAACACAGACGTATTAATAGGTTAGCAACAAAACGTTTTATCGTACGTACAGTACTGTATGCTCGATCATGTGTAGTCGAGCTAACGTCATGATTACCGTCCCCAGTCGCGACGAGACTGTTGACGTGCGTAATAGTATAATTAAATTTCACCGCGACACTCTGTTACCGGGTTCATACTACGATCCTGCCAAAAATAAGCGAGTATTCCATTGTCGCCTTGCGCTGAAGTTTCACGCCAATTACATCGTAAGATAACCATGCAAAATTGAAACTTAAACCGCTACTCCCTAGAGGCTGTATCAAAACTTAATGCTGTGTTGTCTGAAAGTTGTGCCTTTGACACTTGGCAATGAATTTTCACCTCAAAAATACATTCTACTGAAAACTAAATTTAGATAAGGGTCAGGCATTGGCATCAGCAAGGATTCACGTGGTTGGAAGACGTCGATCTCGCAATCGTAGATGTAGCTTGATGCATCTCAGGTGCCAATGAGGCTGCTCCAGTTAGCTGGCTTGGATCGATGTCGACGCGCCGAAATAGCTCTCGCGGCCGCTCAGAATACACCCGCAAGGTCGCTAGCCGACCTGTGCCCTCTTTATGACCCGTCGCGTATCTTACAATGCCTTTGAAATCGGCGCGCACCTTTGTCTAATTATAAATTATTCGAAGATGATGAGGGTTTTCGTAGATCGATTCCGAAAACTGAGATTCAGCGGACTGCCTTAATCATTAAGTTTTTATAGAGTCGGCGGGTGTTTGAAGTGTACCGTTAATTATTTCATATTTATTCTCGTTTGTTATGCTTAATAAGCGAGTGAAGCGTAGTGTTTATCAAATGACATCATTTAAAATGCACACGTTGTCACGTCCATATGCAATTCGACAACGGAAGGTGGCGTGAAAGTTTTCATTGGTGGCATTTCAAGACCAAAAATGTGCATAAGGGGGCCGGAACTTGGCTGACGAATCGTGTCAAATGTTTGCGAACTCGACTAAAAAGTGGGAACTTGCCAGATTGTAAACTCACGCATTAACCACTCATTTAATTGAGAAATGCCTTGCTTCACGGCTGAGAAAAGATACAAAAGTATTTTCAAACAGATAGAGACGTTTTGACAGACTCCGTTTTTTTTCCAGTTTCCAGTCCATTAAACCGTAATGCGGTCAGCGAGATACAAAAATATATTGTTACGAAAAATGAGAGACGTAAACACATGAGAGTTCATTTTTTTCAGTAATAATAGCGCGTGTTTATTATTTGTCTGCCGGTATGAGAATGTCTGTCAGGTGGCCCATCCGGCTGCGAAGGGTCAACTGAGGAAATTGTCGACGGAACATAACGGTACGAAAATCGAGATAATAAATCAAACGATACTGAATACTGATGCATTTTAACTCATACAGTTTAATCTCCCAGTGCAATGAATGTTAAGATAAGATAAAAAATATTATTTTATTTAATGAATGTTGATAAATGACGATTGCAACATACAACGCATCCAGACGTTAGTAAGATACTTTCAGTTTTTTTTTATTTATTTTTTTCATTTCTACTTACAAATCTGCATTACATAATGTTATATTTATTTACTAACAAAAATAGCGAAATGTTTTAAAATTTTAGCACATTAGCCAAGTTTTAGTAGGCAGCTGAAGGACAGATTCCAAAGATGTACATAAATTTTCTTACATTTTTTAGGTAGGTCATCATGGCAGTAACTCACTGTAGAGTCGCAGAAACGATTATTAGCAGCGAAAACAAATAGTTGCCATCGGGCTCACGACATGAGTGGAGCAAACGTTAAACTGATAATTCTTTATTTAGATTAGCGAGTGGAGCGCTCAGAGAGGTCTTCTATTTTAAACTAATTTGGTGCGTATTTTTAGAGTAAAAGTAGGGATGACTCACGGGAGTGGCTGGCAATCGCCGGAGAATTATTTGACAACAAAACTGTTGCGAGAACAGATTGTATTTTAAACAAGAATGACTTAACTTTCCGAGAATATGTTCTTCTGACTAGTTTTAAAATTGAAATGGAAAAGATTGGAACAAATGCTCAACATCTGCAAACACGTGACTCAGGTGTGGTCTTAAATAACCGACGTTGTCTAACGAATACATTTTTCCAATGAATAGCTGGTCTAAACTCTTTCAATTTGTAATTCCAAGAAATTGCACGTCTATAGTCAAGACACAGACAAACATAACAACTACTTCGTAATAATGCGTCTGGCTTAGCATGCAAAGAGCTTGTGGTAACCCCTGTATAATCATGTATCTGGTCTGCTAGCTGGATGGCCAGACGCGGCAACTGGAGCGTTGCGGCGCCAGCGCAGCGGCTCGACCAGGCGCGCGCGCACTTATATTGTTCCACGTCCACCGTTCCACCTTTACCGCTACCTTCATTATGACGTTTTGAAATTCAAATAGCATATTGCAAATATACATTTTTACAATGTGTAACGTACACTGGTCTGGACAGAGATAAGTTGTTGTAACTGATTGCGTTATTAATCATGCGCACTTCCCATCTAGTTTACATAGAAATTATGCTAAGAGAATGGATAAACTTGCTTCATCGATTCATGAAACGGCAAAAAGTTAACTGTCAATGCCACAAAATCTTAATTCCAAGAATAGGACACAACAAATAAACGGGTCTAGAAAACATTTCGGGAATCCCCAATTACTCAAAACACTAAAGTTAGATCACATAACATGATTAGCGTCCAATGCATAGGGGGTTTTATTCCTCACCACGCTACCGAGTCCATCAAATAGATCGAGGTTCCGATACGGTCTCAAAATAGTCGTTCGGTAGCGTACGCCCGTGTTTCGCATTACGATATTGGCCTTCCCATCAATTTTATTCGAATAGAGAGGCGAATTTGTCGCACCACTACCGGTGCATTTATATTTTTGCTAATTGATGATGATATCACACTTTGAGATTATTAACAATATTTCGAATATAAAATAATCTACTTCAATGCAAATTAGTTCTAGTATTGTCTCAAAATACAAAGCTCTACTGCGACCACAATGAACATCCTAGCAAAGAATTAAAGCGACTAAAAACTTTGTAAAAAAAACAAAGTCTGCAGATTGATATCAGCCATTTATCTTTAAATAATGGTATAATGAAACGGAACAACAAAATATCACGCGAGGAAATACCCGACAGACAGTTCCTTTTTAATACCAACACGAAGCAAATTGTCATTATCTGGACATAAACAAATACCACACACCACAAATAGGGCAATGACTAGAAAAATAGCACGTGAATCAAAATTGATTAGACAAACATAATTGACCGTCTGATATCAGAGCAATTCAATCGTGCAAATAAAACTATAAAATCTAGATCAAATTAGTTTGTTTTACTGCTATCTATAAATAGTCCAACACCGGACATAGCAGGAGAGAAGTAAAAACATATTTTATTGACATACATTACGCGTTCCGTATTGCGTTTTATTAGGCTCCTGTACATGTAAAGCGTTGTATGTGTGGGTATCGGAGTCCATCGCGATATTGGGCCATCAATCTCCGGGCCAAGATAATGGTGCCGCGGTGGCGATGTAATAGTTCCTTGACCGGGTGATTGAAATATTCTAGCAGCGGTGCCCCACGTGACAGCCGCGGCCAAAATAATCTCACATGACGAAGCGAATCGATGCAATCCTAGTTAATCTTAAAGGGACGGATTAAAAATATTTGGGGATGTCGTTTGTTTTGTTTTTTATTTGATCCCTTAGATCAAATAAAAAACCTAGAATTGGTTGTGTACGTGCTCTGCAAATTATCTTTGACTTAACTAGTTACATAAAGGTCTTACATCCTATTTTTGGATCATATTTCCCATTTGGATTCTGAAGTTCAGAAACGTGTTACCAAGAACTTTATGAAAGTTATTGGTTGGCAACAAACATCGGCCTAATTTTAAATTTGGGATCGATATCGGTCACATAGAGGTCTATGACGTATTCGTGAGGCTCATTACTGATTTATGATAATTGGCTTTAATAAAATCGAGTGGCTTCTGTTGTCCTTTTTTGGGGGATACTGCTGTCTTTAATAATCCACGACCCTTTCTGCTGTGCTACTTACATTATAAATCAAAATATTTGAAATGTTAGGATTCAACTTCTTACGTTTCAAATAAGGACTACTTTGCATATTATGTGTCAGCTACACAAAACGGACTATCGGTTGCGTGTCTTACCTGAAACAAACAAAAATATTTTATTAATACACAGGTTTTTATTCTGGCGTATAAAACACTGAAGTGAGTTGGCGGGCGAAGCGGGATCGATACGAGATGGCCGGGCGAATCATGCAAGTCATTCGGGTCGTCAACATCGGCGTATTTTGACGTACCCGAACACCATAATGACGTCTACTGTCTATATAGCTGCTATTATTTCGGGTCAGCTTTGCTGTGAAAGAATTTTTTTCACGATAAATTGATGTTTTGTTACGTTGTGCGTCGTGAATCATCCGAAAGCGATGTGACGTAATTTTTGTTTATTCTTAGGTTCGTGGTTGTTTTGGTCTCGGTATGAAATTCCCTGTTGTATAGGAATGCTTAATTTTAGATGAGGTTAGATTATTTTATAATCACTGCTCAAAAGCTTTTTCTGGCGGTGTAGTCTTGTCACTTCAAGTTTTATGCCGTTGTTGGCGTTATCAAGTTTGAAACAATAGTCTTTAAACTAAACTTGCACGACTCGAGTATGGTCGATTTAGAGATTGTTGACTCCCGCTCGGACTTCGAAAACAAGTGCTTCGATGGCTTCCCCACAATTGTGATTGGTGAAAAGTATTTTAAACTAGAGACAACCTGTGTGAGTGAGCAAATTGTATGGACTCAAGCGGTCTAAAAAAATTAACGATGGGAACACTTTTGATCTGAACATCAGATACAAGTCTAGTCTGTTTTATCATAATTCAAACACATACTTGAAGAGATAATATTATACTACATGTTTAATATAATAATAAATCACGTCACACTTGATGACGTCGCGTTGAAGACGCAAGAAGACAGGCATTAGTGACGAAAGTACGTATCGCAACAACAATAAAATAGAAAAGCGTTCAAACATCAATTCATCACCGTCAACCTTTTGTAAACGTTACAGCTCGTAAAGTTTATTTATTATACAACAAAACATTGACCGGTAACATAAAAGCGCGTACACACGTGAGACGATAAATACTATGCCAAATTGCATGAGTCCCGTCGATTATCCCAACGGCCTCTCTGCATGTGGCCCGTGGGGAGGCGCGTGCACCCTATCTTATGGAATTGTCTAATTTATCACCAGAGATTTATGTAGGCAGCGACGCGCCCGCATACAGTGTGTACACAGCGTATATTGGTTCCATTATAATATAAACTTATGCGAGGGATTGTCCTGTTCGGTCAGCGACAATGAGAAAGTTATTACTGGAATTGTCATGTGGACATGCTTTGTCGCACGCTCACTCCATGGGCTATTTAATTATGCTAATGTATTGAATATTGCTTCAAGCATTGCTCCTAATGTTTTTACTCGCGTGCACTTTATTAAATTCTGTCAAAGGTCAGATATCGAGTGCACGTCGTTTCTTTTGCATGTTCTAGCATGCATGGATGGTTTATTCATCAGTTTGAATATTAACTCTTTTTTATACGATGCCAGCGATACGGTATTGAATTTGAATTTCGTATGGATTAGCGGTCGTGATCATATGCGCTAGATCTATACAAATAAAATTGAAGTGTCTGTTTGTAATGTCAAAATAACTGATTTTACTAAATGCATAATACATAATAAGAAAGTATATACGACGGTAATTATATTTAAAAAAGTGTTTTTTGTGTGTCTTTTTGTTTCGACTAATCTCCGAAACGGCTAGACCAATTTTGACGGGTCTTTCACTGGCAGATAGCTGATGTTATAAGGAGTAAGTGGCTTTATTTTAGAAAAGTAATCAGGGTCCAGGTGGGCGAAGTAACTTATAAATGTGCATTATTATTCTCATGACTGTGTCATACACAAAAAAACGGAAAGGAAGTAGCAACCGTTAATCCAGGAAATAGGAATGAGTTACTATTACTACGAGGATTATTATAATTTTCCTCATTCCAATTATATTTATATGTTATGATTTATTATGACTACTTTTACACATCTTAAATTCAGTGTAACTAAAAGTCTTACAGTTCTCAGTACTACATCAGTTTGATACCACTTTTTTTTTTTTTTGTGGGTGGGAAATCATCTAATTACTTCTCCCGCTCTGGGTGGAGCGGAAGAGCGTGTCAGACTTTTACTGACTAAAACCCACGCGTGTTCCTTCAGTTGCCTGTTGCCAGGGTCCCGGTATCCCTTTCGGACTATTCCGCAACCCTGGCAGGCATCGGTCCTAACGGACCCCGTCAGGTGTGCTGACATATCTTTAGTTTGATACCCCTGACATGAGTAAGATCATACACATGTCAATTTTCTCGCAGCTTAGCGACAGAGCCTTATTTTCTCGAAAAAAAATATGTCCACATGATCAGGTTTTTAGGGTTCCGTAGTCAACAAGGAACCCTTATAGTTTCCCCATGTCCGTCTGTCCGCGGCTTAGCTCAGAGACTGTTGGTACTAGAAAGCTGTAATTTGGTATGGATATACATATAAACGACGCCGACTAAGTGGTAAAATAAAATCGTAAAAAAATAAATTTGTTTTTTGGGTAGGTACCTCCCGTACACGTAAAATGGGGATGGTTTTTTTTTCTCGTCAATCCCATTGTGTGGGTATCATTGGAAAGGTCGTTAAAAAATAATGTGAGTTTGTTTTAACCACTTTTGGATTCAGGGATCCGTTTGCGGAATATTAAGCTTTAAAGTGCTAATTTTTGTTAGAGCCAAGTGTCCCCCCCCCTGCCAGCTAAATGGTTGGGTTTGGATATGTGAAAAAATTCACGGCAGTAATAAATATAACGAAATTAAAAGGAAAACTATTACCGCTACGTAGGCTCCACAAATTACCGAGTAATAATCGACCAACTTAAATTTGCAGTTGTAAATACATGTTCACCCATACATTCTGTATCGGAGAACAAGTTTATCAACTACAATGTTAAGTTTGTTTTATAAATTCATCCCAACAGAACCCTTCATTGTGCATGGTACGACATGCACTTGGCCGGTTTTTATATGTGGTCGTGCAGTCAATCAAGTTGGGCTCATCAAATCGGAATGAGTAGTGGTCTTCGGTAGGGTAACGGCATTTGGTCACGCGTTCTAGCAACTGATCAGACCCCAGTCTGCCAATTAGCTGGACATATATAAAAAGACAATTGGTATTTAACACGCTTGATAGATATTAAATTATGAGAAACTAGCGAACGTATGATATATTGCTTATTTGCTATAATGATCACGACGGTTTATGAAAGAGAATTTATGAAAACATTTTTCTATAAATCTTCAGATTTATAGAAAAATCTTCTGGCACATTTTCAGTTTCAAAAGTGGACGTAAGATTTTTCGTATACTGATGCTTGATTTATTTCAAACAAATTACTTTCTTGTAGATTCACTGAAATTATTTATAACATCCGACACAGTAAAATCTTTATAGAGAAACGAATGTAAAACTAATTCATCAGATTTGAGATTTAATTCATTGATTGTATTTTTGATTGTCATTTCAAGGAAATATAAAATGCATGGATGAATAATTCAACAGCTGAGAACAACTTTTATTTCTAACAACACAAGAGTGGCTAGCCTTATGGAATTTCTTTTCGGAAAATTAATATCGATAAACATTTATTACGAGCCTGTCCTTGTTGTGGACCTAAGGGCAGGGCGCCCTCTTCCGCCCCTATGGTACGCAAACACATTTTAAATTATTACACGCAAAGATTGTGGGTAAGAAAACGTTATTGCGGAGACACGCCCTGGGCGACCCGGCGTGAACTTCGCACCAACAATATCGCTAACTGGGGAAACTCGGAAAACTACTAAATATCCGCGGTTTGGCTTAACTATTGAAGTATCTACAGCCGCAGGCCTCACCGACTATTCCAATTATAAAAATCCATTTAAATCTTCTTCAAATTCGATTCTACCTCAACGTAAAACGATCCGTTAAATAGCCACTTTCGAAATTCAAACAATCTAACATTTTGTAACAACCAAGATTTATATTGAAATTCTTTTTGTAATACTAAAGTGTCCAAATTGGAATGTTCCCATTTTAGATACTTTTATTTAACGGTGATAAAATGATAAACAATTCTTCTAAGCGGTAGAAGTTTTATTGTGCGTACAACAAGAGGCACCCCTGTTATAAAAGCACAATAAGAAACAAATTTAACAAGATATACGACATGTTATAAAGGGAAGTTTAAGATAAAATTAATCCAGAACACTGGACAGTCAAGTTGTAGTAGCGAGTAAGTTTAGCTACTTCGAAGGCGATGCCACTTTTATATGCCACTTACCACACTCGTTTATTTATAAACTTTGCATCTAATTAAAATAGCTAAACAATAAAGCCATCCAGTTACATAGCTTGGCGTGAGACCTATGAGCCGTAGCAGTGGCCTTTAAACACAATATTGTATTTTTTTTCCTCTATTAACATACAGGAACTAATTATGGATATCGATTTATTATGAAAACAATAAGTGCGGATTGGATTATAATTTCGAACTCGCTGAGATAAATTACACAAAAGAATGAATAAGCAATTGAAACGGAATACAATTTCAATGAATATTTGATTGGTTAGGGGTAAAAATTTGTCATAATTTATGACGTTTGGTTAAATAATGTTGAGTTCGTGGCTAAGTACTAACAGCCGCACGGGTCGATCAAACAGGTTAAACTACGCTTGCCGGGGTTGGTTCGTGGATGGGTCCACCTTTACATACCGAGGACCATCGGTGAACCATCTTTACATACCGAGACTCCTCCGTGCCTCGGAAAGCACGTTAAGCCGTTGGTCCCGGCTGTCATGCGTGGATCTTTAACAGTCGTTACGCGTCGTCAGAAGCCCGAATATCTGACAACCAGTCTTACCAAGGGGTATCGTATTACCCAGTTACTGGGTTGTGGAGGTCAGATAGGCAGTCGCTCCATGTAAAATACTGGTATTCAGCTGCATCCGGTTAGACTGGAAGCCGACCCCAACAAAGTTGGGAAAAGGCTAGGCAGATTGGTTAATTAGTGTTGAGATTATAAATCTGAATTAGATTGTCTTTCTCGGCGAGTGGTTATTGTTGTTGTTTGTTGTTGGCACACGCACGCCCATGGATCGGTTTGCCCGACAAGCAGACGACTGCCGACCGGTGACTGCATTCTGGGCCGATTGAGCAACGCTTGATGAAACGTTTGGATTGAGCAGTAACTGCTCGATCGAAGTTCACATTCATAATAATGCATGCTTATAAACTACTGCTACATCCATATAGTTGCAGAGCAGGGCTGGTTAGACATCTTGATAATGATAGCAATCAAGAATTAAACTTGTACAAATAACACGAAGTCAAATCACCATATGATTGCAGGCATTGATTAGATCAACATTAAATGCGTGACTTCTTCCAAATACCTACATACATATGACTAAGCAACGATAAAAGCATTTAAAACGAAACAATGTACTAGGAATTTAAAGGAAGAAATGCAGTCGGCTGCGAGACAACGTCGTTAAAACCAGATCGTGTCTGGAGCGAAAGTTGCATCGGCTCAAATCAGATGCAGACAAGAGAAATCCACGGCAAAGTACACTCGATACAGTCCTGTTCCCGTAACAACCGCAACAGTCGAGCGACAATTAGCACTCGTTGTAAATGTCACGCAAACGTCTCCGAGAAAGTCTTCAGAACACTTCTAATAGTTGTAGAGACTGCCTTTAAAATGCACTTTTATATCCAGTCAGAAATAGGTCACGGAGAAGTATTAGACGAAAGTAGAAGACGGCGCGCACTGAGCTCCGATTGTTTTTTGCATATTTATGGGTAACAGCTTCAATTGCTTGAATATGAATTTGATAACAGTTAGCAGAATTTATGACTGTGCATGGCTATGCAACATGTAGAAAATGCATAGAACGGGTATGAAAAACCTTTACTGTGTAACTAATGTAACTAAACAGAAACTCTGATCATGAAGAAGCTACGATAGCTATACTTTTTAAGAAAATATTTAAAGCACAGTTTGAAACTGCTACCCAAAGCAACTTATAATTTGATTAAAACTACGCAATTTTTCTCTCTTAGTAAAACTTTGCGCCAGTTAGCGCGGTGAGACGAGGTCCAACATTTTATGAAACTTTGTGCATCTATTACGATTACAAATACAAAATAATAGTGATTTTGGTTGCAGTCTGTAGTCTGTACATGTTGAAATATCGCAGAGTAACGGTACAGGCTCACTGGAGCTGGTTTAAGGGCGAATTGTCGTGACAAGTAAGGAGCTATTTCAGTCTGTCTACATCCCGTTTCGGAACATTAGCATACACCGAACCGGGTATAAATAAAGGCACTAAATATAAATAAAGGTAAGAGCGCGCGACGTTTAGCACTTCTCATCTGTTTTAGGGTTCAATAACATAAATCGTGAAAAAAAAACAGTCTGTGTTAAAAGGCCTGAAATGGCTGTTTAATGTTGTTGTTAATTTAACTACGGATAAAGAAATAAATACATTTTGATCAGCTTTTTAACGGCTTGGAAATGATATAGTCGATTGTAGCTTCCCGCAGAACACGTTTCAAAAGGTAAGGCTGTATAAAGTCGTATAGCATTGGAACCTTTATTGCGAATGTTGCCATTTCGCGCTTGATCTGTTTTTTATTTATGTTCATTTCAGGGAGAACACACCTGTTGGTTAATTTATGTCGAGACGTGTATTGAATACTTATCGGGCGCATACGTTCCTGGTTTACACACATCACACGACGAATAAAGCCTTCACACATAATTTAGGCCCGTTAAACAAACAGTGCCTCGAGTATTCAAGGGAAATTACAAAATTGTTGGGAAAGATATCGGAAGATGTGATGCATTGTGGTAAACTCACCCATTGGACTGTTTTCTAGTGGGTTTAATGTCTGTATTTTGTACTGCCACAGGAAGTAATATTGCAAATGAGGTACATAAAGAGAAACAACTCAACATTTTCTTTCCCAAAACTTGAATTAAGTATTAAATGGTAATAAGTTTAATCCGACACTTTAATAAACCCTCAACGATTGTGGGAAACAACCAAAAACAATGCAAAAATATGTTTCAATCCAACTTTAGTCACGAAACGAGCGTATCCGAGCATAATCTGCAACCATGACTTCCACACTAACTTCCGAAAACATACTCGTACTTAGCAACATCCTTACAAGCGAAGCATGTACCAACAAGGTTCCTTTGAGCCGCGCACTCCTTTAACGGGATAATTTTATAAACCGGGAACAATGTCGTGCCCGGGGCGAGCACGGGTCACTCCAAGACTTTATTGAAGACATGTTTACGAGGGCCTTCTGATATCGCCCCATTTATTCTATGAAAAATAAATTGCTTTGTAAAATGCACTGTTTGATGCTCCATTGACATGAAAGAAAGACCAGTGTCCTTTTCTGTATTTCAAGGAACATCATCAGACAGTCACCGTTCACTGCTAGGTAAAGACTTCTTCTGAAATAATACTGTTATTTCATTATACTGAGTAATGCAGAACCAATAACAATCAAATAAAGTCCCTAACAAATTCAGCTCACAATATAATATTTCCCAATACCAACAATTTGTTTGTAGATCGCACAAAGATATGATACAATCGCGAAGAACAAAAACTTCGCACCCTGTGTTCAAAGGGAAGGGAACGAAACAAGTTGGCAAACTGTGAAAGAACTATCGAAAACAATTGAGCAGTTATCGAGATTACCTCAACAAACAAAACAAACTTTCCCTCTTTATAATATCTGTAAGATTCGTATTTTCTGAAAAGGGTCCGTATCTTGCTATAGTTATGTGTGATATTATATTTCATTTGGACTTCTGAACTAATCTGAGTGTAAAAATATAATCTAGTTCTTCAAATCTGCTGTACAAATCAGAACGCATTGACGTGAGATCCCAAAACATTGAACAGGCAATCACAATTTTTTTTTCAAAGAGAAAAATGTCAAGCATGGTTAAATATGCACCTCTCTGGATTTGTTGGATTAGCCAATAAGCTTTGAGTTTCAAGAATTTCAGCACTGTTATTTCAGCGATATGAACAATTAATTTGGCTAATTCGTATCAAGGTTTCCCAGTTTCAAGATTCCGCATATCGCGTTAAGGCTCGTACAAACAGGCGAGATATCGCAGCCGCGACAGGCAGCGGTACCTTTGTCGACAAAGGTACCGCTGCCTGTCGCGGCTGCGATATCGCGCCTGTTTGTACGAGCCTTTAGTCATTCTCAGTCTTCACTGTTTAGTTGAAACCTTTTGAATGGTCAGTTGGAATGTGTCCACGGGCGCCCGCGCAGTACTGAGTACATACATCGATGGTGGCCACGAGTATGCGTTTATTGCTCGCTTTATTGGAAAACATGCTTCCGCGTTCCTTGGCACGACCAGTACCGTTATGTATTTGCATAATGCTCGACAAATGTATTGGTTGTGCTCATCATTATTTAAGGTAAACAAAGGTGGTATGTGACTTGGGTAATTAATGAGATAGTGTTTTTAGGAGTTGGACATTTATCGAAATCATATGCATGCAATGCTGACATATGCTTTTGGTATTTTATTATGTTATCCTTGTTCTTCAATGATTTGAGAAATTGTTGCGCTTGCAGTTTTTTTTCAACTTCCAAAAAAAGGAGGAGGTTCTTCGTCAGTATCTTTTTTTTAAATGTATATTCCCCGAGACACCTGGACTGATTTCGAAAATTCTTTGTTTGGAAGGGTATACTTCCTAGGTGGTCCCATTGTCATTAGGTCAGGATCTGATAATGGATTCCTAGAGAAATCGAGGGAACTCTTCAAATATTAAACTAGGTGAAGAACCAGGACCACTCGTCAACAATTACCGTCTCTGCATCCGGAAAAGTTATATTTTGTCCGGAAAACTAAAAAGTAGAAAACAAAACCTTTTTTACAAAAAAAAAACCGACTTCCAAGAAAAAGACTACAAAGTGGAAAATAACTATAATTTCGGAAGTCGGTGGCAAAAAAACTGAAGTTTTTTAGAACAATGAATCCTGTCCAAGTGACTGCAAGCAGTTCATCCATAATATCTATGCAACAAGAGAATTTCCAATTAAATTTGAACTATAATTCTATAGGTATACTGCAAATCATTGTTACATTCATGTGTCTTACTAAAGGCAAACAAACTAGTTGTTCGAACTGAAAGTTCCGGATATTTTACCTTTGTGGTAGAGAGTTACCAATTACAAAGCTGAAAGCTATAATTTAATTAAAATTTAATGGATATAGAAGAGTTTTAACGTCGAAGGTATAAGAATAATCAATAACTTTGGTTATTTAGTACATAATTATCTATAATACATAGTAAATTCTAGCTGGTGCTAAGTACATGAGCCCTATGAATAAATGAATAATGGCGGTCGAACGGAACATGCCCGCGGCATACCAATTCGTCCCCGGGATGCTAATAACGCTCTCGCATTTTTCACCAGCGCACCTCCTGAAAAAGGTCCTTCTTCATCGGGCGACGAACGCCACCACAAGTCTTCGAAAATTAATAGAGTAAATGTTAGCAAGTAGCCGGGTGAGACGATTCAGGGAATAGCCTTGTTAATTTCATGAAAACAAACCGCATTAGTCGAAAAAATCGGAACAAGCGTGAACGCATCGAAAGAGCTCTTTATAATCCAATAAACTGAACTGGTGCGACGGCCGGCACGCGGCCCCCTAGATTCCTATTCCATTAGGTGTCGCCGCGGCGCGCAATTTGCAAATGAAAACAACTTATTGAAATTCTTTCCCGGCCCGCGCGTCGGGCGGCGCACCCAGCTAGAAGCATCTCCGATATTCGAGATGGCATCGGGTTCGCACTAAAATTCTTGAGCTTTGCGGGTTTATTCACAACTAATTTATTCCCCGCAATAAAAAACAATTGGATTTCAGCATAAAAAGGAAGCTTCTCTGCTAAATGATTGTTTCAATTACCTGTTTCCTGTCTGGAATGGTTAAAAACCGAAAAGTCTGAATCGAACAAGGAAGGAAAATTATAACACAACAAGGTCTGCCGGCTGCGAGAGCAGTTAATTAAAGGAATATCACTACCCACATTGATCTGAAAAATTGCCCAAGCAACCACATAATTCGTCAGGTCGGCACATATTACAGCCAAACTATAAACGAGGAGGCTTAAAAAGGCAAAAAGAGGTCCGCCGCCGTCCAATCATGTGCGGTATTTTGCATAAATTACTGTGCTGCAGTGAACGGGTTGGATTTCTGAAAAATAAACGGGCGTAAAATAAGCCTCTGTGGCCGAATGCAAATAACACCATTATATGCTAATGCGTTGTGCGTAATCCCTACCGTTTGTTTCGTGCATGTAACAGGCCTTCCCGAATACGCATTCCAGGAATAGCTACCAGAATTCTTTAACCTCTACATAAGATTATGAATATAATAAAAGATGACGAAGTGACTGTCTTTTAGTTAGTGATAGGATTGTGTGATATGCAGATAGCAAATATAGAAGTATGGAAGAAGACATATTGCACTGATGACAAATAGATAAGGAAAGGGCAGGGGGTCGATGAGGATGATAATGATGGAATACCTACATTTCAAGATTAAAAAAAAACATTTCAGGTAAGAGAGAGAAAAAACCCAATTCAGCTGTTTATTCAGAAACCAAACATTTATCGACCGGATTAACTAAATATCGGCACTCGGCAGGAGGTTGAGTCAAAATTAGTAGACGTCTAGACGAGGGCGACCTGACCGCGGTCCGACCTAATGTTTCAGCAATCACTTTGATATAGTGCCCGAACAGTCGAACAAGTACCACTGTCGGCCTGTAACGGCCATTATGCCCGATCTATTCGCGATAAATAGAGGTAGACGTTTACACGCCCACAAATCGCCGACAAAGGGTTAGAAATTCGAAACACCCATTTTAAATATTAAACTGAATTATTGTCGTCAGGTAGCCAAGCGCGATCAAAAGCGTTACAGGTTTGTTTTTATTCCACGAAATCAGTGGAATTAAAGCAGTTTTGGTCGCAGAAGAATGTATTGCAACACGTTGAAGTGGCGGCATTAGCCGAAGCATTTCCGAGGGTAGGAGCGCCGCGGCGGACGCAATTACCCCGAATATAACCCCTATAAAACTAGAGCGATTATACCGTTACACGTTTAGCATCGAGACATTGGTGTATTCGAAAACCCTCGGTGGAAATATACGTGCATGCGCCGAGGATACCTAGACGGCAGTCGTAAAACAGTTATAATAGGCGCAGTGCGGAAACACAGCTTTATGGGGTCCCTGAAACACGTAACATGCGCACTGAATCGATTATCGTATGGTTATTCTGGTATTTGAGACGGGTCACGAAACAAAAAAATATTTATGAACCATAAAACGAGGTACATACCAACGTTACAAGCATTGATCAAATACATTGGCGTCGAATGCGACGTTCGAAAGGGGGTCGTGAAATACATTGTTTTCACCCAAAGACAATCGAACTGAGAATCGTCAAAGTTATGATCTTACCAAAAATAATAAAACACGAGTTGCGTGAGAGTAACAACAATTAAGTACCGACAGTTTTATTTCTATTGTTCGACACCTAGCTGCTTACACCAAGTTTGGGCGACTCATAAAGTTATCTGTCAACAGAAAGTTCTATACTCACACACTTTTATGGTGTTTGACTTGGTACAATTTACTGAAGTGGAAATATTATGTTGAACGTTTAATATTTTTTGGGTTTTAGATGTGTGTTGCTGAAGAAAAAGCAGAGAAAAATTCTTGGAAATAGTTGGTAAATACTTCGAAAGCTTGTCTTTGACATTGGATAAGTATGTTAGTGCTAAACCACCGGTAATTTTAAAGCTTTTAATTCAATATGAAATCTCTAGCCGATCAGAGTCCGTTATACAGATGTAGGTTAGACGTTGTATTAAAAAACTGTACGGAGGATGACTGAGCATCTTTTGATTCACGAAGCATCGAGGCCAGACGTTGGGAAATTGCATCGGGCAATCGGAGTGACGCAAAAAAATATCAATTTGCGTTGGGAAGATTCAATTGTCCGCAGGCGGAGGAAACGCGTGAAACATAAGAAGCTAATTTCCTCTGGGATGAGGTTCGCCTCGGGAAATCCTAGTCTATGGACGTGAACGTCAATGAACATGGACATTAGCGGCGACTTTGTTTTTGTTTACGTGTGCGTCCTCGGCGGGTTTGATGTTGCCGGTATTGAAAGTTGTTGGAGAAATGTTTTTATTTTTATCGACGACGTTTATTCAGACTTTTTGGATAAAAAGGCTTTGAATTTTTGATGGTCAGTTGAAGTCAGTTTATACTTAAACGGATACAATTTAATGATATTAAATCGAATTTAAAGGATTATCATGATTGGAATATTTTTGCTGACATTCAAGCAGGTACTTATTATATCGCTTTATTACATCATATTCATAATATCAAAAGCTAAAATTCAACAATCAAACAACTGAAAGGGTCTGATTCCTTCTAATTGCCGAACGCATCCAAAGCGCGGTAAATAAAAATCGCTGCGCTTATTCGCTGAATAGCCCTCCGGTCGCCGCGTGTGTGACGCGTGTCTACGGCGCCAAAGCACGTCTTGAACGATCAGAAGGGAGCGAAGGCAGTCGCGTGTGCATAATGTAGGGCCGTCCCCCGCAGCGCCGGTGTCAACGACCGGGCCGAGTCAAGGACGCGTACCTACCGCCCGCCCAGTGACAGAGCGCGGACGAAACACCGATAAAACCGCTGTTATCCAAACGTAATAGGTTACTAGCGTGTGATAAATTTAATACACCTATAAAAATATGCGAATTATAGAATCGTGGATAATGTAACGGTTTGTTTGTCGTTGTAAATATTTTTGTAGCACTTAAGTAATATCATTTTTATTGTTAAGTACCTAATCAAAAAATTTGTTAAATTTTTAATAATAAGTATCCATAATTTATAAAAGCTAAATTTAAGTTACCAACTAATCATTGGAACTTGTAACAGAAGCATTAAAAAAAGTATTAAAATTTAACAAATTTACAACATTAAGGAAAATGCTGAAAATCAATGATTCACGAAACGATACGCATGTTAATTGAGGTAGATTAGCTTAAACTATATTATGTATCGACTATCGACCGACGTACATTGTATTTAATCAAGACAATGTTACTCTAACAGGTTTTATCAAACGATGAATAATTTAAGTAATTGCCGATTACGATGCTGAAAATGAATTGATCTGGCACCTGTGTCCCGAAGTCAACGCACTGTTAATATCCTGTTTGTCTATAAATATACCGATGAGCGAATTCGTTGGGGCCTCGCGTAGGTGTCGCATTCGCATCCACTCGATTTTTTGCAAGTATGCACTTTATAACTAAAACATTACACGATCTATGTTCAAACAAAGGAATGACGACATCGTTTTTCTAAACCTCCCAAAGGACAAATTCCGAAAGAGTAGGATTTTCTCTTAATTTTTTATTACTACAAGCTATTACTTTAATTAGATTACTATTAATTATTTTAACTAAAACATACTGAAAACAGTATTTTTCAAAATCGTATACAGCGCAGGGAATTGCCCTACAGATTTGCTCTAATAGTGAAAAGTGAAGAGAATAACATGTTCTAACGGAATAAATCATTTTTTTTGTTTGGCACTCTCATTATTTAGCCCAAAATGAATGATCTCCTTTCGCATAGGATTATTCAGTCTGTATCTGACACTTGAATAATAATGATCTGTTTACTAAATCATACTGAAAACAAACAAAATCATTGACTCGCGAATTCCGGGAAATCCATTCCATTTCCGATCTTACAAATATATATCGGAGAAGGATTTTCCAAGGTAAATAATATAACCAAACCGTTTTGTGCATCATTTTATGATCGGTGTGCCCTAATTATTTCATTCACTACATCTATTCTTGACGGTACACTTGGCAGAGATATCAATAGATTATCCGTATAAATAAACAAGTAAAACATTTTAGAATTGTATCTAGTTTCTGTGCTGGATAGTTTAAGAGGCTGAGTAACGGATAAGGTTTATCCAGTTTAAATCTACTATGAGATCTGGAGGCTGCGTTTGAGAAGGATCTTGCTAGAGGAAGGTTTCAAGCCGGAGGGCAAGTGTTTTTGAACACGCGTCTAGCAAAGCCTGTCAACAGTGATTGCCACCAAATTTTATTAAATCAAAAAGACAATGAACAAAATATAAAACATAGTGGAAAAACAATCTATAAATTTACTTATATAAAACAAAGTCTGGTTTGTTCAAGCACTTATAACTCGAGAACTGCTGGACCGATTACGATGATCTTTGATTTGTTTGATTTGTCTCCGCCTAGACTAGCAGAATAACTATTAAAACATCGGAAAATACACGAAAAAAAAAAAAAAATATTAAGACCATTCGTTTTCTCATACATTCTGTATAGAATGGTTTTTTTGATGATATCTCGGTAGATAGGTAGGTAGGCATGTAGGTAGGTAGGGTAGGAAGTTAGGGTAGGTAGGTAGGGTAGGAAGTTAGGGTAGGTAGGCAGGGTAGGTGCGCCGTAGATAAGTAATTATTGCTAACCGTGCGAAGCCGGGGCGGGCAGCAAGTACAGAACAAAAACCAACCACCTCACAATAAAACGTTAAACCTAACACTCGAATAAAATATGACCAGCAAACACAGTTTCAATGGCGATACATTAAGCGGCCTACTTAGTAGCTAATTGTGCCAATAAGGGCGAGTAATACAGATTTATTTTTTTGCCAGTCACGAGTCACGCGAGAAGTGTGAATACGGTTTTGGAGTGTGACAAGTGAGGGCCAATTTGGGTTGGGGGCGAGTGTTTGCCCACTGGAGAACTGGGCCCACTTAACCGGGTACACTTAGCATAATCAGCCTATAATGTTCCCACTGCTGGGACACAGGCCTCCTCTCTGTGAGAGGGAGCGGGCCGTAATCTACCACGCGGGCCCAGTGCGGGTTGGTAGATGTCACATGTCTTCGAATTTTTGGTTCTAGGACATGCCGGTTTCCTCACGATGTTTTCCTTCACCGTTTTGAGAGCAGTGGCGAGGAAATAATTTACACAAAGTAAAGCGCCTTTCAGGGTTCGAACCTACGACCTACAACTTGTAAGTCGTGGCCGTTACCACTGGGCCACCACTGCTCACTACACACACCACGGGTACACTTATTCGAGATTAAAACGTCAAAGTTTTCTGTTCTTTCTCTTTACAAAAGATGATATAAATATTAAAACAAGGCGATTATCATGCTATGTTTATAGCCAAAGAAGAATGGAAGACTAGTTTGCAGCTACAAATAAAGCAGCACATTAATTTCGATGAAATATTTTGCTATATTTCGGAACTCATCACAATGCGCGCGGTTACGGATAGTCATGCGATCATTTTATCGTTTTCTCGTCATTATTGGATTGAAAAAACTGCATCGCAATACCAGTCGGCATTGCGTTTTGTTTTTGTTTACATTTTATACTTTACCGGCCATACTTGTTTGGTATCTGATAGTTGTTTTAGCTCCCAAATCGGGCAATGAAAAAAGTATCACGTTATTATACAAACTAACACCCGTGTTGGGTTACACAAAGAGAATAGAGAGAGAAGCCCCGATATGCTTGGATATCGAATGACAGTACCGTGACATGTTACCCTATTTTGGTGACGATAAACGATACTTGTATAGTTAACACTAACATTGGAAGTCTTCACGGCCCGACGTTAGTTATCAAACGATGACGTATAAGTATTGTATTCATGTAAATCTTATACTGATGTAACACTAAATCAGCATTTCACTGAATGTTACTCTTTTTATTCCTTTGTTCTTATTTTTAATCGCCCCCTCAATCAGTGACTTATCACGGTTTTCATTTTTAGTCAGTATTTTCATATTATTAAAATTGCTTCTGATTTGATACCGTAAGTAGCTGAAATTCAGGTCAGAATCGAAAAGCATGAATTGCTTAGCGTTACAATGTATTTTTTGCTAAGAGTCGCAATTGAAGCTTCAAACCAAATCAACCTGTCAAAACAGTATGATCACAAACAGATTTAAAACTCGTAAATTCAAGATTGAGGCCCTAAACTACAATGGGTAAGGCGCATTACGTCAATTGTGGTTCATAACAATAATAAAATACATCGTCCAACGACGCAGCAACGATTCGCGTCCAGATAGTCTTGGACTCTTGGTGCAGGCACTTCCCACCGTAATTGTTGCTTCTAGCTATGATTTTGATTAAATTATTAGTTTCCTCCGTTCAGGTCGTCGCGCGTCGTCAAATAATACATAAACAGTTGTTTTGTCGCTTGAGCAATTGTTGACGATTTCTGTATTGTTGTTAACATATGCAACCGGTACAGTCGCACGGTTATGTATTGTTGTCGTCATTCTCATATAAAAGCTTGTGCCCTTAATTGTGTTGAATGTTTATTTACGTGACGCGTCTATTTTAATAATAAACATGTAGCGCGTAATTCTAAGGCGTGCGATTATTTATAGAACCTTTGTTGTGGATGTATTGATGTTTTATTGCTATTTTTAAACTAATGTAGGTGTCGCAATATTTCGCTACACGATTTTGTAACATTTTTCAAGTGATTTACCTCCATTATGTTTCGAATTAGTTCTAAATAATGTTGTTAGTAAACAAATCATTTAGCTGCCGAAGTCCCCATGTGTTTAGGTTACTGTCATTGCCAATATTTTTAGCTCCGCGTCTAATTTTAGAACTGTTGGAACTTCGGAAATATCTACAGAAATAACCAGTCATTACGGAACATTCGATTTTAATTAGTAATTACAGGGACATTGCGAACCACACCGGCGGCAAAACTCAATCAAAGATAAATAAGACAATTTCCACGGAAGGGAATTAGTGTAAATATTTAATAAAGGGAAATAGTGGTACAATTACAGTCGTCGGCACGTACTGGGCCTAACAACACGCCGATTATAGCACAAGACCTTTGTAACAATTACATGCGATATCACGGTAAAAAACGTTGCAATTTTATTCTTTGATTATTAACAAATTGTTGTGGGAATTATCGTGAAAGGATTCGTTTACGTAAGTAGGTAACTTTATTCTAGTACTTATTTATTTAATTGGATATCGGATAATTTTAATTAGGAATTACTTATTTGACGTTAGTCACTTGTGATATCAGATAAGACTTTAACAGGTTAATTATTTCTATAAACACAACGAGATTACGTACAAATACATAAGCCGCAATACTAATAAAAAATAGAGGTATCAATCCACAACAAAAATGTAGGCATTAAAAGCCAAGCAGAACTAACTAAAGTTCCTTTATCTGATTCTGCATACAGAACAGTAAATTCAGCCAGGTCGAGGTTTTCAACTTTGACCGACTTTTTCAGGGTTAGTTCAGCAAAAGCTACATAAATCACATAATGACAGCAGCTGTTGAAGCTTACCGACATAGTCACTAAGTTTACGCGCGAATTTTTTATACACACTGTGTAATTTTGTTTTCATCCTTTATACAGGCTGCATAAAAAAAACTCGCAGCTAAGTACAGTCCAATCAATCTGCCTAGCCTTTTCCCAACTATGTTGGGGTCGGCTTCCAGTCTAACCGGATGCAGCTGAATACCAGTATTTTACATGGAGCGACTGCCTATCAGACCTCCACAACCCAGTAACTGGGTAATACGATACTCCTTGTTAAGACTGGTTGTCAGACTTTCGGGCTTCTGACGACCCGTAACGACTGTCAAAGATCTACGAATGATAGCCGGGACCAACAGCTTAACGTGGTTTCCGAACCACGGATGGTCACCCATCCACGGACCAACCCCAGCAAGCGTAGCTTAACCTGATCGACCCGTGCGGATGTTATTACTTGGCCACGAGCTCCTCTCGAGCAGCTAAGTACAGTCCAAATCTACAAATTCAAAAGCGGAACACATTTGCCCCAATAATTCGCAAACTATGGCAATTAGCCGCGATCAAACAAAGTACTTACTAATTATTTTAATTTTACAGCCGAAACCATAAGTTTCTTGTACGGCAGTGGAATAAGTCCGATCACGCCATGCCTCGGCGCCGTGCCGGGGGATTCCCGACAATAGGTATTTCACTTGTGCACGTGCAATTTACTCTGTGACTATAAAAATATTTACTACGCGGTACATTTACAACGGTTGCTGGCTTCACAATGGGATATAAATGCAAACACGTATTGGTTAAATTATTTACGGGAATGTACCTCTTTTGCATGTGCACTTGAGTAAAGTCGGTTAAAATTGCGGGATATTTTTCTTGTATATGCTAATGTCCTAATTTTATTGTTTTTCTTTCTGTTTATGTTGGACATCACTGACATCGGTGAAGGAAAACATCGTGAAGTCTGAAATCGCCATGTCGCCGCCTATTAATATTCAACATTATATTGACTACCATTCACTTGTAGCAACTAGCATTCCATACATTATTATATATATACCAAAAGCTCTCATATCTATCCATCTAGTTGGTTACATCAAAACAAAAGTCTATAGAAAGCAATACAGCTGCTAATCTTGGTCCGACGCGGTACAGGACCACTGAGCTCCAATTCGTCAGGTCTCGCGTCTCAGGAGACGATTGATAATGATCGAGCGAGGACACAAAGTAACGCCTGACTCTATATCCTGGCGGTGACGATGTGTGAAACGTTGCTGGATATATTTGTTACGTTCTGTCTTATTTGTTGTTTATTTTTGCAAGTCAGGTGAGGAGGTTTCAAGTAGGTACTATGCTTCCTCTACAGGCGTACACAATAAAACAATACATAATAGCTCAATTATCTGCAACAACGAATTATCCTAACCCTAAAATGCTGATTATACTTCATTCTCACCGAAACCAGTTTTGGTACATATGAGAAGATTCATCACTTCCATTCACACGGTTTGGACGCGAACGGTGCGGCGCGCGGCGGCGCACCAAACCTGTTTCATAGAGACAGGTGTCCCTCCACCAGGCCTATCGGAGTGTTTTTTGTTTATTTTCCTGTATAATTGCGGCCTTAAGCGTGCCGTCCGCGGCATCTCTACTCATCAACTTCACAGACAGCCAGTGACATGTTTAATTATCAGAAATCGACTGTTTGACGCTATCAGTTTTCATTTCACTGTCAGCTCAGGTGTTTGAGAAATGTTTGCTACCATGAATGAGCCTTTTTTGTACTTTAATAGTGAACGATAAAAAATATTCAGAAAAAGTAGTAGAGTAAAAATTTGTTTTTCATGTTAATTAGGCGTGCCGTGAAACCACCATCAAACAAAAAATCATGTACTTGTGTAATGTGAACATGTACAGTACACAGACGTTTGAAAGCGTTCATTGTTTTATAATAATATATGAAATTAATTAAATTTTCTAGTAGCACTACGCGTAGGAATTGCTAGGTGGCACGTAATTTCCCCGGGGCGGTTTGACGAACGGCGGATAACCGTTCAAGCGAAGAGCGGATAGCGAATAACTTAGCATGGAGGCACTTCACTAAATTTCAATACAAACAAGGCTATAGATAACCCGGCTGGTACCGATATATCGATATGCGAATTTCTCAGTTTCTAAGAAGGAACCGTTTTCGCTACAACTTGTTACTCATGGTAACGTCATCAGAGACGTGGGAAATTCAGCGTGTAACGTCGGAACGTATTCAAAGTGTTTACATTGTTTTGAAGACGGATAGAGACGGGATCGGAAGCGTCGATATTATCGTGTCAAGCAGGAATGCGAATACTCCATGCGTGTTTCGGGAATATCAGATCTTGTATCATCCTTTGTGTATGGAACTTAAGAATGCCTGCACCGATAGAAACAACATCTGTATACATGATTATACCGATTAACAGTAAATGAATACCAGTTTTTATTATCCTACGTTGACTTGTTCGTCGTTCTAATTTGAAGATAATTTTTAAATTGGCTGCATCTCTATGTCGACATGACATATAACTACTCAGCGACTTGGATACGGCTTTTTAAAATGATTGCAATCGTCCGCTTATCAAGTAAACAAAGTTTGCGGCATAGCGTACTGCAATATATTTATTTATCAATGAGTAAATACATTTGTTATCTTCAACCTGTTACCTGGTAAGGTTCGCCTTGACGTCTGCAGGTTGATATGTAATGAACTAGTTTCCATGAATGATAAGATTAATTTTGGCGCCTAACAGTAATTTGGCTGAATCATTCTGCGTAAGTCAATATGCGCGTCATGCGATGTTAGTTTTTAATTAATCTACAAAAAAATCGGTACCAATTATTTTTTATTTTTTTTACTTAATTAACAACCCAGAATATTTTATCAAAAATGTCTTGTATACATTTGATATACGTAACAATCGTTAATCATGGCATGGTTCACATAATCTGGTGACACCGTAATATTAGGCATAACTCACCCGCTAGTTGGCAAGTGGCTGTATCTCGCGAATGTTAGTATTTGTCAAATGAGTTTCAGCGCAATAAATCTATTTGCAGGAACACTTTTCTAACCTCAACGTTCATAAAAAATATTAAACAGGGTCATTTAAAAAATGTTTCAAACGTAAATAAAGGTGATTTACTGGATGTGTTGTCATCAACAACGCTTTACTATAATAATGCAAGAATCTCGAAAATTTCGGGAACATGCTAGAATTACATATTTAACTTAAGATGTAACTTTGTAACGAAGTATATTTGAAATTTTTTAGTTGGTACGAATGAAAGGACCCAATAGGACATAGAACATTGTATAAACAGGAATTTGCGACCGAGAACTAGTGTCAAAAATATTTTTGGCATAGCCATTACTGGGTCACATCACAGTGTAAAACATACATTGAGTAAGTACAGTAAACAAATCTAAAAATAGTAGCATGAGTGCACGTGTACCGAGCACGCTATTAACTCATGATGCAATAAACTTTGCTATCAGTTAGATACAATGAGTAATCGAGAAAAAATGAGTTACTTTTTTTATATATTTTTTTATCAATTCTATACACATTATTGTTTGTTTAAACTTTGATGTCTTGCGGAAAAACCGTTGACCAGAAAGTGATTATTATTTATACATATATTTGAAGAATTAACTTGTCGCTGTCACCGTTGGCTATACTATACAGGATAAAAAGTAGCCTATGTCCTTCCCCAGGGTGCCATCTATCTCCTTGCCAAATTTTGACGAAATCCGTTCAGTGGTTTAGGCGTGAAAAGGTAACATACAGACAGAGTTACTTTCGAATTTATAATATTAGTATGGATGGATGCGAAAGTGAATTGGTTTGTCACACTTTCACGCAAAAACGGCGCAACAGATCTGGATTAAATTTGGCACAGAGGGAAACCTTGAATTGAAAAAGGACATAGGCTACTTTTCATCCTGGATCGTAGGCGAAGTCGCGGGCAACAGCTAGTAATAAAATAAAAGTAGAGTAAAATAAAAAGTCCGTACACAGTTGTGCACAAACACAGACGGGGCGCCGGTAATCCACTTAGTGATTATTTTATAATGTCTACTTCTGTAATCAACGAGATTAAACTTCAATGCTGGCGGAGTCCGGTGCAAAGTAAAGCCGACGAAACAAGGAGTGGCCCTCGTCGATAGTCGATAAAAATTGGTGAGTCACGATCTTCCAATGATGTATTATTGTACTACCGTTTTCCCGCATCTTCTCCCGCTTAGAGGTCGGAAATTATCCCATGGGAATGTAATCATCATCATCATCAGCCCATAGCAGTCCACTGCTGGACATAGGCCTCTCTATTGCACGCCATTGAACTCGATTCTCGGCAGCTCTCATCCAGCTGCTACCAGCCACCCTGCGAAGATAGTCGCTCCACCTAGCCTGAGGGCGTCCTGGCTTACGTTTGCCGATTCGCGGTCTCCACTCAAGAACATGAAAATGTAACGGGGATAAAAATTATCCTATGTGTTAATCCAGGTTATAAACTATCAATTTGCCATATTTTATCCGAATCCGTTCAGCCGTTTTTGCGTGATTGAGTAAAAACATCCAAACGTACAAACTTTCACACTAGGATTTCAGCGACAGCATCGAGATAAAACGACGTAAATTATCCTTAAAGGAATTTCGATATCAACGCTACGTGCTGATAAAGCGTTATGGCAACAGGTTGTTGTCAATTGCTATGGTGATAAATTTTATCAACATACGGCTTGTTGTTCAAAAGAAATTCTTCTTTTCGCACGCACGAGTTTTTGACCATTCCGATAATAAATTTTCGTGCACCCTTCCGTGGGAAGTGGAACTTTAATATTTATATAGGTTGATGCGAAAAAATTTTAGAGTTCCCCTTATTGGTTTATGTATTTATGACTAAGACTTTTAACTACCTACATGGCGCCTCGAAACGCCCTATGAAGGTTGTAAAATAATCTACGTGATATTATATTTGCACTTACGTCAACCCAATCACGAATTGAAGTCATCGGAATAGGTACATACCTGAAACGAAAAATAAAATTGTTAGGTATACTCTGAACTCAAGACATGTAGGTAATCAACATTCGTTATGAGTTTATTTTTGTATACATTTCTAAATAAAAAGTATTCTAAATAAATGGTATACATACCCTCCAACGTCCCTAGTTATTACGTTGAATATTAAATAAGAATAGACCTATGTATAACACGGCTACACATGAAGCTATACATTTCCAGTTTATGCTGATCTCGCATTGTAGAGGATTTCCGTACAATGCGAGGTCAGCTTATACTGGAAATGTATAGCTTCATGTGTGCCGTGTGTACATATAAGTTCATAGAGTAAATTTTGGCGGGGATTTAATTTTTCCTTTCATAGTTTAGAAGCAATAGAGGGGTATGTGAAATATTAACGCGTTGCCCTGCGCTGCGGTCCCGTGATGAAATTACAAGCCACCATAACGGAACGAAGAGTATTTTAAAATATCAAGAAACCGTGTCAGGGATGAGTAAATCTAGTGATTAATGAGTAGGATTAGATAATGCGGGTTTCTTTCTAATAATAATCCCTGCGGAAAAGCTTTCATGAGCTGTTTTGGGGGACAGAAAGTCACATGATATCATCCGGATTTTTTGACGATGATTTGCAAACTCATATTTATGGTCTGTCGGACTTCTCCGAAAGGATATGAATCACTGATCCTGTATCCTTGTGGCGCTAATTCTTATATTATCTGATGCAAGCTTCCTTGTTACTTTGAAATGCAATTAAATAAAAACAACAATGTTTGTTTTTTCCGGCAGGTCTTCTGTGAATTTAATCTAAGATAACAATGCTGTCGCCAATGATAATCTGTTTGTTGTTGTGCAAAAAATATCGGAGATATCCACATTCCGTTGCAACTAGTGATGGTAAATTCCCGAGAATATTCTCCTTGCGAGAACTTTGCTGTTAAGTTCTCGAGAATATTCTTTTGTATAACATACATAATCAGCCTTTAATGTTCCCACTGCTGGGACACAGGCCTCCTCTCTGTGAGAGGGAGTGGACCGTAATCCACCACGCGGGCGCAGTGTGGGTTGGTAGATGTCACATGCCTTCGAATGTTTGGTTCTAGGACATGCCGGTTTCCTCACGATGTTTTCCTTCACCGTTCTGATAGCAGTGGTGATGAATAATATACACAAAGTAAAGCGCCTGTCTGGGTTCGATCCTACGACCTACAACTCGTAAGTCACGGCCATTAACTGGGCCACCACTGCTCCAACCGTTGCAAAATGAACAGAAATGTATACGTTAGTATGTATATACAAAGACATTAATAATGTATCGTTTGAGGTTAGCCGTCCTAAGGTCATGTTTGGGCCAGACAAATCTCCATTAAAAGCTACCCAGGGAAAGGTCACGCTTTTGGCTTTCATCGCACATAATTAGGACTTGATCCTATGTCCTCGGGCGTTGTGAAATACATCTGTACCATGATGATTGCTCAAATATTACTTCAGATTTAGACGAGGTTTTAAGACTTTTATGTAGGATTAGGCTTTAGCGTTTAATCGACACAGACGTTTAATTTTAAAGAGAAAATAGTAGAGCAGTTTTTGCAATGGAATTATGTTAATGATGAGGGATTACTAAACGAGTATATTAGGCTGTTCAGATAATGCAAATTGCAAAAGACTAAAAACGAAAGCTTTTAGGATTCCCTACTTCAAAAGGAAAAAACGGAACCATATGATTACTCGTGTGTCCATCTGTCACAGCAAATTAGCTCTGAATCTACTGGACCGATTAAGTTGAAATTTGGTACACATAATGTATGTCTGTGACCCAAATACGGACTTGTAGCTTAAATAAATGAATTTTGAATATTAATAATAATTTAATTAAACTTTTGGGGGACAAAATAGAAAATTAAAAAAAAAAGTTTTGTAACATATCAAATGAAAGGGCTTATTGCGAAGATCTCAATTTTTTTTATAATATTTTAAAATAAATATTCTTAAAGATATTTAAGAAAACACATGAAAATTGACCATACCGGGGGTATGGTCAATTTTATCCCTTATCACCGAAACTACTGAGCCTAAAATTTTGAAAAAATACATAGATGTTCTTTACTCATAGATTACACGAAAACCTATAGTATGGGAGAACATGTTTTTCAACTACAATATAAGGATTGTTCTTGGGATAAAAATCCCAACCCAACTACGGAACCCTTGATTGTGCATGGTCCGGCAAACACTTGGCCGGTTTTTATATTATAACAGTTGCAAACAGGTGGGTTTTATTTACACAGCGGGCAAAAGCATTGATTTATTAATTTATAAAACTAACACCTGTTATCTTTACCTAACTGGCGGTCTTCATTGAAGGAGACGTGTACAAAATTTACAACAGTGCGCTTACACAGGTCATTTGCATATCTTAACTATTGACTCGTCTAGACTTTGTTTGAATTAGTGTTCAACGAACTGAGACAGCCTGATTTACGAGACTGTTAAATTGCTGCCAAGATGCATGGCGGATTTGTGGAAAAAGTATGCTCAACGGACAATGTATTGTGTGTTACGAGGTATTGTGTGTGACATTTGGACTAACCGCAGCCGAATTCCCTGTTTAATCGACCTCGTAATTCCTTCATCACTTTTGATAACAATTCCCAGTAGATTCAAACTTCACTTAGTTTATAACCTAACTGTTACATTGACGAATAGACCTTGTTGTTTTATGACGTGCAAGTGACATTCCAAAAAAGAGGGGTAAAGCAATTTTCCAAGCAAAGTTAGACTATAAATATAGTTCTTTCACAGTTATTTTATTAACCGACTTCTTCGAAATCGAAAACGAGGAGGTTCTCCCAATTCATCTGTTTGTTTTTTTTTTTGTGTGCTACGCGATTACTCCACCGACTCTGAATCGATTTTGATGATTCTTTTTTTGTTTGGTATAGGTGGTCCCTAGTTTTAGAGTTATGCGTAGCAGCACAGTGATCTTTCTTTTAACCTGCCAAGTGCAAGTCGGACTCGCACACGAAGGGTTCCGTACCACCGTAGTACAGAAATTGAGCAAAAAAGCAAAAAAATAGTTTCTTCTATGGGTTGTTTTCCTTTAATTTTTACAATTTATTTTTCTTGTTATAGGCTTTTGAAATACACAATTTGAGAAAATTTCAACTGCCTACCTATTACGGTTCATGAGATACAAGGGCGTTGACATACAGACGGACTGACGGACAGTGGAGGCTTAGTAATAGGGTTCCGTTTGGCACCCTTCGGTTACGGAACCCTAAAAACTGTGATAGATAGATATATTGATAGAATACTCTTTATTATGTACACCATAATTATTACAGACATAAATAGGACAGAATAGAGGAGGAGGATAGGATAGGACTGTAGTGCACAAGCGGTATATAAAACCTTTGCCCCTACGTACTGAGTTATCATTGGGGCGCTCAGACTGGACAAAATCGATATTTTGTTTCTCGGAAGCAGGAATATGTAAACAGCATACACTAAACTTGATAACAATACCAGGTATATTTAGATTTGCTACCTACTTCTAAAGGTTATAATGTGAGTCATGCCATAAATAGAGGTTACTTGGCATTTGATTAATTTATTTACATTTTCGTGGTTATCATAGCCCAGCAAAAAAAAAAGATCTTGTTGTTTTGCGTAATTTTAATTAATGCACAATGCACATTGTTCATCCCCAGTGGTATACAAAAATCATAATTCTAAAGGTTTGTTAAATAAAAATACTCAATTCTCCAGTCCAGTCAAACGATGGGATATTCGACTTAATTAAGGTTACTTCTGCCTTCAATGTTAATTATTATTTTGCTCCCATATTTTTGTATTTCCGATTTCGATGTCGCAAGCGTAAAAACCCGAGGCACAGTGTTGCAGATAAACCAAAAAAATCTGGATAAGGATTCTGGGTTTTCCTGTTATTCCCTGATCATTGCAGTAAACATTAATGAACTATCTTTTTGTGATACGTTTAATTAAAAGCACATTTTAGTTTAAGGTCAGAATCGATGCAAACAAAATAATTAACCTCATTTTAATATTTTTTTAGAGTCAATAAGTTCAATCGCACGAAAAATAAAAAACAAAATAACTTCATTTGGGAAATACGTCTACATAAGAGCAACATGTATAACTAATGTCGTAATTATTATGTATTGTGACTGTCAATAAATAAGTTTTCTATGTACCGACAGACTCATTTCTCTGGTGGAATAATAACGAAAACAGGAAAAAGAGGGCGTTTATTTAATTTAATACTCCTTTTAAGGATAGTAGTAAGTCTTGATCTTAAATGAAGTAAGTCAAACATGATTTATTAAACTGCAGATATTTCATAAGGTTCGACTGCCCACACCGACGCATCGATATCGGAGGAATACACATAAAATTGTATTAACAAAAAAACCTTCCATCAAAAATTACATATGGGGAATTCCAGGGTACAATAAAACCCGAGTGAAGCAGCTTGTAAACAAAGAGAAAGGGTCAAAAACGCAATAAAGATTCACTTTTATAGTGAATCACGCTGTATAATGTCAACAGTAATCGGAACTCTGAACTGATAATTCATTGACAAAAAATAGATTGGTACAGAAGGTCGGCTCCATTGAACGAGCGAAAATGCAAATGCGTGCACAGTGCACACATAGACATGCGTCTATGTACACATACACACGGCTACACATCAAGCTATGCATTTCCAGTTTATACTGATCTCGCAGTGTATAGGATTTTCGTACAATGCGAGGTCAGCTTATACTGGAAATGAAATACTTGATGTGTACAAGAAGTGCAAACGCACTCGCGACTGGCATTCCTTTGACAGTGGTGCCGATTCCTTTGTTCACAAACTAAACTAAATTTAAGTTCAGTGCATCTTTTTCTTTCTATTTCATTATGATAAGGACAGAAGATAAATTTTAGTTTAGTCCTGTCAAATTAATCAGCGCCTGACGTAAATTGACGTAATTTTAGTAGGCAAGTTTTTAATCGCGTCTAAACTTGTTTGGAGTAGTGACAGTTTGACAGGACTAAACTAAAATTTATCTTCTGTCCTTTTCTTAATGAAATATAAAGAAAAAGATGCACTGAACTTAAATTTAGTTTAGTTTGTGAACAACAGAATCGGCACCATAGATTGAGAACGTACGCGTCTGTGTGCCTGCGCATGTTTTCGCTCGTTTTATGAAGTGAGCCTTCTGTACCTATCTATTTATTTATTTATTTATATTTATATATTCTTTATTGTACACCACAAAAATATATAACAAAAAACAATAACAAACACTACAAAATATACAATGGGCGGCCTTATCGCTATCCGCGATCTCTTCCAGGCAACCTTGGAATGGACAGTGATTTGCCTGGACATAAAATGGGGCTGTCGTAGGTGCAAATAATAAGTCTACAATATACTAAAATAGATACACATATACATACATATCCTAAATAATAATAGATACATACATACGAAATAAGTATATAAGCAACGAAAAATTAATGATTACTACACAGTTACGAAAACAAGATCACACGGACAAGTAATGTTCCTTAACGAGTCTTTTAAACACTAGTATCGACTGCGCGCGTTTTATTTCTACTGGCAATGCATTCCACAAACGAGCGCCCTGGACGGCAAAGGATTTGTCGAGGAAAGTTGTGGAATGCATAGGCATTTTAAGCTTTAAGGTATCCGATGACCTATCTATTCTATCTCTACCTATCTGCTCGACTGCCATAGTCGGCAGTCGAGCACTCAATAAACACCCCTCCACAATTCTCGGTAATCAAACCGCAGTATTATCAGACAATGTGGGTTTTTTTTTTAATTCTCCGAAACCATTACCGGCTGCAAACCCTAGGTTGGGTTAGTTTTACGCAAACATGTAATTATTATTGTGAACAGAAATAAAATTATCGATGAACGTTTGAGCCCGACAACGTTTGTAAACTTACGAATGTTGTTATAGTGTTTGGTGATTGAAAGTCTCTTTATAAAAGTTTATTATGGATATTTTACAAAACGAATCTAAGACATGCCATTAGAAGGGACCTCCACAGCGGTTGGCTTTAGAAATGAAGATTACTTAAAGGCTCGCGACAAGTCGCGCCAGTATGTAAGAGCCTGAAATCCTCTATCTTTTCTGGCCTAATAATTATGTATACCTAGGTACTTGTAGTACAAACAAATAGTGTTTCCATAAAACCCTTTGTCTGCACGTGGACATATTAATAAACACTTCGTTGGTATCATTAAAGGCAGCGACCGTGGCATTATATGCGTGGCGTTATAAATAGCTTGGAATGAATAAATTTAGTTGAGGAAAAAAATCAATGAAGGCGCCTGCACATGCAATTTACATGTGGTTTATTCCCCACTCGAAGAAAAGCGTATGACTTTTTCAATGTTAATATCGCAATCATGGCGCCATACGGAATTGCATCACATAACAGAACCTAAAAAAAAAAGCCAGAAAAACTATTACTCAAAGAAACAATAATCATTAAAACAACTAAAGTTATCTTTTATCTCAAAACTATAAATAGAAAAGGCGGAATAATGACGTCATTACACAAATTACAAGCTGCCAATGACGAGACATAACTGTAATTAATCTTGTGCGCCTAGGCACAACGTATAGTTATTTCGTACGAAACGCTTCAACGTCGCCGGTAAGATCGTATAATTTGAGCTAACTATCAATTACAGGAAGGCGCTATGTAAATGAGGAAATATATGAAAGAAATAGACGTCTACATGGCGAAGTAAATATTATAAACTCTATTATGACTTAGGTCTACAGCGTGTTGTACAATGTTTTCTTGAATTCAACCGGCGTCGTCCGAATCGAAGGATATGGAGCACATACAAATCGATAGGTTATTGCTGTTACATGTTAACATTATTACTCGGTTCAAGTGAATTGAGTAAAATCTCTATTATAACTTGTTTCATCCCACTCCTTTATTTTCAAAATTCTTGTTATTGCGCAAATGGAACGTAGGCGATATGAAAACTACCAAGCTCACCCCGCCCTCGCATATAAAAACTATGAATCACGTACAAATACACTAGCTTCTCTAAACATATAAATACACTAGCTGCGCCCCGCGGTTTCACCCGCGTAAGGCACGATCCCGTGGGAATATCGGGATGAAAAGTATCCTATGTGTTAATCCAGGTTAAAAACTATCTGTGTGCCAAATTTCATTCAGATCCGTTCAATAGTTTTTGCGTGAAAGATTAACAAACATACATCCATCCATACTTACAAATTTTCGCGTTTATAATATTAGTTAGATTAACTTCCACTAGCCACGCACTACGGAAAATCGAAAAACACCTAATCAGCCAAAAAAACACGTCATCAAACAATAAAAGTCCCGTGACGTTTATCTTGTTCAAAATACAGGCAACTGAAGTGTGGTACATAATGAGCTGTCGACGTCACAGTTTCGAGTACATGACGTACGGTTAGCGGAATCGGAAGCTAAGCCTACATTGGCTACCCACGCGCGCCAGCCAACACGTGAAACGAGAAATAGGATTAGGTGACGATCAATGGTGACCCCAATTTCATCCCTGAATTCGGTCTAAATGACATATTGCATAGATCTGCTCGGTGCTCAAGTACGGCTGTACTTAGTTGTAGACTGAATAGGATAGTTACATAGATACAATACAATATGTGTCCGTAAAAGATTACGGAGATCTTATAGCAAAAACATTCTTTATCACCGCCATCAGCAAATATAAATGTCAACAGTTAACAGTCAAAAAAACAATAAATAATTAATGATAAAAACTTCCGGTTTACGGTATTATCAGACCATATCAGCTTAAAAACCAAAACATCTAAATACGTCTAATGCCGTGCTATATTATTCTCGTGTAGGTGACCGGACTGTGCTATAACCACCACGATTGCTCGGAAACAGATTCGTGATAGCAATATGACGTTATAAGCAGAAATGAGGACGTTGCTAACCACCATTCTGACCTTTTAAACTTACAGGAAAAACATTTTCCTCATCGATCTGACCTGAAATCCTCTTTTTTTAAGTCGGCGAGTGGGAGCTTCTGTTCCAGTAAGACGATATCGTCACAAAATTACACAATCACTGTTTTCTATTGCTGACATCATAACCATATTCTCTTCGCTCTATTTATTATTTATAAATAGGTATTCCTTAGAATGGTACCCATGGCAACGCCTACGCATCTCGTAGATCGCGTGTCCCGATTCAGATAGGTACAGACAAAGTAAGGTATTTTTAACTCGGATCCAAACCGATATCTATTTGTATCATGAGTTCATGTAGTTCTTGGAAAGTTAAGGGAATTATTTGTTCCGTCATTTATACAAGCTGTATAAAATTAAATATAAGTAATTATAATTACGATATTATGTTTATTATGACGGCTGTTTGGATTCGTCTAAATATAGACGAGGTAAAGTATTTTTTACTTGAATCTGTTATCTATTTCTATCTGATCGTCCTTGGGAAGTTAGGTAAGGGTGGGCGTTTGTTATTTAGACGAAGATAAAGGCGTGTAAATCTGCATAATTTTATGTTTTCAATGATTTGATACTATTATTTGTATAAAAAGTCGGATGGCGCCGCCGAAGCCGGCCCAGTAAAAGATGGCGAGCTACAACTAGCTGTTTCCCACGGCTTCTCCCGCGTGGAACCTTATTATTTTCCGAAAATAAAAGTTGCTCCTTATAACTTCAGCTATCTGCTAGTGAAAGTCCCGGTAAAATCGGTCCAGCCGTTTCGTAGATTAGCTGGGACAAACAGACAGACAAATTAAAAAAAAACAAAGAATATACTTTCATAAGGATTTAGTAAAAACTAAAAAGCTATTAATACGACATTACAATTTTATTTATTTCTGAAGATTTTACAAATGCACCTTTCAATGAAACCGAAAACAGGTTTGAGAGAACAGGAAAAAGTTATGAGGAACAACGTCCATTTATGAAAATAGCATTGACATGGTAACCATGCTATGTTAATAGTTCCCCTAATAACATGAATTATTTCCAGGAAAGAGCTGTTGAAGAAATTGAATTAAATCACGGAATTAAATAAAAAAGCTAAAGCGCTCAAACGATAGAACAACTGACCGCAAATTTATTTTATAGACCACACGACTGTACTGCGATCCAGGTCATACTGTTAGCGCAAACGCTTTCAATAATATCTCAAGATATTAACTACCTAACAATAACAATATAAACGTTAGAATAATTAAACAGAAAAACCAGGCGTCCCACAAGTTGATAGCCGCGAAATAGAATTTAATTATTCATTGTACTATTTTAATTTGCAATACAGACTGGCCGAGGGAGTTAATAGGTACAGGAAAGAAGTAAAGATATTCCAAGTTTTAAAGCAATCTCGGCTGACTGCACCGGGCGTTTTCATCGCCGATGAACAGGTAAAAAGTGGCGAATCGAGAACAATCCTACGTCGACCGGCCGACCACCCAGTACGGACAATCTGCACTGCACTACCCACGTACAGACGATGACAAAACTGCAATGGCAATTCGCGCACATATTTAATTACAAAGTGAGCATACAGATTCCGTAGGTATGGTTATAAAAAATAAGGATGATATTAACGAAGATATTCATTTGATTTTTTTATTAATTAATTACTTCCGTTATAAGCGGTTATTTCTGTGTTAATTACGAGAACGTCATATTAATTGAAGGCAATGTTCAAGCATTGAATTCAGAATAATAAGCTCATAAAAGCGAAACTATAATTTTATGTACTCGCTTTTCAGTACCTAAGGTAACTGTCTTGCTTTGCACTGATTAAGTCTCATAATGAAGTTCGCTTGCGATGCCGTTTTAATTACACTGAGCGGTAAGAACAGCAATGGCTTCGTTTTAATATAAAAAAGATTCAAAAATACACCGCTATCGCTACATCAAAGTATCGCGATCTCTTAAAATAATACTTCTTCTCGCATTATCGAGAAACAGTAAAGAAAATACGTAGTATAAACTGTATAACAGATCATTATTGACCACTTAGGTCAGCGGCAAACATTCTCAACAGGCCAACGCCCCACCGTGCGTCTCGTCGCCGGCAGCCGAATATCGGCCCAACACAAAGCGACGCAAGTCACAATACCGCGTGGCGACTCACCAGATAGTTGGATCGTCCATCCTATACACTGCGCTTCAATGCAGTTCCCGGAATGCATCGGTCTCCTTTGCAATATTTTTGTGTTATGGCGAGCCAATTTGGTGCAGATTTTTTCCTGGTAGTTATGTCGTATATCAAACAAAGTGACCTTTGAATATAATAGCTAAGGGTTGTTGAATAGATGTTTAGTATTCAAGTTTTTTGTGTCGGGTAATTCTTTGAGGTCCGCTGATATGTCGCCGTTTCTCGCAAGATGTTTATAATCTGATACCTGGCCCCCAAAAGCGGCAACGACCATGAGGTTATTAAACTTGTTTTTGTTACAACCTCGCAGACACAATATTTAAATTTTGCGCTATGCGAATAGTCGAATACGATAACGCGAAGATTATATTTTATCTTCAGCTATTGATGGATAATAAGCAGAGTGTTAGCTTCTCACACACAATTCAATTGTCAATTGACTGAAAAAGCTACGTTCCTTTATGAGGATTCTTTTTCTGTTTCCATCATTAAGGCTCGTACAAACAGGCGCGATATCGCAGGCGCGACAGGCAGCGGTACCTTTATCGACAAAGGTACCGCTGCCTGTCGCGCCTACGATATCGCGCCTGTTTGCACGAGCCTTTAATCTACAAATTACAGTAAATCCGTGATCAATATTCACATAGGTAAATGGAGAAACAACTTTTATGCTAGCTGTACCACAAATGCGATGATTTTAATAATAAATATTGATGTTCCCCTGCCATTATTTGTAGGTACAGGTCTTTATGACGATCAAAACTTTTCAAAAATGTGTCGTTGCTAATTGCAACTTAACGAAAGTAAGCGAAAACGCTTGCCTGTACAACATATAGTTTGTTGAAGCGTGAAACTGTCAGAGGAACACGAGTTGACGTGACGAGGACACGTAAAGTAACGGCTTAACTAACTTTCTCGCAACTGACAATGTGTAGCTGTAGCGAATCTTTCGACAACCTTTTACGCACTTCCAAACTTACTTCTTCATTGGCGTTTGGAGAATTGAAAACAAAAGAATAGGAGTAGGGAACAAAGCCTGATAAAAAGGTAAAACTCTTAAAAGTTTCCATTAGCGCTGTAAACCTCATTTTAATTTTACAGGTCACTTAAGTAATAATCAATTAAACTAGAGGCATTTAAAAGAACCAAGCGTGTAACGAAACCGATAAAGTTGCTCTAATTAGGACACCTGGCATTGAGGAGTTAAAGAGTATCGACGCAACAATTGGCCGAAAGCCGAGGGGCCGCGAGTCGAATGCCGAAACCCTTGGTGTGCATCGCGAGTTCGCGTCACGCCGCGTTATCCGTCATAAAAGCGTAGCGGCTAATGAGCAAAGTTTCCACAGCCCGCTTGTGTCACAGGCGGCGCTTACATTACCAGACGTCCACTAGCCTATTGTAGGATTCTCGTAAC
This sequence comes from Lithophane ornitopus, assembly GCA_948473465.1. Lineage (NCBI taxonomy): Eukaryota > Metazoa > Arthropoda > Insecta > Lepidoptera > Noctuidae > Lithophane > Lithophane ornitopus. The sequence continues at coordinate 12,483,059 of OX419624.1, read as the reverse complement.
ACATTGTTCCTACCATAACTTTATCAGAACTACGCCAGCACTAATTAACATACAAATTAGATTTACATTCCAACTAAGATAATTAAATGACAATATGTCTGTTACAATGTAATTAATTAAAAATAACAAGACATTATTTCTATTCTAAATCATGGAAGGTCGAACATGCCGAAGCTATTAAAGAAAGTTGTTATGAAATAACAAATGCTACGGAGATCATTATGTGGGCGTGAAGCTAAACAACATCAAGGCTAACATTGGTGTACACGTGCTTCAATATTCCGCTAATTCCATAACGCACGTGTTTAAATGTTTAGAAACAATAAATCACGAAAGTCTCATTTTTTTTTTCACCCTCTTGAAGCTCTCTCAGTAACAACAATTAAAGTTGAAATGGCTACTAAAAATTCCTGAACCATTGAAAGCAGTGGAAACTAAATTCTCTTCACGATGCGTAGACCCATTCCCAGTTCCCATGTCGTGCAATTTCGTCGTCGAGTACCTAGTTGGAAAGCATGTAGGAAGAAACCTTTACCTACACTCAGATACCTGGAAACGTCACGCAAATAACGAAAAGAACACGGTATAAATCATATCAAGGATTTATATAATTAGTGTACGTCCTTTGTACCGCTAACCTACCATAAAATTAGATAAAGGTTTTCAAACAATGAAACCAAGAAAAAAAAAAAGGGGAAAAGTGACCAGGCAAGGCCTGGCAGGTGACCTTAAACGATAACGAATTCACGCTGAAACAATTACACGCACATCTAGGGAGCGAAACCGTAAGCGCATGCCATGGCCGGCCGACACGAATATTTCACTTATTTTGCATACTAACAAGCAACGGTCCCGCGCAGGCGCGACAGGTTGCGTCACCGGCCGTTGCGCAATCCACTCACGCGCATGGAGACTGCCATTCATCCGGCCGCCTCGCTTGGTAACAGACTAGATTCGCAAGATCTAGAACCGCGCTTCCGACAATGTCATTAATCTATTGTGTGACGCAGACATTTTATTGGCTCTGTTAAATGGCATGTCGGAACCGAGGTGCTTGGCAACAAAGGATTTGCCAACAACAATAAATGCCACTTGTTATGATAAATATATCGATTTGTGTGACTGATAATCTGATGCCAGCTGTATTATATGCGTCCATGATAAATATTTGTAAATTCTTACAGCAGCAATAAACGGATGAGTAAAAGATGCTGTGAATTAACAACAAAGCGATGATAATACTTGTCTCATACCTAACGTTGTTTCGGTTCACTACTTTGAGATTACTTTATCACATACGCGATTATTGAATGAAATTCGAGTTCGTCTTTATTGAATCTGTCTTGTATATTTACTGTGCCATCCCTGGATGGCAGGCTAACCGGGCGTTTGTTACGCTTGGACAGGAATGGCCTGCGTCTGGAGGCGGGGACCATCACAGGACTCGAGGTGCGAAAATTTGCGATAAAGGACCCCGATGCAGCTAAAAAATAGCAACGGTAAAGCTAGAGGAAACACGGGCACAAATAAAAAAGTAACCATGTCCATTCATAAAGATTAGTGCGTGCAGCATTTCTATCGAACTTTCGCGCGATAGCAGACCGGATGTTTGGCCATGTGTGGCATTGTTCACACAAGCCCATTCGCTATACTAAGATTAAAAACACAATAAGTATTAGTTCAATCGACCATAGAGCTAAGGTCTGTACTCAGTATGGATTGATGATTTCCTTAATGTTACTCCTTCCGTTTGTCGAATCCCCAGCACTAATTTTAGTTAACCTAAACAAGGAAGTTAAACGGGTTACACCAGAGTGGACCGATCCAAATAATTATGATAATGATACGAAAACATCTTCAGAACTAATTGCTAACAGAAGTCAGCAGTAGTACTGTCTCTATTTACTTACCAAATGGATAGGGCGCTCCAGCAATACGCCCTTTGGGTTTAAATGTCAAACGGTAATTGAGTTGAGCTAGTGCCGTGCCGGGTAATAATGACACCTACCGGATGTCAGGCTGCACGTGAATTGTTTTGTGTTGCCAACTAAATAATTTGATAATATTATATGTATACAAACCGGATGCAGACTTTGCCGGCACAGAATGCTAATTGTCAGTTATCGAAATTGGTAAAAACCAGTTGCCGGATCAACAAACATAATGAGGATAAGTTCAACGCTTCGGTTTGTGTTACATTCCATAATAACAAATAAGCTTGCGATTATTTTGTAAGTACATATGTATATATTTTTCCTGTATGTTTTTTTTTTCAACCCAATTTGGGAAGCTCCACAACCTATCTTGTTGTTGTAACCTTGACAACTTCAATATTGCCCTAACTAGACAATAAAATGAAATGATGAAATGTTATTTATATCTGTAAGGAAGTTAAAAAATCACACAAGTCAAAACTATCTTATATGTTTTAAAACCAGTTGAGGTCGATGTTTCCTATATGACTACTCTAAGAAGAAATACCGAAACAAACTCAGAGGTCCAGACATAATCCTGGTCAGCTAACTAATTGCGTAGGTAACTTATTTTCGTTCAACAACATTCATTGCGTTATTTACGTTGTTGACCAGATTTCTTTTCGTACTTATGAAGCTATGGATTAGACATTTGGTTCAAATCGATTCCAATTCGGATTGATCGTGTATTACGCAATTAGGGTGCAGATCATATAAACAGATTAATATTAATATCTGAGATGCTCTTTTGAGGAAAGAACACACCAATTTGAGTGGACCAGTCCAGTCAGTGCACGTATTTGTCAGTAACTGTGAGGCTGTGAGCTCAAATCAGAACTTGAAAGACCTCAACGACTCGACGAACAACATCAAAGAAAGAACATTAGGAAGGCCGCATAAAATACTCCAACTGCCAGATTACCATTAAAAATAATTGAAAAAATAAAAAGTTTTATTTATATTTCCTTAGCTTTGAATTTGGATTTTGCGGTATTCCTTTTAGAGCAGTCCCCCTAATGTTGGATGTATGCAATATACCTATAAGATGCAGTCAATACAGAGATAATCGGGCATCGCTCTGACCGCTAACTATAGCAAAGGTGATCTCTACATATCGCATCGAACGGATGTTTATACAAGCAGATAGGTGAATTTTCCCCGGTTAGCTCAACCACTTGACTTTGATCGGACCATCAATAATAAAAATATTTAAATTATTGAGCAAAAAATATGGATAAATTGTATATTCATTTTCACATACAAAATATGTAACTTTTAACATGGTCATAAAAAAGGTTCTCGGAATTGTTAAGCAAGGTTAATTTACTAAGAATTGTCGCACATAGGTGCTGCATAGGTGGCAGGTGCAATGTCCGCTGATTCGTTCGACTTAGCTTCATAGCTCTAATCTAGTTAAGTGCGCAAAACGCGAATCATCAACTTATCACGGGCGACGTCAGCGCGAAATCGAGAGTGGGTGGTTATCGCAGTGGCGCCCGCGTCTCAACGTCACACCGCCACCGCACTCGCGCTGCGTCTGTCAATTACGTCAAACTTGCGTAAGCCTACATTTTCATAGAACCGATTGTTTATCGAAACAATTCTTCATCATTACATCATTTACAATCTTGATGACTATAGAGGCTTTGTCTGTAGTTAACGTGAACAAATCAGCGACTTCCTGTCTACTGTCACCTTTAACATTAAATAATTACAAGATTTTTCAGACACAGTTTAAAACTAATTGGTGACACGCAAGTTAGGGAATTAACGAGGCAATCATTCAGCTCCGGCCATATAATCGCTTCAAGTACGTCGCTAATGACAAGGACGCTACGAAATCTGCGGACGCATTCGCCTGTTGCGGACGATCACATCCGAAATTGACAAACTAGAAAATGGATGTGCCAAACTATGATTTTCCAGGAAATTGTCACCTGGTTTCGGAAACAACAAAAGTTTTTTCTCGTTTATTAGCCAATGTTCATCATTTAAAAACCCAATGTGATGCTGTATGAAGCAACATTTATTCATAATTCAAAGACATTGCAGATTTATGCAGTCTTTAGAAGTTGCAACTAAAAGTGTTTCGTCATGTTCAGCTTTCACTGCGCAGATGACAGCTGGATCGGTCACCATGCCGTATCCAACGAGTACATTCGTATCTGTTTGAGATCAGCAATGACTCACTGGAGGCCATTGCTACATCAGCTGACTCATTGAGCGTCGACTGCGAATGGAAAATCCATTGTTTAAGTGTCCTTAAATCTAGACTCGTGTTATGCCTCGATAGGACTTAACAACCCCTTCGTTATCTGCTTTATATTCAGTGAGACAGGCGTCATTTCAAGCGATTTATGTAACGCCATGCATTTTACTGTCATTAATACTATGGTAACAGCCAGCATTGGTGGATTACATGCAGTTTTTTCCGGTTGGGTAAACCCGTGTGACACATCCGCAATCCCACGCGATTACAACAGCTAGGTCAAACCTATTTTCGTATTTAACACTGGACGGAACTGGACTGTATTGCGATTGCGATATTTTTGTTGTGAACATTTACAACGCTATAATCGTTTGTTTGCTCAGAATTTATAACATACTAGCTGCGCCCCACGGTTTCGCCCGCATAAGTCTCGATCCCGTGGGAATATCGGGATATAAGTGTCCTATGTCCTAACCCAGGTCATGGTCTACCCATGTATCAAATTTCATCCAAATCTGTTCAGCCATTTTAGCGTGAAAGCGTAACAAACAAACAAACTCACTTCGATTCTACTGGAATACTGTATGAAGTGTATGTTTTTGATAAATATGTTTTATAAAAAAAGCTATTATTTTTCAAAGAAAAATTTCTAAAACCAGTTTCCTCAAAATCTACAGAATTCTTAAATAATTCGCTTCGTTGACCGCAACGCCATTTGAGGACTAGACAAAGTACAAACTGTCTAGACAAGCAACATGTTGAAGAAGTCGAATAAGGAATTACGAGTTGAAAATCTTAATTGGAAATGTCTATATTAGTAGAGGTACATCAAAGTCAGCTGTTAGACAATGCAAGGTGCGGTGCGGCAGCGAAGTAGTGAATCAGTGACTGGCATCAGCTGATTCATTCGCCGGGTAAGCGGCCTTGCATGCACCGACTGTGAGAATGAATACACAAGTAACGTTAATCACCTACTTGACTGAAGGATATTTCGAGGTAAATATGAAGTAATAACGCTCTTATATACTAAGAAATAATTAGTATTTTTGCATGTTACATGCATTAGTAGGAAATCAAGTTATTCTTTGTTTCTGGAACACACGAGCAATGTATCTTGCTGTTACCCAACTGAGCTGCGATTTCTCTCGGTGATATTATTCACGCGGTAAAGTTGGAAGAAAACGAAACGCAGAAACAACAATGATGAATGAAAGTCAGTAAGTTTGCGTGTGCGATAACTGTTGCCAATCAAGTTTCCGAAACAAAGTGACATCAATGACCTGGAGGCGAAGGTGACCCGCACTCGGGTAATACAACAGTTTGTCGAACCCGCGATTATTTCTATTAGTTTTCCAAAAGAGGTATTATTTTTAAACTTACTGAAAATCTAAACATAGCTATTACTGGGTGGTAAAGTGAAACGACTCACGGAGTTTCAACGTCAAAATTTCGGGATGCAAATATATTACCTTCTCAGAAATGGTACGTTAATCTTCATATACTCGTAAGGAAACGAAACCAGTTTCTCAATGACAGAGTACGTACAGTGTAAATCGAACAAAAACCTATGAAACACAGCCGAGATGTGGTCGACATAAAAACACTCTGTTTAAAAAGAAATATAAAACAAAAAGTAAAAAAGATGAAGCGTATTTACCCCCACCGGGGTGGGCAATAGAGGCAGCCGCCAACTAATTGCGAAAAACGAGATTAACGCTCACTGTAGAGGCACTAAACGAGCATGGCTCTGTTTACCACCCCAGTTTCATTCCTTTTACAACACCACTAATAGACTTATTTTATTAGGGAAACGCCGAGATAACATTTATATTAGCAACTAAGTAATCATCGTAAAATCAACACTATTAAAACTGGCCGCTGATGTACTAGACTGTCTTGTTTAGCAATCAAAATAGAGTGCTTTAGTTAAGTGCAGTAATAAAATATATTTATGCAACAAAAATATCAATGTAACGTCCTCTAAAAAATCTAGTTTACATACACAACTTGATTTTTAAGGCTCCTGTATATAGGCGAGACGTGACTCCGGTAAAACATTTTCCATGAAGTTTCCATAAAAAAATATCTACAAGAATTGCGTCGCACCTTTCTGCGGGAGCCTTTAATTAAAGCTTTTTTTAACGACCTTACAATACGTTGACTTTGATACCGACATCAAACGTAGTGGAGATATACTGGGTGTTAGGGTAGACACAGTTATCCTTGAAACTAGTGGTTTGGTGTCATCTATAATATACTTTTTCTATGGGACCAACAATGAAATCGCGAAAAAAAAATCAGCTGTTCCATACATTTGTGTTCACGACAAAATGTATGGAACAGCTGATTTTTTTTTTTGCGATTTCATGGTATCCTTACAGTGTTTTTTTTTTTTTCTAACCCTAAACAGCTACAACGAACAGGCAGCAGTTACAGGAGACGGCCAACTAGAAAACAGAGGCGGCTAATTGCCGGTAACCGTACAAACGTGATTACTTGCACTGCATCCGAGTACGGAGTTATACAGAGGTATGGGATTTTGTATTGTGATGGCTTCTACTTACACTAATTCAACATTACGAGAAATAACACTGATTGAGAACTGTCTAGGCACTAAGAGATGAATTATTTAACTGTACATAAAATTTAATAATCGCCAACCACCGGGATCTTTTGTACTTATTAATAAATTTCTGTTAACGCAAAACTATTTCAAACCACAAACAACCCCTCAATTTTAGAGTACATTTTCAAGGATTACATTGAAAATTAATATTGAAGATATCAGTGGCTGTTTAGTAGAACAACGATTTTCGAAATCTCCAATTAGTTATGTATTTAGAAGTACTAACATATTGAATAATCTGACTTAGGAACACGTACCAAGTCTTTTACGGTACATTGCTGATGGACCCGATTGTCCCTGACACAATCCAATTACTAAATTCTTAAGAGAGAAAAACCAGACAAGTGCTACTCAGAAAATAATAATAGATACAATAGGAACTTGAAGGAAATAGGTCACTATACAGTTCTGTAGAGATAAGAGATAGGCTACCGACCTGTCAATTAAGCAGTGAAATGGTTAAACCTCATTCTGCTAAAAGCCGCTTACTGTGTGAAGGAGGAAAGTCGAAGTACTACATACGATACGAACATATAGCCTTTTTCACTCACAGACTTTCCCATACATCGTCATTTTTTAATGCGATAGTCCTTAAGTTGACAGGAGGAGCTCGTGACTAAGTAATAACAGCTGCACGGGTCGATCCATCAGGTTAAGCTACGTTTGCTGGGGTTGGTCCGTAGATGGGTGACCATCTTTACATACCGAGACTCCTCCGTGCCTCGGAAAGCACGTTAATCCGTTGGTCCCGGCTGCCATTTGTGGATCTTTGACGGTCGTTACGGGTCGTCAGAAGCCCGAAAGTTTGACAACCAGTATTACCAAGAGGTATCGTATTACCCAGTTACTGGGTTGTGGAGGTCAGATAGGCAGTCGCTCCATGTGAAATACTGGTATTCAGCTGCATCCGGTTAGACTGGAAGCCGACCCCAAGATAGTTGGGAAAAGGCTAGGCAGATTGAGTCCTTAAGATGACATGTCAATTCGAGCCAGAGATTCTTAACATTCTAACACACAATGACACATAATTATAGAACATGGCGTTTGTAACGCCACGTGTAACTCAATGTTATGTAAAAACGCATTATTCCCTGACATTTACATAGATGATGAGTATTAAAAAGTTGCCGATTGAGGTACAATTTGCATATTCACGACATGACTTGAATAAATCACCAAGACAAATGAGTGAATGATTTGATAAGGGTCTAATTTTCATTTCAGGTACATTTCAAAACGAATATAAGTAATTAGTAAGCATTGCATGAAAATTAAGGGAGCCAAGTTCTCCTTGTTCTCGAGACAAAAATTGTAAATTAGCGAGTGGCAGCACAATAATATCCAACAAACTTAGAAATTAATTATAAATTAAGGAACGACAAATTATATTTCTCACGAAATTGAATGAAAACATTATTCCGGGGGTGAAATAAAAGCGGGTTGTTTTCAAATGTTAATTTCTTCAAGTGGAATAAAATAATTGTGCGCATTGTCGCCGGGAGAATAGGCAGAGTTGTCATGCTCCGGTCTGTTTGTCAAGATTTTTGCAACAATATTTTCCCGAGACCGTGCATTTCAGTAGCCAATCAGAAAGCTCACGTCGTGAACGTGTGGAAGTTTAATGACTGATATCATCTCATTCAATATGAAAATATTTAGTACGTGGGGAAATAATCGATTGTTTTATAATAAAGCCCCATGGAGCGTGGGTTGGTTGTCTACACACGCCTCAACTTAATTATTGAAACCTTACCGGACCTTTTTGTATTTGTTCTAATAACACGTTATTTTATCCACCATATGATAATGAAAGCTACAATTTATTTCAATTTACCTTGTGCAAACCCCAGAAAATTATGGCGTTGATTTTGGATATTTAATTACTAGTATAACTTCGTATTATATATTTATCTTTGCTCTTCCGGATACACTATATGACCGTATGTTTCATATCAAATTATACAAATTAAGATGATTGCTTACATAATGGTTTTACGTATCGTTAATTTACGAAAAGTATACAATTGATTGACATTCAGTCTCCGAAGTTACCGGCAATATGGAATATGTGAGTATCGAGAAAAGAGATTCAAAAATAGGTCTTATGTCGATGGAGATAAAATTGAAGCGTTGGCGTCGCATTGGATAGTGCACGCAAGTGTGTAATAATCCTACTAATATTATAAATGTGAAAGTTTGTGTTTGTGTGTTTGGATGTTTGTTACTCAATCACGCAAAAACGGCTGAATGGATTTGGATGAAATTTGGCAAACAGATAGTTTATAACCTGGATTAACACATAGGATACTTTTTATCCCGATATTCCCACGAGATCGAGACTCACGCGGGTGAAACCGCGGGGCGCAGCTAGTAAGTCATATAGTTACTTAATCGTCTCCTTGAAACACTTTATTATCAGACGGGTTATGGGCGTGACATACATTTCATAGTAAACACCGTTAACTTACACATGTAGGACTTTAGTTTTTGACACAGTCTGTGCCACCGACACGCCTGTTGTGTTCATGTTGATAAACTATGTATTTGTCCCATCATTAGTGTTGTGAATATTACAGGTGTGTTTTCTATTATAATAATATGAGTTTATTATAATTTTGGGTGAACATAGGTAAATTCGCTGAAAGTTAACTAACCTCACTTCAACTAGAAATACTTAACGTTTTTTCTAAAACCTATAACATTTAGTTGTACCGTTAGAATAAGAATACTTTTTCCCCAATTTCTATTTAACCAAATATAAAAATTAAAAACTGAAAAGTTTCACAACTTTGGCGGCAACGAACTCAATTGACATATTTCCTTTTTGTACGTGAAGCGTTACCAAATCTTTAGCATAAATATGAAACGACAGGTCATATTGAACCGTTAAGTGGCACATTGTGTAATCGATCACTAAGACTGGCCGAACATTCATGAAAGAAAATAACGGCGACAATTCATTAATTAAACAAAGCGGCTACAGTCGGCGGTGACAAGCCGCGTCCCCATTCCCGCGAAAGTTTCAATACCTCGCTATTGGGGTTATCTGTGACAAGGTTGTAAGCAGAGGACCACCTGAGAAACGTAAACGTGAACGTTTCCGAGTAAATCGTGAACAATGACCAACTTCATGAGATCTCTCGGTGTTTATTGTGTACGACAATAAATTAGCAGCTGAGACAGCTCTCGATGCACTGGCTATCGACGAAGGTTGAGCGATGTCAAGTAAATTTTAACACGCAATTAGTAACCCGTTGGACACCTTGGCACCGATTGACTGGGTGTTTCAGGGACACGTGGCCGCAACCACCCGCTAAATTCCGATAAACACCCCGCTTAGCAACCGGGGCTCAAGTCTGACGCGATATTTCGGGGAGGTCGCGAATGGTTTTATTGTTCGCTGCTTAACGCGCTTTTTTCCGTAATAGGCCTTTGGTAACAAATGTCGATCATTGTTTTTGCACACGCAATCTGTCGGTTACGACCCGTATAGACAAGGTATAACGAAACTTTTATGTTGTTGCTCTAATTCCTTTCAATCAGAAAATTATTTTAATAGCCGTAACCGTTTATTTTTGGCGTATCTTAGTTCGCAAAAAATATGTTTTAAGTCGGAATAGCGTGATATTCAATATGAAATATACAGATTACAGTCAACATTTTCATAAACGTGATGTAAACAAAATAATTAAATTGTATAGGTAATGGAATGGTCGTATTCGTATGTTCATGTAAATTCTGTTTAAACTGTTTGCAACAAATCAATCGCATGGTAATACAGTAACACGGAAATAAACGTTCAAGTAATTATGTTAATTAAAAATTACGAATGATATTGTAGTGGTTCGTGTTGTAAGCGGCTAGGCGTTCACATTTCGTATTGCAGGTAGATAATCTATTCCAGCCGTCAGACATATATTTTTATAACAATACAACATATTATTTTAGTATGGCACGGTACATGGTATGTATCTGTCGCTAAGTGGTCGAAACAATGTCGTCGGTGTCAGAGCGTTTTGTGCGCTACGCGTAAGTGGTGGTGAGTTCATTTTCGCAGTTGGGGCGTTTTGTTGTCTTGATGGAAAACGGTGCGAGAGTTTCCAAGAGTAGGTAGACCGTAGACCGCACCTCGGCCTGCCGGCGCCGGGTCGTGTACAATAATCCGGGTGGCAACAGTACGAGCGTGACGTCGTACACTCACCTTGACTCACTTTAGTCGACCCGTTTGCATTACACTGTTTGCTCGACGTGTACTCGTGATTAGTCTAGAGAAAGAGGCTTGTATGGCATTTTCAACGTATGTGCCTCCATCAATGTAATAGATTTCTCCTTACAAAAAAATAATTAGAAAATCAAACCTTCAAAAGTGTGATATTATTATCAAATCTTATCGAAAACAATGTTTTGCCTACTCATCAAAATGTTTGCCATATCTTTTATGATAGGATCGCCAACTATTTAAGTATAACTTACAGCTATTATTTAATGTAAGAGAATAGAACACTTTCTTGTGAAACTAACCGCCGCTATGAATGGGCGATATCGCAATTAATTGCAAGCAGATAACTCAAACAGCTGATGCTCTGCCATTCGTGTCGTATCAACACGATCATATTCATGGGGCGAAAGCGTGGCTCGTGACGCGGGGTTTTTACACAAATTCCATGTGCGTACAGATGGGAAAATGTTACGTTGCGTATGTAACAAGTCTAGGAACTTTTTATAAATGTTTACTCATTAGCAGATTCATTAGCCTTTCAAAAGCGAGCTAACACGTCACAGTTCTGGTGTGGAATTGTATTTTTGGAATGTCACGCTTTTGTTCTTGTCATAAAGTCATAAAGATGAAGCAATTCATTTGATAAAATATCGATTCAAAGAAATCAATGTACATCTATCTAATCGTAGTTCGGCTCGATCAGTCTAGACTCTAGATAAGGATAAAAAAGAAGGCAACCGCACTGGTTAACTGTACATTGAGATTTCGATCTTAAAGCAGTGCCTATCTCCTTGACTCGATTCGTATTGGCATCGACGGGTCGCGTGTTGCGAAATTCGCCCATTGCATAGGCCGCAGGCGTTAGTCATTGTCGCCTATTGCATCCAGTGCAGGCAGACAGTCGTTGCTTCACACAGCGTTATTATGCTCCATTTGAGACTGTATTGATGAGGTATTGTATGCGGTTAGGTAACACGCCTCGACTCTTTAGTGTTTTGATTCATTACAGCGATGCCTGTTCAGATAAAAACATTGCGCTGCATAAAATATTAATAAGTAGTTGAATACCCAGAAAGATCTCTTGTACCTACTATATCTATACATATAATAAATCTGTAGACGAGGCGTTTCTGTACAATGAAAAAAAAAAAAAAAAACCTGGCTGGAGTGTCCAAGAATAACCAACAGATGCCATTTCTACCATTTTTGGAATTTTTGTCTGTTTGTCTGTTTATCTGTTTGTCTGTTTGTCTGTTCGTTTGTTTGATTGTTCCAGTATCACGTAAAAAGTACGAAATCAATATGGTTAACTTATAAACTCAAATATTGTGTGTAACTCGATGTTTCATTTAGTTTTTGTTTCATCGCAATCGCTTCAAAATATCAAAAGATATAAGAGTTTAAAGTATTCAAGAAGAAATTTTCATTAGGTACGTAATGTAGATACACGTAACGACATCTATTGTCGTAAAATGACACTAGCGTAAAATCAGGTAGGTTTGTGAGAACGTGTGTAACACACGATCATAATCATCATATGTTCACATACTTCGCGCGGAAACATAACGCGATACATTGTGAATTTACCCAATCTAAAGATTGGTTAATTTAAGTTTTCCAAATCCATTGTTTGGTAGTAGTGCCATAGGTGGCGCTATCTATCTTTTAAATCATGATACAAATATTAATCATGAAAAAATGGTGATAAATTTTAATTTCTTAAAAATTGTAGATTGTTACATCGAGCAAAAAGTGAGTAATTAAGGCACGAACGCGCTTACTAAATAAACACGAGTGCATTAATTACTCACTTTAGCAAGGTACGTAATCTACTTTTCTTTCAACTACCAATGTACCTGCTGCGATAAAATATACCTGCTCAAGGTTAACTCAACTCAATCCAAATCAAGTTAGGTCAAGTTAGGTCAAGTCAGGTCAAGTCAGGTCAAGTCAGGTCAAGTCAGGTCAAGTCAGGTCAAGTCAGGTCAAGTCAAGTCAAGTCAAGTCAGGTCAAGTCAGTCATGGAACCCTACATCTTTTCTACATACCTTACAGAGTGTTCGAACTTTTTCCCATATATTTTGACAGTATCACTTCGTGCTCGATAGATGGCGTTGTTCATTTAACGTAATTTTCTGAATCGCGGTGTTAAGAGTCTCCGTAGAAGAATGACTTTCGCCGAATTCATAATTATCGAGTGTTTGGCTCATTTTGAATTGAACACATAATCCATACTAATCGATGCTTAAAAGTATAAATTCGATAGTAACTCTGTCTGTCTGCCCGTCTGTAATTCTGTATGTTACCTTTTCACGCCTGATCCACTGAACGGATCTCGATAAAATTTGGTAAAGAGATAGATGGCATCCCGGCGAAGAACATAGGCAATTATTTTCTCAAAAACAAATTTAAGGGGGGGGGGGGGATATAGGGGATGAAAGTTTTTATGGGAAACCTATCATTTTTAGAGTTCCGCAGTCAACAAGGAAGCTTTATAGTTTCGCCATGTCCGTCTGTCTGTCTGTCTGTCCGCGACTTAGCTCAAAAACTTTTAATCGACCAACTTACATGTGCAGTTGCAAAAACCCAAACATTCTGTATGCGAGAACAAGTTTTTTAACTACAATGTTTTTTTAACTACACTTTGAGGGACAGTAAACGCCCATAGAGGTAATGACAATAAAACTTTGCGAAAGTTTGTTTGATAAATTAATTCATCCCAACTACGGAACCCTTCATTGTGCATGGTTCGACACGCACTTGGCCAGTTTTTTTTTAACTTAGGGCTGTGAAAATTTATGCTTTTTGTAACTAACAAAGAGTTATGTTCTTCTAAAATCATCCCTCATGAGGGTAAAAACCCTTCTTTACCCTCTTGATTTTAAAATTCAAATGTAAGTACTTATTATTGACATTTTTGCGGGACTCACTTCAAGAGCGTTAAGGGATTGAGAATATAGTCATAGTCCGTATCTTGAGAATCTGTCCACTCAATCAAAAGTTATTACTACTTGGCTCTTGGCTTGGAACAAAGAGTTTGAGTTTACCAGTGAGTACTTACTCGATAGATGGTGTTGTGCAAATAATGCGATTTTCTTAAGGGGCATGCGCCGGTAGCCCGCGAAATTCAAATCTTAAGTTTTTTGCCATTTGCAAGTCAGTGTCAGACAGGTTGTATGTTAAAATGAAATTGTTTATTCTGTAAATAGGTTATTGGAATCACTTTTACACGTCGTAATAATATCAAAAAATGTAAAATTAAGCTAGATGAGGTCGGCGTTTCCTATCTGACTACTCTGAGAAGAAAGGCCGAAACAAACTCAGTCTCTTTTAAAGTCCGGACATACCTAGGTCAGATATTGGCATATTGGTCAGGCCCTATGAGGGCCATGTAGATTAGAGTCTGAAATAGTCTTTTGAGGAATGAACCACACAGATTTGAGTGAACCTGTCCTGTCACTGCAAGCATTTGTCAGTAATAGTGGAGCTCAGCTCAGAACTTAAGGAGCTCAACGACTCGACGAACAATACCAAAGAAAGGACATTTGTGTAGGCCGCATAAAGTTCTCAAATTGCCAGACCATTGTTAAAACTAACTGAGAACGAAAATTCACATTCATCCTCACATTCACAATAATTCAATACTTTACAAAGTAATCATTTGTCAATATCCTACATATAATATTCAATAATGTGAATTTGTATATAAAACTGGTAGGTATATTTTGATGATTTTCCATAGTACTTATTCAAAATGTCACAATGCCAAAATGACAAAATGTTAGCAGAGCGAGCAGCTCAATCCCATGCTTTTTGTCTTCTAAATAATCTGAAATTGTATAGTACCCTTTTTTACAAAGTTTGGTTTTAATACAGCTTTTAAATCGTTTAATGGGTAAGTTTCGAATGTCAATATGAATAAAATATGATTCGCGATCGTAGCAAATAGTAGCTTTACAGAATAATAACCATTAGATACAGGAATACAACTCCTGCAATATTAGTTAGATTAGATAAATAAATATTTAAAACAACTGCGACTCATTATTTAGATCAACATAAAACTTGATACTGACCTGTAAAAAGCAAAAAACATAAGATAATTTGAATTTCGCAGGCTCCCGCAAAGCTTTCGCCTTAGTTTCCATCGTCCATACAATATGCCATAGTTTTTTCATTAATCTTTATACAATATTTTTTCATTAATCTTTCCGACAGTTTCATACTGCTGTCCATACTATCCACACTATGACCACAATATAGATATGGACTACCACTAATATATAAAGTTACTGGCTGTCTCATGTCTGTTACTTTTACGCCGTAACGCCTAGGTCGCCTAGACAGACCACGTGGGTTATGGGACATAGGATACTTTTATCCCGGTAGCACATTCCCGTGGGATAATTTCCGACATCCACGCGGGCGAAGCCGCGGGCAAAAGCTAGTGCATAATAAACAATCACGAACGAGTATAATTAATTAATGCATAATTTGTGTCAGAAAAACATTGACAATTACTTTTCGGGTCAATCCGAGTTTCACTAAAGCAAATGTACAAATCTATTGTCCGTCAGCGGAATGCAAAAAACATGACGCAATTGGGTCATTTGAAACCAATAACTTCGCCGGCGAAACCGCAATGTGATATTAATAGACAACTACCGACAGAGACTGATTATTATTCAAGATTATTTACTGACAGACGAACACATAGGTACTTTACAATTATTTATTCAATTATGCGGTTTTTCTTCACAATTCTCGAAAAAGGGTTCCAATAAAAGTTGAAGAACAGGAATTTATAAACAAATCGTTATTGGTTAAATTGTTTGGCGCCAAAGAAACAAACTGAGTCTAATTTACAACGAAACGTCCAGTTTGTTTTGGTCGTTCATCAAGTCGAAACAAATGTTGAGGCCGAGAGGAAATAGAAATCAAGTTCCGAGAAAAGGAAAAAACGGCGGGAAATGACGTTGCTTGACCCGAAAAACGGTTACAGCAACGTCAGACTTGGCCTTATATTGGTCAGTTAGCATCAGCAGTGTGGAATTTCTTTGTTTACACGTTATTGACAGAGCAATACAAACGGCCAGATTTAGCACAAGTCCGTGCATTTATAGCACTTATTATTTTAGATCGTGGCTTCACTTGCGTAAACGAATTACGTAAACCAATAAAGTACGCATGTGTATTGAGCTTAATAATTGCAATACGAGACGAAGAATGCATTGAAAATCAGTTGCCAACTCGTTTTTTCTACTACATTTAAAATCGGAGATCACATGCTGAATGTTTTACTTTTTATTTCAGTACTCTTTTGAAAGCCGCGCTGTTCCAAGCATGAAAAGATTAAAAGCGTTTCAGTTTTATCTTCCGCTTCCTAGCCTAGTTTATCGCAGCCAAGCTCATGCAAGTTCTAAGACTCCTAATACCCGTGCACCTTTAAGTCCCACATGACGCGTCACGATTCTGGCAGGGCGCCATGTAAACACACCACCAAATAGGGCAATGACCACCTTACAAACGCAAATAGAATATTTTCTATTAATAATCGCGTCCGAAAATAAATAGAAAGCGAGGGGAGACACCACGTGTCTCCCTTAAACTAAGATTAATTGCCGCCACTCTAGAACGGCAGTACTAAATGTTTCGAAATGGATTATAAAACTTCCGAACAAAGACCTGGAGACCAAGCTAACTCAATTTATAATAGCAATTAAAGTACACTCTTTTTCAAAACTAAGAATAAGTAGCTTTTAAGGGCGTACCCTACCTCAAATTGATTAGCATGATCCTTGCGTTATGCCGAAAATACTGCAGCATTAATTTTGAAATAAATATATGTTAAAGTTGAGGATTGATGCTAGGTCCTATGTTTGGCGAAAACACGATTACATAAAATTTTCTCTATAGAAAAAAAAAACCAAAGTTACCTCTAAACAGAACTATAAACCGCGGGTATTCAAAAAATACTTCAAATTAGATCATGAAACTTTGCATAATAACTAAACTATATACATATAAAGCAGGTCTTATGCAGGGACTTAAAACGTTATGAAATAACGTTAAAATACCGTTATAGTTTTTCGATCCAGTAACGATTTCTACCGTTCCATCCGGATTGTAACTGAATTAATAGTAGAAGATTTCGTTCCGATAGACTTTCGTTGTATTGCCTAGAAATTAGTTCATGAATTATTACTGGAACTATACAAAACGCTATTACATAACGTTATTGTACCTCTATTTTGAGTAACGTTTCAAGTCCCTGGTCTTATGTTTTTTATATTTTTTTATTACCATAATTTTTACCGTGAAAATCAAATAACCTAAACATTTCGAGGCTCGAGAGCCGCTAGCGCCCCACTTCGTCTCGCTCTCACTCAGGTCGCGAGTGGTATGGTGCGAGCGAGATAAAATCTGAGGTAGGGTACAGCCTTAAGTCCGTTATCGGACGGTCGGAGCATCACAGATTGACTGACGTGAACTAATTTTGTCGCAGTGTTTCCTTTGTCATTGATTTAGATAAAAATAAAGGTGTTCCGAGCTCCCTGGGGTAAACACTGATTTGTTATACTTATTTTTAGATCGTAAATACGGGCTTTGTTTGTGTGCCTGTAAATAGAATGTTTTACCCTAATAAGGCTTATGAATCTTATGATGGTTCCGCCTGAATATTACATGATTTACGAGATTATAAATAACTTCTGCTCGCGACTTCGTCAGCGTGCAACATCGGCCCCCAATCCCCCGCGCCACATCGCATCGCCCGTCCGCGCTATTGCTTGGTTTTCGCTAAGCGTTTTTTCTGACTTTTTGGTTCGTTTTGCTCGGCCCCTAAGCGTAACTCGTAGCGTGATGTTAAATAGCTTATAACCTGCGTCAAGAATTGGGCTATCTTAATGCATAAAGAATTTTTCAAATCCGACTGGTAGTTTCCAGAGATAGCGCGTTCAAACAAACGAAACTTTTAAGCTTTACTTATTATATTACTAACTAGTCCGAGTGATATTTCTTGTTTTAACATAAAATATATCCTATTATGACACTCGGCAGTACTGTAGCTCTCCTATAGTGAAATAATTTTTGGAATCGGATCAGTACTTCCGGAGATTACATATACACAAAACTCATAAAATTCGCTGTCTCTCTTTAAAATATTATAGTAAAGATAAGTTAATAAGTATAGTATAATATATTAAGATATTCTTAAGAGTGAGATGATGTAAGAATAATCACTATAAAATGTTGTGATCTATTGAACCATAAGGAGCGTGTGCGGTCCATTAACTTTAGATCACCGCCTTTGAGAAGCTGTTAGATGTTTCATAAAGATCTTTATTATCAATGACAATAATTATCAGTAATAATGACTTTGCAATCACGATTTCAGTGAACTGTTACAACTAGCACAGTATAATAAAGTACCAGTATTATATCTCGGCAGTGACCTTGAAATAATTACCTAGGGCCGCTCGGTAGATAAACCCTCTGCCGCGCACTCGATACTGTTGCGTACTGATATACACTTATTCGTCGTTTCAGCCGTTTTCTATGAAGATATAATTTTGTTACTTATTTATACTGTGACTGTAGTATCGATTTTGAGATAAGTGAAGTGTAAAGGTTGACACGGATCATGAAAGACGTTTTTCCACACAAAGGAAGGAGCAGTGCACCTTTAAACCAATATTAGAAAACAATTTCCACTACGTCAAACTTTCCACGTTTCTCGTGTCGTCATTTGTGCCTCGTGTAAAGGAAAACTGTGACGCAGCGTTTAATGCGCGACGGACCAACGCCGCAGTGAAAACTTAACATGCACGTGACTGTAAAGGTCATTTATAGCTGAGCTGTTGAGCGAGTACTCTCGTATTTGCCGTAAACAAGACATCGACGGCGAAAGAAATATTGCAACATAACATAAACATCAAGCCTGTATTCCCCGAGGGGTTGAGGTGGCCCTATAATACACCCACATTTCGCTAGTTATGTTTAAAGGCTCGTGCAAAGACGCGAAATCGCGGGCGTGACAGGCAGCGGTACCTTTGTCGACAAAGGTACCGCTGCCTGTCGCGCCTGCGATTTCGTGTCTGTTTGCACGAGCCTTAAGTCCCATGTACAATAACGCCGATATAACTTGGCAGTTCCGAACTTCGCGTAAAGGGCTGCGCAATAACATTTTTTAGGAACTAAATGGTGACATGAGGCGAGTGAGAGTGAATAACATGTGCGAAAGTTATATCCGCCTATGTTCAGACTAGTCTCCACACGGTGGGTGCACGAGGATGGACGGCGCCGCTTATGCCGGCCTAGGACGAGATGGCGAGACGATTTCGACGCATACCGCGGGTTGGATCGAGGTGGCAATGGAAAAGGATTTTTGGACGGATTTGGGGGAGGCCTTTGCTCAGCAGTGGGACAGTGTGGGCTAAAAAAAAATTGTTCAGGCCTGCCAAGTTCAGGCGCGACATGGGTAGCGCTGCCTGTTGCAGCAGACGACGCCTGTTTGTAGCCTTTAGAACGGCCGTATTGTAACAAGGGGCGTGCCTATTGCCATCAACCGGGTACAAATACAGACACCGGGCTGCTACTGAGAAATTCCAGATGGAAAAATCCTATTAACACTTCGGCCGATCCGGGAATTAAACCCAGGACCTCATGCTCTGTAGTAGCACTTGCGACCACTAGACAGAGGCAATCTAAGAAATCTTTGCGTAGTAGCAAGGAAATCTTTTCCTAGAACGGAACGCATTTGCACAGTGCGGCCAGGTGAAGACATGATTGGCTTCTAAACACCATGTTTATAGTGCAGGGGCAGACTGCATCTGCATTGATTAAGTGCAGGGGTAGACCACTGCACTCATTAGCATTAATCATGTACACAAAAAGTTTCGACTCGTTTTCTAAGTTTTTGGCAACAAGATATTGTAAAAAAAAAAAAAATATCTTTAATCATTTCACCGTAAATAAAAAATCTGTGAAACATAACTTATTGTAACAAAAGCATACATATTCTGTACAAGTTTAGGTAAAATCCGATCAGAATGCGAATCGAGTCCGTGAAATGCATATGGCACCAGAATTAACCCGGTCACCAGTTTATTGAAGAGTACAGTCAGTAGTTCATTCAGAATTTTTTATTTACGATGCAATAAATCTGCTCCCACGCGACCTCGGGCCGCCTCCTAGCAACGGGTCACCCACCCATGTCGAAAAAGGTCGGAACTGACAACGCGTGGTGTGTACCTGTAACGCCTTCTTTACTAATATGTGGGATGTATGTAGTGATTGTACCGAACCGATCACTTTCAAAACAGTAACAACGACCAATGAACTGTACACTGTATTATAAATAACAACGGCTAAAAATGAAAACATGATGCAAGGCTGATGAGCAATTTCCGCATACGACATGTAAACAATAATTACGAAAGTACTCGCAGTTTAATAGCTTCGAGCGAGAATCAACAATGGCGGTTGCATATATGGTACAGAGTAAGTAAATTAATAACCGCAGATGACACCGGTTAATTCCGGATTAATCGAACAATCGGATGTTATTCGATGCGATGATCGATTGCTATTCGATGTTCTATCGACTACCTACTGTGATATCATTCGATATAACACGAGCCAGAAGAGTTATTTTTACATTTTTAACCTATTAATTGAAGTGTGAAACACTTACCTCGTTTATGTGTTTGTAGGTTTTGATGAGGTCTACGCTGAGTTTTCTTAGCGGTGCTGTCGAGGGGTCTCGAAAGTGATGTGGTATTCGGGCCTGCATAGCCTGGGCAAGCGAGAAGTATTCATTAATAAACGGCCAACATACAAAAAGCAGAAAAAGAAGCAATAAAAGCTAAGGACGTTTCAGGCAGTTCGGACGTTACTACACTACAGACAACAAAACAAAGCAAAGGTGTTTGAACTCATGTTAAGGTGAAATCCAAAAAATTAATTCCACCAAAACAGAATTTAAAAAATAAAAGGCATCATAGGTACATAAAAGGTAGAATAGAATACAAAATTATCGTAACATTCATGAAGCTAAGTAAGAGACGCACATAGACGCCTTAATACACGAGACGGTTTGTATAAACATCTATTCAATAAAATGTTGAACAATCGGTTCACACCTGAGGCGAACCTACAATATATATCCCTAACGCAATCACTGTCAGTAATAACCATACATTAGTCCCGGGACTATTAACGTCACAAGGCGTGCTCGACGCGCACATCGGTGATTATCTAAGTTTTGTATTGAAACATGTTCACTCTGACAATAAGAAGGAAACCCAATATTTTCGCGCGAGAAACACTAGTCGGACACATTTATTAATTAACCCAGTCTAGACGAGGGATATCTATCGATCGTTAGCAGTTCGTATTCATCGCTAACTAAATACATCACTAGTGTTTCAGTGAAAGAGAACTTACTTGTAGTAGGTAATTAGTGGCACTTTACTGACTAATTTATTTACTTGCGCGTAATGTCTAGACGCGCGTGGTTAATGGCTCTTTTAATAAAACAATAGGTGTGGCGCGCGGAGGTCACGGGTTTAAGAAACTTCGAGTATATGCAAGTGCATTATAGCCTGCTTCTGATGAAATTGGGTTTAGAAGCGATCATAAAACATACTTGTTACTCGGGACTGTACTTTTGAGGGTAGCAAAATTGATTTGTGTTCAGGACGTTAGTCCCCAAACTGCCTCGTGCATCATTTACCTGGGCGGGGGTAGGGTAGCAGCAGAAAGCTCGGGGGTCGCGCACAGTGGCGCTCACCTGAATGTCTGAGGGCGCGGACATGGACGCCAGCTGGTCTTCGGCGACCAGTCTCCCATACAGCGGCACGTGGCGCCGCTCGCCGCCAGCGGCCTCCGGCATGCCGCCGCCGACCACGCCCACTGCAACAAACACATACATTACATTAGATTACACCGATACACATGCGACATTTCACAAACCATTCTTAACACGATTGTATGAGAAACACTACACTGAGGACATCTTCCCTGCAAAATCAGAGTACCTAGCTCTTTATTAGACCCGACATGATACAAAAAGTTCAAATTTACCAAATATAATTATAATGTATGTCAGGAATTTCATATCAGGCAGCAAATATGGTAATCCAATAACTCGATTTTAAATTGATTAAAATCTATTACAAATAACATTTTCAGGTTTCCAACACCGGCATTATTATATGCTAAAATCTTAAACTGTTGTTCAAGTCTGCTATATCAAACACAACGGTTGGCTCATGTAGAGCAAATATTCTTCAGCTAATAGAAATAATATTTATTTGCATAAAACATGGTATATAAATGGTAATAACTGGTCAATGATTTATAATTATTTTTACATCTATTTTTGGATAAAAATATTATATCATCGCAAATGTATGCACCGTAAAGAAACTTATATTGAAGCGATATACCTCAATTTAGTTTAATCGATGTTATTACATTTTGAATAAACTGTGGAGATCTATTCAGCGGAGATTCATGGCGGTAATTCGATAAAAACTAGTATTAAAGTTAGTCATTATTAGTTCGGTAGACGGCGCGGGCGTCGCATCTCAATCAATCTGGTATCGTAATAGCTCAAATTGCCGTGTGAACAAGCTTTATTCACCTGATTGCCGCCCACATATTGCCGGATCCAAATACTTTGTAGGTATGTTAAAGGTGAATGAATCATTCCGGATTGACTTGTTTCACGGACTACGGACGACGTCATCGCTGCGTTTATGGAAACACGTTAGAAATCGATATTATTAGCGATGGGATAATTTGGAACAGGCTTTATTGAACTGGATTCTAAATTCTTTGGTGCTTGGTCATGCTGAAACCTTAAATTCTGAAGGTTGTTTAGTAGAACAATTTGTTTTGAGCTCATATTTCCATATTATCTAAGCGAACAATGTAGTTTAAAACTTTACAGCATGTTAAGATGCTTGTAAGAATCCTGGCTTGTTCCACTAAAGCGTAGAACAAGTCGTTAAGCATCGTATCGCCGAAGTTCTCACATCGGTGTCCTCCCGGGGATGCTTTTGCTGTATGTCTGAACCAGCGGTGAGATCATCGTTGTCTCAATTATGTCTTTTTACCTATAAAATGTTTAGGTTTACCTTCAAATATTATAAAAAATACAAGAAATAGCACCTGTTCGGCGAAATCTTTAATTTTTTTAATAATTTGCAGTCATATTTTTTTCTCAGCGAATCGAGGAAACAGTAAGTAATTTAATGGAAATTACTGATTATATAATATCCGTGAAGTAACAAGAATGTAACTTTCACCAGGATTTACCAACTTTAAAACAACTTCACACAAAATTAAGCGACTAATTCGAGTCTTTAGGCCGATCATGAACATCGTCTCGCAATAAAAAATTCATTTCAACCCGTAAAATTAAATCACTTAATAAAATGCAACCCTATAAAACAAAGTGTCCTCGGTCCAGTTGAGTTCAAAATGTTTAAAGATGGCAGTGAGATAGATGTTAATCAACATCTTTTGTTTAATATATTATTAGGAGTCGAATTCGTTTTAACATGTAATCCAAGGTGTGAATGTGAACTTTATCGTGTTCAATCCAGAGGTCGCAGACAAGTTAATTTAGTCTTATTTATGTACCGTCTGGTACGACGTGACATTTCATAATAAAACACCGACGTTCGAGACTCGCTACGTACTTTTGCTGAGCGAAAAGTTTGTTGAACGTCTCACAACTTCTCATTACGTACACAGGTATCTATTTAAATTAGACCTAATTTCTGAAACCATTTCTTTTTATTGACGCAACAGGTGTTGGATAAACAAGTTTTTAGGGATAAAAAAATATTCGCAGCAGCTTGGAATTATAAAAATACTAGCTGCGCCCCGCGATTTCACCCGCCTTAGTCTCGATCTCGTGGGAATATCGGGATAACAAGTATCCTATGTCCCAATCCAGGTCATAGTCTACCCATGTGCCAAATTTCATCCAAATCTGTTCAGCCATTTTAGCCTGAGGATGTATCAAACAAACAAACAAATTCACTTTCGCATTTAGAGTAAGTTTTTAGAATTTAGAATTTTTTCGAAAGGATTATGAATTTACGAGGACTTGAAGCCTGTTTACATTATTTTTTTTGGAACTAAGCCGATATAAATTCGCAATACATGAAATAGCAGGGGGGGGGGGCAATTCGTCCAACGACCAAAAGGGGTAATATGACTAGCGAAAGCGAACGAACCATTATTCCAATTAATTGCACTTATGTAAATAACAATTTTTTTGCAAAACATATTAAACATGACTGCATTGTCCGATTGTCCCCAGAGAAGAAGTCGTTATTTAAGCAATTTTGTAGTTTAGTCAGTGAAGAGGAAATCTAGGTAAAAAAGCGTTTAACGACTCTTAGGATATAACTGCAGCGACTGAATATTAAAAATTATAGTTTTTGGCAAGACAGACCGACATCTATGTAGTTCGCATTCATCTGGTTGACGTTTTCTAAATTTTCTTTACTGACAACCTCTACTCCCATGCATTTATGTTTATACTGTCAATAGGTAAGGTTAAGTCGAAACGATTGGCCGGTCACTTTTGGTTGGTAAGTCTCAGTATGCCTCTGGAAGGACTTAGGGCCTACCCAACCTCAAATTTTATCTCGCTCGCACCATACTACGCCTGAGTGACAGCGAGACGGAGAGGGGTGCTGGCGGCTCCAAGCCTCGAATAGTTTAGGTAATTGCTTTCACGGTGAAAATAACGGTAATTGAAAAAAAAATTAGACCTGCTTTATAGTTCAGTTATTATGCAAAGTTTCATGATCTAATTTGAAGTATGTTTTGAATACCAGCGGTACTTATAGAGTTCGGTTTAGAGGTAACTTTGGTTTTTTTTCTATAAAGAAAATTTTATGTAATCTTGTTTTCGTCAAACAGACCTAGCATCATTCCTCAACTTTAACATAATTATATTTATTTCAAAATTAATGCTGCAGTATTTTCGGCATAACGGAGGATCATGCTAAGCAATTTGCAGTAGGGTAGGCTCTTAAGATCGTCATTGGTGGAGGCTCTTTTAATGTTCCCAGTTGAACCCCGATTTTGAAACAGGAGTGCTGAGAGGCGTTCGAAACACCTTCTTTCAAGGTTTATTTAGTTAAGTAATATAGCCTGCAAAGCTAAACAAAAACAGTTCCTCACAATAATTTTCAACTAACATTATAAAGCTTAAAGAAATCACACGATCAAACGGATGTAGCGTCAATATTGGTAGGCTATCAGGCCTATTATCAAGTACGTATGCGCTCGCGTATTCGTTGTGTTATCGTCACACACACACATGTGCAGCAGCGAGCATGCAACTGCGTAGTTTATTGTGAAATGTGCACTGTTGTGTGCGAAAATGGTTTAGCGAACTCGGCTCTTTGTTTGACAAGGTGCAAATAAACATGTGTTTTAATTTTAATACAAAGATTTGCATTTAAATCTACTACTATTTTCAGGTCATTTGGGATATTGAGGTCAAGGGTCGATAAAAGTTTTGGTTTGATTATTTCCTATAGGTAGTTGTCTAAGTTAAGGTATAAAAGTTGTGATCCATAAGTGAAGGCGATAAATGAATATGAATAGGTACAGTATCCAGCATCGTATTCTAGATCTTCCAAGGAATGCAGTGTTGAAGAGTTAATGGATATGATAATGTCTTAAAAGATTTTGAATTCCAAGATTTATAGTACCTAAGTCAATGTATCATCAATATCGTTATTGATTAATGATCAATGTCCATCTGTACTGTTGTGTAATTGTGTACCATAAGCACGTTGATATGATATCTTGACCCTTGATTGCCTACCATTAACTTCTGATTTTGAAAAAACCGGCCAAGTGCGTGTCGGATCACGCACAATGAAGGATTCCGTAGTTGGGATGAATTTATCCCAAGAATAAACTTAACATTGTAGTTGATTAGTACGCACAATAGTGAGAGGTATTCCTGTAATCTATGATTAAAGAACCATTCTCAGTATATATTTTTTTTCATAATTTTAGGCTCAGTATTTTGCGAAATAATGTTTGAGACACAACAAGCCCTTTCATTTGATGTGTCATACGGTACAGTTGGTATTTTTTTTTCTTTTTTGGGCCCCAAAAGTAACCCCTATATTAAAAATTCACAGAAATACATAATGAGTACCAAATTTCAACAATCGGTCCATTAGATTCGAATAAAGTTGGCTATGACAGACGGACAGACATTTTTCCGTTTTTCTTTTTGAGGTACGGAACCCAAAAAATCTGGCTTTCTTGAGATGAAATGTGTTAGCAAAAAAAAACTTAGGTAGGTACTTACCTAATGATCTAAATGAGAATTACGTTGTGGTTTGATTTAAGAAAGTAAGTAAACCCAGAATAGAATTTTCTTCATTGAATTTTCAATTTTTAAAAAGAAAATTCTATTCTGGGTTTGGTATTTAACAGACTTAGGTAATTGTTTTTTTTTTTCAGCTGGCCATAATTTTATGTATTTTATCATACCTAATACGAGATCATTAGATTTATAAGGAGTAATAATAGAACTCTCAATCAGAAATAATCGTAGTGATTCATAATAAAACATGTTTGCATTGAAAGGATGACGGCAGATTGCAGAATAAGTATTTATGTAGGCTAGTCACTCTTCAGTTAATCGAACATAGTAAGACTAGCAGTCAGTTGTCAATAGAATGCATCTTGCAAGACGCATGACAGAATCGTTAAACCAATAATAACATTCTCGTGGCATACATAAATATGTTAAAATTATCTACATCCGGATAACTCAACTCTCCGGACGCTCAGATGAATGGATGTACGACTCCGCTCCGATTGAAAATCAGGCCGCATCCGCCTATTAGCATTACAAACATTCTTAGTTCCGTACTAAAACGACTGAACATCTAAAAAATGTTTACGTTTAATATTTATCTTTGTCAGAAAGACTTAACTCTTCCCAAAAGAACGTCAATAAAATGCGATCCCTACCAAATTCACTTTCTTCCCATGTCAGTATAATACACATATTTTTCAATTTGATTATCTGCCAATGACAAAAAGGCACAACGCCGTTTCCCTTTCATGACACAAACGATAAATACATTAAGACCATAATAATATGACAATTCGGCGTAGAAAGGCGGCACGCGGCGAAAGCGCACGCGATTTCTGTACCCGAGCGGCGTTGATCGGTGATAATTATAACAAGTTTGCATTTAAACTGCGCAGTTAAGCCGTCCAGGGTATGTAGACCTCTGCGACAAGGTCGTATTTCCCCTTAGAGATCGTATTGTCGTGGTGCGAAGGGAGGTGCGAAAGGCTGTATGACGAAGGTATTGGACGAACGACCGGAGAGTAGACTACGTCATCGCTGTGCTGCAAACGTTCGGAACCGGCCGCGGTGCCCGGCCGACAACCTGCGGTAGGTATGTCAGGAATGCGACTAGCCTCCAGTACATTGGCGTGGGAGGTGCAAGATACCACCGTTCGCTGTTTATGAACGGCAATTGCAATTTTTTGTGTACTTAAATTTATTTAACGCCTTATACATACGCTAATATTGCTTTAAATTAAGTTTTGCGCTCAATTAATATCTATCGCGTATGGTTTAACAACCAAATATCGTAAAAAAAAATAATAACTGACGTCGGTCTAATGATTATAAACTAGGAAATCATATCATGGTTTAATGTCAAAATTTAAATCTAACAACTTAGGTTGGTTTGTTTAGAACAGAATAACAACAAATTGCTCCATCTTTGGATATCACTATCTGACACTGTTTTGTCCTGCAAGTCAATTTGTTGTGGGTCCAGTAATAACTTTAATTTAGTATTATTAAGCACAAGGTCGCATTGAAACCGTGTCAAGGAAGTTTAAGTAAAATGTATGGCCGATCATAGTTCGATGTAACTGCGCAGTTCTCAAGTCGAGACTTCCGAGGAATCCATTAAGGCGATCTCCTTGACGCATTACTGGTAGTAATGCCACTCGGGGAACTATGCACGATAACAATGTAAAACTTACTATTGCCAGGTTCACTTTCGTGGTAGGTATCCATCACTACACAACACTAAACTAAATTGTAAATTGCACTACACAAAAAATCACTAAATTAGCGTTTTAAGTCACAAAGAAGCACTTGAGCAATCCAAACATCGTAAGAAATCCTCGTCCGGAGAGGACGCAAACAAGCAAATGCACTCATCATGTTTTTTCACCGTCTAGAACTGTGGACACTTGAGTATTTCTTAGTGGATGAGCACAGTACGTAGTTGTTAAAGAATCAATCCGTCGGTGAGCGGTGGGCCGGCATCGACGGGCGTCCTTGCCCGCGTCACCCGCGTGTTATTGTTGTGAAACAATGTTTATACACGTGGCGGCGTTGATGCGCACTTCACGTCTCCGTCGATAAGGACGCTATGTCGGCGCGGCCAGCCCGCCACAACTAACGCGCGAAACCAATGCTTGCTAGTAATAACCGAACGGAAGGCCACGTGATTCAGATGACAAACGCGTCGGTAAACTATACACTGACCGGCCGATCGAGGCATGCTTATCGGTGAACGATTTACTATCAAATCTCCATGACGAGAAATTATTACTTACGTTGTTTTACTTTTGAAACAAGGTTCCAAGCTGTGACGTCGCATTGTAACGTAATAAGATAAAAATAAATGAAACCTAATCTAAAAGAAATCCAATTACTTTTAAAAGTTCTACTAAGAGGAACAAACTTGAGACAAGTTGAGTCCCGCCCGCAGCGAAATTCTAGCGATTACTCAAAAATATCTTTGAAGTATTAGGGGGAATAGCGCAGGACCCGCACCTCGAACAGTCATATGCATAAAACTACACGAATTCCTTTTTTCTCGGCTGTTGCCAGCCACGCAATTTCTCCGATTGTATGCAAATCCTCGACGCAAACAAAGAATGAAAAAGCACCATCGCAGACGTTCGCTCCATCCCACCTGTGTCCCCCCATCGCGTCCGTCTGAGCTGCGGGCAAACTAGCGACCGTTGCGACGCAATCCAACCGAGAGCCGCACCGTAAACAACCACGATATTATTCCTGAATAGATCTCATCTCTTTACATATCGACCGCCACCGTCTTGTCGAGCACGCTTTTATTAGACGTCTTCAACTTGTGAATTATTCAGCGAGTATTCTATTAAGCACTTAGGCAGAAGAATAATGCATCCAGTAGATTTTCATAGTGCCAGGGTCGGCGGGCGCGTCGCATAAACATCACCTTGGCCCGAACGCTCGGGCTGAGAGGAAAATAGAATCGAATGCATCAGAATGTGACCCATTTAATGAAGTGTGCGATAACAAATGGGGACGTCTTAATGTATAAGTAATCTGTATTAATTTATATCGTGACATATTAATTATCATTCTTATTAGTAAACAATGCTAAATTACACGGTACTATCACAGGTACTATCTTGTATTTGCGATTGTTTTTATCGAATTCTTTCGTGAGTGGCAACAGAGGTGTCTATTGACAATCGAGGAAAAAAATGCATAACTTTATTGATTAGTAATACGTCACATAAATAGCGATTACACTGTTGTTGGGGAGCACACATTTGGCGCCATTATGTTTTTATTCGAGAAACTTCGCGTATAAATTTTAATGCGAATGTCTAATTTGAAGAAAGAACATAAGTTATACAACAACTCAAGCTTGTAATTCATTAACCTAAGTGACAAATATGTACTCGTGTCGTGTCTCTATAATTTCCACCCACTCTCCTTTGCTTGACGTTGTCTCTTTAATCCAGTCAGGTACTTAAGGTTTGGACCATGTTTGGACGAAGCCAATAAAAATAACAGTTCACAA
The DNA here is from genome assembly GCA_948473465.1 of Lithophane ornitopus. NCBI lineage: Eukaryota > Metazoa > Arthropoda > Insecta > Lepidoptera > Noctuidae > Lithophane > Lithophane ornitopus. Next base: position 12,453,142 of record OX419624.1, on the reverse strand, counting down.
TAAATCAACAAATCAAAGAGATTCCAAAGCACGAAGGTTGTAAAGTTGCAAGGATGTCATTAATTAAATAAAAAAATAGAAGCGTTGCGCTGTCAGTGCGTCATATCGTCACAGACGTCGTCGGCGGCGCCGGTGTGGCAACCGCGGCACGCTGCAGATGGTAGCACGCGAAGCCCGCGAGGCCACAGGACGGGTCCAAGGCAGGTTTAACGGCCGGCCGCCCGCCTGTCTGGCCGTTCACCCGGGGCCCGCGCGGGGGCGAAACGTGCGCGAAAACACCGCGCCCGCGCCGTTATTGCCTCACGCTCGATCCACACATAGCCAAACGTTTTCCTTTGTCGTGTTATCTCTTTCTGTTTCTTACAAGAAGTAAAGGACGTGGCGCAAACGCACCGAGTGTGGACACAACACTAGAATAGGCAGATAGATACAAGGAAGCGATACACGTTTGTGTATCTTATCGATCACTAAGCGAATGGATTGGATCGGACCCCAAAATCTATAGGAGTAGTTGTTGAACTTGATTTGTCAATGATATTTGGCGCGTTTTCGGTTGTGTTATGTCGTTTATAATATTTTCCCTAGTCTATGTAGATTGTTCATTGGAAAACCGACCGCCGGCGGCGGGTTAGCATTCCACTGAGTATATACATCGACATAGCGCTTTATTATCACCTTTAGTTATTTCAAATATATCCCATAAGAGAACGAAGATTTATATGTAAGTTGTTTAATTTACGACCAATTTCTTCAAAGGATTTACGCCAAAGAAATTAATGAATTAAACACGCCTCCTGTGTAATTAGGACGCACAGCTGTTCAGCAATCGAGTTATTTACCAAAGAGCGTGCGGTCTTGTTCGGTGCGGCTAATCTTCGGTGAATGAAGGGCCTTTTACAGTTCACTCAATTGTTTTGAACTCGTAAATCCGACAAATCACTTAGCGAGATTTCCACAATTTGCCTGTCAAACAAGATAAAGATTGTCAAAAAACAATAACACCGATTATTGTTAATTATCTTTCGTTTGAGCTCGGCCGTGGTTGATTCTTCGCTTTGTTGTTACGCCAGCAGATATTATATTTACGTTGCAAAATATTAATTAATCGTCTGGATCCGTGGCTTGGCTTCAAACCAGAAATAAGTTTATGAAGGTACTGTAGGCTTCTTTGTCGTGGCATTTTCCGCCAGGATTTTCTTTGCGTCAAAGAGCCGCTCCTTAGCACTAGCGTGATTGTCGGTACTTTCATGTGTTTGTTGTGTATTAGATACTGCACCGAACTTAATTAACGTAATAATTATATTGTGTAGATTTTTTATTTACTACAAGAGCAACGAAAACGTCGAATTTTTGTAGATCTAACCTTTAAAACAAGAAGTAGGGCCTCACTGCCAGTTTCAAATATCCAATGCGTCATAGATATTCGGCGGCCAATTTACTTAAGATCTCAAGACACCGACGCAGACCATTGTCCAGCATCCGAGCGAGATAAGTGTGTCGTTCTAGATTGTGCAAGCGGCCACCGTTGCGGCGTCGATGTGCAAAAACCGTCGGCGGTCAACGACGCTGAGGCCCGATGGGGATGCGCAAGCGCAACACCACCAAAACGGACACCGGCATTACTCATTGTTCATATTTAAGGTTATAAATACGAAATAAGATACTTCAACATGCTTAAATCACTCATGAACAGTCCAATCACTTAATTTTAAATTAGATTTTAAGGTCACGAGATTAATCATTAATAACTCTTCATTATTTTAAAACATATGCCCCCAAACACTGCTTTCTGATATCCGTTAAACGACGATCAATTTAGCTTGGTCTTGAAAGGTCTCGAACAGGAAGTCGAGCTAAGGGCAATGAACACTCGAGTGTGAAGGTCGCAAAATAAATAAACGTGTCACAGTTGGCACTGTCGGATAAACTGATAAAAATATTGTATCGGCATGTCTGACTGATGAAAAACTGTTTATAGTTTATATGTATTGCTTGCTGTAGGTAATTCACTTAGCCAATTACTTAAATTATGAAAAGTTTGTTAATTAAGTTAATATGACTTCCAAGAGTTCTTCAAAAATAAAAGTGAGTGCAATGTTTTCAAAACGAGCTATCATCACACAGCACACATTCATCCAGTTACCGTTAAGTCATAATGCTTTCCATACTCATTCAATGATTAAAATAACAGCACCGTTGGACGCGCAAAAACCTTAACTGTCGGTCGATGACACCGAGGGGCACTTTAGGGCTGACGCCGTCATACTTCGTCAAATTCGTACCATAGTTATAATAAAAGATTTAATTTATTTTTCTTATAAAACTCTAGGTAGGAACACCGTGTACATACTTTCAGATTTTACCTTATTGATATCGGATACACTTTTTAAAGAACAAGATTTTAAAAGAGACAGATTTTTTTATTGTTGAGCATAGATTTAATTTCAGTAATTCGACGGATGTGACGTCGCGCGTCGAATGTATGTGTTATGTGTATAGTATTAGGTGAGACTTAATTCAATTAAAATGTAAATACCTAGTTAGTGCGCAATGAAATCGTGGTCGCAGAAAATAATGGGGGCGCGATCACTGGCCCGCCGGAGAAATCTTAACCATTTGCATAGTACCTGAATGCCCACACACTTTGCCCACGCTGCCGTATTGTCCTCAGCTGCCATAATGCATGAATAACTACCCCGAATGACTTGTTATTGAACTCTGATATTTAAAGTGCGCGTATTGACGGAAATGTTTCGTAATTAGCAATGTTTATTGTGTTTTTGTAACAGTGGAATGATGCATATGATGATTGACAAATATATTTCTTGTTCAAACAATGGCGTTTACTTAATTTCATGTTGCTCTGAATTTCATTAAAACGCGGCGCTCTCTTGGGCTTAATGTTACTTTATTACGACTTCTGACCTAAGAAATTTCTAATTATTCGAAACAATTTCACCGGCACAATGCGTAAAGACAATTTTGGTGAGGAACCATAAATCGTCGTTCCGCATTCCGATGTGAAATTCATTCACGGGTCGTAACGAAGTCGTCTAGACTGTGTGTCGGAGAAAGGTGACCATTCACCGGCCGGCGTGACTCGCGAGGCAAGCCAAGGCGGCCCGACTCCGCTCGCTCCCACCAACGTGAAGTAACTGGTTAGTAATCGGATTTATCATGTGAACACATTATTTTTTTTATAGTTTTTCGTACACTCTGCAGATACCGTTCGATTCAACAGTTAAAGACAACGTTTAAAAGTTATGGGAATTCTTTTCAAATCATCATTTTTGACCCTGATTGAACTAAGCAATTACACAATAACGCAACTTTACGACGTTCATGTTTGATTCACAATCTGGCAGTAATTCTCATAATTTTGTAAACGGCGAGGCGGTATCGGCACAAAGTACAAAACTAAATAATGTAAGTCTTGTAAGCGACCACTTTCCAAACAACACGATATCATCTACATGATGGCGGTGCACGAGCGTTTGGTTTTAATGACAGCGCACCGTGAGGCCAGCATCCGCGTAGCAACAGCTTTCAGACAGTGAATGAAAGTTGATCGCGGCGGAAAAAATGCGAGACCGCCGATGGTTCCGGCACAAACGACCGCCGTAAATATTTGGCACTCGGATCCCAAGCTGCGGCCCGACCATCGCACAATTACAATTTCCATCGACATTTCAGTACCCCAGATTTTTTCAAATACTGCGTAGCCCTGTCCACTTTTTTTTTTTTATGTTTATGTCGCGGGACGAATTCGCACCTTCTAATTTATTCTACTAAAATTTTGTTTCCTCAAACATTCTGAGATAAATTAGCATGTTTTATTTCGCATTCATGAATCTCAAATAGGTTGTTACCAAATTTACCTGAAGTCTTCATCCTTATACTTATAAGCAAGGAAGATTCCGCATTTAGCCAAACGGCTTCTACGGAAATCCCTGATGATTATTTACAAAGAACGTTCACCCGTAAACAGTGCAAACAGCTGCCAAGGTGGCCACCTAGTTTCTTTTTTTTTTCGTAGCATATATGTATTCGAAATAAAGTGTCCGTGTTCACATTCTTTGTGAACGATTAATTTAATATAGAAATGTCATTAAGTTAGTACTCAAGTTTGCAATACAAATTTTATTTATTTCGGTTTAGCAGCAGTTATAAATTATCTTTCATTTTACATAATTGGATAAAGTACAAATTATTGAACTATAAATGTTAATTTAAATCCGGGGTAGCATGTCCCGATTTTCCGAGAAACTGGATATTAAGAGCAGTCTTTGTATTATTTAGAACTGGCAAATGCAACGATCTCCGGTGGAGTGCCAAAAGCGTGGGAGGTGAGAGTCGCGGGCATCACCACCGGAAAGTCGAATAAAATATAGGTGTTACCGACTTTAAAGCGGGTCATCACACTGACAAAACTGCTGTTTGATGTTACAGAGATCATTATTAAATTACAGAATTCATTATACTGCAATAACTGATGTTGTTAATAATATTTCTGAAGCCGTATGTAAACAAATAAATATAAGCATCAAATTATGTGATTCACCCAATCGATAATATGCTGTATTGATGCATTCGATCAGCTCTTACCGAAGACATAAAGTCGAGTTATCTAATAAAAGCATCAATGCAAGCAGCAAGCACCCATCTGCGAGGGTTGAACACAGAATTAGGTTAAAGGTTGGGGAGGTCGACGCCGCGTTAAACAGTTTTAGGGTCGAGGCTATATGGACCAATCATAATTCGCCCCAAAATAAAGTCCAAATTATGTCATAAAACAATCAAATATTTACAATGTAAAAATAATTTGTCGTTAGGTTATTTCATTATTTGTAGCATACGCGGCAACTGGCGCATGTTATTTGTTGTTGTTGATTGATGGCTACGAAATGTAGGACACCGAATTTAAGACTTTAATTACGGCGTGATATTTTCATGTCGGAATACGAAATTCTTGAGTTGGTTTCGCCGCTTTCGAATATTTATACGAAATGGTACGAGTCTTACATGAGAGTTTTTATTGCGGCAAATTAGAGTTAGTATTGGAAAACAGTGCAACTCAGTGCCAGTGGAAAATCGGGGTCAAAGGGATGTAGGGCAGGATGTACTTATACCCTACAGGTGGGTCACAGAGGGCTGTGTGCATTCAACAATGTACACCCACAGGGCTTTATTCACCTGCATTTGTTTAGCCTGTTATACCATTAAAGGAGGTCATAACATGGAAAATTGTGTTATGACCAATGAATCAAGGGCCCATGTGATTTGATTCACTTGAATTGCTGCAGACTGGGGTAAGATCAAAAGGTATTGTTAACACATAGTTATGAGACTGAGCATGAGAGTTTAGAAACTTTATCTGTGGGATTAGACTTCAATGTTCTGGTAATAATTTGCTGAAAACTCAACTTATTTCAAATACCATATTACTTCCCCTAAGACGAACCAGTACCCTTAGTTTACTGGTATAACCTTTAATGTTTAAACAAATATAATAAAAAATACATGGTTTTCTGGTGTCAGCTTTGAATAGACTGCCTGAGTTCAGAAAACTTATCTATATCTGTTGTAAAACATGTGTCAATTTTTGCAGTGATCTGATTGGCTGCTGTTATTGCTAACAATGAATCACTGCAGTTAATCTGCTGAGGTTCGATGACAGATTTTGTAATCCTAAGCCTCTGAAGCCTCCGAAAGAATCTGATTTTAGTAAACCAGTGGTCAATGTGTCCTATATAAAGTTGAAGTACTTACAAGAAGGTAGTGGAAATTTTCTGCATTATCTAAAATTTTAAATTTTTTCAATATATGAAGGTTGAAATTAATAAAGCTGGAGATTATTCAAACAGACAAATATGAGTCAGTAAGGTTTTGTAATCTATTTCTCTCGTATTCTACAAACTTAGCAAAAAATACAACTACCCTACAGATTTTAAAAGTGTACTCTTGCAAAATTTAAGTGATCCTAATTAAAAATGCCATGTGGTGGAATGACTGGGTATATGTAATCTCTTTTCATATGCTTGTTTGGCAGTAAATATGGTGAAATGTACATCTATGGATTCATGCTGTAGTGAAGGAGGAAAACTTGTCTACCTAATCTAACTACAAAGCCAAATTATGTGACTACATGCACAGAAATAGGTTTGTTGTTGGTCTTGTTGCAAAAATTGAATGTTATCATTATACTTACACTTATTTTTGGCATTCTCATCCATGAGCATGTTGAAATGGTGGTGGCGGTTCCACGCAGCCATTTTGCCTTCGTGCGGAGCCCCGAGAAGCACTAGGGCCGCCCCGGCGGGCCCAACTCCGTCTAGGGGCTCCAGTGTCCTCAGCGCACTACAACTTTGTCACACACTCATAACCCAAGGAACATAGCTATCACACACTCGCGCTCAAAACGCCGTCGCCCCGGACGGCGGTGTCATCGGCGCCGACGCGCGGCGCACATGCCTTGCACTTCCGCTCCACGCACTTATGCACACGCGGGTAAACAAGCACGATCAAAACGGCACCGAGCGGTGATTCACCTCTAACGCCCGTCGCGCTCCGCACTGCAGGCGACTGTAGCGGCGCCCGCGAGCCGCAGCCGACTGACACCCAAACACTCGTCCCGTGTCACGTGTGCGCTATGTGCGCTGCACCTAATCACAGCGACCAACAACACTATCCCGCACTATTTAATTCACACCCGATTAGAAATCACCGTCCAATATTACCCACAAATTAATGAATTCAACCGAACACGACGCGAGCGAGCAAGACGCGCGACGCGGTTTCCCTTCGCCGATCCGATCCTCACTGCTCCGAATCGAACTCGCGAACAAAATAATAACAAATGTGCATGAGATGCTCGCTATAATATGTGCACGTGGGTTGCGTCACAGACAGGACCGACAAAATATTATGAAATCACAAAAACCGATCAGAATGTTTCAAAAATTACGACGGAATGCCTCTGACTGCAGACAGTTGATGGCCAGCAAACGAATATAAAATTTTATGAAATACGAACTTCACTGTCGCACTCACAAGTATCCAAGTGATTACCTGACCAAAAGTTTAAACAGTATAATTACAACACCAATAACTACACTATTTGTAAACAAAACACAGCCCGTAATACATTCAGAAAATAACAGTTTTGAACAGTAAACGCAAACGCGTTGATCAAGCGCGACAAATAGGACAAAACATGGCAGACTCGAAAACCACACGAATATTGTCTATGGTAATTTTATTTTTAAACGCTCTGGCTTCTTACAGAAAATAAATTGAATGTTTTCGATGTACACCCATTTATTCTTGGTTTTGGAATAGGAATTGGTGCAAATAAATATTGGATGAATTTGTTCTTTTGTTAATGAATTATGGGAAATAACAATTACATTCCCTCGCAAAAATTCAAATAAAAACTGGTGGAAAACTAGAAAATCAATAGAATTTTACGTGTAATGGAATGTAAGTTGGAGTCATAGACTAAAAAGTCAGTATTGCCAGAAACGAATGAGAAAATTCAATAAACTCGTGCGTTTCATTCATTCCATTCGTTCCTTATTTGTAAAGAGGTGGTGTCGGGTGTTAAAGAAGCCAAATAAATTAAAGTACTTTTTTTTTGAAAAGTTTTCTTTAGCACCTGCAATTTAACGTCTTTTTTTGATATGGAATGAGTTAATATTGTATGCAAATGGATAGATAATTTTATTGGTAATATTTTTTTTTGCATGCAGGTAATCGAGAACGCTCTTCGTTAGATAACATAATGTATAATTTGCATACCAGAACATTTTTTCATGTTTGAAGGTAATAAATGATTGGATCTAAGGTTCCTAATAGATGAATCAATCAATCAGCCCCAAGGATTATAGACACTTACTATTTACTATACCTTGCGCCAGCCCACTTGTCTCGAAACTTAAATGCAAACAAAAAAAACATGCCAAGTGCACGCGCCAAGGACGCCTCGTATCGCGATACGTTTGTTTTGATCCTGTTAGCGACACTGCCTTAATAATCATTTTAAAATATTGGAATACATTGGTAGAAGGCGTCAACGACTTTTATTCCAAGGATAACTGGAGCAAGATATAATGAGATAAGTCTTGAACGCAAGGGCGGATCCAAGGGGGGGTGGAAACAGGGGCACGTGGGGGGCACGTTGTCCCCAAATCGTCTGCATGGACTGGCCTGAAATCCTGAATCCATATTATCTATCAAAAACAGCATAGTGCAATATAAGATATTATTATGGGGGCCACTTCATAACTGTCTGGCCCATGTGCCCCTCCCAGAAATAAATCCTGGATCCGCCCTTGCTTGAACGCACACTTATCTTAACCGAACGTGTCGAAGGAATCGAAGACAGCGAAAACGCTAGTCTGTCAAGCGAGTAGTGTCCCATGAAAAAGGCGGTAAATTTAAAAATCTTACAGGGGTCCACACTAATATAGTACGCTGAAAACTGGTTTGATACTTGAATTTTTGTAGAAAAGAAAAATTCTTTGGGATAAATGAAAAAAGTGCATTTCAATGTAGGTATTTATTAATCGCAATCAGAACTAAAATTAGAATCTAGAAATTCAATGCTTATAAGAGAAATCACTGGCAATATCATCATAACGCACAAAAATGATGAAGGGTTCCACTCTGGGAACTCTGTTTCGGTTATCCTGTCCCTTACTTTATATTCATTACTAAGACGTCATGACTACGACGTCTGAATCTAAATCCGAAATCGTGATCACATCAAAATAAATAAAATTCGGTAATTGAGCTAAAAGTATCAAAATGTTGTAGAATTGAAGTTGTGACAAATGATAGATCCGTTTGGCCGAATAGTATTGCCATTATAAGAAATCAGCTAAATGGTCGTGGACAGGTAATGCTTGACAAGTTGACAGACTCTATGTACCTCGCCGTTAGGTGAGTTTAAGTTCCTTGCTAGGAACGGTCTTCCAGATTCGGACGATTAGACGCGGGCAGGGGGGCAAAGTTTCATAGGATTTGATAATTATAAAGGATCGTTCGACGCGTTCGGCTCGGATAAGTGTGCGTTCACCTTTGGAAGTGTATTTCATTTTGATTTGAGTGTTTTCTTTTCTTATAGTTTTGTATCCGTAGAAATCTGTCTGTCTGTGGAAAATCTGTGACAAAAGCGAAAGGAAGGAAAGTCTCGTTCACTCGTTCAATTCATTCATTCTACCATAGTCTGTGCATTCTACGGTCGGGTCATCTTGCTTGTCCTACGTATCGTGCACAATTTGTTGCAGATTTGCAAGTTTTCCTTTTTTTAAACCAAGAAAACATTGCAGTGTTGCTCTCTATAACTATTTGAGGAAGTTTACATATAAATTAACATAAAATCCAAGTTCGAGTGAGAGGTATTCTGACTACGAATTGGGGGACGCGTTGTGCGTCACAACTTTAACCTTATTTCACCTTACTGACTGTGGTGTTTATTCTACAACATTCAGCGTAACTATAGAACAATGCCTAAAAACGGCGGAAGAATTAGAAATTTCAAGAACAGTGAGCATTTTGGTAAGTTTTTTTAACTTTCCTCACAAATTGTTTTTATCCTGTTGTTGTGTGGTTGTTAGGGCTTTCCAACAGCCGTCATTGCTTTTGTGACGCAATAATTGTAATGAATCTGATATTTTCCGCTTATTAACCATACCCATTGCTACTCTAGAACTTAAAAGACGATATTTTTGGTTAGTAGCATACTCTAAACTAGCTTTATAAGCACCACTAAAATAAATTTTATTTACAGAACATGACGACAGATTGCACACTAGTAACACACGGCGTGTGAGTTTCAAACCAGGCAGTTTTAAAGGAAAAAACAAATGGAACAATGCCAAATTGCTATTGGATGATGACATTGACATGACAGGATCTGCTGGAGGTCCACACGTACATCGCAATCGAGCATTCAGAGGCCGCGGAGGTCGGCTTAACTCCCCAGCACCGAGATCAGGCCAAGGAATGATCAAAAAGAAGTTCATCCCTGGTCCGCTTCCATGGTATCAAATTATCATTCCGTATGGAGCTAAACATGAAAAAGATGTTGTTCTACGGACACTACTGAGCTACATCTCACCAGATATCTTTGTACCGCACTACTACAAGATCAACGGCAATGCTGCAGTCTTCTATGTAGATGACGTTAAACTTGCTGAGAAGCTGTTCCATGCTGACAGAAAGATTACTATGTCAGATGGGTTTAAGTTAATGGTCATTGTAAGAAATGCCGTACCGACTGTCGCTATTGATGCTGATATGAAGGAGAAAATGAAGCTGACTATGGCAAAGAGATACAACGCAGCTACTAAGGCATTGGACTTGACCAAATTTCATGCAGATCCAGGTAAGAAAGTTCTAAAATTTTGAAAAAAATGTGTTGAAATAACCATTGATGCAATGACTAAGGCGAATTCAAATCATTCCCATTGCATCATATTTTTAGTTCAGTACCTACATAGACATACAATATGTTGAAGTTTTCCTTGTACACATCTTGAATGTTAAATGTGCATAATTATACATATTATTCTCACAGACACAGCTATTAAACTCTTCAAAAGATTGCCTACTAGAAGGCGTTTGCATGGTTTAATCTGTAATATCAAAGAAAGAACGAAAATACATTTATTTAGCACAAACTAAAAAGGCACACAATGTACATAATTAAAAGCAGATAACAAAATAAAATAATAAACAAAACAATATAAATATTATATATATATATATATATTATCTATATATATATCATTCATGTGGTCTTTAAAATTGACAATGACCACATGGACCAATTTGTATGTAACATTGTTTTAATATTTAAAAAAATGTGAAAAATAACAAGCCTAAAGACTTATTTAGTCAGATATTGTTGAGTAATATAAATAAAACATTACAGCAGTCAATGCTCTTCACTCCTTCCACAGTTATTTTTCCTCTGATTTTGCACCACTGTCAAAATCAAAGATAAAATATTGGTAATGGTCAGACATGCTGGTATCCACATCTCCACATCCAGCACTTATTTTCCATACAATTCCATGAAAAATTCGATTATTCGATCCAACACAGCTCAAAGCAGGCCAGCAATGCCTTGGTGTTACTGACAATCTCACGGAGGGTACCTGGGTTTCGGAAATACTTTTGGCAACCTCCGGGCAGTTTAGTACTTAATCAAAGTAATCCTTATTAATCGACATTGCTATATGGTTGCTGGTGGGTTGCTATCAGAGGTAAAATAACTGATAGGATTGCAAGGATAATCAGTAGTGCCATACCTGTTAAACAATACTACAGTTTGGCCGTTGAGAGAATACATTCTTGACAGCTGTCAGTTTCTTACTAACGAATATGTATTTTGCGAATTTGATCCTTAGTACTACTAGAAATTGTTCAGCAACATATGATGTGTGCCATCAACACAGTAGAAGATGTTGATGTTTTGCTTTAATCCCATCTTTTCCCCTATGCATTTATACAAGATATGGGAAATTTTTGTAGGTAAAACGCATAGGGGAAGATATGGGAAGGGGAAGAGATGGGACTGAGCCAATGTTTTAAACTTTATATTATTTTCAGAGCTGGCCGATATCTTCTGCGCCCTGTTCCGCCCAGTCATTATGCTGGCTGCTATTGATATTATTGCTGAAAACATTCCTGATCTTGAGGCATTGAACCTTAATGATAACAAACTGCATGGGATTGAACATCTCAAGATTCTCGCTACAAAACTGAAGAACTTGAAGATCTTGTATATGGGTGATAACCGGGTAAGTTCGAGTCAGTAAAAAAATTAAGAACTGATGTCACCAAAACCATTTTGACAACTTGAATGAGTATCAAATTCTATCTTTAAAAGTGTCCTTAATAATTATACTTTTATTTATTTCTAGATTCCATACATTGGTTCCCTGGAGCCATTGAAGTCATTACCACTGGTGGAGCTGTATCTGAAAGGCAATCCATTGCTGACCAGGTTTAACGATCACGAAATCTATGTCAGGTAGTGCTATATACAACATGTATTGGTGGAAAACTTCATATTGTAGTACACTTCTCGTTTGATAGATAAGGGTGAACTTGCAAGCTTTTGCATAGGAAAAGGGACAGTTCTTTCTCTTGGGATAAAGAGAACCAATGATTAATTGATTAGTTCAATATTATGATCAGCATAGTTTTGACACATTAATTTGGTAGATTACATAGGTACTTAAACATATCTTGGGAGAATACTTGCATATCTTGAGAGAGTACTTGCATATCTTGAGAGAGTACTCGCATATCTTGGGGGAATACTTGCATATGTTGAGAGAATACTCGCATATCTTGGGAGAATACTCATTTACCTTGGGAGCATGTTCTTATATTTCTCTTAAAAATAACATATTTTTTCGTTGTCGACATACTTATTTCTGTGGTGACTTGTTTAATTATTCAAATAGGAGCAGAACTGAACAATCTAATTTCCAAATCTTTTTCAACTAACAATCTGATGTTTTTATTAATAATTGATACCATATTTTTTTTTTAATCGTGTATAGTCGGGAAATGAAAGGTTCTATGTCAACTTTTACAGAACAAGAGACTTACTTTTTTTCCGAACAGGAAACAAGAGATATAAACAACCTGTTCAAAAAAACAACACCCTTCCTTGGCAGTCGGGTAAAAAAGTAACGTTATGTAACGTAAAAAGTAACAGAATACCGAAAAGATATCTAATTAAAAACTGCCTAACCGACTTGCAGAAAATCAAAATAAATGTGCAGTCATCCTAAATGGACCGTAGGCATGTAGGACGAGTTGACGAATTACTCGCCTAACCTTTACTTTCCGCGAGTGTTCTTCCTCACAACCAAGACTGTTTTGCTCCTGTTTTTTTATTACATTTCAGAAACTGCTACCACCCGAACCTAGACGTAAATCTAGGTGGAGGACACGGTCGCAGGTTCAACGATCTGCAGAATTAATTCACATAACAATATGACATTATATACTTTCACATAATATACTGGAATGCAAGATGAATATTTCGTGTGGAAGGAGAATTATGTCATTTAAGGTGTATCCACACACATCAGGGCCGTTTCTGGGGCGTGAAAGAACCATGCTCAGTCAGATCAAAAGAAATATTGGTGTGTACATGTTATATGCACTCGTTGAGTCGGCGTCGGAGCTTCAGTGCCTGCCTTGTGTGTACCATGGCCCTGATATGTGTGGATAGTCATTAACATATATTATATGGAATACCTATGACATGGCGTAAAAATACTGAATTAATAATGATGTAATTTTGGTTGCACAACATTTTGTAATGACATGTTGCATTCCGGTTTTTTGGTGCCTTCCAAGAATGGAGTGCTGAATGCTTTTGTGTATTATTTGTTGCATATAAGAAAATGTATACTGTGCATGCAGTAAAAAAAATGTGTGGAATAATACATTTTCTTTTTTATTACGAAAAAATTATGAAATGTTTCTTTGATCAGACCACAGATTTTTTTTTAATCTTGATAAAATACAATCTTTGTTTGCGGCCTCTGTTCTATAATGTTTTTTTATTAATTTTATGATTTGCATTCTTATTTTGATTGCATACTTAATGGTATTTGGGTAAAAATTATGCTACCGTGTTTTTTTATTTTAACTGTAATATAAAACCGAAAAAAAAAACATATTATTAGTGAGATTTATATTACATGTTACATTTCTCCTTGAGGCATTATACGGTATTGTCTGGAAGTAAACCGAAGTATGTACATTCAGGGAATATGGTTGCTTAGAAAATTGAGTACCAACTTTAACTGTCTGCAAATACAAATAGACATTGCTTGATAGTCGTATGAAATGGCTATAGCACGGCCATTTGACGTACGTTCAATCTGACAAAAAAATTGTTTCCCCGACTGTACATACAGAAACGCACTAAGTAACTACATATTTCGCTAAAGTGAATACAGTATAACGAAATATTATTTAAATAATTTGTCATACTCTATTCAATGGATATTTATCTGATAAAATTACTGATAGACACAAATGTGTTACTTGACAATTTTATTTAATATTAATGACTATCCCTGATTTTATCAGTTTAGAGATGTAACATCAAGCATGATACGTCAAATATAGATATGCAATGCTTAAAAAAACATTATACATGGAGGCTGTTGCATAAACACCAAAAGATCAAAGAAAGATGTAATTATCGAAGGAATAGCATTTCTTATTGTGATGTCCTTAGGGTATAAATTGGACAAGCTAAAGAATTTAAATACACTTCTCATCAGAAAAATCGAAACACCTTGTAAGTTTATGTTTTGTAAGGATTATCAGAAAAAATAGTATATTTAGGAATATATATATATAAAAACGGAAGTGTTTCGATTTTTCTGATGAGAAGTATATATCCCTACGTTCATTTGTTCATACTTTAAGGGCTATTCAAATTCAGTCCAGCGCTCTAATTGCGTAACTTACTCGTAATCACAATAGTTTTAATTTTGACAATTCTATGACAAAAATTAGTTGTCAAGCAAACAAATTTTAATGGTTTTTAAGTACATAGTGTCAAAATTGAACAGATTGTCATTATAAGTGGCATGGAATTAGAGGGCAGATTTGCGTAATCGCTCTTCATAGCTTGTCTTATTAATACTCTAAGATATACTGAAACTAACCTGTGTTGTGAGTTTCAGAGATATTTTTATATTTCACGCCATTGCCATATTGTTTGTTGTCTCCAGCGATGTCCGGAAGAAGTTTCCGAAGCTGACCAAATTGGTAAGTAACTGTTTATTTAAAAGGATGTGTTTCTCTATACTTTTAATACAGGCTGTAAGGAAAAAAGTGCAAACTGCTACCATGAACTCAGTACATCATTCTAGAACCACCAGCGATGAAATGTTATGAAGGTTATTAAAAAACAAAACAACTGTTGCATACATTTTGACCATGTACTTATTGCACTTTTGTATGAAAAAGCAGATTTCATATTTACAAAAAAAATAGACGCAGATATTTAGTAACCTATTCAGCTTAACTGTTCCTCAAGAGTTACAAAAAACACATCTCAAATCATATCTGCGTCTGGATTTCCGCAAAGTCACGCTTGAATCAATTAACTTTAGTTTAGTGAAACGACATAACACTCACATTATATTAGCAATTTTTCATATGACTAAACATGTTTTAGTGAGAATACGTAATAAACAAAAATATTCGACATCTACCGTGATTTCGTGGTATCTCTAGGGATTTCGTGAACCTTTCCATTATTTCCAACCTCTGCTACAAATAAGCAAGAGAAACACTATCCTCTATTGTTATTATTTTTAGCCTATATCGTACCACACTTGGGCAAAGTACTCTATAACTATATCAGTAAAAATTTTTTTTTTGTGAAACTACAAAATGTCGTGATGGCACAGTGTGTAAGGTGCCCACCTCTCATACACGTGGTTGTAGGTTCGAAACCGAGCAATGACCAATGTGACTTGTTCAATTCATATGTACTTGTTCAGTTTATCTTAGAAATCACTGACATTGCTGTAGGAAAACATCGGAGATCTAAAATGGTTCAACAGGTGGCAGCACTGAGACGACAGGTCCGGGCACGTCAAAACTGTCAAAGTGCCTATATTTCTTTAGTCGTGACTGAATGATGAATGAATAAATGAATGCAACGGATGATGAACGTCTTATAATCATTTTCGAAATGGAAGACCTCTTGTCAAAGTGGCGCCAACTGGTGGTGTGAATTTTCATGAAAACCGTCATTAGTCTGAAATAGCCAACAAGTTTTGAGCAAGTGTGGTGATTAATGCTCGTGCCTTCTTTTTATGAGAAGAGGCTTCTGCCCTGCAGTGGAACAGTAACAGGCGTAATTATTATCTTATTACATAATTGTAATAAATTTTACCTAACAGGACGGCGTGGATTTACCCCCAGCCATCGGTTTCGATGTCCTAGAAGACGCGCGTCTACCACCACGCCAACAATCATTCTTAGTAGACCCGGCAGGCCAGGACTTGGTACGCGAGTTTCTGACTCAGTACTTCGCTATCTATGATGCCGAGTCGAGGCAACCGTTGCTTGAGGCTTATCATGAACATGCGACTATGTCCATGGCTGCTAGTTATCTGACGAATGATAGTCGAAATGCTGCTACTCAAAGGTATGTTGAATTAGTGTTTTGTTTTAGTTTAGAAATATTTTTTCTTTATTTTGCGCCTGTTTAGGTTTTATGAAAAATTTAAGTATCTGTGTATTATTAAACGACAAAAAAATCTCGGCTATTTGGGAAAAATGAGATAGAAATTTTTGATAAAAACTGAATTACTTTTGGAAAGTATTTTAACATTCAATTGTTTCTCTAAAATTAGCTTTATAACACGTCTCTTTTGTAGCTAAATAAACATGTATGGTCTGTTCCAAAAGTGTCTAACGAAAGTGTAAACAAACCCTGTTCCGGTTAAATTCGTACGCAATCACTCATTAAAAGAAATTAGTAACACATTCAGCTGTATTTAGAAGGTTCAACTTTATATCTCACCACTTTTTCCAACAAGTATTTTCTGAATAACATTATTTTATTGTTGTTGAAAATGAAAAATTGACCACGAAAATTGAGGTTATAAAATTAACCTCGATCATTGTCAAATGATCAACATCTATAAGGTGATATAAAATTAGAATTTCGGGATTAATTATTACAATAATCGAATCAAAGCACTCAATTTGTATGTGGGACTACAAATTGGCATCCACAGGTAGGTACGTTTTCTGATACAGTTGTTTACATTTTCAACAGAAACTATTTGAACATACAATTATTATTATGTATTTTGCACATTAATTCATATTATATATGTTATGGACCAAGTGATTATTAGGGCATTATAAAAAATGGCCGGGCAGTTTGAAAAATGCCCGGGCAGTTTGAAAAATGCCCAATATGAGAGGGCAGTATGATAACAACTATTGAAATAATCAAATCGATCGGGCATTTTTTATTATGCTAGTCACCTATGGGACAGCACAATTAAAACCAGGTTTTATTACTATTATTTTGATTTCAAACGTAGAATCAATATTTAAAATCAAATAAAATATTTCCGTTCGTAGACACTCTGCTGGCCTATGATGACTTTACCATAATTAAATACCAGTGTATTATCAGATTGCCCAAAGACCAGGCAATGCGATAAATAAGGAAGTTCAAATATAATTAATTATTTCGCCCTAAGTAGCTTGTCATTATTCATAATGCGCGGGCATTATGAAAAATGCCCCTATTTATTACTTGGTTCAAAACATATACACCCTTTCTTTTCAATCAACATCTATCCATTCCAGACTAAACTCATACATCACAAACAGTCGTAATATCATGCGTATTACGGAGCGTGAGTCCCGGCGACGATACCTGCGCGCGGGCAGACTGCAGGTCGTCTCGTTCCTATCTGACTTACCGAAGACGAAGCACGACCTGATGGGTTTCGCTGTTGATTTACTTATTTTTACCGTAAGTTTAGTATTTTTGTGTTTATTTATTAGAATTATTTATGGTGTCAATGAGTTCGCCGTTTTGGTCGCGAATTTCATTACTTAGTTTTGTGTTGTTTAGGAATAGTCTCGTAAATGCTGAACCTTCCTAATCAATCTCGAAATATGAGAGGACTAACAGCTGATAAGTATATCCTTGCGAAATTAAACATAGATATCTAATTAAATATTTATTCCACAATGTTCGATATTGCACCTACCACTGTTTGTCACTGCACCACCCAAAGGTTGACTGGTAGAAAATGCCTATGGCATTAAGTCTACCTCTGTACATTTGTGTGCTTAAAGTATTAAATAAATTATTCTGAAGAGGTTACTTTAGATAAGTCAATAGTAGTTACAATCAATTAAACTAAACTAAAAATCACTAAAATTTAGTTTAGTCCTGTCAAACTATCAAACTCATTCTGAAATAGACTTTAAATGACACAACTTAACTATAATTTAGTTTGACAGCACTAAGATGGCACTGAGATTAGTTTAGTGAAAATGCTATTCTGAATTTGACGATTAAAACTAAAATTTTGTCCTATATCTAAAATCCCCTTACTATATTTAATCGCGATTAAAAATGTGTGGAATAAAATTAGATGTCATGAACTAAAATTCAAACCAACACCTCGACTTCAGTTACAAAAAACAGTACAGTATTTTTTTATTTTGTTTTGCTTATGCCTCGAAAACGGTGTGTCCTATCGCAAAAATAATGAAAATTTCGATTCCCTTTAGTATACCGTTAAACCCCTAATTCTCAACATGTTGAAAGAAAGAAAGAAAAGAAAGAAAGAAAAATATTTTATTTGGGTCACGCACAGGAAAAACAAGCAGTAACATAAAGTAAGAACTAAAATTAAAAATAATAATAATAAAAGAACAATCAAAACTAACAAACTACTTAGACGACCTGTGCGAGGCCAAAAAGGCCCCTATCTCAGCATAATGCTGCTATATTTAAAAAAGAAATAAATACCGCAGCGCTGGTATTCTGATAGGGCCCGCTGTGATGCCACGGACACGCCTACAGACACATAATAATATAAATCCCATTATGGGATAACAACATAAATAAATAAAAAATAATAGTTAGTTAGTTAGTTAATGTTGGTAATTATTTTCTATTTTTTTTTCGTTATTTTCCATACAAAAACTGAAAAATCCATTAAAAACACGTCGAGGCTGCCGTGCATGCGCGCCTCTGGCTCAAAAAAAAAAAACGGGGTAGGGAAAACAAGTACCAAGTGGAGGCGCGCGGTTGTCAAATTCGATTTTAGTTGTGTCAAAATAAGTTTTAAATTTAGAGAATTTATTTGGCAGAGTAGCTCCAAGATTCCCATAGTCAAAAGTAAGGAATTTTAGTGATAGTTTAGTTAGTTTAGTTCGGTATACAAGAGAATCGGCACCATTGTCTGTTGTTTTTGCGACAGCCTGAGACTTCCTTGAGTTTCTTAAGTTTTAAGTTTCCTTTTTAAAAGTAGTCTTCTGTATGTCGTCTTCAGACCAAATATAGACTTAAGCCATGACCTTGAAGAAACTTGCCTCTTCAGAATTAGATCATCACTGCTGAACCTCCCCCAAGCACCGCCACTTCGACCATTTTTGTGCTTTCCGCATTCAGCGGATCCGCGGCCTTCATAAGGTCATTGGTACACCTTCCAACGCTACGTCTTCCGGTACCTGGTCGCCATTCCAGAACCTTTCGGCGCCATCGGCCATCTGTTCTGCGAGCGATGTGCCCTGGCCGTTTCCACTTAAGTTTGGAAATTATTCAGGCTATGTCGGTTACCTTGGTTCTGCGGATCTCTTCATTTTTGATTCGATCACGTAGGGAAACTCCAAGCATAGCCCTGTCCATTGCTCTTTGGGTAACTTTTAGCCTTCTAATAAGGCCCATTGTGAGCGACCACGAAGTGCCATAGGTAATCATTAGCTACACACACTGATCAAAGACTTTCGTCTTGAGACACTGTGGTATGTGAGACGAGAAGATATTCCCTAGCCTCCCGAGCGCTGCCCAGCCGAGTCGATGATTGACTTCTTTCTCGAAGTTGGACCTACCTAATAGAATATGTATTTAATTTCACAAGGATATCACTTATCAGTTGCTCCTAACATTTATATCTTCCTTCCACAGCCTGCCATGATTGTCCTGACGATGAATGGGATCTACAAAGAGACAACGACGAGCGGTAACCCAGTTCGTTCGTTCCATCGCACGTTCGTGATTGTGCCGAACGCCGGCGGCGGTTTCTGCATCATCAACGATATGCTCTTCATCACTAATACTACTAAGGAACAGGTGAGGGTCTTTATATTTTTTTTTGGACAAATATTTATGGGAAAAACACTGGGAATGATTTTTATTATTTTTTATTCATAAAGAGTTTACAGTTTTCTTTTATTTAAAATAATGTCCCCACACAACCGTTTTCATAGTTTGTCTGTGGGAACGGATCATACAAAATTAAAGTTTATTAGAGCAGAAATGAAGATACTAAACTTAATCTATTTTACCTACTTTCTTAAATTGATATAATACTAGCTGACCGGAAAGACGTTGTCCTGTGTCCTGGATCGCAGCGCCACTTACCAGGTCCAATTCAAATTGTGAATCTAAATCATCCAGGGACACCAAAAAACATTTCTTCAAAATCGTTCCACCCGTTTAGGAGGAGTTCAGTGTTACACAAGAATTATTTATATAAAAATTTATCTGATACGCACATTGTTTATAAATTCTTCAGGTAGATTTGTTTAGGTAATTTAGCAAATTTGTCTTTTGCTAAAGCTTGTGATGGCATAGCCCCATCACTCCCTTTGAGCGTTTGTTCGGACCCAAGCCAGGCAGCCACACTGGAGCCCTGCACAAACCATGCGATTATCCAAACAGCACATTTGCTGTTACCCGAAGGTTGATTGCAGATCTAACAAAGATATTTTTTTTATTATCCAGGAGGACAAAGCCTTCGCCTCAGGCGTCGCAATCGAGCCGACTCCTCCAACTCCCGCACCGACGCCGACGCCCGGCATGGTGGCACAACCATCGCAAGACGAGACGCAGAAGATGATGCTCACCATGCTCGGCCAACAGACCGGCATGAATGACCACTGGAGTATCAAGTGAGTACCTGGAAAAAATAATATTAAGTTATTGTACAGACACGGTGTAAAAAGACTGACATAGATGTTATCAACGCATTCTTTACATCAATCTAAGAAACGGAGCAAACATTATAATTATGTAGCTGCGAAATGGCTTTTATATTCAATGTGACAAATCGCTGTTTACGGCAGCGCGCAATGTAACGCACGCAACATTGTGTTTATGGGTGCATGCAACGGTACAGAAGTTTTGGGGGAATTAAAAGAAAATAAAATATAAAAATAAGGTTGGAACTTTCGCGCAAAAAATCTGCTGTTCCATACTAAAGTTATTATGGGATAGCTGTTATTTTCGCGATATCCAAGTTGGGCCCATAGTAAAAATTATTCAGTTCGATGGTCTAAAGCACTTCTTAATATTTGAAAAGTCGAGTGTGTGTGTACTTACGTGCGAGAACTTCGTTCATGATGGGGGTCCCCCGACCACACACTTTTTTATGTCTACTTTGATATGGATCTGTCTTGCCATAATAAATGAATTCCTAAGACATTTTGTTAGAACTGTTATGATTTGATGTGATTATTATAAATATATGGCAATAGTATTTATTGCATTTCAGCAATCATTGGTGCCATTTGTAATGGACTTTATTTTTTCCATGATATTTATTTTCCTAGATATATTTTTTTACATAGCCATAACTTTCTTTTCAGCTGCCTACAACAAACAGGATGGGACTTCCAACGAGCCTTATTTGTCTTCAACCAACTAAATTCAGAAGGGAAGATCCCTCCTGAAGCGTTCGTCAAGTGAACCTAAAACATTATAATAAAGCTGTGCCAGTGTACATATTAGTTACAGAGAATAAATAACTATTTTTTTAGTTAAAATATGACTTCTTGTCGTCTAGTTTATCTATGGATAAGTGAAAGGAGTTTTTATACTCACTTAATCTATGGATCTGTGGAACTTTATTGCCGCGTGTGAACGATATGATTTATTAGTTGAATGAGGAAGTAGAATATAAAATGGATGAAAATTGTGCTGAAGAAAAGTGAAAACATTATTTGAAATGTTGATAATGTACAAGAAATTAAACATGGTATAAAAATTATATTCGATCAAGCGAATGAAAGAACAATATCAGCATAATATCTTGGAAAACGCATGAATCAAGATTTATCAAGCTAAGAGAAGAAGATAAAAAAAAAACGATTTGAGATGCATCACACGATTCAAGAATATTACGATGAATCAAAAATACAAGAGTGATCAGTAAGCACTTACAAGTTGGATGATCAACACGGAAATGATGTCGAATCGTGTCCAAGAAACATAGAAACATGGAAAAACTTTGCTTCAAATATTACCAACAAAAAATTACCACCATATTGTTATGGTGTTTATATAAAATCCACTCTATGTAAGAGGCTTTCGTCCAATTCTGAAAACTGATTATATTATCCAGAAGATTTCACCAGAGAAGAAACCTTGGGATTAATTTTTATGTATATTTTGTTTGTTAGTTTGTTCAATATTTCTTTGAATTTTAGTTAAAAAAAAAAGTTCCTAAAGAATCAATTATTCATTTGAAAAAAAAAAAACAGAAGTTTTTGTTTTTGTTAATAAGATGAATCAATGATGTGTAATGTATTTAAATATTGATATTACTGACACTCAGTAAAATCAATAATTATTTTCCTATATAGATGGATGTGTGATGTTAATGACTTACGAGTGATTTATAAATACATTTATAATTAATTAAACTATCGTTCGATATGGCTCTACATCGCTCAATCATCTATAATAATTAAATTCTGCCAATATGTATGGTATAAAAAGTAAATCGTTTAAAAAAATACTTTATTGGTTCATCTTTGGAAAAGTTCTAAAAAAAACTATTGTCTGTGAAAAAATATATCAATTGTATGTAATATTTCCAAGCATAAATAATATGAAGTGTTTATGTAGGTATGATGCAACATGTATTAGATTTTTAAATCTATTTTAATTTTGTGTAATACCTACAATAGTTTATTGTATTTGTTTGTATTTATCAGTCTTTTAACCCAAAAATATTGGGATTGTCGTCAAATCTAACCAGATACTATTTGTATTTAAAAAAATATCTAATTGTACACGCTGCGATTTCATGTCGAAAATAGTAAAAAAAAGAATGACACGTAACACTTATTATTTGAATTGATTTTGTTATTTGTAAATAGTCGTTATTAAATTTAATTTTACTTTCGTTCGGGGGTGAGTTGGGCTGCAGTGTCGATGGATATACAGGCCAAGTTCCTCAAAGATCGGCAAGTTTTCAGTGCTTTTTGTTACAATGCTGGATTTGTACGGAACCAGATTGTTATATTCATAGTGCACTAGTCAATGGACATTGCATTACTGTGGCGGAACCCCTAGACGTAGTCTTAGTGGGCTAGCCGCAGATCGTGTGATTATTTTTCACCAAGGATTTTCAGATAGCACTTTTTTACTTAGCCGTGAAGTTTGTGGACAGCCGAAATCTTCCTGCGGCCTCGGGGCGGGGCTTAGGGTTTTATTATAAGAGTTAACATTAAGACTGTTACTGAAGTAAATAAATCTTTCTTTTTTTTGATCGTATTTGGTTTTTAATGTCATTATTATAAGTACACTGTAAAGGCTCCCGCTGACAGGCACGCCGCGACAGCGCGACGCGACTTTATTAGAACAATTTCTATGCAACTTCATTTCTTTCCATTTTTTCCATCTTTGTTTTTAGGGTTCCGTACCCAAAGGGTAAAACGGGACCCTATTACTAAGGCTCCGCTGTCTGTCTGTCCGTCTGTCACCAGGCTGTATCTCACGAACCGTGATAGCTAGGCAATTGAAATTTACACAGATGATGTATTTCTGTTGCCGCTATAACAACAAATACAAAACCGGCCACGTGCATGTCGTACCATGCACAATGAAGGGTTCCGTTGGGATGAATTTATAAAACAAATTTAACATTGTAGTTGAAAACTTGTTCTCCGATTGCAAAAAGTTGGTCGATTATTACTCGGTAACTTGTGAAGTCTACGTAGCGGTGATAGTTTTCCTTTTAATTTCGTTATATATACTACTGCCGTGAATTTTTTCACATATCCAAACCCAGCCATTTAGCTGGCAGGGGGGGGGGACACTTGGCTCTAACAAAAATGAGCACTAAAGCTTAATATTCCGCAAACGGATAACTGAATCCAAAAATGGTTTGAACAAACTCGCATTATTTTTAAACGACCTTTCCAACGATTCCACACCATGGGATTGACGAGAAAAAAAAACCATCCCCACTTTACGTGTAGGGGAGGTAACCTAAAAAAAAATAGTTTTAACGATTTTATTTAACTACTTTGTCGACGTCGTTTATATGTATATCCATACCGCTTTCTAGTACCAACGGTCTCTGAGCTAAGCCGCGGACAGACGGACAGACGGACATGGCGAAACTATAAGGGTTCCTTGTTGACTACGGAACTCTAAAAAATCAGAATAAAATAAATATTTAAGGGGGCTGCCATACAACAAATGTGATTTTTTTTGCCGTTTTTATAGATAATGGCACGGAACCCTTCGTGCGCGAGTCCGACTCGCACTTGGCCGGTTGTTCTAATTGTCTTCATAGTTTTTTTTTGTCAGTGAAAACTTGTAAATTTCCTTCAATTTTATATGGTTTAAGAACACTGTATAAGTAAGCTGTAAACCCGAAAAGAATACAATAAAATGTTCTACCAGAATCGGGTCGCACCGTCGCCGCCGCGTTAAGCGTGAACATACTTTTCTCCTTTTTCGTATCGATTTCTCTCACTTACATTACTCTGTATGTATGGTCAAGCACTCTAAGCATACATCCGGCTATGACATTAGGAATACAAGAGGCAACGCAGGTGCACTACCATCTGAGAGTATAGAATGGAAAAATGCCTCATGTGCTTTCAACTACACCGGCAACCGTACCCTTCACACCGGCCGCAACACTGGAACGCTGAATGGCGGCAGAAACAAGTATAGTACTAGTCCGTGCCTATTGCCATGAACCGGGCAAAACAGCCTAAATACTGCTACTGAGAGACAATCCTGAAGGAAACCCAAAAACACTGCCCGAAAATAGGAGCTCAAGCTCACCAATCGCTAACTTTTCAAGGCTTTACTAATGGTACACAATGGTGCCGATTCCCTTGTTCACAAACTAAACTAAATTTAAGTTCAGTGCATCTTTTTCTTTCTATTTCAATTTTAAAAGGACAGCCGATAAATTTAAGTTTAGTCCTGTCAAATTAATCAGCGCCTGACATAAATTGACGTAATTTTATGAAGCAAGTTTTTAATCGCGTCTAAACTTATTTGGAGTAGTGACAGTTTGATAGGAAAATACAAATAAACTAAAATTTATCTTCTGTCCTTTTCTTAATAAAATAGACTGAACTTAAATTTAGTTTAGTTTGTGAACAACAGAATCGGCACCAATATATTTTAATAAAATATAATCAGTTTATTTAATAATCAACATGACGTTTCAACAAATAAATTGCAGTAAGCTGTTAAGTATGGAAATACCTGTAACAAAAGACTTCCCTGTTCCATAACTATGTGTACAAATACAAAGCTGTAAATAACAGAATTAATAACAAAGTAATTACAATAACAAAACAAAAAAAAGAGAATATAAAAAACAATTAACTGTCCATTGTGGCGCGACTCCCGAGGGCAGTCCCATCCGCTATGCCTTCACTAGGTACACTCTTACCTTCCCTCAATCATCAAACAAATATGGGAAACGGGAAAGTACCCTATTCATCTAAACAGTCATTTTGTATTTCATCGGTTGCCTCCCTCATATGCTGCGTATAGGGACAAAGGTCTTCCCCGCTTGGTCCTTATCACTCCTCATTAGGCTGTGTTAGGTACGCAAATAGTCTAATTAAATTAGTTTGGTTGGGGATAAAAGCATACATATTTTAGCTACCTAATATGCAAAGTTTTATGGTTGCTGGGAATCCCCTGCTCCCGAAATAGGGTGCTGTTACTACGCTGACAGGTACCTAGGTACTATCTTGGCTTCTGTGTTTTTTTTTGTATTAAGTATCTTCAATTCAATTCAAAACCTTTGTTTCGTGTAAAACATTAATTTGAGATAGTTTAAAATTCCGTGAGTTCAATAAAATCTAAAGTCTCTGATTGCGTCTGGCGCACTCTGGGCAAATTCAGCTGAGCTTTTTCTAACTAGCAATTTTTTTTAAGGCCGTACCCTTCCTCAGATTTTGTCTTGCTCGCACCATACTACTCGCGGCCTGAGTGAGAGCGAGACGGAGTGGGGTGCTGGCGGCTCTCAAGCCTCGAATATTTCGTGTTTTCGCCAAACATAGGACCTAGAATCAATCCTCAACTTTAACATATATTTACTTCAAAATTATTGCTGCGGTATTTTCGGCTTAATGGAGGATCATGCTATTTGAGGTAGGATAGGGCCTTTTATTTATAAACTCTAAATAAAAAATATAATTTCAACTTCCATAATTTATTATTCAAGAAATTGCTATTAAAATAAGAATAAGTACTTTGGTACAGTAACGTAAGTAGGTAACTTGGGTTGGAAGTTGACTGATTTTCTCAGTCGTCTGCACCTAGCCAATCATAAAGGGGCCCTGTATCAAAATTAGTTGGGCACCCTTTTTACCCGACTGCAGCGACGTTCCAAATGAGGGTATTTTTCCGTTTTTTTTTTTTTTTTTTAATCCGGAGTCACGTGTTAGAGCGATAAATCGAACAGATTACGTGTGACTCCGGATTTTTAATTAGTCTGTCTGGGGTGTCTTGTTGGCACCTTTTTAGTCGTAGTTGGGTTTTAGTTTTTATTACTTTTATTTTTTTTTATTTTGGGGTTATAATATTATATATTTTTGAAATGTGCTCATTAAGCCCTTTCATTTGATACCCAACATGGTACGATTAAACAATTTTTTTTTTTTAGTTCCTGACTTTATGTCCTCTAGAGGGCGCCTTTTTTAATTCAATGTGACGTCACATAGCTTATAACCAGCGGACGATCAAGACGCTTCCAACGATACCTCATTTGTCAAACTGTGATGAGTGGTTTAGACGGAACAGATGAACATACATACATACATACATACCGGTCAAACTCATAACCCTCCTTTTTTCTTCGCCGTAGTCGGGTAATGAATGCAAGCCATAAATAAATTGCGTAAATTCTCATATATTTTCAGCAGGTAGGTATATAATATGTACTAACTCATGACAGGCCTCTTATCAATAAGAATTTGAGCTTTTGGATAATATGGGGTTAGCTGTAGCTTGGGGGCTCCCATTTATTGCAGATACGGCTGATGGCTGATGCGGCGGCGGTAGCTAACCCCTTGTACCTACTGTCTAGCTAGAAGAATTCAAATTATGCATCAAACCCAGTTTTACCTAACGTGAATGGTGTTAACATCGGAAAAGTTTAAAAACATTTTTGAGGCGATACACTCATAAAAATAATAACGTCATTCTATCTCGTTTTGTTTTATTTACCTATCCCATTTCCACCTACAGCCTATTAATCCATTGTTGAAAATGATAATCCGAATAAATGGTGATGATACACAGGTAGGTACCTATTTTATTTATATATATATATAGGTATGAATGACGTGACAAATCTTTTGGAAAAAGTAAACACAATTGTGTTCTAAGAAAGATGTTGAATACGTCAATCTGAGGTGAATGATGTTTAATTTGGATACTGCCGAGATAAAATGAGATCTTCTGTTATCATTTTATTTATCAGAGCTTAGCGACACTGCTTTATGTAAGGTGTTTACACCATAATTAAAATATTTCGAAGGCTTCTTACAGTTTTTTCATTATATTTAGGTCAAGATTTGTAAATAATACGTCATAATGTGTGATAAATAATTTTGATAAAAATATTCAGGCTCAGACAACACGGCTGACATATTTGGTACCAGTATCTATCCCAAGGTTGATTTCAGTTCATTATCTATTAAGAAGACGTAGACAGATCGCACACATGGCAACATGGGGTTACTAATCGTAATCTAGCACAAGTGGACAAACCTCTAGTGCCGATCGCTGGATGGAATCTGATGGAACTATTCCATTCATACCTTCCATAACATCCTATATAAGGAATATATCCATATTTATAATCCATTGCTGGGACACGGGCATCAGGCCTTCGCTCTCTTTTGACAACATTTAAAAAAAGAATTTTAACATTTATTGCGGTACTAAGCATGCCACTTGTAAACTTGTAAGACGGAATAAAGAGGAGACACTCTCAGGATTTGTTATGATTTTCTACAAGTTAAAAAGAAATATAATTCTACAAGTTAATACACTTACAAAGAATTTTTTGGCAAACAAAATCACGAATAAAATTGCAAAAATATAAGTAATGTGAACGAAATAATGACATTTGATAATATAAGATTTGTAAGTTTTGATAAACAGGGCACTGGTTCTAATAGTGCGCCTGCAGTCCCGAACTTCGGTGCCAGAAATTCACATGTCGCAGTTATTTTTAAATCAAAAGTGGAGGTGACTAGGTAATACGGGGAAAGCCCATCCTTCGGGTAGAAATCCAGACCCAGACTGAACATAACCGCCTAACATTGCCGCAATATAATACCTATACGTTCTTAGAAAATTGCGAAAAAATAAATACACAAATGGTATGGTACAAAGAATTTCCGTATTCCACTAATCAACAAATAACTATCAAGACAAGTTAAATAAAATTGTCAGGACTTTTCAGATTGTAACCGTATTAAAGTCCCGAGTTCCTCTTCATCACATGAGCGAGCCCTGCGGGCTTAAAACGGTCACTTTAGCAGAATCATAATATGAAAATATTATGAATCATCGTAAAATGTCACAAACTGACAATTCATAATATGATCTGCGTGCAATTCATATTACGAAATAATTCATCTGTTTGACATTTTTCTAAGGAGATTCGTAAAATGGTCCACAAATTATGAATTGCTTTTGTGTCAAATTATAGGAATTGCTAATGTCGGCTGGGAATTCGGGAAATATAATGCTTTTAGAGGAATTGCTAATGTGGCTGTTTTAGGTCCCCTGTTCAGCGAGCGGAACAGTTCTTGACTTTAGTTACGCATAGGAAGTAAACGGGCTTTGATCATGTTGAAGTTGTACCATATTGAGTTTGAACTTTTTAGGGGTCCGTACCCAAAGGGTAAAACGCGACCCTATTACTAAGGCTCCGCTGTCTGCCTGTCCGTTTGTCACCAGGCTGTATCTCATGAACCGTGATAGTTTGACAGTTGAAATGTTCACAGAATATCATGTATTTCTGTTGCCGCTATAACAACAAAAAATACTAAAAACAGAATAAAATTAATATTTAAGGGGGCGGACTCACATACAACAAACGTGATTCTTTTTTGCTCGTTTTTGCTCGATATTGATAACGGCAACAGGTAGACGCTTGACATATTCACAGAATATTTAGTTATATATTCACTTTAAAAATAAATATTTAAATTAAAATAAAACAAATATTTAAGGGGGGCTCCCATACAACAGACATAATTTTTTCGCTGTTTTTATAGATACGGAACCCTTCGTGCGACTCGCTCTTGGCCGGTTTTTTTGAGACAGGCCACACACGTTACGATTGTACTTGCGCGAAATTGGACTTGCACAAGTAGGTTCATCAACAACATAGTGCACTTTTTGGCCCGGTTCAGTACACTGAGCTAAATATAGGCGCAGACGGCTAGGTAGACAACACTTTATTTTGTTCCATAGGTTATTTTCCTCTCGTTTGTTTTAGCATTTCTTTCCTTCCTCATATCTACTCATTTATATGCAATGCTTGATGTAGGTATAGGTGCGCACCTGTGCACGCGTCTCTTTGACGTCATAATATTCATTAATCTCATCCTCATGTTAATATTTTTGGAAAGAATAGGTACATTGCTATTATTTACTCATTTTAATTAACCTAGTAGGTATGACGGTTATAAATAATAAACGCAACTTTAAAATATTTACTAATTACTTTCTAATGTTAGTACCTATGTTCCCGTGGATATTTCCCACTGCCACGCGGGCGAAGCCGCGGGCGAAAGCAAATCTTCATTATACAAGCAGATTGTTTGAATTTGAATGTGTCATGAAACTTTCTGTCCAGTTACTTCTATCTAGATATAATCAGACTGAATTCACATACAGTGTTCGGACCACTTCACTTAGGTACCTACTAAGTATTCTCTATTTAACATAGTTTTCAATTGACAGGAATGTTAATTCATCCTTTGATAACATATGTAATAAAATCATGTTGTACAATTCTGTAGTACCTATGTGTTGTAGGTACACATCAAGCTATACATTTCCAGTTTATGCTGATCTCGCATTGTATAGGATTTCCGTAAAATGCGAGGTCAGCTTATACTGGAAATTAATACCTTGATGTGTAGCCGTGTGTACAACAAAAAGCAGGTAGCTATTGGAATAATTCTGCATGGGATCAAATCCTCATTTAAAGCCTCTCCCCCACAGGCGTGTGCCTAATTATCGGTCGTATATTAACGCAAGCGGGATTGCGATATCTGATTTCAGTACATTTTGTATTAGGACGGCCACGAAGTTACACACTGCTACGATAATTACGACGCAATAGAAGTAGAACGCATTCCTCCTGCGATATTCCGATGCGTTCTTAGAACATTTTGTATTACGACGTATGCGAACTTACACACACCTACGTTAATAACTTTAGCACGGTGTAGTCACAATCTACTATTTGTTGGGTGTAGTGCGGGCGGGCGGGGGGCCTGGGGGCCGAGTCTACTAATTTACAAATAGTGGTCTCGCAATGATGAGTTTTTGACAGATTTTGTATGGCATATCTGTCAAAAACTTATCATTGTGAGCCCACTGACACGTTTGTAAATTAGTAGACTTGGCCCCCTGTTATAGTGTAGGTTATACGCAGACGTGGTTATACGGCATTGTCGCAATAACTTATTATCAACCGATGAAAACGCGGCTGTGGGGAAGCTTAATGCAAAATCGTACGGTGCTAAGAATGACGTAGCCAGAATTGTTCTTAGAAGGAGATGCTCTTGCGAGTCTTGCGACTTTCTTTCCAAAAAATAATCTGGTACCTACTGGTAGATATGACAGTTAACCAGAGGCCCTAGAGAAAGTGACATTCTATCAGCGATAACGATGATGGAAAAGGCAAAAATGTATGAGACTGACATAAGCTATCGAAAAGCTTATGTCAATTCTGTTGAAAGTCGTTGTAGAAATTGTCGATCGATTGTCACTTTCGAAGCGATTGTCACTTGTCTAGGCCCACTTGGCCAGTTGAAAACTAGTGTCAAACACTAGTAATTTGGCATTTTTGCTGAACTGGGGTCTATTTGGCGCAGCCATAAAGAATACTTTCCTACTAATTTCCTACAACGCACTTTACACTACTTGTTTGATTTTTATACAGTTCAATAATATGGCTTTTAGTCTGTAAATTAATGTGCCTATTTTATTTCTTTCTTTCTTCGTTGTTACCTACAAGCAACTGCAGAAATTATTTTGTTATTTTCAAGATGTTTCCACGCAAGTAGCTAAGCAATCATTTTAATGACAACTGCATAAACAATTGCGTTATCTAATAAAATGTTATTATAATTATCAGATGCGATAATGTGCATGTTCATCTTTAAATCTTTACAACTATTTGTCTGCTTGTAAATTATTGTTTGCACAAACGTGACGTGGTTGTCTTTCAGTCAATTAACGACTCCACAAAATGTTAAAGCGGTTTTTACCTCTAATTACGTCAGAATATTTATTAAATAGTCGATGTGCTTTTGTGTTGTTGATTTATTTATTTATCGACTCTTTTGGGCATCTTAAAAAGCGAAAATGAGGAGTCCAAACAAACATGGAGTTTCTTGTCCAACGGAATCTACAGTGTTGATATCGATACCTATGACATCGGCGGAGTTCCAAGCTAATTCTTCTAAACAAATGTGTGCACTGACTGGACAGGTCCACTCATTTTGTGTGGTTCTTTCCTCAAAAGACCATTTCAGACACCAATCTACATTGTCATCACATAATCTGACCAAGATTATGTCTGGACTTTAAAAGAGACTATCTCTGAGTTTGTTTGTTTGTTTCGGCCTTTCTTCTCAGAGTAGTCAGATAAGAAACGCCGACCTCAACTAGTTTTAAAAATGTGATTAACGAGTAAAAGAGTTTGTATAAGCCTACTTACAGATATAAATCATTTAACATTTAATCCTGTAAGTATAGAGTGTTAGATGACATCGCTTCATAAAATAGTTGTGCTCGTCCATTTCTTCGTCTTCCTACCCTGATCCCATGATCAATTTTCCCTCATAATCACCGTATCATGCAAGCTAATCCATTGGATAAGATAGAATGCCAAAAAAATTTGGAACATTCATATACACTTCTGAATGGAGGATTGGTCGCTGCACCAAAGACGTAGCGTCTTTTATTCAAAGCTCTTATTGATAAGGTGTTATACAACAGCGTGCAGTCTACAGGATAGCTATTTTCTTTTGATTAAGTAATAGAAAATATTCCAAGTTCTTGTCAGTCTTCCAAAAGCTTTACCCATAGCTTGCTCTTTAAAATCTTCTTAGTCATTGACTGATTCATCTCGGACCAGAAGCCCTAGACAAGTGACATATATTATAGTTAACGATGATGGAAAAAGGCAAAAATGTATAGGACTGACATAAGCTATCAAAAAGCTTATGTCAATCCTGTTGCAAGTCGTTGTAGAAATACGAAACGCTTTCGAAGCGATTGTCACTTATCTAGGCCCTCTGCACTTGAAAGGTTTACAATCTTGAAGGCACGTATCTCAGTGACTAACTTGTCAGGCGGTCAGGGGGTGCAAGATTCTTGCGTTCGCACTGTAGTCTCGACTACGTCATTTCTTGAGGATTATCAAACTTTTTCCGCCATCTTGCACGTCAGCATTGACGTTATACGCTGCTGGGTGTTGCCTGTTTGTAATTACCACTTCTGGCGTTTTCTAGGGTTGTCGATCGTCTTATATAGCTAAGTACGTTTACTTTGGAGGCGCCTTTTATTATAATTCAAATATTATTAAAATCTAATAATATTATAATTCTAGCAAATGCCATGCATAGTAATCCTTCTTATCCGTAAACTGGTGCTGTAGGATATATTTATAGGTACCTATGATGCAACACAAATATATCCTACAGCACCAGTTTATGTAAAATTATGAGGTTTTCGGTGTTATGCACGATATGGCTACTTTTTCATCAGCGTCTATGATCAATTGATGAGTTCTTAGAACGCTATAGTTAGAGGGATTTTTGATGTACAGGGATTTTTGATAATCTTTACCAATAATGAAGCAAGGACCTCATAGCTTTGATAATAGACCCTCCCATACGGAAGTAGGTATCACAGATACAATTAGCTTACGAATCTATTTATATGCCCAGTTTGGCAATAACACATGTGACCATTGATAAGTAAAACGATTCGTTTTAGTTTAAATAGGACTTGAGCATAAAATGACATAGCTCACAGAAGGTAGCCCTCAGGCTAGGTGGAGCCACGATCTTCGCAGCGTGTCTGGTAGCAACCGGATGAGAGTTGCCGAGAATCGAGCTGAATGGCGTGCAATTGGAGATACCTATGTCCAGCAGTGGACTGCTATAGGCTGACGATGATGATGAGCATAAAACAATATCAATACTTACATGTAGTTAAGATGCATGTTTTATACACCATTATACGACGTTTTTGATAAGTCTTAAAATACTTGTTGAAAGCAAAATAGCTGCGTAGACGATGTAATTGTTATTGTTACTTATGGTATGTAAATAGACTTTATTCTCAACCAGAAGCCAGACAGACAAAAAAAAACAATCTAAACAAAAGATAACAATGAAAACCTAATATTTTCTCGACAACCTACGCAATCAATGTGCCTCCTGCATACTCCTGATAGAACAATCAAATCATTTAATCACTTATTTACTTAAACTAACTACAAACATTAATTTTGCGTCATAAGCAAAATTACTTTTACGCCATCTACTACACATGTCATGCTCTCTACTATCTTTGTTTGCATTATAATCTTTAGTAGCAAATACTTATTGTTAAGTGAATGTAATAAACTAATTACCCCTGTGATGAAATCATGGAATCAGAAATGACATAATTTTCAATAGAAAATTATTCTTCAACGACTGTCATTTGATTCGCTGATCAGAAGAAATTGCGGCTTTTAATGTTGTGACACACTTTGTCAGTATCATGCAAGCGTCATTTATCAGCATTTCCTTTTTAGCTAGGATAGGCCCCAATATACTTCCTTCAGGGACCCCAAAGAACTAATACGTGTTTTGTGAAAATGCGTAAGTTTAACATGATCCAAAAATACTACCTTGGGGTACCCTAACTGAGTGATGACGTGCTGATCTATTCTGTAAAAATCTCACCATGAAAACTTAGGTGAAGTGAACTGTCAATATTGTCAATCCCTAGCATCAGGTAGAATGTAAGCTCACTGCACCTATGTAAGTGTGTGCAGTACGCACATGCTGGTCTTGCTTCATAGGACAATATTCGAGTCTGGATGAAATCAAACTGGTTGCTAATCTAGTTGTATAATTTAATTTGTTTGTTTATCATAGATTTTTACACATTTTGTGTTTACTTAAACTCACACGCTGTCTTATTAGTATTACTTGTAAAAATGATAGACTTAGGACTATTGTGATATTGCATACTTTTACAATGTTTGTAAATGTGAGCACCATGTAACTATCACATAATTAATTAATTTATTTGTCATTGCTCTCAATTCTAATTCTTTTTACCTATTGTGGTACAGTGATCGTATTCTAGGTGCATCGTATTCACATGTAATTATATAATTGATGTAAACAAAATATTGTAAAACATTTTTAAAAGAGTAACGGTGGAGATTCTTGCCCATTCTTCTCCATACGAAAACTACCTTCTGGAAGGGGCAAATAGAATCAGTTCTATTTCTTAGTTTTTGACGTTCAAAAGTGCTTTTAATATGCCTATTTGAAATAAATGATTTGACTTTGACTTTGACCTAAGTTTTTACAGTAAGATTTTTAAAGAATGGACCGTCTGTTATAAGTTTTTACTGTCGAAGATGTCTGTTATATGTTTTTACATGCTTAAAACCGTAACATAGTATAATGAAAATCGTGCCTATTTCAGGCGAAAATATAAAATGTTATTAGATAGCGTTCGAAGATGCCTAATTTCTGGAAATAATAATACTTATCGAATACTTAAATATCTTTCCCTCCTCTTTGGTAGCCCTGTTTTTGCAAAGACAGAGAGAGCTTGAGGAATATTTTGATTTTGCACAAGTCAGGGGGAATTCCTATTACAAATATTTACAGGAAATGTACCTACTATGTTTACTTATGTTACACATTACCCGCGGATTTGCCTGTTTATAAGAATTGTTCAACCTTCGGGGCTTCATCTGTAATATAAATGCCTAAATTAACGTTATTGTATAAAAAACTAGCTGCCCGCCCCGGCTTCGCACGGGGAGCACTAAGTACTTATCTACGGTGCATCTACCCAACCTACCTACCTACCTACCTACCCTACCTACCTACCCTACCTATCTACCCGACCTACTTTCCTACCTACCCTGCCTTACCTACTTACCCTACCTACCTGCCCTACCCAACCTACCTACCTACCTATCCTACCTACTGACCTACCTACCTACACCTACCTCCCTACACCTACCAAGATATCTACCTACCCAACCAACTTACCCTACAACCAGTATTATTTAGGGGTATCGTATTACCCAGATAATGGGGTGTGGAGGTCAGATCCACACCCCAGAGGAGAGGAGTCGCTCCAAAATACTGGTATACAGCTGCTGGGGAAAGGCTAGGCAGATTGGTTTTTGCATACAAAAGTATAAATGAAAATGATGTTAGATTGACAGCGGTAAATACCTATAAGAAAAAACATGACGTGGTTTTTAAATCAGTCAGTCAGTCATTTCACAGAACAGAATCCAGCGATTCATCTGTGACTGTCACTGGCTGCCCCTAATAAGGTCAATCTATGTTCCGAGAATATTCTACTACCTACCAAGTTCTAAAGGAAAATCCACGAAAATTGTCCAACATATGATGACACAACATGGCGGCGGTGATGCACGAAAGGAAAGGCTATAAAATATGTAACCAAATAAATTACCTATTGTGAAAAATCGTTCAAGATAGTTCAATCATTACCTAAGGCTTTACTTCGTTGTCTCGTCGCTATCCTCGTGGTTGCCATGGATTTTTGCTTAGCTTACGTTCATACATCCGGCCATACACGCACCTACGTTTTAGGTAATGGGCAACTAGCTTCAACTTTCTGACTAACTGACCGACTCTTTGACTATTCAATTTTTGATTCTTTCGCAAGGGTAACGTTACACGTGTTAAGTTTTTAATTTGTATATCTAAAATCTATTTTTTTTGTATACGAGTATATATATGTTTTTAATTTGGTTAAACTGTAACTACACTACCGAACTGGTAGTGTAGTTACACCGTAATGGTAGCATATGTAAGTAAGCAATAAATAATAATAAAATATAAAATAAATAAATAATTAAAAGTGCCTAAGTAAATGGTTTAATTGAAATAAATGCTTTGAGTTTGAGTTCCTGACCTTTCTGAAGAATATCCCTAAAAAGGTCACTACCTATATTATATTCACTAAATTCTGCCGCGTGCAAGATAAAATGGTCTACCTTCAATATTATCTTAATAGAACCTAGTCTATACATATAATAATCTATATATATAAAACACAAGGGTGACTGACTGATCTATCAACGCACAGCTCAAAGCACTGGATGGATTAGGCTGAAATTTGGCACACAGATAGTTATTATGACGTAGGCGCGCACTAAGAACGGGTTTTTGGAAATTCGACCTTTAAGGGGGTGAAAAGGGGGGATTTCGTTTGTATGTAAAATCTTACTCCTTGAGTTAATAGACTTGAAAATTGGCACGAATATTTATTTATGTAAATAATAAAGTTTGCCATTTTTAGTTTTTTTTTAAACTACCCCCTAAACGGGGATTGGGGGGTGTCAAAGTTTGTATAGAAGAATTTTAACGCGCGGTTCGATTAGCTCGAAACTCGGTTTTTATACTTAAAATCACAAATAAAGAATAATGCGTATCAGAGTTTTTCAAAAATGTACCCCTATCGGGGTTAAAAAGGATAATTTATATCACAGCTCAAATCACTGAACGGATTGGGCTGAAATTTGGCACATAGATCGTTATTAGGACGTAGGCATCAACCAACAAAGGGTTTTTAGAAATTCGTCCTTTAAGGGGGTGAAAAGGGGGGATTTTGTTTGAATGAAAAATCTTATTCCTTGAGATAATAGACTGGAAACTTGGCACGAATATGTAACTAAGAGAATTATAAAGTTTGTCATCTTTCGTTTTTCTAAACTACCCCCTAAACGGGGATTGGGGGGTGTCAAAGTTTGTATAGAAGAATTTTAGTGCGCGGTCCGATTAACTAGCAACTCAGTATTTATACTTAAAACCAAAAATAAAGAATAATGTGTATCAGGGTTTTTCAAAAATCTACCACTAACGGGGTGAAAAGGGGTAGTCTTTATCACAGCTCAAACCACTGAACGGATTGGGCTGAAATTTGGCACACAGATAGTCATTATGACGGAAGCATCCAATATGAAAGGATTTCTGGATTTGGTTAATAAACTTGAAACTTGGTACGGCACTAAAACTTAAAACAAAAATAAAAACGTAGTTGTTTAAAAAATGTTTGCTCCTAACGGGGTGTATAAGGGTAATAAAGTTTAAGGGGTAAAGATCATAAATAAATGTAAAGAACGTAAATATTAATTTTAGAAAACTATCTTTCAAAGGGGGTGGAGGGGTTGTTGAAGTTTTCAAAGGAAAGTACCAAAGCCACGCGGACAAAGTCGCGGGCAAAGTGCTAGTTATACATAAAACAGTGTCATCAAGTAGATACTTTGAAATTTATCTCTAGCAAACAATAGTGCGCGCACGCACGCGATGACGGAAGATTTTCTCATTTCCCATGATATAATGAGTTTAATAGCTTATGAACCGTGAAACTATGTCTTTGCTCTTAATATCCGTCATTTCTTATAGATTGTATGTCGATGACTACAATAACAAGGTAAAGATAGAATGGCGGCTGTAAATGTTAGCGATTTTAGATTGAAAGACATAGGTAAAGTCTAATAAGTTCCTTTTTTCCAATTGCTGTTCTTACCATAGACATTATACAGGGTGTTAGGATAAACAAAGTTATCCTTGAAACCAGTGGTTTGGTTTCATTTATAGAAAATAAAATCAATGGAAAATGACAACTCTTTTTTGTATACGAAAATAAATGTTTTTCAAAAACATTTATTTGTTTACATGTTCGGAAGCTTAATCCCGAACGTAGTATTGGTACACTACTTTTTTTTATTTTTTTGGGATGGAAATCATCAAATGACTTCTCCCGCTCTGGGCGGAGCGGAAGGGCGTGTCAGACTCTTACTGACTAAAAATCCACCCGTGTTCCTTCAGCTGCCTGTTGCCAGGGTCCCGGTATCCCTTTCGGACTATTCCGCAACCCTGGCAGGATTGGTACACTACTGCGTGTGCGTAACAAGTAGTATATTGATGTAAAGAAAATGTAGGCCCAAATCCACCTTTTACAGAGAAGCTAATTTAACTGATCATCATCATCATCATCATCATTTCAGCCGAGAGACATCTACTGCTGGTCATTGGCCTCCCCCAAGCATCGCCACTTTGAACGATTTTGTGCTTCCTGCATCCAGCGGATTCCTGCGGCTTCATAAGGTCATCGGTTCACCTTGTGGGAGGCCGACCAACGCGTCTATGTGTTAGGCAGATTATCGATAGCTGTTAGGCTTATATAACACTCTTGTCAGTAAACATCTGTTCCATATCTTTTCCTATTTTATTTTAGAAATTCGGTCATTTATACTCTTACGGCTCGTGGCTACGTAATAACAGCCGCACGTTGGTCCCGGCTGTCATTTGTGGATCTTTGACAGTCGTTACGGGTCGTCAGAAGCCCGAAAGTCTGACAACCAGTCTTACCAAGGGGTATCGTATTACCTTGTTACTGGTTTGTGGAGGTCAGATAGGCAGTCGCTCCATGTAAAATACTGGTATTCAGCTGCATCCGGTTAGACTGGAAGCCGACCCCAATATAGTTGGGAAAAGGCTAGGCAGATGATGATACTATTACGGCTCTTTACTAGCCAACCAATCGCATATTTTAACATTTTGAACTCGAAATTGCGATGCAATCTGTGTTTCTTTTAGGTACCTACCTAATAACAACCATTTTCTTACTACGCTTTGGAATGGGCAACTAGCTTCATCTTTCTGACTGACCGACCCCTTGACAATTCAAAAGTACCTGTAATTGGTTTATTTGAAATAAATGCTTTAAGTTTGAGTTTGAGTTTAAGACAACAAATAAAGATAAAAATTATTTCCCAGAATAATTTCTTGCGGCGTGTAAGGACGTTAGGACTGCGGGATCTTTCTTCAGTCATGATGACGTCAATCGCACTAACGATTTGATGCATAAGTACTAAAAAGGCTGAGGTGAATTCCATAACTAGCTTTGTGGTTCTTCAAGGTACTTACATAATGTGCTCTATGGTTTGGATTTTACAAAATTAATTTGTAAAAACTTGGTATTCCTCTCAGACCAAATAAAAAACCTAAACAGAGCGCCGTCAACAGTGACGCGAGGCCGGTTTCGTAAACATGTGTGCACATATTTTGGTGTAGTTTGATTGTAAATGGTTGTAAATGTGTGCGTTTGAGCGTGTATGCACAGAGTGGTGGTGTAGTTTTGGCATACTTCGTGGTGGTTTTTTATTTGGTCTGAAGTATTCCTATACTTACCTTATTATAATAATTATCATTGCTTACCTACCTACCTTTGTAATACATATTTTGTGCGCTACATAATCCTAATATCGACTCTTCGACTCTTGAATTTAGAATTTGCATTTTTTTTTGTAAATAGGGATGTGACCAAGGATATTTTTTTTAGATACACTTGCTTTATGATACATAGCTTCCGATTGAACGATTCGAGTACAATATTTTTATTAAAGAAACATGTTTGTGCTCAATGCTGGTACATTTTTCACGGTAGACGGGCGAGTCATCGACCGTGGTGCTCGGCGTAGCTCGGAGAAAAGTACCTACGTGATATTGTGGCGTTGCAAACTGTGCATTATTGTGTTTAAAAACAATGCAGCATACCTTGCATTGTATTAATTTTGAGATTTAAAACTAACTACTAAATTAGCTGTGTTTTTACCCGACTACGGCGAAGAAAAAAGGAGGGTTATGATTTTGACCGGTATGTATGTATGTATGTTCATCTGTTCCCTCATATCTTGTAACCGACTCATCACAATTTCAAAAATGAGGTATTGTTGGAAGCGTCTTGATCGTCCGCTGGTTAAAGGCTATGTGAGGTCACATTAAATAAAAAATGGCGCCCTCTAGAGGACAAAAAGTGAGGAACTAAAAAAAAAAAATATTTAGTCGTACCATGTTGGGTATCAAATGAAAGGGCTTAATGAGCACATTTCAAATATATATATATTATAACCCCAAAAGAATTTAAAAAAAAATTGATGTAATAAAAACTAAAGGCTCGTACAAACAGACGCGATATCGCGTCTGTTTGTACGAGCCTTAAAACCCAACTACGACTAAAAAGGTTTAAACAAGAGACCACAGACAGACAAATTAAAAATCCGAAGTCACACGTAATCTGTTTGATTTATGCCCTAACACGTGGGACTCCGGATTTTTAATTTGTCTGTCTGTGGTCTCTTGTTTATACCTTTTTAGTCGTAGTTGGGTTTTAGTTTTTTCTTTATGTTGTTAATTTTTTCTATCTTTTGTCTTTGTATAGTGTAATAGTGTTGTATCAATTTGAGTAAGTAGATATTCATTTTGAATTAGATACAATATTTATTATTCATTATTCATTATTCACAACTACCTACGTTCTAATTTCATGTCGCAATCTAGTCTAATGTTATGAGCGAATGAAGCGATCTTCTGAATTTAAAATTCTAATGAGTTAGGAAGGCAATTAACAACCATTTGATTTCGTTTTCTTTGTATGATCTCACATTGTTTTAGTTATTTTTTAATAATTCAAAGCTATTAATACCTATGTACATTTTTTAGTTTTTCTAGCTAATGAGTACCTATCTAATTCCAACTGCTTTATGCAGAAGCATGCACAGTTGGTCAACTCGTTTACGTATGTTAATGCGTGGACATATTCATAACCAAAATGGCCGAACACAGCAAATTCTGGATTATTAACTGTAGCCAATATCAATTACCATAGTTGTATCTACAGTTACAACATAAGACTACAGAGTCCAATGATACCTATTATATTATTACAGTCCACAAGTTCAATTTATAAATGTGCCCAAATATCCATGGGTAAATATTTATGCCAGTCTAATTCATTTATTCGAATGTAATTATAAATACAGCTACATGAGATTTTAAAATGCCGAACTTTAGAAGAGTTGCCTAACTGTATTCCATATTCAAATGTTTAGACCGAGACATTTCACACAGATTCCGAATTCGTAATAATAGATTTTATTTGCATTATTAATACGTATTTAATGTCTTTCTAATGATGAATCATAAATGAAGATTAAAAGGTGATCAAATATTTGAATATGGAATAATGTACCTCGATTTGAGTACAGATCAGTTTGAAATCTGTCAGAATTGAATGGATAATCATGCTTGATCATCGCTATAACCATTCAAATGCATTTTCTCAGAATTCTTACTATAAAATTAATTGAAACTAAACAAAAGTAAACTGACCTAGAAATTATGCGAAGCTTTAGATCGTGGACACGCTTCGTTCAATATTTATACGTTCCATCAACGTCAGTGAACTCGTGTGCGCTCGCCTTTACCCGCTTTTACCTTACTGCACTATCTAGATTCACTTATCTGAGCAGCTTGAACCGCGAATGTGTAGTTGTTGTAGTCGGTTGGCGCAACCGGTGGTCGGCGGTCGTGATCTTGCTTCGGCTAATTGTTTTTTTTAAGTGTTAAAGTGTGAGTGTACAGTGTTAACGGTACTAGCGGAGTTAGTTTGCAGGTAAGACCACTTGACCCTTTATCGGATATTGCTCTTTGTTGTGATTTTAATGGAAGAAAGATTTGTGCCGTTTGAATACCAGTTTTCGTAGATTGCCTATTGTTTTCGCACTGTGAGATTTAACAATACCTAGACCGCATTTACGAGGGTACCGTACCCACTGTTCATCTTAACAAACGATAAATTGGATACCTAGTTTTTACTGGTGACACGCTTTTTTCAAAAGATCGAAACGAAAATACGAATTTTCGCAAACAGTGTTATTCTAATTTGAATACGAACCTACCTACTTATTTTTTTTTTAATTCACAACTGCTGCGTTCCAAATTCAAGCCGCCAGTTATGTGAGCGACTATAGAGATTGTATAATTTAAATTTTAAATTGATGTTCTTAGTTCCAACTGACAGTTAATAAAATTATGGCAGTTGTACACGATAGGTCTAACGTCTGTTGCTATTGTGGCGTTTTTACTGGCTAATTCATTGTTATAGGTAGGTACCTACTTAGTTTTGGTTTTTAAAGTTATACCATAGGTTACTTAAATACTCACGTACCAAATGTGTAAAACATGAAATAAACGCATTCCCGGAAATATTAAACTGTAGGAAATGTGTAACAATTACAGGAAGTAAGACGTAACGGCTTTTCATCAGCGACAATTTTTTTTAAAGGAACTATCGGATTTCTATATGAATAATAAAGGCCTATTCGGATACAAGCAATATCGTTGTCGCGCTCGGTAGCGATACTGGTCCAAATTTTGGACCAGTATCGGATATAATAATATATAAAATATATAATTTTGGACTCCAAAATGACTAACCAGAAGGCCAATTCAAAACGTTCACATTCAAGTCGCAATCTGTCTAAGTTGTCAAAAATATTGTATTTTTGACAGATTGCGAATGATTTTTGACAGATTGCGAATAAAATGCGAATGCGAACGTTTTAAAAAATACGGGAATAGCCCCTCTGTAGGCGGGACCAGCTACCGACCGCGGCAACGATATCGCTTAAATCACTATTTACTGTCTATTATGTACCAAACATTAAGACATATTTATTAATTTGTTTGCCATTGGTATTACTATAACTACTCTAATTTGTTAGCCCATTAGCATATTGCAAGGAAGGGATCTAACTATATATTACAGCTATAATAGCTATTATGGGCAAGAGCCTATTAAGATAGATAATAATTTGATAGAACTCTTAAATAATAATAAATACCTAATGAACTGAAGGTTTACCGCATCCAAAAAAAAAAACCGCGACTGCCAAAAAATTAACTAAAAAACCAGTTGTATTAGTAAATCTTTATAAACAAAGCGAAAGGTTTCATTTACTCGCAAACTAAACAGATAAATAAAATGTATTGCAGTCGGGGACAGTTCTGTGAGACACTTTTTAATTTAAGACGTCCTGGGCAGGCGTGCAATAAAATACAACCCAGAACCA
Organism: Lithophane ornitopus; assembly: GCA_948473465.1. NCBI lineage: Eukaryota > Metazoa > Arthropoda > Insecta > Lepidoptera > Noctuidae > Lithophane > Lithophane ornitopus. Next base: position 12,409,649 of record OX419624.1, on the reverse strand, counting down.
TATATATCATCAAAGATATGAAGAAACTTTTTCCGACGGAGCCAATACAGTAACAGATTTGACCAGTAACCTAATAGGTATTATTTACTGAAGTTTTTAGACCTCATTCCAGACCAACCTACATTTAGAGAAAAAACTATTTCAACTCGCAAAAGCACTCAGCATTTTAACAACAACCGAATCACGTACGGCTCGCCCGAACGTTACGGATGCTGAGCAAAACGGTGCAGATCACAATCCAACGACAAACAAGAGGACGTTAACCCGTAATGTCATCCTGGCGTGAACGAGCGTGACTTATTATTGAGAGCAACGTGGAATTGAAAATTGTGTTAAGATTATCCTCTGGAATACTTAAAGGTCTATGTTTCACGATGACCAAATACTACTCACCGTATCAATTCAAAAATAGAACAGGGCCAATTCTTTAATAAAAAACGTTCACATTCAAGTCGAAATCTGTCAAACTTGTCAAACATTTTAGTAAGTATTGAAGTTTTTTTTGACAGATTGCGAATGAGATGCGAATGTGAAAATTCTTAAAAATAATGGAATTGCCCCGCCTGATATGTAATGTTAATGGCAACCTTTATCGTAGGTGGTGCTCAATCTGCTCAAATAGGCACTTTGAATTAGAATTTAATAAGTCATGGCTTGGACAAAAATTCACAATAATTATTTTTTTAATGTAGGTAGGCACGAATTTGTTGTGTTCTTAAGCTGTTCATAAGATGCGACTAATAGTCTCCAGTCGGAATTAAAAAAATATCAGGAATTAAAGATTCTTTCAGAGTTAGAAAATGGACACACACACGACGTTACATAATATTCGTAATTCACTTTTAAGATTTGATTTTAATTTTGTTTAAGTGTGGGTGAAGACAAGAATGAAAGGAATTGTAAAGGAAGACGCAGAAACTCAATCAATGAAATGTTTATTTAGAATGTCTAAGCATAGCAATGCCAGGATGTAACAATAGCGAAGACGTCAGTGTAACACGTATGTGTCAGCGGTTGTTACCACACTTAAGGATGGCTAATTGAATGGAGCTCATAGAAAAACTGTTTTTTATCTATAGTAAACTAGAATACCATTATAAATGTTCCGAAATTGGCAGACAGTGAAGTAAGAAAAAAACACACTGTTATAGTTATATTAACCAATGGTTTTAATGGAGGAGCTCGTGGCTAAGTAACAAAAGCCACACGGTCCAATCTCTTCAAAAAATCAGGTTAAGCTACGATTGCCGGGGGTGACCATCTTTACATACCGAGACTCCTCCGTGTCTCGGAAAGCACGTTGAGCCGTTGGTCCCTGCTGCCATTCGTGGATCTTTGACAGTCGTTACGGGTCGTCAGAAGCCCGAAAGTCTGACAACCAGTCTTACCAAGGGTATATAGTATTACGGTAGGAAGCCGACCCCAACATACTTGGGATACGGTTAGGCAGATTGATTGAACCAATGTTTTGAATGGGGAACATTTTAGATGTACAATCTATGTCCAACATATCCAATCAAATGTTTGTCTTCAAAATGAACAGATGACGATATGGTATAAGAAGTATTAGTCTTGATTGACCCATACAGTCGCTGCTATTCAGATCTCAGACGAAAATGGACCGTCCCGAGTCTCGACGCTGAAAAACTATAGTCGATTCACAATATAACATTTGAATTGCACTTATCGTTCCAGTTGGAGCGGGAAGTAACGTGTTATAACAGTAATACAATGGTGTTAGATTAATAGCCACATATTGCGAACTATGGAAGATAGATTCTGTTCTCTTGAATCAATTGTTTCGTGAGTTACTGTACGATATCCGTTTCAGTCAGTTATTTGTATCATGATAGTGTGGTGTTTTTAGAGGCAGCTGCTGGCTCGCTTATCCTTTTATCTGCATTCTTAATTATCTTCTTCAGATTAGCCGTATGATCGAAATTTAATCGTTTTGAGTCCTCAACACCTTACTTTTCCTGTTTTTCATCCCGTTTCATTCATCTCAGTACTGTGCTTGTTGGAATCACATTCTTCCGTATCCGGTCCATAATTACTCTACAACCGCATTCATCCGTGATTTAACATGGACTTCTTGAAAATTCATTTGTTTTTAAAGTCGCGCCTTTATGCAATCACTTTAATGCTGTGCCCGATAGGGTCCATAATTGTTTCATACAATTTTAAGCCTACCATCTGTTTTTACCAACATTATGGAATGCAATAAGGAATTATGGAGAATTGAAAATTGCTACGGCTACAGTGTCGCGATAAAGCGAACTACACTTCGTACTCTTTGTTACCGGTGTGCTAGAGAGAGCGCGCGAAGTGGAGTTCGTTTTATCGCAACAGTGTGGCCGCAGCATAAGACAAGAAATTCAGTTGAGTGTTGCTGCCTATTCCACTAGTATATGTTCAAGATTGTGTCCAAAAATATCATTGTTCTACATAAGTAAGGAAATGAGCAAGAACAGCTCACGATTTTAGTTTTTATCTCATATATTATTTTCGTGACTGAAGTTAATTCAATGTTATTGTGAAACATGAACGAACCAATTTTTTGTAAGAAAGTGATGGATTAATTTCTCTTAACGAATTTCTAACTTTTTCACGATAATGTTAAAATGAATACTGCGTGGGAGAGAAATCGATTAATTTTATTGATCATTTGACATTTAATAAATGCAGCTAAATGTGACACTGGACAGACTGATATTTTTGCGATAGTCAACCTTTTATTTCTCCTTGAGAAGATTATGAATAGGAATAAATATAAATAAGGTACTAATAATTTTGGAAACACGATATGAATAAAACAACAGTACATAAGATTGAGAGAGGCTCGTGGCTCAATAATAACAGCCACACGGGTCGATCTGAGATTAAGCTAGGTACACTTGCCGCGGTCGTTTCGTGGATGGGTGACCATGACCATCTATTAAAAATATTGAGACCTCTCCGTGTCTCGAAAAAGCACGTTCAGTCGTTAGTCCCGGCTGTCATCCGTAGATCTTTGAAAGTCGTTACGGGTAATCAGAAGTAATCAGTCTTACCTAGGGTTATCGTGTTACCCAGTAACTAAGTTGTGGAGGTCAGATAGTCAGGCAGTCGCTCTATGCAAAATACTGGTATTCAGCTGTATCGGGTTAGACTGGAAGCAGACGCGAACATAGTTTGGAAAAGGCTAGGCAGCTTGATTAAATTGTCAATAGGTATATGAACGGGATAATACACCACTATTAATAAAGTTTTCCTTAAACATATAAACAGGTTCTTAAATCTGAGACATAAACTACAATTTAAATAATATTATTGGACTAAAGCCGGTTGCCATAGAAAATTTAAATACTAGACAAAAAACTAACTCGTTTGCTATATTTGAAAATTCTAGCAGAAAATTCTTAAATGTTAACAACAAAACAACTAGTTTTATAGAATACTTTAATATTTACCAATATCTGAATATTCATTGTTTCCTTGATTCAGATATACAGTGTGTAACAAAAATCCTGTCTGATCCGTGAAGTGTCACCCCGTTGTTAAGAATCATACTGAGAGTCCATATAAGTGCTAATTTTCTGTATTATTTGTTTAGGCTCGTTTGTTGGCCACGTTTATTGCCTTGTCAGAGACGTTGTTCAGTAGGCCTAAAACGGTCACATTAGCAATTTCTTTAAAAGCATTTCATTTCATGAATTTTCAGCTGTCATTAGCAATTCCTCTAATTTGACACAAAACCAATTCATATTATGTGAACCATTTTACGAATCTCCACAGAAAACTGTCAAACAGTTGAATTATTTCGTAATATGAATCGCACGCAGATCATATTATGAATTGTCAGTTTGTGACATTTTACGATGATTCATAATATTGATCCTATTATGATTCTGCCAAAGTCACTGTTTTAATCCCCCAGGTACCGTATTATGAAGTATTAATGCCACCATTTTTCCAGTGTGAGAGAGCGACGGAGCTAGACAAGGCCGCTAGCACCATCCCGTTTTCGCAGTGGAATCAATTTGCATAGCCTTTTCCCATAATCATATGGCATTAATACTTCGTAATACTACCCCTGATCTTGTCGATCAGTGTGAGCGGGTGCAGGTGAACAGATATTTGGGATATTCAAGCAGATGGGCTTTACACCCTGTTCCTCATACCTCTATAAAAGTATTCTCTTTTGTCCTCTTTCCGTCACTACCTACACCATACGAAACAAAGGAATGACGATTTAAGGTGAGATGTAGTTTGAGACTTCAATCTCGAATCCACATCACACAAACCATCATGATCAGTCAAAACCCATCACTTCCATAATTATGAAAGTCCCATTACGGTTAAGAGCAGTGGTAGCCCAGCAAGAGCAGTGGTGGCCCAGTGGTAATGGCCATGACTTACGAGTTGTAGGTCGTAGGTTCGAACCCTGACAGGCGCTTCACTTTGTGCAAATTATTTCATCGCCACTGCTCTCAAAACGGTGAAGGAAAACATCGTGAGGAAACCGGCATGCCCTAGAACGAAAAATTCGAAGACATGTGATATCTACCAACCTGCACTGGGCCCGCGTGGTGGATTACGGCCCGCTCCCTCTCACAGAGAGGAGGCCTGTGTCCCAGCAGTGGGAACATTATAAGCTGATTATGGTAAGCAGATGGGACATAGTGACCTCTATGGTTTTTCAAGAAACGAACAGCATTGCTTTTTCATAATATTCAAGTATGTCAACGTAATGAATTCCGTGGTTTTGCTGTGGTCGTAAAAGTAAACTATTGTTTCTATTGGGGCCGAGGTAAACGCGATCGTAAGTATTATACATATTACTCCTTAATTGCTCACTTACTAAGCTTTACCTTAATGTCATTTAGGATCACCGATATCTAAATTCAGCTTGGGAAGATATTTATCGATGGTATGTGAAGCCAAGTCAGAGGCCCATGGGCGGCTTAAAAACTCTGACACCAGGTTATTTAATAACCACACGAAAAGGAAGAAGCTTGGGTTTTTCGTTAATCGTCTAGATAATTAAATCAAAATAAAAAGTAATTAAACTAGGCTGAGAATCAGCACTTTTTGAACGTCAAAATTATATAAGACAGTCCCCCAAAATGTCCACCCATCATTTCTTCCTAGTGTTTTAGCTGGGAAAAAGAAATGGCGCATCAAACTCCCCAGCAGCACTGCTGTCTCTTCAGTTAGTTGTCATCATCTCATCTGCCTAGCCTTTTCCCAACTATGTTGGGGTCGGCATCCAGTTTAACCGGATGCAGCTGAAAACCAGTATTTTACATGGACTGCCTATCTTACCTCTACAACCCGTTATCTGGGTAATACGATACCCCTTGGCAAGACTGGTTGTCAGACTTTCGGGCTTCAGACGACCCGTAACGACTGTCAAAGATGCACAAATGAAAGCTGGGACTAACTGCTTAACGTGCTTTTCGAGGCACGGAGGAGTCCTGGAAATCGGGAGGCGGGAGGGGGAGGAGGAGTTAGTTGTAAACTATCATAATCAAGAAAAAAACATTCTTAGCCCAATGTGTGTTTGAGAAGCCTCCATGGCAGCTGCCACATAGATACACCATGTTCTGAATATACTCTTCATTTGGGAACTGGAAGAACTTAGTTGCTTCATGTGAGACTAAATACAGATACTGAAAACAGCACCCTAATTGCATAACACACGATTAATCAGATTGGAATTGGTTTGAAACAAATGTCTAATCCATTGCTTCATAAGTTCGAAAAAAAATCTGCTCGACAACGTAAATAACGCAAGGAATGTTGTTGAACTGTCAAAATGAAACAAATTAGTCGTAATCGGTTACGAAAATAAGTTATGCAATTAGATAGCTGGGCAACAGTTTATAGTAACTTCATACATGTTTCCGACTGATTACTACACTGATTGCTGTTGTCAGTCATGGAAGTTTTGGAAAAAAAAAAACTGAAAAACAAGGATTATTTGGTACAATAAATGTTTTAGCCGATGTTTTTGATAAAATATACCACTGTGGTTTGTTTAGTGATAATGTTATCAGCACCGAACAGTCAAGTGCGACTGGGTGGATGTAGGTGATATTCAACGGTTTGTTTGATTACAATTGCCAGGACCAACGGGTTATTTTTTTAAATATTTTCCATTTCTGTTAACACATTATTTACTGTCTTAGGTCAATTATTACTAGACATTCTAAGGGATTTGAATGATACATTAAATTGTTCTTAAGTCACCAATTTATTTGGGGTCGGTGCAACATATATTTTTCTTCCATATTATCTCTATTAGTCGTCATCTCGGTAGTCAGCCCCTTTCTTTATACAGTCCATCCAACGTTTCTTTGGTCTAACCCTACTCTTAGAGCTCGAAAATTTTCTTCACGATAATATCCTCATTCCTCTAAATCAGGGTTCCCAAACTTATTTTGTCTACTGCCCACTTTGAGAATAAAATATTTTTTAGCGCCCCCATTTTTTCACCTACTTAAAAACCACTATAACTTCAAATTAAATTAATTATTGTGAGCTATATTAGCCGACATTTATCTCATTCGACGATCAATCGTACTCAACAAGTAAGGACAAGTATTCAAGTAAAGTTGTTAAAACATGATTGCCCGCGGTCTTTTTTCTACGAAAATTACCTTTTTATTTGTTTGTTTGTGTCTACTTTCATTTCGAAACGGAGCGACCGATTGACATGTTTTTATTTTATTTATTCAATAAAACAGGACATATCTATGAACTAGGTACGCAGAGAGAAATATCGAACCGAGTTAGTTTGAGCAAGTTCTTAATTAATATTAGTTGATGTTCACAAGTTGTAGTCGAGAGTCTAGAGGTCAGTCGGTGTCTGAGAGTTCTCCTAGATGAAATTACAAAACCCCCCAAGCCTCTTCACAACGCCCCCGTTTTTTTTCTGGGTCTCTTATCCCCCACTTTGGGAAAAGTCGCTCTAAATTCTAAAACCAACATTCAATAAACAACACATGATAGTGATTGCTGAGGTAGACACTAGATATTAAGGTGTCCAAGTACCTATTGAGTTTTTGTCGAGTTCGTTGGCATATGTCAATTTAGTAATTAGGTAACTAATTACCAGTATTATTTCTTTTTTATTATGGTGACTTCCTCTACAGAAATAGAATAAGCCATTAGACAAATAATTAGAATTGAATTTACATTTTTTTGGCTTGGCTGAGAACATTATTATTCGTCAATTTATAGGCTTGAATTATTATGCAAGCAATTCATTAAATACTTACAAAAAAATGGAATGAATACTAATAAGCCGAGACCAAACAATTTTTTCGTGCTTTTTATTAGTTGCAGTAAATACTTGACCAAGAATAAGTTTCAGAACGACATCAATATGAAAAAACCGGCTAAGTGCATGTCGTACTATGCACAATGAAGGGTTCCGCAGTTGGGATGAATTTATAAAACAAACTTAACATTGTAGTTGAAAAACTTGTTCTCCGATACAGAATGTATGGGAGAACATGTTTTTACAGCTGCAAATTTAAGTTGGTCGATTATTACTCGGTAACTTGTGGAGCCTACGTAGCGGTGATAGTTTTCCTTTTAATTTCGTTATATATAATACTGCCGTGAATTTTTTCACATATCCAAACCCAACCATTTAGCTGGCAGGGGGGGGGGGGACACTTGGTTCTAACAAAAATTAGTACTTTAAAGCTTAATATTCCGCAAACAGATCCCTGAATCCAAAAATGGTTTTCATAAACTCACATTATTTTTAAACGACCTTTCCAACGATACTCCACACCATGGGATTGACGAGAAAAAAATACCATCCCCACTTTAGGTGTAGGGTACTCTAAAAAAACCACTTTATCGGCGTCGTTTATATGTATATCCATACCAAATTACAGCTTTCGAGTACCAACGGTCTCTGCGCTAAGCCGCGGACAGACGGACAGACGGACATGGCGAAACTATAAGGGTTCCTTGTTGACTACGGAACCCTAAAAAGCATTGTCCGCTAACAACAAAACTCCACTACGGTAACTTTCGAATGATAATTAAATTATTATAGATAACACACACGTACGGAAGCTATCGAATCGATTATATTGCCCGATGATGGCTCGATACGTGGCTCGAAATTGCTCGAAATAGCGTGACTCCACGCGGAACAAACGACCGTCTCGACGACGTCTTCCGACTGCAATTTTTTATTAATTGCCCGTTAACAGGTAATAGTGTTAATATGTTATACCAATTATTCAATCCTATTGTGACAGCTGACGGCTTTATTCTACGCTCTTTTTTACGTAATTTTTGTGGAAGGAAATCCGTACGAATCCGGCCGAGAAAAGCGAAGCGATTCCGATTTTCCGTGGCTGTAATTTACCGCTCCAATTTAGCTATTTGTGCACTGTATCTTAAATTCTTGAGTTCAATGCCATGAATTATGTCTAAGTATAAAAGAAAAATACATTCTGTTTATGCTAAATTACAAGCCAAAACACACTTGAATGGTTTATCTTATTTTCGTGTCTGTCTTCTTTTAATGGCCCAACTCGTGTCTCGTGGTAATCGTTAATGTATCTCATTTGTATCTAATAAACACACACTGCGCTGTCTAGTATCTTTTAGGTACTGGATTATCCAGCATTTTTTATTATGCTCTATTCATTGCATTGATTTAGCTTGATTCCCAGCTAAAGCACTAGGAACTGGGGAAGGGCAGACGTTTTGGGGAACTGTCTTATAAGTAACTTTGACGTTCGAAAAGTGCTGATTCTCAAGCTGAGAATCAGCACTTTTCGAACGTCAAAGTTTGTTTAAGTTTGAATAAATGACTTTTAATTTTGATTGCCTGCTTTCACATGCTCACTACCACGTACGTCTAGTCTAGTCAAAGTGACATTCTATCAACGATAACGATGATGGAAAAGGCAAAATGTATAGGACTGTCATAAGCTATCGAAAAGCATAAGTGAATCCTGTTGAAAGTCGTTGTAGAAATACGAAACGCTTTCGAAGCGATTGTCACTTGTCTAGGCCCTTAGATTGGCTAAGATCCCCAAAAGTTAAGATTTCCGCGTCTGTATGTCAGAAAGTGAGTTCTTAATTCAAAGCAGATTATTGTATCGTAGTTCATCTACCTTAGGTGGGAAATTAGACAATCAGAGTGCGCCTTTACGACTTGTATTGTTTTGTCGAAAAAATGTCAAGGTTTTTACCTTTGTTGGCGTTTATTTTCGGCCATTTTGCACAAAATATCAAACAATATAACAATGAATTTACAAGTGTCACGGTTTAGATTTTCCTTTTTTTGTGGTCTTTACAGGAAACAAACAGTTAAAAAAAAATATTATTGTAGGTACTGAAATTTTGAACAACTGTCTGGTTTTTTCATTCATTAGGCGCTGGAGGTGAAATCGTTGACTGTGAAATTTTATTGCCGGGGAGTTTGTTGCGCCACTTCTTACCAGCTAAAGCACTAGGAAGTGGTGAAGTTTTGTAGGATGGTCTTAACAGTGCTGATTCTCAGCCTAATTTGAATGAATGACTTTTGTTTAGATTCGAAAAGCACTTCAATTCACGATTATATTACCATAGTAAATTCATGTCACGAAATATTCTTTCGTAAATTAATTTACATGATTCTCTATCGCGTGTAATTATTCGATTATTATTAATTGTATATCGTGTGAGGTGCGCGTGCGCCTATTCTAGAAAGGAGAGAATTGGCGGAAAAGTTTTCGTCGTGTGAGAGTTGACAGGGGGATAAATCTCTTTATCTTAAACATGCGAGATATTATCTTGTAATGTAGACATTTTATATCATGTCTTAGCAGTTATATGACGCTTAATTATTTTACAGCTCGTTAACTATGAGTACAAAATGTTATGTAGACTAGAAGAGTATTTTATTCTACTAAATGCGTCAACAAATTTAATTGCACGACATTTTCACTTCAATTTCATTGAAACCTTGTGTCCAGCAAGGATCTATTTCCTCTGAACTTTTCATCTTATGTTACTGGTTCTCGTGGATATGTGACATTCTCTAGTAAATTCAGACATTGGTATACCTACATATTTATGCCCTAATTTTTCATTTATGCTAGGTACGTTTTTACTTAGCGTTCTGAACAGTTCTGAGCAAGCAAGCGTTTGTTCGCGTGGTAAATGAAAACACTTCGCAGCGAGCGAACATGTTTGTTGAGTGATAATCGGTTGGACTCGGCAAACGATTGGTCGCTCGCTCATTTATTTAGTAAAAACGACGTCACGGGCGAGCGAGCAGTGCTCTGTGCATTCGCTCGACGTTGGACGTACTCGGTTGGTGTCCCATCTATTTTATATTCTCCGCCAACATGGAACGAAATCAAGATTTTTTTGCAACTAGTTGAAAATTATAGAGATCCATGCTTAAGGAACCCGCAAACCAAATCCTACTAATATTATAAATGTGAAAGTTTGTGTGTTTGTGTGTTTGTGTGTTTGGATGTTTGTTACTCAATCACGCAAAAACGGCTGAATGGATTTGGATGAAATTTGGCAAACAGATAGTTTATAACCTGGATTAACACATAGGATACTTTTTATCCCGATATTCCCACGGGATCGAGAATTACGCGGGTGAAACTTCGGGGCGCAGCTAGTATTACATAAATAACGCAATAAAAACTATGCTTTAAAATACATAGCTGATATTAAGAGAAACACGCCATTGGAACTCAAAAAGAAGATTGAATCATTAACTGCTTATTTTCGACGTGAAAAATCTAAATCTAGTCAAAAGCAAATCAACTTCATGGTCGTCAGTATTTACCGAAGAACCGATTGAGAATGAGAACGCCGCTGCGCCAGTGAACTGTTCAGTATGAGCTTTTGTTTATAACTAGCGTTCGTTTTCTCGTTTTAGTGAAAAGAGAGGGCCTAGACAAGTGACAATCGCTTCCAAAGCGTATAGTATTTCTACAACGATTTTCAACAGGATTGACTTTTCGATAGCTTATGTCAGGCCTATAGATACATTTTTGCCTTTTCCATCATCGTTATCGCTTCACTATCACTATCATTTTGTCTAGGCCCTCAGACGTTTTCTGTTTTGAGCGAACATCGTATATTTTGGTGTTCTGCAACAGCAATCATGTGCTCGCAACAAAATGTTCATTCGGCGGGGTAGTGAAACCGCGGCTTTATTTGACAACTACATATAATGTGAACCGACTACTTTGTATGCATCTTTGTTGAACTTCTAAGACACGTTATTTATTGTTTCTACCTTGAAAATTTTATCAAACCTGTTAGGTAGGAACATGATAGTATACATATATAAGTTAGCAAGTTACCTACACAATAGCTCGACATACATACAAATTACCTATATGTACAGTCGAACAAGCTATTTGGTATACGCGCAGATAACTTGCAATTACTTGTAAGTGTGGTTATCAATTCGCCTTCGCCGGAATGCTCATATTCTTTCCCTTTTGTATAATGTGCTCTTTTCCCCTTCCACCCCTCTCTATCTTAAGAAACGTTTCGAGTATCTTTGTGACTCCCATACGAAATTTTTAAGGTCTTCAGATAACTTGAAGCTTAAAATGCCAATGCATTCCACAAATTTCTTCGACAAATCCTTTTCTGTTCAGGCCGCTCGTTTGTGGAATGCATTGCCAGTTCAAATAAAACCCGCGCAATCGTTACCTGTATTTAAGAGACTTGTGAAGGAACATTACTTGTTGATGTGATCTTGTTCTCATCTGTAATAATCTGTAGTCGTCATTTATTTTTCGTTGCTTACATAAATATTCTTTTAAAGTCAGTATGTATGTATTTATGTATGTATTGTATAGCATATATATATTATAGTATAATGTATCTATTGGTAAGTTTAAGTACCTACTTATTATTTTGCACCAATGACAACCCCATTTTTGATTTCCACGCAATCACTGTCCATTCTAAGGTTGCCTGGAAGAGATCGCAGAAAGCGATAAGGCCGCCCATTGTATGTTTTGTAGTGTTCAATTTATTTATTTTCGCTATGTATTTTCTGGTGTACAATAAAGTATATACAAATAAATAAATAAGTGTTTTCAGTAGTCAACAACCCTTTTACGTCATTCTCCTAAGCCATACGCTCATAAAGTTAAATCACACACACAATTAAAACAAATTTTGGCAGTGTAGCGGAAAATGAATATATTTTGCCTGATAGATACCAAATAGCTTGTTCGACTGTGCCTTTACTCTGAGTTGTCACCACATTATTAATTATTTTTAGATGTTTTTTTTGCCAGTCCTGATTCACCTACGTCATAGCTTTTCATAAAAAACATAGATCCTAACCTAATTACCATACTGGCTGACTTTTGAGTAGTTACTTAAAATAAAATAGTTCGTGCTTTTATTAGAACACCACGTGCTTTTTATTAAAAAAAACACTTGAATAGGCAAGTAGTTTAATCGTTTGTATATCGATCGAGTTAAGTACCTATGTAAAAAAAAAATTATTATTCAAAACAAAGCAGTCTTACTGGTTTAGATTATGTCTCTAATTAGATAATTAAGGTTTTTTATTAAAATAATATAATATCTTTTTTTTCAGTAAGTTTTTGCCTTTCTAATCGATAGGTTACGATTAATTGCATAAATATCGAAGAGTTTTTATCTTACCTACCTACTTAAAAAAACACGAAGTATTTTTATTTTTTTCCTTAAAATATCGTCGCGGGTCGGTGCGTTAATGAACTTCAAATTAAATTCACAAACAGTCTTAAGAATAATAATACATACATCATCATCTGCCTAGCCTTTTCCCAACTATGTTGGGGTAAACTTCCAGTCTAACAGGATACAGCTGAATACCATTATTTTACATGGAGCGACTGCCTATCAGACCTCCACAACCCAGTAACTGGGTAACACAATATCCCTTGCTAAGAATAGTTGTCAGACTTTTCGGTTTCTGACTACCCGTAATGACTGTCAAAGATCTATAAATATGACAGCCGGGACCAACGGCTTAGCGAGAATAATATACTTACGTCACTTATTTTAGCTTTACACTAATACAGGAATTCCAAGCCAGCACTCTAATTGCGTAACACCACAATCACTATCTGTTTTCATTTTGACAGTTTAACAACATTCATTGCGTTATTTACGTTGTTGAGCAGATGATTTTTCGAAACTACGAAGCAATGGATTAGCAATATCCTTCAAAATGTTTCAGATTGTGATTGATCGTGTGTTACGCAATTAGGGTGCTGAATAGTCAATAAAATCCTAAAGAACATACTCGAGTATCTAGATTCGTCTTGTATAAACCCGAGACACGTCCACGTTGAGATAAGTGTCGGTAGTTTGCGTTACGTTGTTGGCAGGAATATAAAAGTGAATCCATCCGTTAGTTAGCAGTTATCTCCAATTGACCACTCGTTCTGTAAGCGACGCCGACGCTACGATTTGTTCGTCCAAGCCCCAGAGTTGCGCCTGAGTTGATGCGTAGTTTTTACTGGTTGTCAAGAAACGGGTATTATTGAGGTAATGAAGATTTCCTTTTAGGTAGTATGTAGTTCATATAATGGTATTAGGTAGTTTGACTGCCCCGTTGATCTCGTGGTCGCCAGTGCGACTGCTGAGCTTCGGGTCCTGGGTTCGATTCGGGTTTTTCCATTAATAATTTCTTAGTATCAGCCCGGAGTTTGGAAGTTGACGGCGTGATACCCCCGGTCATGTCCTGCATCCGGTTAGACTGAAAGCTGACTCCAATATACATAGTTGGGAAATGATGATGTAGGTAGCAAAAGCAAAATAAACGTTATTCCTTCTTTCTTTTGTTTATGAAAATTTTAGCACCACTTTATCATTCGGTTATTTCACTACTAGCTTCTGCCCACTGCTTCGCCCGCGTGGAGGTCAGAAATTATCCCACGGGTACATACTACCGGGATAAAAAGTATCCTATGTCCTGTGCCAGGTCATGGTCTACTCATGTGCCAAATTTCATCCAAATTCGTTCAGCCGTTTTAGCGTGAAAGCGTAACAAACAAATAAACTCACTTTCGCATTTATAATATTAGCTAGGAAGTTAGGATATCATCAGCATCCGTAATGAACTAGATAAAAAAAGACTAGTAAATTAACTTACTCAAATAACCTCCTCCTTTTGAAGTCAGTTAATGGAAATATCTTTAATTAACGACATCATTACTCCAACACTGACATTATTAATTACCTGTCAAATATAACCGTTCATTGACAGGAAGTATTCGTATTCGTATTTCGTATCTTACTTATAGGTTTTGTCACTTCGTTGGGATCGAAAAAAGCATGGGAACCGATTAGCAGTACCTATAACTATATGTATAGTTTCTCAAAAGAGATATTATCATCATTGTGTTACGTGAAACTATGTTGTTTCCCTCTGATAGTGCACGTGATCACGGTGGTATGATGTTATTATCATACTTATCATAAGTGTGATTGTTACCTTTCTCATTTTTCGTTGTGGTATACTGAAATTGGTGAGATGGAAGATGAAATGAAAGTAAGTACAGTACGACACAACTCAGATGTAACATCGGCAAACTTCGTAAAACCGATCACCATCCGAACTGAGTGCACCTTCAAAATCTTCAAATCTCCTTTACGCAAACGCAATAACTTGTTAAGTAATTTAAATAATAAATATTACCAAATACATTCGTAAAATTGAAATGAATGAATGCAAATTTTCAAAATGCTACATCTAAGTTATGTCGTACTGCACTGTGTTCTATGTAGGTTTTCGATGTAGACCATGACCTGGGGACCAAGTCTACTAATTTACAAACGTGTCAGTGGTCTCACAATGATCAGTTTTTGACAGATATGCCATACGAAATCTGTCAAAAACTGATCATTGTGAGACCACTGACATGTTTGTAGACTTAGCCCCCTGGGTTAGGGATAGGATACGATACTCTTCTCTTTATCCCGGTAGTACGCACCCAAGGGATAATTTCCGACCTCCACGCGTACGATGCCATGGTGGGTAAAAGCTAATGCTCCATAAGTGCACGTGCACTTACGAAGACCTGTAAATGTGACTATGTTTATTTCATCATCATCTTCATCGATCTGCCCTTGTCCCATGTTACTTGGGGTCGGCGCAACACGTTTTCTTTTTCCACTCTCACCTGTCAACCGTCACGATATTGTGGCGGTATCTACATCGCCACATGCGAACTACGCATCAAAGACCTGACGTCACATAAATCCTGCATCGTGCAATTAAAGTTTACCGTGCAGTGGACATATATACAAGAACCCAACATCAATCGTTGGGCAGTTGCCCGCCAGACACAACAACCGTCTGGTCGGAGGATACTCCCTTTTCTATGGTGGATGAGTGAACTTTAACCCTGTTCCTCATACTCCTAAATTCACTTCATTCACTCCCTTCTCTTTTATATCATTCCTCACACAATCCATCCATCTTTTCTGTGGCCTTCCTCTCCCGCTCCATCGATCAACATTTATATTCATCACTCTTTTAGTCACATGCATTTCTTCCCTCCTCATCCAATACCAGGCATACGAGCCCAAACGATTACCTTTCAACTTTTCTGTCACTGGCGCCACTTTTGAACTTCCCCATATACTTATACTTATTTCTTACTTTATCCATTTTCGACACTGCACACATCCGGCTCAACATTCTCATCTCCGCTACATGCAATCTTTTTTCATTTACTTTGTTTATTTATAGTTATTAATAATTTTAACATTTGAGTAGACGAGCGTCAAAAAAAAAAATAGAACTTTATATCTATGACGCACTAAACTGTGATCAATATTTTAAATGTCTAATCCTACATTCCACTGAATCTTGTTTATGCTACAAGAAATACTTGATAAACTCGTTTGCTGAAGTTGACTGATGCATATTTGATAATGTTGTTTAATCTTTCTGCCTGTATCTATACGGACTTGGTAAGATTTTTATCCTTAACCACAATTAAAGATTCCCGCAGACAGGCGCGACGCGACTCTAGTATAACAATTCCAATGAAAACTTCATGGAAATTGTTCTACTTCATTCGCGTCGTGCCGTTCTCTGGGAGCCTGTTAAGGCTCATAATCATTTTCATAATGTCATTAGGTTATGAACATGTTACAAAAGAAAAATAGAAACATTTTGTTAAACTTTCTAGGCCTAAAAAAAATAATTATCTAATTATTTTTTTCTGGGCAGTACGTGTAAATTATTTTAAAACTAGCTTTTGCCCGTTGCTTCACCCACGTGGGGGAATTATCTAAAGGGCATGTATTACCAGAATAAAAAAGTATGTCCTAAGTTCTAACCCAACACCCTAATTACGAAACACATTTTCAATCACAAACCGAGCGTTTTGAAAGGATATTACTTAATCCATTGCTTCTTAAGTTTGAAAAATTCGTCTGCTCAACAACGATAATAACGCAATGAACGTGGGTGAACTGTCAAAATGAAACCAACTGCGATCAATCATAATTTTATGTGCAGGTCATGGTGTGATGTTTGCAAATTGTCATCGAAATTTTCAAAGGTAACAAACAAACAGAATTAGGTACATTCGCAATTATGTACATACGCAATATTAAGAATGGAAGTATGGGTAGAAGGTGGATTAGTCTGAATTAATATTAATTTATAATCTACCTATAATTCACTTTTAATAACTTCCAAAATGCCAGTTCGTTTCAAATTGCCAACAATTTTACAAACTTATTTTTTAATGCTTTTTTTTTTACTTATAAATAAAAACCGGTATGAAAATCTAGTACCTAGTTTGATAACAGTGAGCGTCACACGGAGAAACCACAGAGTATTAGTAGAATCTTTAGAAACCTATATACTTTTTCTTACGTTTTTTCCTATTTGCAAGTCAGTGTCAGGTAGTAAAATATGATTCGCGAACTAATATGTATTTACAGAAATATTATCATTAATCAGCAATTATGCCACTAACTTCTTAAGTTTCAAATGATTTCATGAAATAGTCATTCAATAGGGTATTCTGCGGGGTAATTGTGTATCACACTAACAGTAGCGATGGCTTTCATTTTGACAGTTCAAAATGAAAGCCAGGTAAAAATGATGTTAACGCAAACGCAAGAACTTAACTAAATACATTAATAAAATTGAAATTAGTGAATTAAAATTTCCAAATTTATGCTACATTTAAGTTGTGTCGTACTGTACTCAATTAAGATGCAGAGAGTTTTTTTTTGATAACTTTAATGATTATAAAATTGTATTAATAAATATTTTTTACGGTCGGAAATCATAGTTAGATCAACGTACAACCGGATACTGACTTGCAAATTGCATATAACGTAAGAAAATTTGTATTTAGCGGGCTACCCTAGTGGTATCGCCTTAATATCGTTGAAAGCTAACAGGAAAACAAGTATCTAGTAGGTACTGTGTAATAAGGTGCAAGAATGTCTAAGAAAGCGGGGCGTGTCTTCAATGTTAGCTTTACTTATCACTTATCAACGAGTGTCTTGATAACGTAATTATAATGAATTTATAACATAATGAGAGTTGTATTCTTTATTATGTAACGTCTTACTGTCTTTTAAGGTGGACCGATGCGCAAGGCTAGCCCGCGAAATTAAAATTTTCTTACGTTTTTTGCAATTTGCAAGTCAGTATCAGGTTGTATGTTGATATAAATATTATTTGCGGCCGTAACAAATATGGATTTACAGAATTATAAACATTAGAATCCGCAATACAACTCTCTAAGTTCATGTAAGTGCATTGAATGAAAATTTCATGAAATCGTCAGTCAATGCACATTTAAATCCATATTTGTTACGGCCGCAAATAATATTTAGATCAACATACAACCTAATACTGACCTGCAAATTGCAAAAAACTTAAGAAAATTTGAATTTCGCGGGCTACCCTACCGCATCCGCCTTAAGAAGAATGACGTAGAATTCTTTCCTCGGCACGTTCTACGCATCGTCTTCAATTTGGATTTCAGCCGATTTCGTTGTTTTATGTGATTCCAAAGTTTTACTTCTTGATTCGACACTCACTTTCAGTTTTAACCGGTTGAATGCCATAATTACACATACAATTAAAAAGCCATTGTGTCATGCGTGGATCCACATCGAAGGTTTAAGCAGGACGCCATACAAACTGATCAAACCAGATGACCGTGAATCAATACTTTAATAAATTGTGGGATCAAAGATTTGCTTGTCAGTTTTGAGTGGAGATCATTTATAAAGTAAAATAAAAATAAAATACATTTAACTCAGGTAAAACCCATAGTAATATTACATCAAATAAAAATTATGTTCGCCGTAAGAAATTCTTCATTTTCTCTCGTGAAGGTAGGACTAAGAGATACGAATGAAATTGAATATATAACCAGTCATTCATCAAAATGACGAAGTTGACTAGATCAAATAAAAAAAAAAAATGAAAAAAAAAAAGCAAATAATATGAGCAATCGTTTGATACAGAAAGCTTCCGGAACTTCTGGACACGGCGCGTATTGTTAGGGGGTTCCTCTCTCAGGAGCCCTGACTGCCGGTAACTTGGACCCTGTTGTCGATACCGGTGGGCTAATATTTTATATATTCTTTAATGATTTTTTTAAAGCCTCGACCAACACCAGAGGCGATTAATTAGGCAGCTGGATCAAGCGTTTCATCCAGAAAGCTTCCGGAACTTCTGGACACGGCGCGTATCGTTAGGGGGTTCCTCTCTCAGGAGCCCTGACTGCCGGTAACTTGGACCCTGTTGTCGATACCGGTGGGCTAATATTTTATATTTATGTTTTAATGATTTTTTTAAATATTTTTAAAGGAAATAATCATATAATGTATTTTTTTTTTAGATTGAATTAACAGTTTATTAAAAAAAAAAAAACTATACATGCTAAGATACACTGAACGTACTTATACTTACCTACGTATGGCCGCAGGCTGTTTATTGCTTCTTAATGTACTCAGGTGCCTTGACGTAAAACAAAGGTAACTTTAAGTACGGAAATTGCCACCATTCCTAAAGGATGATCGACCCATTGACGTAAAACGAACGTATTAGGTGGTTTTCCGCTAGTGGCGGTGCTTTATAGGCACCTAGATGATGTTACTCATTTTGTTACCTGTAAACTGACTCGTGCACAAAATGCAGATACTAGGTTTTTACTATGATCATTCCAAATGACTGATGCCTGCTGTAGAAGCTTAAAGATAGTGACTAATTAAGCATACTATGATGATTAAAGCGTAATTATCATAGGTGACACTACTTTTTTACCGATTGATTAATTAAGCATACTATGATGATTAAAGCGTAATTATCATAGGTGACACTACTTTTTTACCGATTGATTAATTAAGCTTACTATGATGATTAAAGTGTAATTATCATAGGTGACACTACTTTTTTACCGATTGATTAATTAAGCATACTATGATGATTAAAGTGTAATTATCATAGGTGACACTACTTTTTTACCGATTGATTAATTAAGCATACTATGATGATTAAAGTGTAATTATCATAGGTGACACTACTTTTTTACCGATTGCATATCTAAACAGGAAAAGTGGTAAAAACAAAGCTCTAGCGAGAACATTCAATAACTCAATTATCTGAAAACAAAGCTGACGAGAACAGTTAATTAAGTAATTTTGTTACACCAAACTTGTAAGACATCCTACTGAAGTCATGAAAGTGTTCGCAAATGTATAGTCTGTTCAAAATGTATCGGACGAAAGTGTTAACAAACCCTGTTCTACGCAATCACTCACTAAAGACAATTAGTAACGAAAACGTAACGAAAATTCGTCTATATTTAGAATGTTTCAATTTTATAACTCACCATCTTTTCCAACAGTTTTATTGTTTGAAAAACATGATTAAAACATCAGCGAAAATTTAGCTTACAAAATTAACCTCAATTGTGCAATGAAAAACATTTAATATAAACAATTCTGGTTTAAATATTCAAATAATCAAATCAAAGCACTCATTTGTAAGTGGCACTACAATTTGACATCTACAGGTACGTTTTCATAACCATTTGTTTACATTTTCATCATATATTTTTAGAACAGATTGTACCTATCTTCATAAGTGATCGATCTGACATAACAGTCGTGTGGTGAAGTAGTTATGGAAATAAGTAATAAATGTAACATCGTTACATAAAGTGCGATGCTAAATAACGAAGAGCTTGAGTCACGAGACGTGCATAACAGTTATCAGAAGTTCATTTCACAGTTGTTACTGAGAAATGTGTTATGTTACTACATACTACAGGTTACTTTTATAATTCGCAGCTTATCAATCAATTTTGAAATAGAAATATATGAAAAAAGAATTTATTGGGACTCACACAGGTAGATTACACAAACTAAATAATATGACAAAAATAAAAAACAAAAATATACATAACATAATATAACATCACGCGTTATTTACCCGAAGGGTAAGGCAGAGGTGTACCTATTCGAATAAGAATAAGTGAGATAGGAACCACCCTGTAGGGCTAATTAGATAGGGCGATATTATTATGGTTGTGGGGTTAAATCCAATATGACTTGTTCAATTCATTTATTTAAGTAGATATTATGTGTGTATATTCATATGTACTTGCTGAGTTTATCTTGGACACAAATGACATCGGTGATGCTAATATAAGTCTGAGGCCCTAGACAAAGTGACATTCTGTTAGCGATAACGATGATGGAAAAGGCAAAAATGTATAGGACTGACATAAGCTATCGAAAAGCTTATGTCAATCCTGTTGAAAGTCGTTGTAGAAATACGAAACGCTTTCGAAGCGATTGTCACTTGTCTAGGCCCTCAGAAGCCTTGAGCATGCGTCCACTACGCATGCTCAAGGCGGATTCAATGCTCGTGCCTTCTCTGTATGAGAAGAGACCTTGGCCCTGGGATGGGTCAGTAATAGGCTGGTATTATTATGTTATTATCTTCCTATATCTCTAAAACACTGTCCATATTTCTTGATTTTCTTTCCTAAATCTCCTACTTATGTCTTTTTAATCAGTAGGCTCATTAAAAGTAGTAGTATTAAGTAGGAGATTTCGAGAGAAATCGCGAAAAAAAAACAGGTCTTCCGTACATTTTGACGAGTTATGCGAACATAAATGTACTGAACAGCTTTTTTTTTCGCGTAGTAGTGGTTTGTTCCCATAGTAAAAGTTGTTCATAATGATGAGTACAATGTCTCCTTAAGAGGTTGTTAGTGTTTTACCAATAACCCTGTATAATGTAATGTAATGTTCTACTGGAAGACGTAGCGTTGGAAGGCCCCTCACAAGGTGGACCGGTGAACCGGTGAAGGCCGAAAGAATCCGCTGGATGCGAGAAGCACAGAACCGGTCGAAGTGGCGATGCTTGGGGGAGGCCTGCTATGTCCAGGAGTGGACGTCTTTCGACTGAAATGATGATAATAATGTTCACTATTGGGACACAAGCCTTCGAGAGGGAGTAGGCTGTAATCTACCACGCGGGCCCAGTGCGGGTTGCGAGATTTCACGTCTTCGAATTTTTGTTTCTAAGGATATCCCGGTTTTCTCACGATGTTTTCCTTCACCGTTTTGTGAGCAGTGGTGGTGAAATTGCTTACACAAAGTAAAGCGCCTGGTTGGGTTGAACCCACGACCTACAACTCGTAAATCGGGGCCGCTGGGCCACCACTGCTGAGAATAGTGAGGAGAACGAAAAGAACCACACCAAATAGCTAATATCGTCAGAAACAAATCTCATGATGACAGTTCCATTTTTGGAATTTTGCAATAATTATTATCATCATCACTATTTGCAGACAGTTTATTACGTGGCCAACCACATTATATGCAACGCTTATGACATTTAACAAGGTTGCTAGCAGAGTGCTTTTTTTGTAGTTTTCCTTTAAAACCAAGTTGTAATGTCAAAATAACAGCTATTTTCTAAATGGATAATGAAAGTATATACCTACGCGGTATTTAAAACAATTTTTTTTATTTTTGTCTGTCTGTTAGTTCCGGTTTATTTCCGAAACAGCTGGACCAATTTTGACGGGACTTTCACAGATTTGCAGATATTTGATGTTATACGGAGTAACTTAACTTACTTTTATTTTAGAAAAAGAAATAGGGTTAACACGGGTGAAGCTGCGGGCAGCACTTAGTGGTCAATACAATACAGGTTCTTTTACATTTGAAAGGTTCTAGTGTGTTTATAGTAAAAGTCAGTCTAAGCATACAGGGTGAAATTTTATTCGTTTTAATCCCCTTAAGGGGTCATACTCATCACTATGAACAACTTTCACTATGGGACCAACCCTGAAATCGGGATAAAAAAATCAGCTGTTCCCTACATTTATGTTCACATAGCTTGTCAAAATGTAGGTACTGTCAAAATTGACTACAGCAAAAAAATTAATATACATACTTTTTTTTACTTCAAAGTAACTAATAACGGGCTAAGCAGGAATCTATTCCAATTTTCTTTTTCGTGCATAATCGTGTAACTTTACGGTTCCGTGTTTAATTAAATTTTTTCATGCGTATGTACTGTAAATTATGCATTATGAAGTTTTTTACACTATAGACCGTGATTGATTTTATTGATTGATAATTTGATGTTGTCCTTACACGCAAGACTTACTTGTTAAAGTTTTTATTAATTTAGGAGTATGTGGCGTCGCAGTAACTTATAATAAATATTTTTTTATAATAGGTTTACTAATAAAATATTCGACAATAATAAGGTTGATTTGATTCATTATAAAGTTAAATAAAATTTTAAAAATCCCCGACAAAACAAAGCATCTAATAAAGGTTTATTTTTATTTTTGTTATCTAAGAACACTCTCGATCAATTCACCTTCCAAACAAAATAAAAAAATCAAAATCTGTTCAGCCGTTTGGCAGCTAATTTGGCGCAACAGACACAGATACACACGTTAAACTTAAAACACCCCTCTTTTTCCGTCGGGGGTTAAAAATAGCGAAAACTTGAATTTTAAACACACCTTCTCAGCTGAAGTCGTCATCTGTGGTCGTCATCACGAACTAAATATACTTCGTGCTCGTCACAGACTTTGTTTTAGTATTAGTAACAATATTGTTTTGAAACAAGACAAAGATGGACGTCACTACTGTAACTGTATCTAAATTTCACAGATGTACCTAATACATATCGGGTAACGGATGTGAAAGTATAATAAGATTAATTGTGTTCTCAGAACTTGTAACGTTACGTGACGGAATATGATCTGGTTTAGAGGAAATATTTTCTAGTCATGCTTGTAAACATCTGCACATGTTGCTGATAGTACAGAAAAAAAACATAACTTTTTTTCCTTGTTTTCTTAACTTTGACGGCAGACATTTTCAATCGAACGAAAAATAACTTAAATGGCATTTAAGTAAGAATCCTTTAGTTTAGTTTAGTAATTTTTGTTTCCTTTTTGTTCGCTCGCTCGTGGCTAGTAATAACAGCCGCACGGGTCGATCCATCAGGTTAAGCTACGCTTGCCGGAGTTGGTCCGTGGATGGGTGACCATCTCCATCTATACATACCGAGACTCCTCCGTGTCTCGGAACGCACGTTAAGCGGTTGTCCCGGCTATCAGAAGCCCGAAAGTCTGACAACCAGTCTTACCAAGACTTATCGTATTACGGAGTTACTGGGTTGTGGAGGTCAGATAGGTAATCACTGTAAAATACTGATATTCAGCTGCATCCGGTTAGACTGGAAGCCGACCCCAACATAGATGGCAAAAGGCTAGGCAGATTGATCTTGTGTACTTTTTTTTTCTGACCTAAGTATAACTGGCGTAATGTGGGTGTACCTCTCTCTAAAATTGGGTATACCTCTGCCTAAGCCTTCAAGGAAATAAGGCGTGATATAATGTTTTTCCGTCGAGCGAATTTC